>OW388295.1:79705076-80452576 GCA_936450465.1 Gibbula magus | reverse complement strand
TAATGTTCGTGAACAATTCAACATGCACACTTCTACCGATTATAGTAATATTTTTGAAGATGCACGTTTCTACAGATTATAGTAATGTTTGTGGATATGCATACGGCGTCTGTCGATACTGCATATTGAAATCAGTCAAAAAGTGCATCGGTGTGCAGGATGTTGTTTCACCAGACTAGCATCGAGTGTTCGACTGAACTACTCACGACCACACAGGTTGGTGACTGCACTAGGCTAGCTGTGACGGTCGTCTGACTCGTCTCTCTCCATCATAAGAAAAACCCGTTGTGTACACTGTTAGTCGTTGATCTTCCAGTGAGTTATGTGAACATTTGATATACAACGTGCAATATCCATTGTATGCCGTTGTATAATTTCACAGGCAGTATACCTTTTTCGCCATGCTTAAGAATTGTCAACCACACCATTTTTCTTACATTTGCGACACACATATGCACCCCCTTATCATCTAACATGTGTTCCCACCTCTTCAAACCGAAAGTACAGCATTTCCGAGAATTCAGTACTCAAACACATTCCAAACTTTGTATCAGAACATTTTACTCAGACTACCAAATGTAAGTATAGTCACAATATAGCTTACGTCAGAAACGTTTACGCGATTAAAAAGTTTGCAATGTATGGGTTTAATATGCTTCTTCTATATCTACGGTGGCCCATAGGTACATTTAATAAGTAAATGAACAACAACTTCAGCACTATCCACGGGCGGAGGGGTAGGGGTATAATATATTAATTAAAAAAGTTGATTTGGTGTGTCTAAACCTGTTCATAAATACTTCCTTAGACATACTTTATGTGACTGAGTATAATAGATGTAATTGAGCAAAGCAAATTTTATATACATCGGCGCACATTAAAATTGAAGCAGTGTGCGAAGAGTATACTATATAGCTTTATCACAGTATTATATTGTGCTATAAAAAGTGCCACGAAAATTGGTTTAAAGGGAAAACAGCACGTTTTGGGTAAATTTACTAATATATTGTGAACTCTGTGCATCTGTGTCATGAATTAGTAGTATGATGGTAATAGGATGGGCGCCTTCAGTGTATGGAGCTTAGCTTACATTCGAATAAGTTAATGGAGCTTATTAAAGATGCATAGTTAGATACACCTAATTAGTTTATTAATAATATCACCGTGTAAGCGTAGTTTAGCAACAATTTAACATTGATGATAATTAATAAACATATTCCGAATTTTAGTTCTTCAGGCCTAAATGTTTGGGTGTGTGGTATAGTGGATGGGTGTGTGGTATAGTGGACAGGATGCATTGTATATTAATAAACTGATGCTTCATTCAAACATGTTATGCCTTTAAAGTATTATTGGTTTTGTTTGAGTTTCCGTTGGTGTTGGCATTGGCGTTGGCGTCGGAGCATAACTCTTAAACTATTTAACACATCCTCATTAAATTTTGAATACTGTCTTTCCATATAATGTAGATGTGCCTTTGTTGGTGGTGTCATATACATTTCAATCTTGTTAAAATATGAACATTTTAGCTCTCTGTATCAAATCGTTTTGAAGAAGAAGTTGTTAAAAAGAATTTAGGTAGGACCCCCTGTCACATCAATATTCGATGGGGGGTCAGGACCAAATGAACAAATACAATTTTATATGTAATAAAACTTTTAATCTGAAAATGTCATCTTCCTATGTCAACTGGTTCAGGAGAAGAAATCGTTTAAAGGTTCTGTTAATAATGCCTGCCACGCTCATATTTGATGGGTGGCGAAGTTCAAATGAACAAACTTTGATCCCCTATGTGCAAAGTACCTCCCCACAAAATTTCAGCTTTGGGGGTGCTGCGGTTCAGGAGGAGAAGTCGAAAGTGTGAAAAGTTTATGGTCGGACAGTTTATGTACACTATATGTATGACGAGGCACTCATTGTGTTTCAAGATATTTTATTTGGTGTAAATACGTGCTGAACACGAAATCTCGAAGGAGCGAAAGGTCCGCGAAACGAAATCGCGAAGGAGCGAAATCGCGAAAGAGCGAAACTGCGAAAGAGAGAAACTGCGAAAGAGCGAAACTGCAAAGGAGCGAAACTGCGAAGGAGTGTTATATTATGTTATATTTTACGCTTCGTATATTGTATCCAATATATCACGTTTCAACATCACATATCATAGAGATTTTGAGTGTAGTTTTAAACAAAATATATCACTCTTGGGATTCGAACATAAACCAAGGAAAAGAGAAGAACAGGCCGTCAAGGCAGTAACCACTAGACAATACATCACCTCATCCGCTTTTGACACGAATTGTATTCATTAACTATATATGAACAGAAAGAAACTACTGTATTTTCTCTCTACTTCTATGTCGTTTAAATAGAAAGTATGATAGTATTAATTATAAAGAATGCGACGTTTCCTAACTTTCGGTGTTGATAGACCTGCAAACAAGGCATCTAGTCTATCTATTAAAGTTGATCGCGAGGAAATGTCGCTTTAATTATTGTAGTTCTGTCATTCGTCATGTCATAAAATTCAACGATATTTACAGATAATATTTCTAAAATGTGGGTATGGTACCAACTACATTGACGTCTTGTGAGTATCTTCAAAATTGAAGATGGTATTCATGTGTTCGATAACAACTATATGTTACAGGAGTCGGTATAACATCTAAACCATTAACCATGTCTCAATGATTTGTCCAACTTGTAATGCACTGAAAGATAAACATGGATATGATACTTGGTCATAACGTTTATTGGTTAGTGATAGGATACTTCTGTTACGATTAGCAAATTAGATAATGAAGTCCTCAGAGAAAAGCAACAAAGGAAACAAAACAAGCGTTACACTATTAAAAAGGATGTTGACTAAAACACAATTGTTGACAGTGAATAGGCACAGAGCAGAACCCAATAGAGAATCCAAAGTGTAGAATCCACATCTATATTGCATAAAGATTATATTTCATTACTCCTCAGCATAGGCCGCCATGTCGATTGTCAAGGACCATGACAAGGGAGGTAACCCAATCAGTTTCCTGGAAGTAGACGGCTTCCGGTATCCAATCGTGGATGCTGAAATAGTGAAAAACATGTCAAAGGTCAAAGTGGATAATGATGATATCCTTATGCTGGCCTACCCAAAATCAGGTAAACATAATATTGCACATAATGCAGTGAGTGAGTGAGTTAGTTATTGCTTAACGCCGCTTCGGCAGTATTGCAGCCATTAGCGGCGAGTCACATAATGCAGATCATTAACCCTTTATTTTCTTTAAGGATGATCCTTACCGTCAGTTGTCAGACTCGGACGTGCCTTGTAGTGTTTGTGTCCATCTCCAGTTACAGTGTCAGGCATGCACATTAGAAATTCAAATGCTTGTTTTGTTATAAGATTGAACATAATCATATCTCATTTTTTTGTATGTTTGTTTGTGGTTAATTTTGTTGTTGACATAATGACTCTTACCTGCAAAACTTGAGATTCATGGACATAAATATGTAACAAGACCTTATCCTCCTTTTTGTGAATGAAACATAACAATGAATGTTATCTCACTTTGCATAACCTTGTTTATCAAATTATTCTACTCTTCGGTGTCCCTTTCTTTTAGAAAGCCTTTAATGTGTATAAAGTTTTCAAAATATTTGCTTTTTGTCCAATTTCTCTTTCCTAATCCATATTCTGCTGTATTCCTAACTTCTCTATGTACTACTGAATTAGTGCACACTTAGTGGAACAATCCACTTTTGTGCAGGGAGTGGTTCGCTGTCACAACAAGTAGCGTAGCGTGTATTTCCTGTTAGGTAGTGGGAAACAAATGTGACAGTTGTCATCATTAGTTCTATAAGTTTTATCTTAAGTTTCATCAATTACGTAAGTTAAGATGACTGCACGATCTTGGTTCCAGGAACCCACTGGCTGTGGGAGATCACCTCCATGCTTCTCCAGGGTGAAGTAGAAACTATCCAACACTGGAAGAGTAAACTCATGCTTGAACTTCAACCCGAGTCAGTGCTTCAATCATACCCATCATCCCCTCGTATCCTCAACACGCATGTGCGCTACAACCAACTTCCGGTTCAGGCAAGAGAGAAGGGTTGCCGTATTATTTACATTCTGAGGAACCCGAAAGATGTTGCAGTTTCATTCTACAATCACCACATGTCATTTCCTGCCCTCTACACAGACTACAGCGGCAAGTTCGAAGATTATCTCCCCTTCTTTCTGGAAGGAAAGAGTGAGTCAATAGTATTAATGGCCTTATATTTCTGCACTTTGAAGATATTTCGGTTCTAGCTTCAAATTTTCAAGAACCCAGTCTTCAATATGACGCCATTGCATGTGTCCCGGTTGTTCCAGATCAACTTAAAGGGACTTTATCGTACTTTTTGTGGACACGAAATTCGAGGGGCAAACCTGATTATTCACAGTAATACATGCATGTTATCGATTCATGATTATAACCATTCTCTTCCCACAGAGGTTACTCCCTTCAGGTTTTCTGTCGTACCCCCTGTTACATATCGAGCTCCTTCTTGGCTTGGAATAAAGAAAGCTGATTGGTTGCATCAGAAGTGCAATCAGTGACGTAGTTTGAAACCGAGCATTCCGTTACTGTCGAAGTGACTGGAGCTGCTTCTACTGCGCAGTGTGCACATGTTGTTTTACCAGTGCAAGTTGTCAACGTCAGGCGAGATAATAAAGAATTGTGTAATATCGCTTATGGAAACAGGGATTATGATAGAAAACCTGAAGGAAGTATCCTCTGTTGGGAGAGAATGGACACTTATAGAATATAACTCCAATTGAAACTAATAACTTTAGATTTGACAAAGAACAGCGTACATTAATCCAAAGTGAACATGAGAAATAAAGCAGTTTGTCGTGGTGTTACATGTGTTAATCTGTGCATTTACAATCAATAACAGGACATGTTAGACTTTATTAAATATTTGTACAAATAGTAAATCTTTCTGAGATAGATACTACGATAGAACCATCCTCAGATCCGACAAGCATCCATAGTCTCATCGGTAAATCGGATACCGTTCTTTCCTCCCTTATATTTATATATACACTACTTCATTGTGAATTTGTCAGCCGTTTAATTTCCAGAAACTCTAGAATTACTTTAAGGCATTTACAATATAACTATAAATGCTAATGCTCGTAATCGTTCCACTCTTTGCCCGCCAGCTGACTACGGTTCGTGGTTCGACTCTGTGCTGCAGTGGGAGCGAGACATTGAAGAGCAGAGTTCCCGGCATGCAGTTCACGTCCTGTACTATGAAGATGTCAAGGAGGTAGGATTGTTAACGTTACTTTATCATTATCAATTTCAGTCTCAACTATGCTCTAGAAGATTTAAAAATGGTTTTTTAAAATTATATTACTATTATGATAGTTTTTGTTATTAGCGCTCATATCTCATCAAGTGACAGGGGGTACAAATGCCCAGAGATACCATACCATATGAGATGAGATAAACTTTATAGCACAGTGATCACACAAATTACTAATGCAATGGAGACGTTTCACTATTGCACGATTGCCATGTGCCATTTTGGTATCTTCATAGCAAATAAGACTGTTAGTGGCTTAGCATAAACAGAATATAAACTAATTATCTGTACTTTACAAATCACACCGTTACGTACAGCTCTAACTCTGCTTCAGAAACCGGAAGAGGAAATAAGGAAAATAGCAGACTTCCTGAAAGTGCCAGCAGGTGAAGAGTTGGTCAAGTCGATAGCAGAGAAATGTTCTTTCGACAACATGAAGAGGGATAAAGACCCGATTGACCCCAAGGTCAATGGACGTCTCGCCGTCTACCGGAAAGGTGCGGTTATGGGCAAGTTAGATCATAGAGGTTTCACAGATCCATACACATTTAGTTACAATCTATTTGTCATATCCACTGGCATCCTATTTTGCATATGCCCATGTTGTCCTTAAAGAGGCAGTTCTGTTGCTGATTTACCGCCATCTTGCTTTTTTGCAAAACGTAAAATGAAAAATGACGTGTTTTCACCAATTCTATTTTTTTCTTAATAATAAAGCATATGAGTTGATGCAATATTCACAAAGTAACACATGCTGTATCATAAACTAAACAACGTTGTCGTTTTGTGCTTTCAACCTCTCAGCGCCGATGAATAATTTCACTTCTCATTGATGTTCGCCTTTATCAAATTTTCAAATATAAAGTCACGTGGATTGTGCACTAAGCATGTATTAATAAAATAGAAATGTTCCCTCGAATTTCGTTTCAACAAAACACACGATAGAGCCCTCTTTCTAAACATTCATGAAAAGTTTCAAAAAGATTCAAAGTTCATGAAATAATTTTGAAACTAATTTTAACGTATTCCTTATATATCTGGCAAAACATTGCAACCAGTCCCGATAGAAATTAAACGTCATTCGTGAAAATACAGACTTCCGCATTACAATACAATACATTCCCGCATTCCCGCATTATTTTTATAAATAGAAAGGTGCGTATTAATTGCGAGGTAACGCAAAGGATTGTTGGAATTAAACAAAAGTGGCTGACAGGTCACGACAATCGCAAAAATCAATGCGAAGCTGTCGACATGTATAGTATACACCCAGGGATAGAAGAAGCGATACCATACAAAATGTAAGATATTTTATCCCACGAGCGATACATAAGACTGAAATAGAGAAACAGTGAGTTATGTCCTCAGAGGCCAACCAAGCTAAATTTGGCAAAAAGGAATACTACAACATCAGGAACATTGGAAGTATCCGACGATTCATGGATGAAAACACCACTGCTCGATTGGTACAAGAAAAGTTGTATCCCACTTGGACTTCTGTAATGGACTTATGTGTGGAATATCAAAACATCTCATTGGTCGACTTAAAAAAGTTCAAAACTGTGCAGCAAGGCTTGTCACAAAAACAAAGAAGTTTGACAGGGTTTCGCCTATTCTGAGAAAGCTTCACTGGCTTCCTATTTCATACCGGATACAGTTTAAGATTGTTCTGTTAACTTTCAAGGCACTCCACAATCAAGCACCTGGATACTTGAAAGAACTGCTTCATCCTTACAGGCCACAAAGAACACTGAGATCAGGACACCAACATCTTCTGCAAATACCAAGGTAAAAAACCTCAACGTTTGGAAACAGAGCATTTGCCAAATCAGCACCACAGCTATGGAATGCTCTTCCTGAAACCCAGAGAGAAATCCATGATCTAACAACATTCAAAACACAGCTGAAAACCCATTTGTTTAGGTTTGCATATGGCGACTAGGCCATCAGAGCTCTGTGAACAGCGCCTTGGAGCAGTTACTGAAACTGGTTTTGGCGCAATTATTATTATTATTATTAAAAACATTATCCTACCCCATGTAAGAAACGCATTCTCCGATTGGTCCACGTGACCTAGAACAAATGTTTTTCGTACACCCTCGACCCGGTGCATAAATTGTGATGGAGGGAGAATAGTGACGTCATATGTCAAATACACTGAGAAACTCAACACACAGATTGACAAATATGAGATATCCGACAGATAGCTTCGAAATAGATGATACAATAATGTTCACCTATAAACTATTGCGATCACGCTTTTTGACTTTTAAAAGTGGCAATGCCGAACTGTCGATGTTGTGCACAAACCACTGTAATGGCGCAACAATCTTGACAAGACATACTTTTGCAAGCGCACAAATTATGAATGTTACTGGACATTAATTCACTCAACGTGTTCCCGCTCTGTTTCAACCGGGACAAGATATTTGTATCCGAAAGTTTTGTATCAAACATGTCTACTGCCAACAACTAGCACTCAGCCGCAGGCACGATCTGCACGTGCGACCTCGACTCATGTCAAACACGCGCACTGAGTAGGTAACAACGCATTGAATAATTATCAAATGCATTCAGAGTTGGAGGGAATACATTTGGGGGCTTTAATTGATGAGTTCCCCGTGCCTGACACTACCTATTTGCCAACATTGTATCGACCGGTTTTGAAAAGCTGTAACATTCAGAACGTCAACATTTTCTTCAAAACATTACTTCTCCTGGCATATGACCTGACCCCTGACCTGACCCCTGACCCATAAATGTACCAGTTTGTTTGGACTTTGACCCAGATTTTTTGTTGATTTGACCAACAGATAGTTGTTAATTTTTGTATGTCTTTGTAATAATAATATGAGACATTTGGGGGGATAAAACGTTACAACATTCAGTGTTCGGTTGACATAGTGAATTGTCTTACGGCTCGCTTGATAAAACAGAACAAGGGTGCAATAATCCACTATTTCAACCGAACACTGAATGTTATAACTTATATCATCTGTTCATAATTCTGAGAAACACACGTTTTAAGAAATCTGATTAACTCGAGACAATGAAGAGTTAAAACGGCTTGTTGTCGACGTCCTACAGAAATGATGCGTCAACAGACATACCTGTTTAAATACCACACTTTATGTCAGGCAACCCCTTTGGAAAAGCAATTTCAGCACCTATGCATATGTTTGAACAGATAAATATTAAGTATCATAATCTCACGAATGAACTTTACGAGATATATCCTCATCACAGATATGAATGGAATTTATCAAGCAGAACTACTTGGACAAGAGACCACTATCCTACACATTTAGAATTGGACAAACTATTCAAAAGACGAATATTTACTTTTCCCCTTCTTCAGATGAGGTTTTGAACTATATTCCCTACTTCACGTGAGATTGTGAATTATATTCCCCACTTCAGATGAGGTTGTGCAATATATTTCCCTACTTCACGTAAGGTTGTGCAATATATTCCCTACTCCAGGTGAGATAATGAATTATATTCCCCACTTCAGGTGAGGTTGTGCAATATATTTCCCTTCTTCACGTGAGATTGTGAATTATATTCCCTACTCCAGGTGGGGTTGTGAACTATATTCCCCACTTCAGGTGAGGTTGTGCAATATATTTCCCTACTTCACGTGAGATTGTGAATTATATTCCCTACTCCAGGTGAGGTTGTGAACTATATTCCCTACTTCAGGTGAGGTTGTGCAATATATTCCCCACTTCAGGTGAGGTTGTGCAATATATTCCCTACTTCAGGTGAGGTTGTGAACTATATTCCCTACTTCAGGTGAGGTTGTGCAATATATTCCCTACTTCAGGTGAGGTTGTGAAATGTATTCCCTACTCGTGGTGAGGTTGTGCAATATATTCCCTACATCAGGCGAGGTTGTGAACTATATTCCCTTCTTCAGGTAAGGTTGTGAACTACAAATGTATGTTTCCCTACTTCAGGTAAGGTTGTGAACTATATTCCCTACTTCAGGTAAGGTTGTGAACTATATTCCCCTACTTCAGGTGAGGTTGTGAACTATATTCCCTACTTCAGGTGAGGTCGGAGACTGGAAGAACTGGTTCACGGTGCAGCAGAGCGAGATGTTTGACAGACTTGTCCAGGAGAAGATGGGAGCCAGCAAGTTCAACTTCAGATACTCACTTTGATATCCAGGACTCTGTTAGAGGAACGGGAAATCCAATAAACACGCAATGCAAGTGCCTCATTTATATCGTGTAAACAGACAGACAGTCATTTTAATCAGTATGAATAGATTACAAAAGTAAAACAAGCGCCAATAATAGGTTACAGTTTTATGCACTGACATGTTCAGCTCTAGTTTTATGTTTTCATTTCAGTAAGTTACAAAGAGTTACAAAGAGTTACAAAGAGGTCAAGATATTTATCTCCAACTTTGGCATGACTCGCTAAATCATCCACTTTTCTGAAACATTTATTCAACTTTTAAATCATTATTGCAGCCCGACTTATATCTTACAACACTAACTGATACACTCATTTTGTAAATTACGCATAGCTTTACACTCATTTAAAGTAAGTCTTGTTAGACAATGTTGTTGGAAATCTTGCTGTTTGTATAAATTGTCATTTGGAAACAATTGAAGATTAACATCATGTTGACAATATGTACATCTCAGAAATATGTATTTGGGAAATGTAAATCATAGAAACATGTGTGCTCTTGTTACCCCATCAAACACATAATTGATACAATCTGTTGCAATATTTTTGAAACATGTATTTGCATTTAAAAAATGATTATGAACATGTCTATCTCATGACGTGTCTATGTGATCACATTCAATTGCACTCTGGCCACATGGCCGAAATACTGAATAAACTGATTTCATTTGATGTAATTTGTTACAAAGATTTATGAACATATTCATTTCATATCATTTTACGACACACATGTGTCAAAACATATTGTTATTAAACCACTTTACGAAGTACCGGATGAAAATGTATTTAAGGCCCTTTTCTCATGCACGAATTTACATACATGAGTAAATTTACACACTATGTAAATATACATACACGTGTAATAGTAAATTTACTTTTTGTACTCATGTAGTTAAGCAATATGTTGTATTTGTCAATTACATACAGCCATGTTATACATTATATAAACGAAAAGGTATGAATAGATTCATTCTCGCACCAGATTTCGTGATGTAAGACTTCTTACCTCCAAAAGGAAAAGGGATTTCTCCTTTTTTCAGGGTACATACATTGTCCTGAGTCTTGTTCAAGAAAAGAGAGTATGGTTAAAAGAGAAGATAAGGGTTTGGTGGTGTCATATGTTTATCGCATGAAAATATTACCCGATATGATGAGGTATTAAGTGTAGGATAAAACATAACCAGCGGGCATTATCTAAAAGTATGCCCGATTCAGCGGGAAATGCCCACGGGTCGATGATAAAATTTGCAAAGATTCCTTCCTTTGGCGCTTGTACTCCGCTTCTTTTTGCATTTTCAGTAGGTCCTTTTCAGGGTGTACAACCGCAACTTTCACTCTCTCATGTCCCTGATTCTTCATTTCTCTGGAAATTGTTTGATAAATGGTCACGTGACAGAATTTGCATGGGAAGTATATGTAAATTAACATTTACATGACCTCTTGAGGTGATGTAAATTTGCTCCTCGTGCAAAAATACTCATGTATGTAATTACATTCTCATGACACTTTTACATACTCCAAATACATTTACATACATACGTAAATTTACTCACCTAAGTAAAGGTGTGCATGAGAAAGGGGCCTAAGATAGTTTAATTTAAGATGCTCCGTTAAACCTCAGGGGCATCTTTCATCGACCGAGGGCTGCGATACGACAAAAAATATAAACGTTAGTCTAGTTCATATAAAACAGGTAATCACAAATCTACTGTATGTATGCTGGGCCATGATTGTTCTTATCTGGACGCTCAATGATAGTCGCGTGTTGATGTAGCGGTGTACAGATGGACCGATCTTAAACTGCCAGGTCAGTGACTACACGCACTTTGATACAGCTAGAATTTTTGTTCCACTACACAATATCCGAAACAAGCAACAAACATACAGTATTTTGTATTTTGATTTGCTTATTTATCTTAGATACCGTAAATGGTAAATATGAATGCTAATACTCAACACTAGCTGGGGAAGTATTATTATGTTATTCCTGATAACTATTAGCTTGTCATGCGATAACGCCGTTTATAATCTATAACATGTATGAGCCTATGTGAGGATTATACAATCTATTAAAGGGACAGTAGCACATTTTTTGCAAAAATTATTTTTAAAAATTTTCCATTTATGTAATTTAAATTAAATTTAGGGGGTAAAACATCTCATTGCACAAACCAATTATTCGTAGTGGTAATAACGATGTTGCGTATAAGGCAAAACGTGCATATCGGCCATTTTATTGTGAACACAATTTATTCAAAAACGTATTCCATGGCTTTACCTAACCATGTACACTCGTTTATCAACTTGATTTTCTGAAGAGAGAAGTGTGTTCCACTATTGGTGACATTATTTTTCAAAAACATTTCATCGACTTATTTGATTAAAAAAAACGTGCTACTGCCCCTTTAACGTGAATGACAAATAACAGGTTCTTGTAATGTCTCCTAACCACCGTACCCGGAAGAATGTTCATCAATAAGGTTACTGAACAAGTTTTCGCTTGGAAAGATGTACAAAGAGTTATCTGATATAAATGTCGGATTGACGCGTTGATGGATTTATCCTGTACAGCCATGCCGATCGTCCAGGACCATGACAAGGGAGGTAGCCCAATCAGCTTCCTGGAAATTGATGGCTTCCGGTATCCACTCGTTGACCCTGACATTGTGTCAAACATGTCAAAGGTCAAGGTTGATAAAAGTGATATTCTGATAGCGGCGTATCCCAAGTCAGGTAGGTGGGAACAGTTTTCATTGATTATATTAGAGAATGCTAACTATAATGATCATGGGTTTACTCTATTCCAGTACAATTAAACATATAACATAGTTACTAACTTCTTTTAAACCATGCACTTATCCAATCCACACATTTGGCTTCATATTCAGTATGCAGTTTCTAACATATTGTGTTGGCCATTTCCTGTGGAACTAAGTTTTGGATGATAAGATGGAATCAGAGAACCACACACATTACGCAAATATCTATATTTTATGTCACCTGGCAGATACGAGATATAGATAAAGTACTTTCAAAACCTCACACGTGACCACACCAGGCTTAGATCAGTATATTTATTGAAGTTGCTTAAAGGCACCGATACAGTTATGTAAGAACATTCCCCTTTTAATGACACCGCTTTTAAACTGTGCAATCTGTCCATCAGCGTGATGTATAAAGAAGTTATCATCCACATAGTTTTCTCAATTCGTGTCCTCATCATTCTTGATGTATCTTAGTGGTAGTGTCGTCTCACTTAGTATCTAAAACATAAATATCGCGAGTATCAAACATGTGAAATTTAAACAATTGACAAGTGTTCATTTAATCTTTGGAATGGAGTATCATTTACATAATATTAACTATAGAGTCAATACTTCGATAAATATGTAGATAGTGTGCAGCTACAGTTTCTCCACATGATTCTCGGTTACAGGAACACACTGGGTGTGGGAGATACCGTCCATGCTTCTTGGTTACAGGAACACACTGGGTGTGGGAGATAACGTCCATGCTTCTTGGTTACAGGAACACACTGGGTGTGGGAGATAACGTCCATGCTTCCTGGTTACAGGAACACACTGGGTGTGGGAGATAACGTCCATGCTTCTTGGTTACAGGAACACACTGGGTGTGGGAGATCACGTCCATGCTTCTTGGTTACAGGAACACACTGGGTGTGGGAGATAACGTCCATGCTTCTTGGTTACAGGAACACACTGGGTGTGGGAGATCACGTCCATGCTTCTCGGTTACAGGAACACACTGGGTGTGGGAGATCACGTCCATGCTTCTCGGTTACAGGAACACACTGGGTGTGGGAGATCACGTCCATGCTTCTTGGTTACAGGAACACACTGGGTGTGGGAGATCACGTCCATGCTTCTTGGTTACAGGAACACACTGGGTGTGGGAGATCACGTCCATGCTTCTTGGTTACAGGAACACACTGGGTGTGGGGGATCACGTCCATGATTCTTGGTTACAGGAACACACTGGGTGTGGGAGATCACGTCCATGCTTCTTGGTTACAGGAACACACTGGGTGTGGGAGATCACGTCCATGATTCTTGGTTACAGGAACACACTGGGTGTGGGAGATCACGTCCATGATTCTTGGTTACAGGAACACACTGGGTGTGGGAGATCACGTCCATGCTTCTTGGTTACAGGAACACACTGGGTGTGGGAGATCACGTCCATGCTTCTTGGTTACAGGAACACACTGGGTGTGGGAGATAACGTCCATGCTTCTTGGTTACAGGAACACACTGGGTGTGGGAGATCACGTCCATGCTTCTCGGTTACAGGAACACACTGGGCGTGGGAGATAACGTCCATGCTTCTCGGTTACAGGAACACACTGGGCGTGGGAGATAACGTCCATGCTTCTTGGTTACAGGAACACACTGGGCGTGGGAGATAACGTCCATGCTTCTTGGTTACAGGAACACACTGGGGGTGGGAGATAACGTCCATGCTTCTTGGTTCCAGGAACACACTGGGTGTGGGAGATCACGTCCATGCTTCTTCAAGGAGAGGCCGAAACCGTCCCATATCGGAAGAGTGAACTCATGCTAGAGTTTCAAACTGACTCCAAACTTCAGTCATACCCAACATTCCCTCGTGTCCTCAACACGCATGTGCGCTACAACCAACTTCCGGTAGAAGCGAGAGAGAAGGGATGCCGTATTATTTACATTCTGAGGAACCCGAAAGATGTTGCAGTTTCATTCTACAACCACCACAAGTCATTCCCGGCCTCTTACCATGGGTACAACGGATCTTTTGCTGATTACCTCCCCTTCTTCATTGAAGGCAAAAGTAAGTGTTTATTGAAAAACATCAGACCGCCGATGCTTATGAAATTGTCGCTTTCTAAAAGATAAATGAACTACCTCCGTTAAGTTATGTTTGTTTCAACCAATTACAGTTCTTGGTTATACTTTATTCATATCATCGACGAACAGTGCGAGAGGAAGGTGTTTCTCAAAGTCTAATAAAAGGATAGAAAATAAATCGTAATTCTTAATTGTGTAAAAGTACATTATATTTTTTTCAATGATTAAGGAAGTATGTTTAAGGAATATTACTGTAGTCTAATATAATATACTGAATGTGTAATTGTACTGTATACATTCTGTCCGCCAGCTGACTACGGTTCCTGGTTCGACTCCGTGTTACAGTGGGAGAGAAACATTGAAGAGCAGAATTCCCGGCATGCAGTTCATGTCATGTACTTTGAAGATGTCAAGGAGGTAGGGCTGAAATTGAAATGTCATGTGCAATAACATCATTTATGAACCATATGAAATCATCTCAGAAGGTTGGTATTATCATATCTTGATGAAATGAACAAATGGTATTTGTTTAAGAAGCAATTTATTAGTCATCACATAAACTTGTCACCCCATTCCTATAAATGTTTCAGACACCGGAAGAAGAAATAAAGAAATTAGCAGACTTCCTGAAAGTGAGAGCAGATGACGAGTTGGTGAAGTCGATAGCAGAGAAATGTTCTTTCAGCAACATGAAGAGAGACAAGACCCCGTATCACCCGACACATAAGGGACAGCGTTCTGTGTACAGGAAAGGTGAGGAAGATTGTGCTTACAGTGTAACTCTATACAGGTGCAGCACTCTGTTATACAATTATATTCCCTACTTCAGGTGAAGTTGTGTTGTTATATTACCTTAATTCAGGTGACGTTGTGAACTATATTCCCTACTCCACGTGAGGTTGTGAACTATATTCCCCTAATTCAGGTGAGGTTGTGAACCATATTCCCTACTCCATGTGAGGTTGTGAACTATATTCCCTACTTGAGGAGAGGTTGTACACTCTATTCCCTACTCCAGGTGAGTTTGTGCATTATATTCCCTACTTCAGGTGAGGTCGGAGACTGGAAGAACTGGTTCACGGTGCAGCAGAGCGAGATGTTTGACAGACTTGTCCAGGAGAAGATGGGAGCCAGCAAGTTCAACTTCAGATACTCACTTTAACACATTTAACCAACAATTTAACGGTGACAAAAGACGGTGTATATTAGCAACAGATGCTTGAAGTCTTGGATGTCGGACAGCACGCCTGAAAAGTGAATGGCACGAATGCGTGCAGGACCATTTGAGACAAAATGACGACGTGCAGATATTTCACACTTTCATATTTTACGAGCTTCTGTTTTGAATGACAAGAAATAATGAAACAAATATATTGATTCATGATATACGATGTTTCGACACAGATTCCTGTCGTCTTCAAGCTTTAACAAAAACATCTTGAGATTTCAATTTAATGTCATATCATATCATCGTTCACAAATTACGAAAATGAAGAAATGAATAATATCCATCTGCAATGTTCAATACATGTGACTTGTGGGGGATTGGAGAATTTATAAACTTGCTTTTAGTTTAGCCCCTTTTGTCATTTGCAACATGTGAGGTGGGGTGAGGTGAGTTGGGGTTTAACGCCGCTTTCAAGAGTAATCCACTTATATCACGGCTGCTAGTATTATTGCAGAGAGAAAGCCCGCAACGCCATGTGGCTTTGCATTACGGTGAAACCTGCGAGCAACGGCTGGAACTAGCGAACCATGGATGATACTGCACTGAAATTCAGTGTAACATTGCACCCAAACCTTACTGCGTGTAGAACAGTTCTCTACTGCAGACAAAGTTGCCGTGCCCTTGGCGGGATTCGAACCACGGACCTCTTGATCCGAAGCCGAACGCGCTAGCCACTTAAGGTCATTAAGGTCATGAAAAGGAGGAAATATTTTGTGACAACTGAGGGTAATCACACTGTTTATTCAATGCATACGTTTCAAGCAATTTTGCCAAAAATGAATAAAGAACGACATTGCATAATACAGATGATATTCTCGTATGTTTGGGATGGTAATTGTCCTGCATTAGGAATACACACTTTAGGAAAATTTCGCCAAGGCTAGCAAAATACAATGCATGATATTGACCATCCTAAACATACGAGCATCATATCCTCTTTATCTCTATTCAAAGCAAAAGCGAAATAAATACATTAGAGTGAGAAAGTTCACGCCGGGCGAATTTTATGAGGACAGTGATGTGTCAATCTGACCTAAATCTTTTTTAAATTATAGGTTTCTGCAATGAAAGTCTCTTACGCCTGACCTTAACTTATCTTGTTGCTCGAGTAAAGTGACACATAGTTCAGTCTATCTCCAGATTGTGTACACACTATAACCAGCAGCATGGCCTCCTGGATCTGGGTTGTTCTCGGTCTCACTGCACTTCATCACACAAGTAAACTATCTTTTTCATGTACACGATCGATTTTCAGTATTATAATATAACGAACACATTTAATGATTTCGAAGTCTGTTATCTGTTCATTTTTGTTATGGCATAGTGTATGAATGTGGAAACTTCTTCTGACCCACTAGTGACACCAAAGCATATTTACATATTATCTGTTCTGCCCTCTGTAGTGGTCCGAGAGATAGCGAGGGTATTACACTTATTCGGATGATAAAAGTAAAAGTTATGTGACAACCTTTCTTTATTACCCATTTTATTAACATTCTATTAAAATCAACACAAACAAGTCAGGAAACTACCTGCTACTTCAAAGTTGTGCAACACACGTATTGCAATACGATTTTCATATTGCAATATATTGCAAAAACACATATTAAGTCAATTTCATTTATTTATCTTGTACAAGGCACTGCCTTAATTTGTATTAAGAAAATAACTTTGAAGTGCTAGCATGTGTGTTGGACTGTATTACAAATGGTCTTTTTAAAGATCTGAAAGTCATTTGATCAAATGTGTAATGTTGAAACTGCAAAAAGAAGTATTAAAGTTGAATGTAGAGTTCATTTAGCATGTTGCAATATCATTGGCACTAGTTAAAATGCTTTCTAGAGAAATATATCATTGTCAGAGGATCTTGCAGTATATTGTGGTACGTATTGCAATACATTGCACTTCAGCAATGCGTATCGCAATAAAAAAAACATTGAGGCAATACACAGCCCTACCTGCTACTCATCTGATAACCTGGTCTCGTGACCTCACGATCAATTGTGTTATGACGTCACAGACGACGATATAAGGTAACTCGTAAACATAGTGGTTGCTTAGCAAAATGTTACACGTTCACATAATTATATAACATATTAAAGCTACAGGCTCGTTGAGCAGTAAACGAAACTCCTAGTGATACATCCGTGTTTGCATTCATGATTTTAATACGCATCAAATATAGTATGCAATTTCAAAATAGAACAAACTTGAGTTCTACACGAATTTCATTTTCATTACTTTAAGATCCTACTCGAACTGTCCTTTAATAAACTACAGAGCTGGTTCTTGTATATTAATGTGTGCTATGTATTAATGTGGAAAAGCATATTAAACATCCTTTCACCTCGAGACAGTAGGGGTTCATAAATCAATTGGAATTGCAAGATCCAGAACGAGGATTAAATGAATCGCCAGTGAGTAACGTATACCCTGGATTATAAGTGTAATCATTCTGTAACGCACATACTTATATAACAACGCGTTGCTGATAGGTGTGCTCTCCTTCCCGACAACCCTGGGACCACCAACAACCACATCGCAATGTAACAATGACGACTCTAAGGTCGAACATTGCATGTCCTTCTTCTGTTACAATGGTCGCTGGCAGTCATTCGAGTTCACTGCCTCTCTGAAGTGTTGTTCTCAACAACAGAAACACGACGGCTTCGTGCACCCCAGGTGTATGAGCATTTACCCAGGTAGGATACACCTCTAGTCAGAACCAGTATACACCTTCAACTCAGCAGCAACCACTCGTAATGAGAGAATTCTTCGCACTTCCAAGTGTTGCTATAAATAAGAGACACGAAGGATTCGTGCACTGAAAGTATTAATTATCAAGTATTATATCAATACATTCATAAGGTAACTGACTTTCCTTCATTATAACCTTTATAAATCCTGGTATTGCGGTGTACAAATTTGATTTAGAATGAAGAGCCAGTATTATTTTCCAAGTTGTTGTGGATACAAAAGTTTCAAAATTTTACAGAAAGCTTTTCCGTTTCATGACAACGTTAAACAATATCGTGAACATCGAAAGTACTCACACGTCATTTTATGATAAATACTAATACTAATACTAATACTAATACTAATACTAATACTAATACTAATACTCACGTTGGTGATCAGAATATCTAGACACATAATGCTCTGTTTGATAATGACTTCTAAAGGAACAAGAAATCTGCTAAAACAATGTTTCTAAATATTTTGCTTCTATTTCAGAAATGTTCATGACCACGCCCCAACCAGTCTCGCCACATTTGATTGGCTAATTCGTATCTTTATTCTACGTTTGTCAAACTTATTAACATAAATAAAAGATTATTACTTAACACTTAGTTGCAATCTCGATGTTTTGAGACGTCAGGAGGGGAGAAGTTTCTATGAGATATGTTATGAACACTCAACTCATGTGCAAAAGGAAAATATCAGTTTAATTAGCCTTAACATATTTGAATGATTATTATTAATGAATAACACAGTATTTAAAACATATTTGATGCAAAAACATAAATCGTACATTTCTTACATGTTAGCTTAGACCTCAACGACAATCGCTTCAGATTCTACAACAAACCAAACAATATCATACAATATGCCCTTTCCAAATCAAACCACCAACCCAGCATCATAAACAATCTAGAAATCAACAGAGTACTATCACACATCTCAAGCAAAGAAATATTCATTAAAAAACCTTCCAAATTGCCGTGCACAACAGAGGATACCACCACCAACTACATGGACCACATAGACCACAAGATAAAAACGATCTGGCCAAAATCCAATTCAACTAATCATTCTTATCTTACACAACCAAGAAACGCCTGCAGACTCAATCAAATATTCATCAAAACACCTACAGGTGCATGCCTTAGTATCTGTAAAACGTCATATGTAACAACAAAAGTGTCCAAAAAAAAACACCAATTAACGACAAAAAATGTCGTAGCCCCAAAACATGCCCATGCCTGGCAATGTCAGTTAATGTAGCCACTTGCACTTAACACGAAACATTTGACTAACGAAAAAAAGGTGAGACAACATAACCCATCAGTAACGAACGCCAAAGAGTAGGAGTTCTATCGAGGTCTTTTTTCGAGGGGGCATCCCTGTATACACGATATGTAACACGAGCTTACAGGTTCGATTTGCTATTGTTTTGAGACATGATATTTTACAAATATTACTTCTATTTGAAATATAAACATAAACAAACATAAATTTCAAAATTTCAAAATTAAACGTATACTGTTATAAAGTATTTTTAGCTTGACTAACACCTCTGCACGTGCATTTCAATAGAAATTAGGTATGGACACCCGAAAACCCGAAACTTAAAACAAAGGTGTAGCCGTTAACCCGGTGCTATTTAAATGATATACATTATGGCCACGTTGTTTGGGCATATAACAAATCTATTACAGCACTCAACGGGTCCTTAAATAGCCAGTTTCAATTGTTGTCTATAACAAACGCTTATCTCTAACACTGCTGCTAGCCTAGACTATTTCCCAGAAGGAACCATGCACATTCAGCATGGCGACCTTGTTCTTACTGTTCCTACCAGTCGTTCTTGCCGGAACTGAACTTCTTAAGAACCCGGATTTTGAAACTACACATTTTGGGAATTCTGATTGGTGGGGGCTGTCGGCAACTCTGACGTCATCAAACGATGCTTTTCACGGACACAAGTCTGTAAAAGTCACAAAACGGTAAGATAAGGATAAATATTTTATTTAAATCTGTAATTTTGAGAAACTAAACCCAATTACAAAACGGTAAGGACGATGAACAATGCAAATGACTGCAAAGTGTGAAATTTCAACGTTTGAAAAGTATCCAACAAGTAGCAATTAAACAAAGATCTTAAAAGGAATGAAGAAAGATTACTGAACCGACCATTTTCAAACAAATATTCAATCAGACCTGACCTCCAAAACATTGTGGGAAAACCATCATATATTTATTATTTATCACACAAATTATACGACCTCAATAAAAATAGTCGAAAGTAACATACGTACCTCTATGAGTTCTCGATCTGAATACTGTTCGGCGAGGATAGTGTCTTCTGACCATGTCTAAGACGAACTCCCTTAGATTCAACTATTCGCAATATTTTGAATCGACCCGACGACCTCTTGACTTGTCGCTGATTGACTAGAGTGAAATATCACATGTTATGACATTTTCGATCTGGCTAAAAAAAAGACAATTCATATGGTGTCTGATGTACAGAACCCACAGCTATGGTGCCATCGAACAACTTGTGACAGTCAAGGGAAATACACGCTACTACTTCCGGGCACACGTGAAGCTGCTCAACTACGCTCATGGGAAGAACATCCAGTCGGTCAGTGCAGGCATCATGGTAAAGGAAAAACTTACTGGTATGTTCTACACTGAGAACACTTCAAACACCGACCAGATAAAAATAACATGATTTGATTGGTCCGACAGCTAGGCTTTATCTGCACTCAACAGTCCATGCAGAGCGGTCTCAGACCCCTAGGAGAGACATCTCAACCAGTTCATATCCACTTAAGGCCGGGTCACACTGTCCCGAATATGACAAAAGATGCCAACACGAATTAGAAAATTCTCATTTCGCACGAATTTGGTTTCGATTTTGGTTAAAAACTAATCAAAATCCGGAGCAGGTACGATGCAGTCAGAAGGCAATACGATGTAACACGATGTAATACGACGTAACACACGACTACAATGCGAATGCAATGCGAATGCAATGCGAATGTCGGGTTGATCGTCGCATTGGCCTAACGTTATATAGTCAGTACGAATACAACACGATGACAGCATGATGGCAACACGACGTCGAATGAAGAGTTCGACGAGTATGCGATGAGAATAGGAAGATGAGCTTGGTAATAACAGCATCACGTGACATCAACATTATATAACTCTGTTGCTGTGACGGTTGGCCTCTCGGTGTCGGCCCGGGAAAGCTTAATTACAAATGTTAGGAAGTACTGGAACAGCGTAATATAGACTTTGTTTTAGTATGGCAGAGAAAGCATAAATCTGATTACTGCTATGAAAACAAGAGTTTGCCGAAATGAGTTAACCGCACTTTTTCTCTTTTAACTCTGATTACTCCTTTATACACCATGGAAAAGCATTTTAAAACATGTTATATTATATTGAAGTTTGTGCAAGGTGCTACATATCAAAGTTACATACAACATTTTTGAAGTTTTTAAAATTTAAAAATGTTTTTCTCTAATTTAAAATTACCACTCGGGATAAGCTTATGAGTTAATCATATAATTAGGATGACTATTGAGCAATGGCGCTAACATATAGTCAATAAAGTTGCTGAAACCAGTCTAGCGTGAGTTGCCATGACAGCAGGAAATCACGTGACCCTTTCAATTCACTGTTCCGCCTTCGGTTGCACCATCGGCAGATGTTCGAAAATCTTTGTGTGTTAAAAAACTTCCGAATCCGCATGCGAATCTTCATTTTCGTGATGAACCCGTGTCTCAATCTTTCCCTTCGCACGACCATCGAGATGCAATCTTGTCATTATCGTACTATCATCGGTACCATCGCCAAAATATTAAACACTTTGCTCCTCGATTGTCACAAGAAGGCAACGCGACTATCTTCAATCCTCGTGATTACCTGCGTATAACCATCGCTTAGCACTACGATGCTATCACGATGGAAATTAAGTATGTTTAATATAATGCATGCTTATATACATGTACGTAATGAGGTTTTTTTATAGTACAGATACATTTTCCAGATGCATGTACAATGTATACCTAAGTGGTAAATATAAGGTACTATATATTTCATACTCATTGTGATATATTGAGGTATTGTAACATATATTACACAGGTTATACTATGTAATCTATATATCATTACATGTCTCATATTGACATAAACCTTTTGATGTAGTAACTGCCCTCGTAACCTAGTCAATACGACATGGTATAATCACCGTGTGCATTCTTGCAAGTTATGATCGCAGTCGCGTTGTCTTCTTATGACTTCGGTCATCTTCGTGTTACATTCGTATGGTCTTCGCTTGTGAAATATGCCCTATGGTCCCGATGGACAGGCGAAGGCAAATACGATGATGATACGAATCATACGATGTCATCTCGATAGTCGTACGAAGGGCACGATGAGGACACGAATGCACCACGAAACTAACACGTCAAATATGTTGCTCGCTCTCCCGATGTTGCTGTCGAACAGAGAACAATTCCGCCGATGACCAAACGAATGCTTAAGATGCGTTTACGAATGGCCCGATTGCTTACGATCCTTTGCGAATTTGAACAAATTCGTGTTTCCATCTTTTGTCAAATTCGGCACAGTAAGAACCGGCCTTTAGGAAATCTTTTTTTCAACATTTATTCTCCATTGAGATATTAATTTCGATACGTTTGTGCCCCTATTTCACTACGAGCCGAATTATCACGAATAGCCATGAATAGGTGACTGTATAAATTCGTAAACATTCGTTGACTGCAATTTCACTTGTACAAAACGTTTATGAAAATTCCTAGATTCTCTTGCTGGAACCCTACGAAACAGATACGAATTATTTACGAATTGTGTACGAATTATGTGCGAATTGTACGAACTATTTCAGAAACAGTTGTGAATACACTAGGAATTTTCGTCCTTAATTCGGGACATTAGTAAATGATTCGTAGATGATTCGTAAGTAATTCTGGGTGAGACCATCAAAATTATCAATCACAAAGTTACAAGATCTGTATACGAACTTGTTACGAACTACACGAATTAGTTACAAATAGTTTACGAAGCAAATACAAAACTAAAATTCGTAGTTGATTCGTGAACATTTATGAACAAATCAAATCATTTGTTCACGAATGTACGAATTGGAGGAAAGTTCGGAATCAACTACGAATTCAAAGAATTAATTACGAATTGTCTACGAATGTTCACAAATGTGAAAACTTTCTCTTTAGTGATGATTCGTGACAATAGGGGCATTACGCTCGTTGGTAATGCATATTTGAACAATAGTTTCAGTGACTTTGATAGACAGGTTATCAAGTTCTGGTTTTAATTTAAACCAAATTATACAAATGTTCCCCTTTTCCTCCCCAGGCAAACAAGACTACATCGGGTTCGGGTCGACTCCCCATCTTCAAACTGGACAGTGGCACATCGTAGGAGGGGATACGAAGCTACCGGCTGGACGTATGTTATGTTCTAGATCAAAACTTTATTGAAATGTCCACAAGTTTCCTTCCTGGATACGACCTTGTAGCTATTTTCGTTTTCTTGTTAAATGCTAACTTATCGATGTGAACTTTTTTCAGCTATCATTTGGTATCCTTAGAGATGGCTGATGAACATAACATAATGTAACACATTGCCTGATTTTGTATGTATCTATAGAACTTTATGCTTAAATTCTCCAAGATTTGTTGTTCAAACAATAGTTGATAGTTGCAGGTAACATTTTCTTCATTTACTGAATTAACTCAATATGAGGTTTGAAAATAAATAATTGATGAGAATTTTCTGAGTGTTCTAAACGTTTCCATTTCATTGACAAATCAGCGTTTTCCGAGGCACGCGTGTACATCCGCCCCGACGACCAAAGTGTGGACTACCTCGTGGACTCTGCAAGTCTTCAAGAAGTTCCCTCACTGTCCGGCTTCCCTGCTGACGCCAACAAGAGGATAGACGCGTACCGGAAGGGCGATCTTACTATCAGGTAGAGGTGGCATGGCAGACTTCCCATTGGAGTAATTTTCAGTTGTAATGTGCAATTGCAACAATCTGGTATTATATAATCTGCATTACGTCATCGACTGACACATTGCGTGATTTGGGTCTACACCCTACGAGTCAGGCACCATTCGCCAGCGATGAATATCCATACAGCTCATCCCTTTAGCCAGCTAAACATTATCCTCAAATTGAAAAAGCTTTTGTACTAGTCTTGATAGTGTGATCCCAATTTAACAATGTTACAGTATAATTCAGTTGACAGCATAACTTTATATGATTGTATCTTAAGCTTCTAGCGTATAGAACAGTTCTGTAAGTGACGATGCATTTTTGACATCAGTGTAGCGAATAGTACTTCAGTACAATACTGTCTCTGGGTATATCTACATTTGCAGACTAGATGACCACTCCGTTGACCCAGACGGACTTAGCGTCGAGGTGAGGAACATCTGCATCAATCTGTTATCTGAATATTACTCTGATTTGGTGCACTCTTAAACCAAGCAAATGTAAACAAGCAGGCCTTGTGTAGTTTATGATCAATTTAAACACGTTTTGTATAAGCACTTATTTAATCTAAACACGATAGGGTCATTTATCTTTAATACATGTAGTTACAGTCACGGAGATAAGTGGTTTTACACATGAAGATGGATTACAATATTTTAAGCTACAGTCATGGATATCCGTGGTCTGTGATTTTCTCTCTTTTGAACCAGGAAAATTAAAACAACCAAGTCCTGTTAAGTATATAAATTTAAGATACGTTTTGTATAAGCAGTAATTGGAACTCGAAATAATAGGGTCATTGATATATCAAAACCTTCAGCCACCGAGATGTGTGGTTTTACACATTCAGACTGTAGCTTTTACTCTCCAGATGGACGAAGTGTTTGGTATCGATGATTGCACTTGTGTAGAATTCCCAGGTGTAAAAGTTTGGTACTATCCAAACAGCCCTTTAATGTATATACACCCAAGAATCTGAACAGTTAGTACAGAATAACATAGTATAGTTACGGGGAAAAACACCTTTATAGTTCATTAATTAATTTAACCTAATTGATCGCATATAATTTATCTATATAAAAAAGCGATCTAGATTTCTGTAATTGTAAAATGATAATGTTCCTTCACCATTCGTGAGGATAAACACACTATTGAGAACGACAAGTATACAATGTGAAATGCAAATACTAATGAATATCCTCTGTCTTTTCCTCTTAGGTCCAACAGACATCGGGACTGTTTGCGTTTGGTTCGGCAGTGAACGCCAAGGCGCTGGTCGACCCGACCATGAAAGGATACCAGAGCTGGTTCTACAGCAACTTCGACTGGGCCGTCATCGAGAACGATCTTAAGTGGAGAAGTATGGAGCCGAAACGGGTAGGTGGGAAGAGGTGATAAACGAATCATATCAACAATGAATTTCATATTCTCGTTGAATCTACATACATGTATACTTGGTTGACAACGACATCTATTTTGTTGGAAACAGGATCTACTTAAATGATCTACTTAAACTTACTTCACATTCACCTGATTGAAACGGGTAGGTGCCTAGAGAATATGATGATGACAATATTACAGCAAAAGGAACTATCCACATCTCTTTGAGTTGGTTGACAAGTCATAAACTTGGCTTCTTTTTAAATTGATTTGAGGGATTATTAAGTTGAAATTTATAACCAATAAAACTCTCTCTCCCTGCATCTGTCTTGTTCACTAGTAAATCTTATATGGACGATGATGGACGATTTTTTTTAATTATCATTAATCAAAATAAAACTTTTTAATTTGAGTTTAAATGTTCCTCCAAAGGGTCACATTGATTACGACACTGCCATGAACGCATGGAAGGATCTCCACAGTCATGGGTAAGTCATCAAATGGAGAAACGTCGTTTAATTTCATGAAGCTCTGAGGTGGTAGTTGCCTCAACAGAACTCGATATATTGTAAGTTATTCGTTTACATGATTCACATAGAATATATTGATATTGTCATGATATTGATAACTAGTTGAGATAAATATTGAAATAATATCACGTTCATGTAAATGCAATAACTGATATCTTTGCACCCAACCAAAATCAGAAGTTTGAGAACAAAACATATACGACTCGTAAACATATAAACATTTAGTCTTTTTATTACATACTTTGGAGTGAGATACTCGGTTATATCAGTGAAATAAACCCTCTATCAAGCTACAGTGGTGATAACCTATATCACCACTCTACTGAGTGACGATAAACTTTATCACCACTCGGGTGACGTCATCGGGACAAATGTTATGACGTCATATTATCAGCTTGCGAAGGCTGTTCGTTTGTCGTTGAAATCACTCCAACTCAACGTAAAACACAGAAATAATGATATAATAAATAGAATATCTGTTTTTCCTTGACAAGTACCATGTTTATCTCATCTCGTGAGGTAGAAAAGTTAATATATTTCACTCGTGGCTGCGCCACTCGTGAAATACCTACTTTTCTACCTCACTCAATGAGATAAACATGGTATTTGTCAAGGAAAGACAGATATCCTCTATATATTAGTAATAATAAAATGGATAAAACGAGAGCACTGTGCAGAAGGAAGGTTAGGTTTTAATGTTCATTATCAATACATAACAGTTTGCAGGAACCCCAAGATTTTAGTGTTAAGCTTAGTGGCAGCGCATCGGAAAGACAGAACACTACTGAGCATCAGCAGATTTGATTTGTACTTTCATAATCAATACATAACATTATTAAGACATGAATCCACAGGATCAAGGTTCGGGGACATAATATCTTCTGGGAGTCCAACTCACCGTCCTGGGTGTCGGGTCTCCATGGCAATGAGCTGAAGCAGGTTCTAGAGAAGAGGATGCAGGATGTGGTCGGACACTTCAAGGGGAAGTGAGTTGGTCTGCAATCTACCTTTGTGGCTATGACCACGTATTGCTTAACATTTATAACAATTCTGAAATTGTAAAAATACTAATAATAGCGTAAAGGTGAGGTGAGTTGGGGTTTAATGCTGCTTTACAGCGTAGACACTGGCAACGTGTCTAGCTGTAAGCTTAACAATGTTCGGTTATCTAAGTTGGTCTAACAAGCGAATCCATGAACTGTCCAAACATTGCTCAACAGGTTTTGGGAACAGAATTGGAGTTACTAACGTTCAGTTGATCCAGCAACAACTCAATATGCCAACCGTTCAAACTCG
Organism: Gibbula magus; assembly: GCA_936450465.1. Lineage (NCBI taxonomy): Eukaryota > Metazoa > Mollusca > Gastropoda > Trochida > Trochidae > Gibbula > Gibbula magus. The sequence continues at coordinate 80,424,986 of OW388295.1, read as the reverse complement.
GGTAATTTGTTTATTCACTCACAAGTACTATTGACATCAATGCTCAGATCAGGACATTGATACATACAATATTCTTCTACTTAATGAAGACGAGTCATTGGTTAGATATTCTTCCACGTCCACAGACTCGAGCACTGGGATGTGGACAACGAGTGTCTCCACTCAGACCTGCTGGTGGATCAAACTGGAGACCGAAACCTCACCATGTGGATGTTCCATGAGACCCACAGGATCGACCCTCATCCAACCCTCTTTCTCAACGACTACGGTGCTGTCAACTACGGCTCAGGTACTGTGGTAAGTGTCCTTGCTTCAAATCTTGGAATGAATATGTTTTAGTTCTTCTAGTTAGGTGTATAAGGTGTGGACACTCACTGCAATAAAGAAGTTATCGAGCAATCGAATTAGTTTGCTCCCGCCCTTTTAATATTCGTTTGTATTGATAAAAGCTTACACTAGATGATAGATGAATACTTAATTAACTTGTTTGTAAAAAGGTGGTTGCCACAACATGCATGTAAATATGAACAGAAACATAATCAACTCATAGATGGCAAAACAGGATCACATGTGTCTAAATAGATAAATAAATACTCTTACATCGCACAAAACTTTATGTTATAAACTCTTTAAAGGGGCAGTAGCACGTTTTTTCGCTCAAATAAGTCGATGAAATGTATTTGAAAAATGATTTCACAAATCGTAAAACACCCTTCTCTTTTCAAAATATCAAGCTAAAAATGAGTCTATACATGCCTCAGTAAACCAATGGGAATCATTTTTGTCATTCGAAATAATAAAATGTGTTCACAATAAAATGGCCGCCATGCAATTTTTGCTTTATACGCAACACCGTTATTACTACTACTGATAATTGTTTTGTGTAAGATTTAATACCATCTAAAATAAATTTAAATGACACAAACAATCATTATAAATAAGAAATTTGAAAAAATAAATTTTGCAAAAAACGTGCTACTGCCCCTTTAAATCCATGCCAAATAAATTGCAGGAGGACGCATTTATCAAGTCTTTGAAGGATGCATTCCACATGAAGTAAATATTGCAAGTGATATTTAATGTCTAACGCCAGTAACAAAACACATTATTAAATTGTTGTCAAGTACATACATTAGTTTGACATATAAATCAACAATCACGTTATTCCTGCAGGCCCTAGAAGACCTGGCTGTATACTACAAGGCAGCTGGAGTTCCTGTGGGAGCTGTCGGCGTACAGAGTCATCTCCACCACCCTATAGATCTGGCCGCCATCAAGGTATGAAGGTCGTGGATATCGACTGTTATGTTTTGATTTGGAACCATTCATGTGTGATGTAAACGATGCATGATTGACAGACATTCTGTGCAAATGATTTCAGAAACAAGAGCGCATAGAAGTAAATGGACCACACAACCCAAACAATTAACTTCTTTCGATAATTTCCTTTTGTTGGGAACACATTTTTCATTCCATATAGCTGTGGATATACATTATGTGTTTAAAGGCGCGTCTAGACGAGGTAGGGAGAGCTGGACTGCATGTGTGGATCACCGAGCTGACAGTGGAGGGAGTCAAGGAGCAGGACAAGCCACAGATGTTTGAAGATCTCCTAACACTGTACTTCTCACACCCAGCAGTGCAAGGAGTTCTGTTTTGGGGCTTCTGGGATAAGCGGATGTCTCGACCTGAATCTGCGCTGTGTAATGGTCCCTCTTGTACGGTGAGTGTATTCTTATTGATTAATCATGACAACCTTGCAAATAACATTTATCTCAACCTACTTTACATTCTATGTTTATCAAAGGCTCTAGGTCTCGCGATTTCAGTGTGCTCCCTCTATCACACCCCAAAACACTAATTAGCTCATGAAAGTCAGTTTATGATATCAAATGTAGATTCGGAATATGTACATAGGAGCTAATGATATATTTTCCGCAGTTTTATGTAAATATAGTATGTCTTAGTAATATTTTCACCTTGTTATTAAAGATATATTTACTCGCATATAGTCTTCTGTAAATCTTGTATGCTTAGAAATACTGTGCAAAATCGAATGGTTACTTGAACTTGTATCAACTTGGAAAAATTGTGAAAACGCACCTTCTAAGGAGGAAGAAGGGAGATAAGAAAGACGATGGTAGTGTTGAAAGGACTGAAAATAACGAGAATTTGAGGAAACCAGAAGATTGAAGAAGAAGAAGTCACCCATACTGTGGTAGTGGTGATTGTGATAATGATTTATCTTGTGCAAGGGATGTTTATATGTGTATATCAGGTTTCTATCTTACATTCAGCCTAACGATAGCGGGAAGCGTGTCAGCTATCTTCTTCAGACAAAATGGAGAACACACGAGACCCACAGCATCCATAAAGGGCAGACAATCAACATCCGGGGATTCAAGGGCAACTACAAACTTCATGTCAAGCACCATGGTCACGTGATCCACGAGGAGAATTTCTACCTGGGCTATAAGGGAACTGATGTACATGTGTCTCTGTCCGGCTCAGGTATGTGTCCATATCATCACGAAATTCTTCATTAACAAGAATGTTTTTGACCGCATTTCCTGACTGAATAAAACTGACAACTATCTTGTTTTAAATCAAACTGATGTCTTGTCACGAGTACAGGTCGTCTTGTATCCAATGACATATTAATAAGATTTATTCAACGTTGTCATGCTCATTGTGACAATTCTCTTTTAGCCTTCAAATTAAATCATCAATTTTGAACATGACAGTGCACATATACTCTATAAAGACTATACTTGTTTAGTCAACTCTTCTTTCAGGTTCCACGCCACACGTTGACCAAATCATCGTAGGATAAGAGCATTCTGTCGCAGAGAATAAATAAAATATATAATTAAAACAATTGTCACATATTATTGTTTGAGATATTTTTCATGATTATTCACATTCGCCGTTTTATGGACTTAAAATGATCCCCCTATCGCACTTCTTTTAAGACACGTCTCGATAACAATCTTTCCCAGAGGTACAGAGTGCGGGAGAGAATTCACAAATTTATTTAACATACAGCACCAAAAGAGAATTCCTATGGAAGTATTCACTCTACAGATACACTAGAGACAAAACATAATAACCGTATACATTGAGAGATATATGGGAGTCGATCAATGTTACTATGATAATAATTGGTGTTTTGAGAATTCATCAACACAACAACAGTGTCTGAATACCGGTCAATGTACTACATGGTGAATGATTCCACCTGGAAGAGTCAGACGATGGGTACAGTTTGTAGGAGTCACCCAATGGTTGTTTTGGGAGTTGTTTCATTCTTCCTGAAGCTTACAACCAATCTCATCGGGGTTTGTCAGCAGCATCTTACATTGACGCACAGGTCTGCCAACTATAAAGAAGACATGTATAGTTTGTTCAGTAAAGAGTTTATGTGTCCCTAGAGAATTCGATAGTGAAGGTTCAGTTTATCCCATGAAGAATTCACCAGAGACACATGCACTGAAACGTTGATCCTTTTCATCCCAAAATTATTAATCAGGTAAAGATATGGAGAAGCACACTAATTTTGTTGTTGTTGCAATTGTTGCTGTCAGAAATACACTTGTAGCAAGAGCAGCATGTGGTCTTGAGTTATCGTGCTGAAAGATCTATTGTTGTATGTCAACCGCTGGAAGCAGGAGTGGCTTGAGAATGTTGTTGGTGTTGCTTGACCATGAATAAAGTCAGTCGTGTGTACCATGTCACTGCCGCATATTACAATCATTTATTTCTTGTATGTGTCTTCAATCCACAATGTAGAAGAAACCTAGTACCTGCTGAACAGTACCCCTCTGTTCTGTCGCAGGTTCTGGACCTGAACGTTGTAACACCTGCACAGGATTATGACATTAAACATTGACAAAGTAGGGTCCACCTGACACAAAGGAAACACCAGAAAATGTTCAACAGTATCCAAAACAAAATACTGCAATCGGACAAAGTTGATCTTGTATGTCTTCATATGAATATGTTTAATAAATATTATAAGAATAATCAACGAGTTGCGAGGAATTACGGATTTCGAAATTGTTCAATTATCTGATTTAGCTTAACCAGAAGAACTAAGCAATTCATGAATGAGCACAAAGTAGTTCCGCCAACCAAACAAACGCAAGTTATAATTAGAAATATGACCATTATGAAAACTTTAATACCAGGCATATCTTTGCCCGCTTGGGTAAGAATAAATATTTCACTCAGATATTAAAATTGTTTAGCATTATACCAGCAGCTGATGAACACATGGAAGTTTTGCTCGGCAAGTTCACAGTTTATACATTATACATTTCCTGTGTCGTATCATTTTGACGCAAAACACCCTTTTTTCTATCAGGTTAATCTAGTATGAATCTTCTGCCTAAGATCTCATCAATAAGACCGAATTAAATTATGGTCAGAAGTGGATCCTCCAAGACTTAAAGCATGGATACTTACAACAGTCCTGTAGTTGTAGTCGTTAAGAAAGAGGGTTGGATGAGGGTCGATCCTGTGGGTCTCCTGGAACATCCACATGGTGAGGTTTGATCCACCAGCAGATCTGAGTGGAGACACTCGTTGTCCACATCCAAGTGCTCAAGTCTGTGGACAGTATCAATCAGAAGACTATGTAACCAATGACCAGTATTTTCATGAAGTAGAAGAATGAGATGTATTTATGTACTATACTATAAAACAATATACTGGCCGAGTGATCTTGGCCATAGCGAGACAAGTAGACTGCAGACCAACTAACTTTTCCTTGAACTGTCCAACCACATCCTGCATCCTCGTCTCTAGAACCTGCTTCAGCTCCTTGCAATGGAGACCCCACACCCAGGACGGTGAGTTGGACCGCGAGAAGATGCTGTGTCCCCGAACCTTGATCCTGCAATAATAAAGTAATGATCATCGACAACAATATCACCGACCACCTGGATACCCTCAGCACCAGCCTTGAACCTAACACCTTCTCATCACTCCGTGATAGGTCTGTAGGATCGCCCAGACATTCCCATGTTCAGGTACCTATTTGTACAGCTGGGTGAACTGAGTGCAATGTGGATGAAGTGCCTTGCCCAAGGACACAACACAGTATAAGACCCAGGTCACAAATGTTTGGTGTCTCCATGCTGCCCATTGTTATCTCACCTTGTTGTAAATGTTTTACTCTTTATAATACCAACATGGATCCTGTATATAACCTGCTGTTTCACCATCTCTTACGTATGCTTGATAAGGATCTATACCGAAACGTCGCCATTGTGAAATAAACATATTGATCATCCATAAAATATCCTTGTCTTTCTATTACACCAACATGCCTCTCAAACAGTTGAGTTATGATAATGATGAACGATCCGTATGGTGCCCTCCTTTCCTGCCAATGTGTTGCTGCACAAACCAAGCTTATCAAAACTTCTGATTTTGGAGATAAGTTGTTGTTATTATAATGGGCATATTACGATTACCTCTCACATCATCTTATTGGACTTAAAATGACACAGTACAGTAAATGTATATTCCATGTGATCATTACTAGAATTCGAGAGATAATAAAACAAGGCAAAAGCTCACATACCCCCGCCTATAGTTTTTGAGTTATGCTCCGGAAACGACATAAAGTCCAAAAATGTTGTCAAAATTTCACAATTTATTAGAACCTTGGAGTTGAGACGCCCAACGGGAGAAACTATCGGGACTTATGCAATCGCATGGTCTAAGTAGGAAAATTAACAAAATGCTAGAGAGTATATATGAAAATGTGAAAGTGACAGATAGAAATAAGCACGAATAAGCAGTGAATTAGGTGTTAGACAAGGCTCTATTTTAAGTTCGTTTTTATTTTCCTATTTTATTAATGAATTGACAATGCAAATATGTGATACATGCACAAATGGGATCCAACTTCATCCGGACACTATTCAACTTTTTCTGTTACTCTTTGCGGACGATATTGATTTATTTTCTAGCACGGTTAGTGGTTTACAAAAACATATATACGAATAAGACAAATTTTCAGACCAATACAATTTAAGTGTTAATAGAGACAAAACCAAAATTGTTGTTTTTAAGAAGGGTGGAGAACTATCTAAATTGGAAAAATGGTATCATAAAGGGAACTTACTTCCAACAACCAATGTTTTTAAATATATCTCGGCGTATATTTCTCTGGTAGCTTATCATGGTCTAAACACACGAAACAAGCGTCATTACAAGCCTTGAAAGTTTTAATGGGAGTTTGTAGAAATATGAGATCTTTGGGTGAAATTTCTTTTAACACATTCTTTAGAATATTTGATACCAATATATGTCCAATACTTCTGTAGGGATCTGAAATATGGGGTTTAAGGCAGTATGAAAGCATTGAACGAGTTCACCTATATGCATGCAAAAGGTATCTTGGTGTAAAATCAAGCACATGTAATGCTATGGTTTATGGAGAAGTAGGTAGATGCCCGTTATTTACATATTAGCCATTAATGCGATAAAGTATTGGATACAGTTATTAAATATGCCATGCCACAGATTTTCGACATTTTTTTTATGAAATGATGGTACTGTATGACAAAAATGGGAAATGAAATTGGGTGACTGATATGAGATAACTGTTGTACAAAACAGGTTACGGGTATGTTTGGTTGGATCAGAAAATTCCATGCTATGCTAATTTTATCACATCATTTACACAAATAATGAAAGATATGTATTTGCAATCATGGTCGGAATCTTTACTCCTATCAACTAAATGCTCATTTTACAACCAATGGAAATCGGGTATATGTATATGAAACTTAATATTATTGTTAACAGATACTAACACATTATCACTACAGAACCTTGCAATGTATATATATTTCGCAATGGATTCAAGAAAACAGATTGTAATAGATAAGAACTTGTTATGACTTACTACTCATATAAACTGTAAATGTACATGTACTACAGGCCTGTGGCCTTTTCAGTACTGAAATAAAGATTGGACTACTATCAACCACCGGTGAAAACAAGGAAATATTGGAAAATTAAAACACATTTGTTTCTATATAGATACATTCACGATCAGACAATTGTACAACATTCATCAAGTACATAATCTAATGGAACTCAATGATAATTGAAAAATAGTAGTCTTTCCTGATTACAATGTACTGCTGGAGCAGGGTGGTGAATACATGGACCATTTAAAGTGACACCGCGTCGAGAATAAAAATCAGATCATGTGTATCTACCTTTGCTGATTAACATGTCTGCTAACAAGTCACAGACACCGAATTTCAGACAATTGACGTAATTGGTAATGATAACTACTGCATGTAGACAGTGAAGAGAAGCGGAACTCGTTCGCAGACACTCTCATCAGCTTAGTGAGATAAGGATGAGACTCATTTTTATCCTCGACGCGGTGTCCCTTTAACAGGAAAATAAATTAAGCTCAAGGTCGCCTCCAAGTGTAGAAGAGACTCGTTGACATTTGACTAAAGTTGAGATTTAATATGTTACATACGTCCAGCAGGTAGCTTCACGTCCCCTCCCACAATATGCCAGTGTCCTGGTTGTAGATCTGGAGTCGACCGAACGTCCAGCAGGTAGCTTCACGTCCCCTCCCACAATACGCCAGTGTCCTGGTTGTAGATCTGGAGTCGCCCCGAACGTCCAGCAAGTAGCTTCACGTCCCCTCCCACAATACGCCAGTGTCCTGGTTGTAGATCTGGAGTCGCCCCGAATGTCCAGCAGGTAGCTTCACGTCCCCTTCCACGATACACCAGTGTCCTGGTTGTAGATCTGGAGTCGCCCCGAACGTCCAGCAAGTAGCTTCACGTCCCCTTCCACGATACACCAGTGTCCTGGTTGTAGATCTGGAGTCGCCCCGAACGTCCAGCAGGTAGCTTCATGTCCCCTTCCACGATACACCAGTGTCCTGGTTGTAGATCTGGAGTCGCCCCGAACGTCCAGCAAGTAGCTTCACGTCCCCTCCCACGATACACCAGTGTCCTGGTTGTAGATCTGGAGTCGCCCCGAACGTCCAGCAGGTAGCTTCACGTCCCCTTCCACGATACACCAGTGTCCTGGTTGTAGATCTGGAGTCGCCCCGAACGTCCAGCAAGTAGCTTCACGTCCCCTCCCACGATACACCAGTGTCCTGGTTGTAGATCTGGAGTCGCCCCGAACGTCCAGCAAGTAGCTTCACGTCCCCTCCCACAATACGCCAGTGTCCTGGTTGTAGATCTGGAGTCGCCCCGAACGTCCAGCAGGTAGCTTCACGTCCCCTCCCACGATACACCAGTGTCCTGGTTGTAGATCTGGAGTCGCCCCGAACGTCCAGCAAGTAGCTTCACGTCCCCTTCCACGATACACCAGTGTCCTGGTTGTAGATCTGGAGTCGCCCCGAACGTCCAGCAGGTAGCTTCACGTCCCCTCCCACAATACGCCAGTGTCCTGGTTGTAGATCTGGAGTCGCCCCGAACGTCCAGCAAGTAGCTTCACGTCCCCTCCGACAATACGCCAGTGTCCTGGTTGTAGATCTGGAGTCGCCCCGAACGTCCAGTAGATCTCCTTCCCTGGAACACAAGTCATTACTTTTTTTTATTTGAATGGGGCACAGTAGTGTCTAAATACTACTTACTTACGGGGGCAATCATATCGAGTCATAAAACAGCACACTGTCATGATGATGTAAAACTATGAATAATTTGTATGTCTATGACGGCTGCGAGTCAGCAAGTGCTTGAAACTAGCGTTTGGTCAATTTTGAACAATTTCATGCCGACATTGGTAATGCTAATGTTTTATTCAGAAGTATATAAGGTCACCGATAAATGTTACAAGTAAATAATAATGTATATTGAGCCCCAATATTGTGATGTACAAATGTTTGACGTGTTCATGACGCACATATATAATACCATGTTTACGACGCCCCCACGTTAACACCTGTGTATCCTACACTGCCAGCATTTATACATCAATGTGGTAAGTGAAACATGGAGACTCAGACCACATCCTGCATGTCTAGAATGGTACGAGACGCAGACTGGTACTTTACCATCACGATAGAAACCAAAAACAAGACAAACAAAACAAACCAAAAATATAAGAAATTACTACATAATAAAATAATAATAGCATCTACAGAATCCCACTCTCCATTCCACTCTCGTGACGGGGTAAACCCGATATTTACACTCATGGCTGCGCCATATCGGCTTTATCCCATCACCCGATGAGAGATAAGTGATATCACACTGAAAACACAAGATATCCTCTATGTGACGGAGCTGCGACTTGTGACGTCACAACTGTACAATATTGTGACGTCATACTTGAAGCTATATTACACTAGCTTAATATTGTAGTATAAATATAACACTGTAGTATCTTTCATTAGCGGGCTTTTCTTACCGGTTTGAGACTTTTACAGACTTGCGTCGTTTGATGACGTCAGCGTTCCTAAAAACCCATACCAATCAGAATTCCCAAAAGGTGTAGTTTCAAAATCCGTGTTCTGTAGCAGTTCAGTTCCGGCAAGAACATCTGGTAGTAACAGTTACAACCATGACGCCATGCTAGAAGTGTATTGTCTGGTTTCTTGTGGGAATTCGTCTCGACTGGCAGAAATGTAAGAGATAAACGCTGATGGTAATGAACAATTGGAACTGGCTATTTAAGTACATATATGTTAAGTGCGGTAATAGATTGAATGAATGCAAACGAGCTCATAATATTTATATATTCTTATAAATTACTTTTCCTGATATTGATATTGAAGCACAAACTTTAAAAAAGCCTCTGTTATGCATATCAAAGTGGCAGCAGTTTCTCTGATTGGAAATATGCAAAACTTTTCTTCAACGTATTTGCTTTTAGCCAAAAATTAAATTAGTCGATTCTAACTGAAAACAGCATATGAGTAACACAAAACAGAGGATTAGCAATAATTAAATTAGTTAATATGTCATTGTGTAATTGTTAGAGATGTTAGCCACGGATGTAGTCGAGTCGAACTTTTGATAACGAATCAAACATGGCGGCTGCCACCCCTTGTCACAATTGCTATAAAGGGGTGGGGGACTTCCATATACACTGCTTACAGAACGATACAGAGTATTCTAAATTCCCTGTGACTAAGAGATACAGGGGTCAACTCAATCATTGGTACAAAAGAGAAAACACGTTTTGATTTAGCCTAACCGTAAATGAGTTTCTCAAATGCAATTATCTATTAAAATTTCGCTTATTGTTTACAAAAACTATTAAACAACGTGTACATGTCATAAAAAGTAAAAATGTAAGAAACAATCAAGGGCAAAAGATAAAAACGTACAAAGAATGTAGGATCAGAGGTAAAAACAAACTCCAACCAACCGATGCCAAAAGATTACTAACATCCACAATCAAACATACACGTCTCAGGAATGATTTGCTTTTTAAAAAAAAAAAAGACGAAGTGAAGCCAAGGGTTATTTGCTTTATTTCCTTCACACGCCATGGCCAGTTTGACAATACTTCACGCCTAGTTTAGTTGCAGGTCAACGGAGGAGTGCCTATATGTCCATCTTATTCTTAGTGGACTGTTTGTTCGAGTATTGCAGTGTGCAATGTTTGTCCGTGGACTGTTTGTTCGAGTATTGCAATGTGCAATGTTTGTCCAGCTAATACTCCATGGACACTCGGCTCAGTAGCTACCAGTTTTCTTACGGCGCTAATCGGTCTGGAAGCCTCCACCTGTGTACTCTGGACTCACAGGGCCTGGCCATTGTCTTGTCCTCCCACTATTGTCCTCTACTTGTACCACTGATCGAGTCCTCTCTGGTTCAGAGGACCATTCATGTAATGTGAAGACGGGCGTGTTACCAGTACCAGGAATATCTGGCGTGTCACCTCACGGCTCATCAGTATGTGACACTGTGGTCTCAGTGAGCAGTGGGAATGGTGTCTCTCACCGGAATGGTGTTGTTTAATCTTGGTCTTAGTACACGGAAGCTAATATATGGTTTTAGATATCTGTATCATTCTAACCACGGAGTTGTTGTTTTTTGAACATACGAATCTAGGATTTACCTGAAACGAAATATTTAAGAAGAACATTGTGTGATAAATATTATTTTCAAAATTGACATTAGCAAACGGACGTGTACGGGAAAATGAGGAAATAAGTTCTGTTATAGCCGTCTGTTATGATAGGTAGTTGAATGTAAGAAAACAAACATTAATTTTCACTGAAATGTAAAAGAAGCTTGTCGTTGAAAATAATGTTATGCCAGAATACACCTATATTCCTGATCTGACCAAAATGATGTACATTTTGAAGAAATGGAAGATAAAATTAATTGGCACTGAATAATGAACTGCATATTATTATATTATCTAGCATATATATTTGAAAGCACGTTATCAACACATTCTTGTAATTTTTCCGGGACGACTCTCTTGCGGAATTCGAACTCACAGTCAGGAAGCATTGGAAGAGAATTTAAAGGAACGTTACTTGGAAACATACGGTATAATGAACTGTACATTATATTGTATTTAAATTCAACCACTAATTCGAAATTCGATTATACACAAATTTAAAAAAAAGTTATATATAAATAACATTAACATATCATGATTTGAAAAATGAAACATAAATTTTCTCAAGCTTCTGATTTGTATTGACTAAGTGATACTCTCCTCCCTGCGTGGTGTGAACTAATTCTATCCGAAAATCAGTTATAAACTTGCTGTTGAACTGCATAAATTTATTGATAAACAATTATGAGTTTCAAATGGTATACAACATGGGCTGTTTTGCTATGTTCCTTATCAAGATAATGTGTATTACATAAAAATGAGTTTGACATAGGTATAATGCGTAAAACGTATCGATTAATTGATAAGATGTGTCCCCTTAGTAGGTTATTTAACGCCAAAGACACATATACTTATCCAAACGTGGTACCATTCATTGATGGCAAAAAGGCATCCTAATTATATATTTAAGAAAAGGGCTACGTCTTCTTTAGTTTGGTACAATATTGGTTGTTTCTAAAAGATGTAGATAACGAAGAGGTATGTAAAGAACATTAACGCGGCTAATCACCCATACGCAAATACAAGAGTGAATGGCCCGTCCCCTTATTATCCAGGATCCTTCCAAGTACTGAAAGGCAAGAGGGTTCTGTATGTTCGAGGGGAGGGGGAAACGACAACAAAGTCGCTCTGAACAAACACAGCATCAGAAGGCGAACGAGCCGCAGATGGGCTCACACATTACGGGGGTCAATGCATGGCACGGCATCAACATTTCATAAGCTGACGATTTGTTGCTTTTTCTTCCACTCACGTTCGTGGCATTCAGCGGACACATGTCGCCTTGATTTCGCAGAAAAACCATGCTATGTGGAATCTAATAAAGCGAGTGCATACAGCCGATTACTGCACAACAAAACAGCTCTACGAAAATAAGTGACATCTCGTCTTTGCTGACGTATCAATGGTATGAGGAATTTCTTTTCATGTTTTTAAGAAACGATTTCAATTTGAAGTTTGTGGATTGCAGGATGATCGGTGTGCCCAAACCACTTTGTCTCCTATCATAAACAGGAATGCTGATCATTTCCACTGCTGCTGTTGCGCGTGACGAAAGGTGTGAGTTTGTGACAAGGACATGTGCTGAGTCGCTATTTGTTATGATGTTTTGCTGACAATCCATAACCCCGAGTATATCTACTACTACATATCTGGGAAGAATACGACTTTTGAAATAGAAACGTATATTTCACACAGTTCCTGAAGAAATAACGAGCTCGGAAGAATACCACAGGAGTTTTAACGTACACATAGGGACTGACGTATACATATGAAAACGGCGTTCAGATAGGAAACTGGCGTCAAACTGGCATACACAAAGAAGAATGGCGAAAATCCTACATGATTGCTACAAAAGGAGTTAAATGCAATAGTTATTTTGTATTGCCTTTGAGTCCGTAAGTTAAAGACCAACACACGTCGGAGAAGATGAATCCCTATTTCCTCCTTTTTGCAGTCTGGTTCTCGGGTAAGAGTTCTTTTCTGTCTTACAACCTTTTAGAGTTTAATAATTTAATTTAATTTAAGTCCATGAAACTATTTGGCATATCCACTATGTCACTTGAAAGGTGACACGCTAACCCTAAAGTTTTGTTTGTATTTTCTCAGTCGTGTCAAAGTACCCATAGTACCTAGTTCTAACAACATGTTTCTGTGTCGCCTACATGTACACAGAATAAAGAAGTTGTATATCCACATAATAGTTCTTCATTCTTCATCATGTTTCACGACAATTTATTTTGCCCTTTAATTGTATTGTCATTAGAAGAGTAATTCTAACTATATTATTATCGTATAAATACACAATATGATTCTTATTGAACATGTGCAGTTTTTACGGTAAATGCACATCGAAATCAATTCTATATCACACATATTAAACTCACATTGAATAAAAAATATGCTCAAGTTATATATATTATATTTCCCTTACAGGATTATTTCCCCTATCCTTCTAGACCCTACGTACTTCATGTAGTGTCAGAATATGTAATTGCCTGACTCAAACGGTTCCCTTGTCAGCATAGCATTATGTCACAGACATTCCAATTAAGGCAACAATTGCGTTTCTTATTTTGAACAATATGCAACTTCCCTACGCAAGACATAACTCTTGCAAGTCTCCACAACTGGCCGATTTAAGTATTGCAGTGTTTCCCCACGTGCGAGGATAGAAGAGCGCTGCATCTGGAATGCATAGTGAGCTCTGATTTCCTAGCACGAAAACCATGAGGAAATGCGGCAAGGATTAAGTTATGGAGACTGGCAAGAGTAATGCCTTGCGTAGGGAAGTTGATTGATATGTTGGTGAGAGGTAATAAGCACTATGAATTAATTACATCTACAATTACTTTTATTAAGTAAACAGGTGATAAACTCAGTGTGTCACATTCGTCGTAGCAATAGTATCATGAATACCACACTCTTGCAATGAAGAAGAGAATATTACATTATCCTTTCATTTGCAGTGTGTCTTTATTATATATTATAGATTGTTGTGCGAGAAAATGGGCCATGGCTGTAAGCAACCAGTTGGATCTTGTATTACTCACGACACATTTTCAATGTAACGACGTCTTTATTATGTATTCTTTTCAAATGTAATCGCGGCAAGAATAGCCAGAAAACGGCACGCTTTTCTTGCAATCACAAGCTGACGGCACGCACAAAAAGTGTTTGATTACGTCTCAAACTGCGAAATACGTATACGTATACTGCGCTGAAAGAATGGCGACTAGGCAAACTTGATGTGTGCACATGTGCTCCTATCGAAAATTGTATCTCGACTGATCAATAGAAGTTGGGATAAGTTACTTCCCTTGCGATCGATTGAAGTTGAAAACACTTAATAGACAAAAAAAAACAACAGACAAGCTCCAACATTTATAGTTTCAAACCGTTTATATGGCAGTGACAAAAGACATCAATAAATATATTTCTTATCAATTTAATATTTAAATATTGTATCTCTAAATCAAATTCGAAAATAAGAAATACATGAAAAACGATGTTGTATTAGTTCAGGCGCGCTCAAGTCCAGCCACAGTAGTTCCGTGACACAACGACCAACACGTAGTTGACATGAACGATGGTAAAAGAATATGGTTCTAACAAACTCATTATTCTAATGTTTAACCATTTAGTATGTCTCATTTAAAAAGAAAGTTATATCTGCGTAATTTACTATTTCAATGGCGGTTCCGACAAACACCTTCAGACTAAGCAACCAATATATCAACATTTTATTATTTTAGAAAATTATGCGAGATTAAACTTTGAATAATTGGTAAAGTGAATTCAAAGCCATAGTCAAAGTAGAGCATTTGTCGTAGTCATTCCACTATTGCAAAAATTCAGAACATTTTAAAATCCTTTCAGCATGTGTCGTTTGTGCTTAACAAATTCAATGAATTAATTGGCCCTTTTGAATGCATGGGTTTAAAAAGACTGTTCCTCGTTGTCTATTAGAAATAAGAAGATCTCACAAAATGGAAAAGAAATCTTACCCATTGCAAACCGATCCTCCTCAATCACTACACAGAGTTCTGAACGAATAGTTATGGCTTGGATAAACACTTGGATCCATTAACTATTTTAGATTTATTAAAAGGTGATCACATTAAAATTGCCGCTGC
The DNA here is from genome assembly GCA_936450465.1 of Gibbula magus. NCBI lineage: Eukaryota > Metazoa > Mollusca > Gastropoda > Trochida > Trochidae > Gibbula > Gibbula magus. Next base: position 80,409,774 of record OW388295.1, on the reverse strand, counting down.
CAATTTTCATTTCTTTGGGACAACGTCTTCTGCGATTACGGATAATTGGGTCGTGTAATGCGGGTCGTGTAATACGGGTCGTGTAATGCGCTGTGTTGTTCTCTTAAGTAAAGATATACGGCATAAACTTTTAATAGAATTGGCCAATGTGAATATATGAAAATGAAAAGAAAACCGTGCTACAGTTCAAGGCAAGACTAATTCCAAATCTGTACTGCCAGGGATTATGTTACGATTGATGAATCGTGTCATTATTTGATTATGCACGTCATTAAAACATTCATTTCACGCCTCAACTGCAAACATTTAATTGTTCTTTGAAATCGGCAGCACTTGTGAGAAGTATGAATGTATTATGAAACTCTTTAATCAGTTATTATGTATATACACCAATATACATACAACTGTAGTTAGATCAAGATATATGTATTTTAGCAAATGTACGAAATCAACAAAATATGTTTGCTTTCATTTCAACGTGTTTACAAACACATATCCGAGAAACCAACATGATCATTGTCCATAAAGATACATCCGTTGTGTTTCATAAACATGTATTTCGCTTTAATAAGTGCCAACATACGATATGTGCTGATTTTAGTTAAAACAATTTCACTCAACTTGCATATCCATCCCCAATCGTCAAATATATCATATTTACTACTTTCCAATCAAAATCAACATACATGTGCAGAAACCGAAATTACACGCCCCATGTACATGCACAGTAGTTATAAGACCTATTCTACATCATCAACCAAAATGTGTCCATTTGTCTGTTGTAAATAAGTTGCGAACATTAGGTTTGAATAATTAACGCGCGCCGCACGCTGTGTATTGTCCGGTTTGCGATCAGAAATTGATACTTTTACCTCAATATCGCCGGTATACAGAGTCAACTATCATCGAAACAGCACTTTTCGGCAGAAGTCAGTACTTCTCGTTATAACGTTTGGCACATGTGACCCCAAACAACACAATGGATGTACCTTTAACTACAGCTTACTTTAAATGATGTATGCCTAATTCTACCTGCAGTGTCAAGAGAATCTTTGAAGAGATACTCGTTGGACCATGTAAAAGTATATGTAAGAAATATGGCGTGACTACATTTGTATGCATGGAACATTATATACCAGGGCCGTGTTCTAGAGAGGTTTCAATGAGCAATATAAGCGCTCGCTGTTATGGAACGGAGCCCTGTATTATTTCACTAACTTGGGGATTTCTTTCTCCCTTGTGCTGCAGATCAATATACACGATTTGTTTATATAATGTATCTCTGTATGTTAATTCTTAAAGGAATATGTACCTCACAAAAACGAATTAATATCGGCTACATCCCAAAAGTTTGTTCACCTACTTGCGTATCTTAGTGCAAATATCATGTTATTTGTGATGTTTTTAGGCATCGTACTGTAGAGCAAAAGGCACCGATAAAGTTGTGTTTTCTACTGAGAGATGACGATTGACATATTCTAATTCCATACCTCAAGAGTTAACAATAACCGTTGTGGCTGCTCTTTGAAGTGACCAAGGGTCACAATTTCGAAAGCTCCAGTATTTATTTTTCTCTCTACAACCTCCAAAAAGTGGTCATCACTATCAAACATTAGTTGTGTTTCTTGTTTCTATACTTATTCAATGGATTTGCCATGACATTTTTCTAATAAACTCGATATTGAACATTATATTCCAAATCGCAATTTCGAAATCTTACCCTTTTTGTTTATTTCATCTTTCCAAAATGTGTAATCTTGCATCACTGATCCGACAAGCACAAAGTTAGTTTGAAGTTGATTTGTATACACATGGAAACTTAATGATCATTGTGCAGTTGAAGTAATACAATTGATGTCCAAACAACATTTAAATTATATGATAGTTGCACTGAGGTACGTGAGTTGGTGAACAAACTTTCGGTATGCAGCTAAGTCCCTCACCATCTACGTATATTCAAAGTTTTTAACTGGATTGTGGGCTGAATTACTGAAATAAATTCACTGGATTTACTCATAAGGGTTACGATAGATTAGATATATTCGGAAATGTTATCGTTTTAAACTTAATCCTAATAAAAGAGTTGATGAAATTCCAAGAATGTGCCTTGGTAGTCAGCTATGTAGCTTCCATGCAGAATTCATAGAACGTGAGTTGCGTAACGAGAAGAAAGAGCACGGGGAAGTAAAAAAAAGGTGAACGGTTGGCTCTGGACGATTAAGCTGATCCGTATGCATCATTCGGATAAACATCACGAGCAATCGGATTTACGTGAAACCAATACAAATCTAGATTCAAACTGGGAAGACTTATCTTCTTTCCTGGTGCTAAATATTGACGTTGGAGAGGTCTGAGGTCTAACTGCATCGCGGTATGATTGATGAGGCCCCGGAGTCGATCCACTCTATATTGACAGAGATACGGCAATACAACAAACTGCGCTCCTGTCTACACTGGGGACCGTCCCTGATACACGGGGAGGGGGGCCAAAGAAAATCTTGTTACTTTGCCGAATTCGGTAAGGTCGAAGACGCCATGTTAAGGGCCATTGTTTTCTAGTTGTAGGAAGTTTGTGCTTGGATATCTGAGACCCGGGTAATTATTGGCACATAGTATCCGGCGCCACATGAGGATCTCGCTATGAAAATAGTCACCTTTTACTTTGTTAAAAAGGATAAATTTCAACATGGGGAATTATTGGATTTTGGGACATCCCGTAAAAAGTCATATTTGGTATTCGTTCCATCGAGTGCAACCTCTCTGAGGCCACTTCCGCCAGATGTCCATGTGTAAGCAGAACAAAAAAGTTAATGACCTCGTCAGAAAGAAAATTAAGAAGAATTGATCGTTATCTAAACGTCAAGACATAAGCGAAATTCCAGTCTATGTTGACAACGCTATAAATGACGATAGAATGACAAATACATTAGGAGTGGATAAATAATATGGACATTGCTATATAAAAAAATTCGCACTATTTTCATTTTAAACTGGCAGTTATGGCCTTAAGGACTTAAGAGTGATACATTTATAACACAACAGAGACTGGTGGAGAATGATGGTCGATGATTCCGGTATAGCAGGGGATGCTTTTCATTGTTCGAATTCAAATATACAAGAAACTTATTAGAGACTCAATATATCACGGCATGTGCATTATGAACGATGCTACCAAGGACCGAAAACAGGGAATATAGGAAATCGTTTCTTGACAAATCGTTGAACATTTGTTATTTCTTTTTATATACATTGTCTTATTAGTTGGTATGTCTTAAGTTCATTTTATTAAAAAGACTCTTTCAGTTTGGAATGCTTTGTGTTCTGTGTGCAAATACAATATCCGTTTTGACTCAGAAGTTATGTGATGAAGTGTTGAGTTTGCATTGATTGAACAAAACCAAAACTATACCAAAGGAATTCTGTCAATTTACAATCATCACTATATCCGCAGTACATGTTTAACAGTATTGAAAACACTTACTTGAACTATTGTTTATAGTCTGCGATTTAGTTTGGTGTTATTTAATCACTTCATGTCAGTTTGGATCGGATGTTTACAGTTATTTATTCATTTATATTTATTTATGGTATTGTAAATTAATCAAAGGACATCTTAGTGCCAAGGCGATGTCGGCATTTTCGTATACAGTAGAACTCGGATATAACAAACTCTAAGGGACCAAAGAATTTAGGTCGCTATGTCCGTTGTTCGCTATACACGTATCATTTTAATCATAGGGCTTTTGAAGGGACTTGTACATTTGTTCGCTACATGTGTATATCCGTACGCGTGTGTTCGCTATATCCATGTTCGTTATATCCGTGTTCTACTGTATATAACTAACGTGTGCCAATAATAAACAAGATACTAAACTCATCCTAAAGAGGGTGCACACACGACACTGTTCATTCTCTCCAACCCCCACTGAGAGCATTTTGAATTCGTGGTAATGTGATGCATGTAATGTGCTGGTAATGTGCATTTTGGAGTCCTGGTAATGTGATGCTTGTAATGTGCTGGTAATATGCAGGTAATTTGCATTTTGGAGTCCTGGTATTGTGATGCTCTTCTTCTCAAAAAGCTGTACCCGCCCATGATAACTTTCATTCACGTGGATTCCGTGATTCCGCGGTTTCAGAATAAATCGCGGAAGTAGCCTTCTGTTGCAGATAACGACTTGTCCGCGGAAACGCATTTATACATACAAAATTTAAAATTTATCTCCGCTGAATTTTATAGTCAGTCGTAATTGAACTTTTATAATATCGCAACGACACAAAAAGTAAAAATCAATTTTACATGTTAATTTTTTTTTTATGTATTGCTTTATGTTCAATGGTAACAGATGCTTGTTTCATGAATACAAATTTTAAGCATTTTTAATACGTTTTAAGCTTCATAATTTTATGCAGAATTTAGAAATTTGGATGGGATGCAGAATTTACTTGGATTTGCCATGAAATTTACGAACAGGTAGAGGTAGAGAGGTGCATTCAAAGCCCCTTCATTTTCGTAAAAGTGTTGAGCGTATTTATTTTAAAAAAGGAAATATGGTATTAAAACCCCCAAAACTAATACATGTATACATTTATTCTCCAGTCCACACCAGCCTCTCCCAGACACCCCCACTGAGACGGTACTGTCGGGGTCGACAGGGGAACATCCCCCACCCGTCCAACTGTGGTCAGTACTTGTCCTGCAGTGCCCGGAGCGTGTACGTCATGAGTTGTCCGGTCAGTCTGCACTTCAACCCGTCCAGGGGCTACTGTGACTACCCCGCCAGGGCTCAGTGTCAAAGGTCCACAGCCAGTGTCTGTAAGTATTATTAATGTTCACTTTAGTTTCCTGTACGAACTCATTGATGTTTTTCATCTCTAATTAAACACGGCCAAAGAGACTGTGACTACCACTTAAAGGAGCAGTAGCACGTTTTTTGAAAATGTTATTTTTTCAAATTTCCCATTTATTGTGATAGTTAATGTCATTTATATTTACTTTAGAGGGCAAAACATGTTATTGCAGAATTTTTTTTCAGTAGATGCAAAAGCGGTGTTGCGTATAAAGCGAAAATTGCATGCCGACCATTTTATTGTGAACACATTTTATTATTTCGAATGATAAAATCGTACACTCCTTTTGTAACTTGATTTCCCGAAGAGGGAAAGGTGTTCTACTATTCGTGACAATATTTTTCAAATACATTTTATCAACTTATTTCACCGAAATACGTGCTAATGCCCCTTTAAGGGTTAAACTTCGAAGATGGTATTCAAATGTTTATAAGCAAAAACATGGGCCATCTGACTTTCTTTGGACAAATAGAATACACCTTAATTATACCCCCGTTACGAAGTAAGCGGGGGTATATAGCGGTCATTCCGTCCGTCCGTCCTTCCGTCCGGTCAATTTTCTCAAAAACCGTCAAAGCTACATCAACCAAACTTTGTACAGATGTTAACCATGTTCTTCCGATCGCGCACAGACAATTTTCAATTTTCTGAGATTGATATTTTTTGTCGTTTCCATGGAAACGTCACTTTTTGGACTTAGTTTTATTGTGTTCAATGGGGACAAGTTTTCTCGGATACTGTTCAACCTAGGTGAATGAAATTTTGGTTGTGGGTACTCATGACCATACTCTTTATCGAGTTCGAAAACCAGTTCCGAAATATTATTTTTTACGAAGTTATGGCCCTTGAATCCGAAATTGAACTTAGAACCAAAAGAACTGTGATGCTCCAATGGGGACAAGTTTTCTAGGAAACTATTACATCTAGGTGAATGAAATTTAATATGGAGGTAGTCCAGATGATACTCTTCATCGAGTTCGAAAACCAGTTCCGAAATATTATTTTTGTCTGAGTTATGGCCCTTGAATCCGAAATTGAACTTTGTACCAAAAGAGCTGTGATGCTCCAATTGGGACAAGTTTTCTCGGAAACTATTACATCTAGGTGAATGAAATTTTACATGTAAGTAGTCCAGATGATACTCTTTATCGAGTTCACAGTCCAGTTCCGCAATATTATTTCAAAGCCCTTGAATCTATAATTGAACTTGGTACAAATTACCGGTGTGATGCCCTAATGGGAAAAATTAAGTTACCTGAAAAATATTACATCTGGGTGAATTAAATTTTGTAATAACAGTCAGTTCCTGAACTTATTTTGGACAATATTATGATGCTTGAAGCTTTTTTTTAAACATAGTAACCTTCACATCTATAATTCTCAATGGACGGATAGCGGATGACGGGGGTATGTGAGCCATGCTCACTTTTTTCTTGTTTTAGAAGTCGAGGTGATGAAGATATTTTATGGATAACAAGTTCTTCATTCTATGTAGGAAACGTTTCGACATAGATTCTAACGTACGCGTTGTCATAAAATAAAGATCTTTAGTTGTTATCCATACAATCTGTCCTCATTCTTCAAATGAAATATATACATACTTTTTAAGCTTCTGTACAAAAAGTAGCTATACAGTGCTGTATCAAATCGCCTCTTTTTACAATCGTTTATTCGCAGGTCCAAGCATCTTGGTGTGCCCAAGTCACGTGCTATATTTCGAGTTTCCTGATTGGTCGAACTGCTCAAGCTTCTATGTGTGTACTTCCGGTGAGCTGGACAGAAGGACGTGCCCAGACGGTCTGGTGTATGACTTCGTCAACTGGAGGTGCACGTACCCGGATGAAGCAACATGCTTCGAGCCTCAATAGAACACGCCAGAGCTGTGTTTAGTAACCACATGTATGGACAATGCATGGACATTGGTATGCTGTCACTGCATTATGACGCTGTCCGTGATGACCGATGTAGTACGGAGATAGGTTGTGTTGTTCCTCTACTTGTTCGATGAAGATTGTGACGTTATATGCTATCTACGGAAGACAGTGAGACTATGTCCTACTATTGGCAACATGTGGACAGCGGACAAGACCACTGTTATTAAGGAGGTATAACTGCAGACATCGCCAGTGCTTTGCTACATACTTTGATGCCGCTACAGACGGGCGTTCAGTGTAGCATGTTAACGAGTTGCGTACTGACTACGGAAGCAAGAAGTAAGGTGTTGACTATATTAGTAAACTGCTTATGTCGTGGTCGGAAGCGTATACAGCGAAACCTCTACTGAGATGTTATATCTACGGACAATAACTGTGAGGATGTATTCCTTTAGAATCCTGTTGTAATCGGTTCGAAGTTGAATGTAATAATCTGTATTAAGGGTTTATAAGCAGACTACCTAGTCAGTGAGATTGTAGTACTTTTGTACAACCAAATTTGAATAGTTAATATCAGGTATGTGGCGTGTTTATTGTATACTACATGTATGTGATCGATCTACACGACATTGTATTGTTTCACGTGGTTGTTAGATCTCCTATCTCCACGGCCTTGGCCAGGTTGTTGTCCATGAAGCTACCAAAGCTGTACAACATTTAGCGACACCTGCGACGCGTTTTAACGCGCGAGATTTCACACCTCGTTGTTACAATTATATACATCAATGTGTGACCATACTATAGATATCTTCATAAACACACCTTATTCTGGTGTTCTTTGATGGCAGGTGCCCGCGGAGATGACTCAAACTGACGTCCGTCCTGGAGAACCAGGTTCAACTGTTTACATCTGTGACCAAACATTACAAGTTGTTGATCATGCATATCGTCTATTCACCGCTGTGTTCCTGTTAGATCGATGCTCAGTTATTAACTATACATGATTAATATATCTATTTGTGATTTGTTATATACTTATACTATTAACTATATATATTTAAATCAGTCTTTAATTCTCACAATATCAATTCCTTAAACCGAATGTACATTTTTAAATCAATAACATCTAGTTGGCAGACATGTTGAGGAAATGGTTAACATAAACGTTGTTTCAATGTGTGCTTAATAAACACCCTTTAAATAATATCATAATATATAATCCAGATTTCAGATTCAAAATTTAAGTAAACACTTTACTGATATTCCAAGTAGAGAGATTGAGATCACTTTGGGTCCATCAGGTTTCATGCATCAATGACTGTTCTATTTTCATTTATATTTGCCTGACACCTTTCTACGATAGGAATGTTTGTTAATGTTTATCAGGTTAAACACCTAACATTTGCTAAATAAAAACGTGACCGTTAATTCATTCTTTTGCATCGATTTATAATGACATTGTTCATATAAATCTTCATTTCACTTTATGTTGTACGTTTTAAAATTTTCCATAGTTTTTAAAGACCTTTTCGAAATCATGACAAAACCACAGATATCCTTGTAACGGGTTCTTATCGGGCCAGGAAGGAACACCGACAAGGGTCACGGGGTGTAAAGGATTTATTCACGTGTGATGAATATAATTACACAATATACCATTATGTAACTCAACATCACTGTGTGAATACTAATAATTGATGCGTTAAAATAGTTGGTTAGTGCTTGATTCCACACATACTGACCAAGGGAGATAATACATGTCTAGCTCCATTTCACTACAAAGATAATAAATAATACACACATATGATTATAACATGAACTAACTATCACATTGTGATAATTACTATTACCTTCAAGAACTTCACATGATGCCATTTTAAATATATACAATACAAGATAAACTATATATTATGCAAAATGGCATACTCTGAATGTGGTTCCGGGGTGATCAATACATAGCAACGTTTAGGTAAGCTTCATCATCATCATCATCATCATCATCCATCCATCCATCATCATCATCATCAAAAACAGTATAAATAATGCTGTATATTAAGGCATGATGACTTATAAAACAGTTATTTATATAATGCCATGAAGATTATTCACACATGTAAGTTACTTTAAATATTCTTTCACTCATTCCATTACACATTCGCTCAGTAAACATACATTCAAGGAAGAGAGAGAAATAAAACCTTACTTTAGATTAAAATATTATAAATGAAGTGTATATATATATATGAAGTTGAATTATACAAAATGGCGGAGAGCACCATTACCATTACTACCGCAAAATTAAGTTATATAAAGTTAATGCAATATATGATTTAATAGAACTCCTTTGCACTAAATTATAAACTACATTAATAACTATAATGATTATAATAAATATTTCAAATCGCCTGTCATGTCAAGTCATCGTGCCGTGCTCAGTGCTATAGGAGATGTGCAATATGGAAGAGCATTGACTGATTCAAACCAGCCAATGAGAGGACAGATTGGGTTAATTGACAGAAATAGATGATCTAACTCAACTTCCCTTCCATATATAGATAGACTGACCCAATGCATAAGAAAACCCTAAGGTAATGATACTGCTTTCAGAACAACTGGAAACTATTAACTGGCAACTAAAAGCATATCAATAAAAACAGAAAGACATGAATTACAACAGTAAATACTTTATTATACAATACTCATATATATACAACTGCCTGCCACATCCTTAAAACATACCAATTTATAGTTTTCGTTGCATACCTTTATTACTTTTCATAGCAATACACTGCTCGTATTTCATGAAGGAGGGTATTTGACAAAACGCTTCATTCCATATTTGTTCAAATTTATAATCATAATTAAAGCTAAGCGATTTAATAATGTTAAACCTACATCTAAATTACAAATGGTACATCGACTACATTCTAAATCGAAAACAAGTACATCCAATTAAAACATAAAACGTGGAGCTAACTATGATATGGGTTGTTTGATAATCAGTCTACGGAGTAACTTACTTGAGTGGCACTATCGTTCCCCATTACCTACTATATAATTCCCTGCACTGGATTGCAATACCGTCTGATAGTGGGTAATGTGATGTACGCTAATTTGATGGATTGGTTAATACTTATCACAACAGTTAGGAATGGAAACTAGATTGGACTCCTAAAATCTAACAGACAGATTTAATATTGGATTATCTTTTATATTTCATTATTACTATTAATAAAATATGAGAAACGCCTAAAGTCGAAAACGAGACTAAGACCTCATCGAAACAGTAAAGTAACAGTCACAAAGCAGTAATTTCTTACTTTGAAGTTGACGCGGATTCCCGAACGTGGTTGGATGAGAGCATGGTCATGGAATAAAAATTACAAGGTTCATTATCAATGCACTCTTGGAAAATCGTTCATACTCGTGTGAACGCTTTCAGTTCAGGTACGCTGTACTGTAGTGTTCTTTCCTGATTGAGCGTGATTTTCCAACGATTACTCTTTACCGATTTATTTGATTGAAAAACATAATCTCGAAAGCATACCGTCTTCTCAAATGTTAAAATGAATAAAACATTTCAATAAAAGATCGCACATAACTGTTTGCTTTTGAGCCAAGCGAGTCACAATGCCTATTCTCCGAAGAACATTCACGATCGCTGGCTGAATAAAAAATATGCAATCTATAAGCAAATACTCACAATCTAACCATTATGAACTAACAGGATTCGCATGTGAGCAGTCGTAATAATGAAATCGTTCTTTTCCGACTGTTGTTTACATAATATTGACGAGGTGACAATATAAGTTATAACATTCAGTGGAGGGTGACATCGTAATTTGTCAGACCCGCGTTATAGTGATCCAACGAGCCGCAGGCCGCAATGGTCTGATAAATTACGATGTTACCCTAAACTGAATGTTATAACGTATTTATCTTACCGCATGTCTCAAAATATCATTAAAAAAACAAAGAAAAATGTTGACAAAAAACAGCTGATGCATCGACAAACTATAACCTTTAATTTGTGTCACGTGACATGGATTGATTGATGTTGATGCATGCCTTATTCATGTTACTGGATATAACACATTTATCACCATCGGGAAGATTTATCAACTCTTATGACGGTGCTTACTGATATTTGTTAATGGTCACGTGGACCAATCAGGGATCGACATTCTTACAAATGGCAACCTCCATGCCATGACGTTATTCAAAGGACAGATAACTCTGATCTCGTGTCCCTGATCGTGTCTCGTGTACCTTAGATTTTATTACGCTTCACTCAGCATGATGAATGTCACAGGTTTCATCAAACATATAATGAAGAAAAACTAACCTAAGAAATTATAAGAATTGAATGTCAGTTTGTGTTTTTGCACTGGAAAATGAACGATGTCAAGGTGGTATTCAAACTCTCGCGGGAACATGCTCGCAAGCTCACCTCGTTCACGGGAGTTTGAATCCCGCTTTGACATCGTTCATTTTCCAGTGCAAACACACAAACTGAAATCCGCACCGCGTTTTTTAAGTATATACCTCAATGAACTTAATACATTTTGAAGTCAATTCTTATCAAATAAATATTGAGAATCCCTTATTGTAATGCATATTTAATGTGTCAATAGACAAAAATGCATGTTCTGCATGAGAGGCATTCTAGAAGTTCTGTATGAGAGGCATTCTAGAAGTTCTGATTGAGAGGCATTCTAGAAGTTCTGTATGAGAGGCATTCTAGAAGTTCTGTATGAGAGGCATTCCAGAAATTCTGTATGACAGGCATTATAGAAGTTCTGTATGAGAGGCATTCTAGAAGTTCTGTATGAGAGGCATTCTAGAAGTTCTGTATGAGAGGCATTCTTGAAGTTCTGTATGAGAGGCATTCTGGAAGTTCTGTATGAGAGGAATTCTAGAAGTTCTGTATGAGAGACATTCTGGAAGTTCTGTATGAGAGGCATTCTAGAAGTTCTGTATGAGAGGCATTAGAGAAGTTCTGTATGAGAGGCATTCTAGAAGTTCTGTATGAGAGGTATTCCAGAAATTCTGTATGAGAGGCATTATAGAAGTTCTGCATGAGAGGCCTTCTAGAAGTTCTGTATGAGAGGCATTCTAGAAGTTCTGTATGAGAGGCATTCTAGAAGTTCTGTATGAGAGGAATTCTAGAAGTTCTGTATGAGAGACATTCTAGAAGTTCTGTATGAAAGGCATTCTAGAAGTTCTGTATGAGAGGCATTCTAGAAGTTCTGTATGAGAGGTATTCCAGAAATTCTGTATGAGAGGCATTATAGAAGTTCTGCATGAGAGGCATTCTAGAAGTTCTGTATGAGAGGCATTCTAGAAGTTCTGTATGAGAGGCATTCTTGAAGTTCTGTATGAGAGGCATTCTGGAAGTTCTGTATGAGAGGCATTCTGGAAGTTCTGTATGAGAGGAATTCTAGAAGTTCTGTATGAGAGGCATTCTGGAAGTTCTGTATGAGAGGCATTCTAGAAGTTCTGTATGAGAGGCATTCTAGAAGTTCTGTATGGGAAGCATTCTAGAAGTTCTGTATGAGAAGCATTCTAGAAGTTCTGTATGAGAGGCAATCTAGAAGTTCTGTATGAAAGGCATTCTAGAAGTTCTGTATGAGGAGCATTCTAGAAGTTCTGCATGAGAGGCATTCTAGAAGTTCTGTATGAGAGGCATTCTAGAAGTTCTGTATGAGAGGCATTATAGAAGTTATGTATGAGAGGCATTCCAGAAATTCTGTATGAGAAGCATTCTAGAAGTTCTGTATGAGAGGCATTCTAGGAGTTCTGTATGAGAGGCAATCTAGAAGTTCTGTATGAGAAGCATTCTAGAAGTTCTGTATGAGAGGCATTCTAGAAGTTCTGTATGAGAGGCATTATAGAAGTTCTGTATGAGTGGCATTCTAGAAGTTCTGTATGAGAGGTATTCCAGAAATTCTGTATGAGAGGCATTATAGAAGTTCTGCATGAGAAGCATTCTAGAAGTTCTGTATGAGAGGCATTCTAGAAGTTCTGTATGAGAGGCATTCTAGAAGTTCTGTATGAGAGGCATTATAGAAGTTCTGTATGAGAGGCATTCTAGAAGTTCTGTATGAGAGGTATTCCAGAAATTCTGTATGAGAGGCATTATAGAAGTTCTGCATGAGAGGCATTCTAGAAGTTCTGTATGAGAGGCATTCTAGAAGTTCTGTATGAGAGGCATTCTAGAAGTTCTGTATGAGAGGCATTCTAGAAGTTCTGTATGAGAGGCATTCTAGAAGTTCTGTATGAGAGGCATTCTAGAAGTTCTGTATGAGAGGCATTCTAGAAGTTCTGTATGAGAGGTATTCCAGAAATTCTGTATGAGAGGCATTATAGAAGTTCTGCATGAGAGGCATTCTAGAAGTTCTGTATGAGAGGCATTCTAGAAGTTCTGTATGAGAGGCATTCTTGAAGTTCTGTATGAGAGGCATTCTGGAAGTTCTGTATGAGAGGCATTCTGGAAGTTCTGTATGAGAGGAATTCTAGAAGTTCTGTATGAGAGGCATTCTGGAAGTTCTGTATGAGAGGCATTCTAGAAGTTATGTATGAGAGGCATTAGAGAAGTTCTGTATGAGAGGCATTAGAGAAGTTCTGTATGAGAGGAATTCCAGAAATTCTGTATGAGAGGCATTATAGAAGTTCTGTATGAGAGGCATTCTAGAAGTTCTGTATGAGAGGCATTCTAGAAGTTCTGTATGAGAGGCATTCTAGAAGTTCTGTATGAGAGGCATTCTAGAAGTTCTGTATGAGAGGCATTCTAAAAGTTCTGTATGAGAGGCATTCCAGAAGTTCTGTATGAGAGGCATTATAGAAGTTATGTATGAGAGACATTCCAGAAATTCTGTATGAGAAGCATTCTAGAAGTTCTGTATGAGAGGCATTCTAGAAGTTCTGTATGAGAGGCATTCTAGAAGTTCTCTTTGAGAGGCATTCTAGAAGTTCTGTATGAGAGGCATTCTAGAAGTTCTGTATGAGAGGCATTCTTGAAGTTCTGTATGAGAGGCATTCTGGAAGTTCTGTATGAGAGGCATTCTGGAAGTTCTGTATGAGAGGAATTCTAGAAGTTCTGTATGAGAGGCATTCTGGAAGTTCTGTATGAGAGGCATTCTAGAAGTTCTGTATGAGAGGCATTAGAGAAGTTCTGTATGAGAGGCATTAGAGAAGTTCTGTATGAGAGGTATTCCAGAAATTCTGTATGAGAGGCATTATAGAAGTTCTGCATGAGAGGCATTCTAGAAGTTCTGTATGAGAGGCATTCTAGAAGTTCTGTATGAGAGGCATTCTAGAAGTTCTGTATGAGAGGCATTCTAGAAGTTCTGTATGAGAGGCATTCTAGAAGTTCTGTATGAGAGGCATTCCAGAAGTTCTGTATGAGAGGCATTATAGAAGTTATGTATGAGAGGCATTCCAGAAATTCTGTATGAGAAGCATTCTAGAAGTTCTGTATGAGAGGCATTCTAGAAGTTCTGTATGAGAGGCATTCTAGAAGTTCTGTATGAGAGGCATTCTAGAAGTTCTGTATGAGAGGCATGCTAGAAGATCTGTATGAGAAGCTTTCTAGAAGTTCTGTATGAGAGGCATTCTAGAAGTTCTGTATGAGAGGCATTCTGGAAGTTCTGTATGAGAGGCATTCTAGAAGTTCTGTATGAGAGGCATTCTAGAAATTCTGTGTGAGAGGCATTCTAGAAGTTCTGTATGAGAAGCATTCTAGAAGTTCTGTATTGGAAGCATTCTAGAAGTTCTGTATGAGAAGCATTCTAGAAGTTCTGTATGAGAGGCAATCTAGAAGTTCTGTATGAAAGGCATTCTAGAAGTTCTGTATGAGGAGCATTCTAGAAGTTCTGCATGAGAGGCATTCTAGAAGTTCTGTATGAGAGGCATTCTAGAAGTTCTGTATGAGAGGCATTATAGAAGTTATGTATGAGAGGCATTCCAGAAATTCTGTATGAGAAGCATTCTAGAAGTTCTGTATGAGAGGCATTCTAGGAGTTCTGTATGAGAGGCAATCTAGAAGTTCTGTATGAGAAGCATTCTAGAAGTTCTGTATGAGAGGCATTCTAGAAGTTCTGTATGAGAGGCATTATAGAAGTTCTGTATGAGTGGCATTCTAGAAGTTCTGTATGAGAGGTATTCCAGAAATTCTGTATGAGAGGCATTATAGAAGTTCTGCATGAGAAGCATTCTAGAAGTTCTGTATGAGAGGCATTCTAGAAGTTCTGTATGAGAGGCATTCTAGAAGTTCTGTATGAGAGGCATTATAGAAGTTCTGTATGAGAGTCATTATAGAAGTTCTGTATGAGTGGCATTCTAGAAGTTCTGTATGAGAGGCATTCTGGAAGTTCTGTATGAGAGGCATTCTGGAAGTTCTGTATGAGAGGAATTCTAGAAGTTCTGTATGAGAGGCATTCTGGAAGTTCTGTATGAGAGGCATTCTAGAAGTTCTGTATGAGAGGCATTAGAGAAGTTCTGTATGAGAGGCATTAGAGAAGTTCTGTATGAGAGGTATTCCAGAAATTCTGTATGAGAGGCATTATAGAAGTTCTGCATGAGAGGCATTCTAGAAGTTCTGTATGAGAGGCATTCTAGAAGTTCTGTATGAGAGGAATTCTAGAAGTTCTGTATGAGAGACATTCTAGAAGTTCTGTATGAGAGGCATTCTAGAAGTTCTGTATGAGAGGCATTCTAGAAGTTCTGTATGAGAGGTATTCCAGAAATTCTGTATGAGAGGCATTATAGAAGTTCTGCATGAGAGGCATTCTAGAAGTTCTGTATGAGAGGCATTCTAGAAGTTCTGTATGAGAGGCATTCTTGAAGTTCTGTATGAGAGGCATTCTGGAAGTTCTGTATGAGAGGCATTCTGGAAGTTCTGTATGAGAGGCATTCTAGAAGTTCTGTATGAGAGGCATTAGAGAAGTTCTGTATGAGAGGCATTAGAGAAGTTCTGTATGAGAGGTATTCCAGAAATTCTGTATGAGAGGCATTATAGAAGTTCTGCATGAGAGGCATTCTAGAAGTTCTGTATGAGAGGCATTCTAGAAGTTCTGTATGAGAGGCATTCTAGAAGTTCTGTATGAGAGGCATTCTAGAAGTTCTGTATGAGAGGCATTCTAAAAGTTCTGTATGAGAGGCATTCCAGAAGTTCTGTATGAGAGGCATTATAGAAGTTATGTATGAGAGGCATTCCAGAAATTCTGTATGAGAAGCATTCTAGAAGTTCTGTATGAGAGGCATTCTAGAAGTTCTGTATGAGAGGCATTCTAGAAGTTCTCTTTGAGAGGCATTCTAGAAGTTCTGTATGAGAGGCATTCTAGAAGTTCTGTATGAGAGGCATTCTAGAAGTTCTGTATTAGAGGCATTCTAGAAGTTCTGTATGAGAGGCATGCTAGAAGATCTGTATGAGAAGCTTTCTAGAAGTTCTGTATGAGAGGCATTCTAGAAGTTCTGTATGAGAGGCATTCTGGAAGTTCTGTATGAGAGGCATTCTAGAAGTTCTGTATGAGAGGCATTCTAGAAGTTCTGTATGGGAAGCATTCTAGAAGTTCTGTATGAGAAGCATTCTAGAAGTTCTGTATGAGAGGCAATCTAGAAGTTCTGTATGAAAGGCATTCTAGAAGTTCTGTATGAGGAGCATTCTAGAAGTTCTGCATGAGAGGCATTCTAGAAGTTCTGTATGAGAGGCATTCTAGAAGTTCTGTATGAGAGGCATTATAGAAGTTATGTATGAGAGGCATTCCAGAAATTCTGTATGAGAAGCATTCTAGAAGTTCTGTATGAGAGGCATTCTAGGAGTTCTGTATGAGAGGCAATCTAGAAGTTCTGTATGAGAAGCATTCTAGAAGTTCTGTATGAGAGGCATTCTAGAAGTTCTGTATGAGAGGCATTCTAGAAGTTCTGTATGAGTGGCATTCTAGAAGTTCTGTATGAGAGGTATTCCAGAAATTCTGTATGAGAGGCATTATAGAAGTTCTGCATGAGAAGCATTCTAGAAGTTCTGTATGAGAGGCATTCTAGAAGTTCTGTATGAGAGGCATTCTAGAAGTTCTGTATGAGAGGCATTATAGAAGTTCTGTATGAGAGGCATTCTAGAAGTTCTGTATGAGAGGTATTCCAGAAATTCTGTATGAGAGGCATTATAGAAGTTCTGCATGAGAGGCATTCTAGAAGTTCTGTATGAGAGGCATTCTAGAAGTTCTGTATGAGAGGCATTCTAGAAGTTCTGTATGAGAGGAATTCTAGAAGTTCTGTATGAGAGACATTCTAGAAGTTCTGTATGAGAGGCATTCTAGAAGTTCTGTATGAGAGGCATTCTAGAAGTTCTGTATGAGAGGTATTCCAGAAATTCTGTATGAGAGGCATTATAGAAGTTCTGCATGAGAGGCATTCTAGAAGTTCTGTATGAGAGGCATTCTAGAAGTTCTGTATGAGAGGCATTCTTGAAGTTCTGTATGAGAGGCATTCTGGAAGTTCTGTATGAGAGGCATTCTGGAAGTTCTGTATGAGAGGAATTCTAGAAGTTCTGTATGAGAGGCATTCTAGAAGTTCTGTATGAGAGGCATTCTAGAAGTTATGTATGAGAGGCATTAGAGAAGTTCTGTATGAGAGGCATTAGAGAAGTTCTGTATGAGAGGTATTCCAGAAATTCTGTATGAGAGGCATTATAGAAGTTCTGCATGAGAGGCATTCTAGAAGTTCTGTATGAGAGGCATTCTAGAAGTTCTGTATGAGAGGCATTCTAGAAGTCCTGTATGAGAGGCATTCTAGAAGTTCTGTATGAGAGGCATTCTAAAAGTTCTGTATGAGAGGCATTCCAGAAGTTCTGTATGAGAGGCATTATAGAAGTTATGTATGAGAGGCATTCCAGAAATTCTGTATGAGAAGCATTCTAGAAGTTCTATATGAGAGGCATTCTAGAAGTTCTGTATGAGAGGCATTCTAGAAGTTCTCTTTGAGAGGCATTCTAGAAGTTCTGTATGAGAGGCATTCTAGAAGTTCTGTATGAATGGCATTCTTGAAGTTCTGTATGAGAGGCATTCTGGAAGTTCTGTATGAGAGGCATTCTGGAAGTTCTGTATGAGAGGAATTCTAGAAGTTCTGTATGAGAGGCATTCTGGAAGTTCTGTATGAGAGGCATTCTAGAAGTTCTGTATGAGAGGCATTAGAGAAGTTCTGTATGAGAGGCATTAGAGAAGTTCTGTATGAGAGGTATTCCAGAAATTCTGTATGAGAGGCATTATAGAAGTTCTGCATGAGAGGCATTCTAGAAGTTCTGTATGAGAGGCATTCTAGAAGTTCTGTATGAGAGGCATTCTAGAAGTTCTGTATGAGAAGCATTCTAGAAGTTCTGTATGAGAGGCATTCTAAAAGTTCTGTATGAGAGGCATTCCAGAAGTTCTGTATGAGAGGCATTATAGAAGTTATGTATGAGAGGCATTCCAGAAATTCTGTATGAGAAGCATTCTAGAAGTTCTGTATGAGAGGCATTCTAGAAGTTCTGTATGAGAGGCATTCTAGAAGTTCTGTATGAGAGGCATTCTAGAAGTTCTGTATGAGAGGCATGCTAGAAGATCTGTATGACAAGCTTTCTAGAAGTTCTGTATGAGAGGCATTCTAGAAGTTCTGTATGAGAGGCATTCTGGAAGTTCTGTATGAGAGGCATTCTAGAAGTTCTGTATGAGAGGCATTCTAGAAATTCTGTGTGAGAGGCATTCTAGAAGTTCTGTATGAGAAGCATTCTAGAAGTTCTGTATTGGAAGCATTCTAGAAGTTCTGTATGAGAAGCATTCTAGAAGTTCTGTATGAGAGGCAATCTAGAAGTTCTGTATGAAAGGCATTCTAGAAGTTCTGTATGAGGAGCATTCTAGAAGTTCTGTATGAGAGGCATTCTAGAAGTTCTGTATGAGAGGCATTCTAGAAGTTCTGTATGAGAGGCATTATAGAAGTTATGTATGAGAGGCATTCCAGAAATTCTGTATGAGAAGCATTCTAGAAGTTCTGTATGAGAGGCATTCTAGGAGTTCTGTATGAGAGGCAATCTAGAAGTTCTGTATGAGAAGCATTCTAGAAGTTCTGTATGAGAGGCATTCTAGAAGTTCTGTATGAGAGGCATTATAGAAGTTCTGTATGAGTGGCATTCTAGAAGTTCTGTATGAGAGGTATTCCAGAAATTCTGTATGAGAGGCATTATAGAAGTTCTGCATGAGAAGCATTCTAGAAGTTCTGTATGAGAGGCATTCTAGAAGTTCTGTATGAGAGGTATTCCAGAAATTCTGTATGAGAGGCATTATAGAAGTTCTGCATGAGAGGCATTCTAGAAGTTCTGTATGAGAGGCATTCTAGAAGTTCTGTATGAGAGGCATTCTAGAAGTTCTGTATGAGAGGAATTCTAGAAGTTCTGTATGAGAGACATTCTAGAAGTTCTGTATGAGAGGCATTCTAGAAGTTCTGTATGAGAGGCATTCTAGAAGTTCTGTATGAGAGGTATTCCAGAAATTCTGTATGAGAGGCATTCTAGAAGTTCTGCATGAGAGGCATTCTAGAAGTTCTGTATGAGAGGCATTCTAGAAGTTCTGTATGAGAGGCATTCTTGAAGTTCTGTATGAGAGGCATTCTGGAAGTTGTGTATGACAGGCATTCTGGAAGTTCTGTATGAGAGGAATTCTAGAAGTTCTGTATGAGAGGCATTCTGGAAGTTCTGTATGAGAGGCATTCTAGAAGTTATGTATGAGAGGCATTAGAGAAGTTCTGTATGAGAGGCATTAGAGAAGTTCTGTATGAGAGGTATTCCAGAAATTCTGTATGAGAGGCATTATAGAAGTTCTGCATGAGAGGCATTCTAGAAGTTCTGTATGAGAGGCATTCTAGAAGTTCTGTATGAGAGGCATTCTAGAAGTTCTGTATGAGAGGCATTCTAGAAGTTCTGTATGAGAGGCATTCTAAAAGTTCTGTATGAGAGGCATTCCAGAAGTTCTGTATGAGAGGCATTATAGAAGTTATGTATGAGAGGCATTCCAGAAATTCTGTATGAGAAGCATTCTAGAAGTTCTGTATGAGAGGCATTCTAGAAGTTCTGTATGAGAGGCATTCTAGAAGTTCTCTTTGAGAGGCATTCTAGAAGTTCTGTATGAGAGGCATTCTAGAAGTTCTGTATGAGAGGCATTCTTGAAGTTCTGTATGAGAGGCATTCTGGAAGTTCTGTATGAGAGGCATTCTGGAAGTTCTGTATGAGAGGAATTCTAGAAGTTCTGTATGAGAGGCATTCTGGAAGTTCTGTATGAGAGGCATTCTAGAAGTTCTGTATGAGAGGCATTAGAGAAGTTCTGTATGAGAGGCATTAGAGAAGTTCTGTATGAGAGGTATTCCAGAAATTCTGTATGAGAGGCATTATAGAAGTTCTGCATGAGAGGCATTCTAGAAGTTCTGTATGAGAGGCATTCTAGAAGTTCTGTATGAAAGGCATTCTAGAAGTTCTGTATGAGAGGCATTCTAGAAGTTCTGTATGAGAGGCATTCTAAAAGTTCTGTATGAGAGGCATTCCAGAAGTTCTGTATGAGAGGCATTATAGAAGTTATGTATGAGAGGCATTCCAGAAATTCTGTATGAGAAGCATTCTAGAAGTTCTGTATGAGAGGCATTCTAGAAGTTCTGTATGAGAGGCATTCTAGAAGTTCTGCATGAGAGGCATTCTAGAAGTTCTGTATGAGAGGCATGCTAGAAGATCTGTATGAGAAGCTTTCTAGAAGTTCTGTATGAGAGGCATTCTAGAAGTTCTGTATGAGAGGCATTCTGGAAGTTCTGTATGAGAGGCATTCTAGAAGTTCTGTATGAGAGGCATTCTAGAAATTCTGTGTGAGAGGCATTCTAGAAGTTCTGTATGAGAAGCATTCTAGAAGTTCTGTATTGGAAGCATTCTAGAAGTTCTGTATGAGAAGCATTCTAGAAGTTCTGTATGAGAGGCAATCTAGAAGTTCTGTATGAAAGGCATTCTAGAAGTTCTGTATGAGTAGCATTCTAGAAGTTCTGTATGAGAGGCATTCTAGAAGTTCTGTATGAGAGGCATTCTAGAAGTTCTGTATGAGAGGCATTATAGAAGTTATGTATGAGAGGCATTCCAGAAATTCTGTATGAGAAGCATTCTAGAAGTTCTGTATGAGAGGCATTCTAGGAGTTCTGTATGAGAGGCAATCTAGAAGTTCTGTATGAGAAGCATTCTAGAAGTTCTGTATGAGAGGCATTCTAGAAGTTCTGTATGAGAGGCATTATAGAAGTTCTGTATGAGTGGCATTCTAGAAGTTCTGTATGAGAGGTATTCCAGAAATTCTGTATGAGAGGCATTATAGAAGTTCTGCATGAGAAGCATTTTAGAAGTTCTGTATGAGAGGCATTCTAGAAGTTCTGTATGAGAGGCATTCTAGAAGTTCTGTATGAGAGGCATTATAGAAGTTCTGTATGAGAGGCATTATAGAAGTTCTGTATGAGTGGCATTCTAGAAGTTCTGTATGAGAGGTATTCCAGAAATTCTGTATGAGAGGCATTATAGAAGTTCTGCATGAGAAGCATTCTAGAAGTTCTGTATGAGAGGCATTCTAGAAGTTCTGTATGAGAGGCATTCTAGAAGTTCTGTATGAGAGGCATTATAGAAGTTCTGTATGAGAGGCATTCTAGAAGTTCTGTATGAGAGGTATTCCAGAAATTCTGTATGAGAGGCATTATAGAAGTTCTGCATGAGAGGCATTCTAGAAGTTCTGTATGAGAGGCATTCTAGAAGTTCTGTATGAGAGGCATTCTAGAAGTTCTGTATGAGAGGAATTCTAGAAGTTCTGTATGAGAGACATTCTAGAAGTTCTGTATGAGAGGCATTCTAGAAGTTCTGTATGAGAGGCATTCTAGAAGTTCTGTATGAGAGGTATTCCAGAAATTCTGTATGAGAGGCATTATAGAAGTTCTGCATGAGAGGCATTCTAGAAGTTCTGTATGAGAGGCATTCTAGAAGTTCTGTATGAGAGGCATTCTTGAAGTTCTGTATGAGAGGCATTCTGGAAGTTCTGTATGAGAGGCATTCTGGAAGTTCTGTATGAGAGGAATTCTAGAAGTTCTGTATGAGAGGCATTCTGGAAGTTCTGTATGAGAGGCATTCTAGAAGTTATGTATGAGAGGCATTAGAGAAGTTCTGTATGAGAGGCATTAGAGAAGTTCTGTATGAGAGGTATTCCAGAAATTCTGTATGAGAGGCATTATAGAAGTTCTGCATGAGAGGCATTCTAGAAGTTCTGTATGAGAGGCATTCTAGAAGTTCTGTATGAGAGGCATTCTAGAAGTTCTGTATGAGAGGCATTCTAGAAGTTCTGTATGAGAGGCATTCTAGAAGTTCTGTATGAGAGGCATTCCAGAAGTTCTGTATGAGAGGCATTATAGAAGTTATGTATGAGAGGCATTCCAGAAATTCTGTATGAGAAGCATTCTAGAAGTTCTGTATGAGAGGCATTCTAGAAGTTCTGTATGAGAGGCATTCTAGAAGTTCTGTATGAGAGGCATTCTAGAAGTTCTGTATGAGAGGCATTCTAGAAGTTCTGTATGAGAGGCATTCTTGAAGTTCTGTATGAGAGGCATTCTGGAAGTTCTGTATGAGAGGCATTCTGGAAGTTCTGTATGAGAGGAATTCTAGAAGTTCTGTATGAGAGGCATTCTGGAAGTTCTGTATGAGAGGCATTCTAGAAGTTCTGTATGAGAGGCATTAGAGAAGTTCTGTATGAGAGGCATTATAGAAGTTCTGTATGAGAGGTATTCCAGAAATTCTGTATGAGAGGCATTATAGAAGTTCTGCATGAGAGGCATTCTAGAAGTTCTGTATGAGAGGCATTCTAGAAGTTCTGTATGAGAGGCATTCTAGAAGTTCTGTATGAGAGGCATTCTAGAAGTTCTGTATGAGAGGCATTCTAAAAGTTCTGTATGAGAGGCATTCTAGAAGTTCTGTATGAGAGGCATTATAGAAGTTATGTATGAGAGGCATTCCAGAAATTCTGTATGAGAAGCATTCTAGAAGTTCTGTATGAGAGGCATTCTAGAAGTTCTGTATGAGAGGCATTCTAGAAGTTATCTTTGAGAGGCATTCTAGAAGTTCTGTATGAGAGGCATTCTAGAAGTTCTGTATGAGAGGCATTCTAGAAGTTCTGTATGAGAGGCATTCTAGAAGTTCTGTATGAGAGGCATGCTAGAAGATCTGTATGAGAAGCTTTCTAGAAGTTCTGTATGAGAGGCATTCTAGAATTTCTGTATGAGAGGCATTCTGGAAGTTCTGTATGAGAGGCATTCTAGAAGTTCTGTATGAGAGGCATTCTAGAAATTCTGTGTGAGAGGCATTCTAGAAGTTCTGTATGAGAAGCATTCTAGAAGTTATGTATGGGAAGCATTCTAGAAGTTCTGTATGAGAAGCATTCTAGAAGTTCTGTATGAGAGGCAATCTAGAAGTTCTGTATGAAAGGCATTCTAGAAGTTCTGTATGAGGAGCATTCTAGAAGTTCTGCATGAGAGGCATTCTAGAAGTTCTGTATGAGAGGCATTCTAGAAGTTCTGTATGAGAGGCATTATAGAAGTTATGTATGAGAGGCATTCCAGAAATTCTGTATGAGAAGCATTCTAGAAGTTCTGTATGAGAGGCATTCTAGGAGTTCTGTATGAGAGGCATTCTAGAAGTTCTGTATGAGAAGCATTCTAGAAGTTCTGTATGAGAGGCATTCTAGAAGTTCTGTATGAGAGGCATTATAGAAGTTCTGTATGAGTGGCATTCTAGAAGTTCTGTATGAGAGGTATTCCAGAAATTCTGTATGAGAGGCATTATAGAAGTTCTGCATGAGAAGCATTCTAGAAGTTCTGTATGAGAGGCATTCTAGAAGTTCTGTATGAGAGGCATTCTAGAAGTTCTGTATGAGAGGCATTCTAGAAGTTCTGTATGAGAGGCATTCTAGAAGTTCTGTATGAGAGGTATTCCAGAAATTCTGTATGAGAGGCATTATAGAAGTTCTGCATGAGAGGCATTCTAGAAGTTCTGTATGAGAGGCATTCTAGAAGTTCTGTATGAGAGGCATTCTAGAAGTTCTGTATGAGAGGAATTCTAGAAGTTCTGTATGAGAGGAATTCTAGAAGTTCTGTATGAGAGGCATTCTAGAAGTTCTGTATGAGAGGCATTCTAGAAGTTCTGTATGAGAGGCATTCTAGAAGTTCTGTATGAGAGGTATTCCAGAAATTCTGTATGAGAGGCATTATAGAAGTTCTGTATGAGAGGCATTCTAGAAGTTCTGTATTAGAGGCATTCTAGAAGTTCTGTATGAGAGGCATTCTAGAAGTTCTGTATGAGAGGCATTCTGGAAGTTCTGTATGAGAGGCATTCTGGAAGTTCTGTATGAGAGGAATTCTAGAAGTTCTGTATGAGAGGCATTCTGGAAGTTCTGTATGAGAGGCATTCTAGAAGTTATGTATGAGAGGCATTAGAGAAGTTATGTATGAGAGGCATTAGAGAAGTTCTGTATGAGAGGCATTATAGAAGTTCTGTATGAGAGGTATTCCAGAAATTCTGTATGAGAGGCATTATAGAAGTTCTGTATGAGAGGCATTCTAGAAGTTCTGTATGAGAGGCATTCTAGAAGTTCTGTATGAGAGGCATTCTAGAAGTTCTGTATGAGAGGCATTCTAGAAGTTCTGTATGAGAGGCATTCTAGAAGTTCTGTATGAGAGGCATTATAGAAGTTCTGTATGAGAGGCATTCTAGAAGTTCTGTATGAGAGGTATTCCAGAAATTCTGTATGAGAGGCATTATAGAAGTTCTGCATGAGAGGCATTCTAGAAGTTCTGTATGAGAGGCATTCTAGAAGTTCTGTATGAGAGGCATTCTAGAAGTTCTGTATGAGAGGAATTCTAGAAGTTCTGTATGAGAGACATTCTAGAAGTTCTGTATGAGAGGCATTCTAGAAGTTCTGTATGAGAGGCATTCTAGAAGTTCTGTATGAGAGGTATTCCAGAAATTCTGTATGAGAGGCATTATAGAAGTTCTGCATGAGAGGCATTCTAGAAGTTCTGTATTAGAGGCATTCTAGAAGTTCTGTATGAGAGGCATTCTTGAAGTTCTGTATGAGAGGCATTCTGGAAGTTCTGTATGAGAGGCATTCTGGAAGTTCTGTATGAGAGGAATTCTAGAAGTTCTGTATGAGAGGCATTCTGGAAGTTCTGTATGAGAGGCATTCTAGAAGTTATGTATGAGAGGCATTAGAGAAGTTCTGTATGAGAGGCATTAGAGAAGTTCTGTATGAGAGGTATTCCAGAAATTCTGTATGAGAGGCATTATAGAAGTTCTGCATGAGAGGCATTCTAGAAGTTCTGTATGAGAGGCATTCTAGAAGTTCTGTATGAGAGGCATTCTAGAAGTTCTGTATGAGAGGCATTCTAGAAGTTCTGTATGAGAGGCATTCTAGAAGTTCTGTATGAGAGGCATTCCAGAAGTTCTGTATGAGAGGCATTATAGAAGTTATGTATGAGAGGCATTCCAGAAATTCTGTATGAGAAGCATTCTAGAAGTTCTGTATGAGAGGCATTCTAGAAGTTCTGTATGAGAGGCATTCTAGAAGTTCTCTTTGAGAGGCATTCTAGAAGTTCTGTATGAGAGGCATTCTAGAAGTTCTGTATGAGAGGCATTCTTGAAGTTCTGTATGAGAGGCATTCTGGAAGTTCTGTATGAGAGGCATTCTGGAAGTTCTGTATGAGAGGAATTCTAGAAGTTCTGTATGAGAGGCATTCTGGAAGTTCTGTATGGGAGGCATTCTAGAAGTTCTGTATGAGAGGCATTAGAGAAGTTCTGTATGAGAGGCATTAGAGAAGTTCTGTATGAGAGGTATTCCAGAAATTCTGTATGAGAGGCATTATAGAAGTTCTGCATGAGAGGCATTCTAGAAGTTCTGTATGAGAGGCATTCTAGAAGTTCTGTATGAGAGGCATTCTAGAAGTTCTGTATGAGAGGCATTCTAGAAGTTCTGTATGAGAGGCATTCTAGAAGTTCTGTATGAGAGGCATTCCAGAAGTTCTGTATGAGAGGCATTATAGAAGTTATGTATGAGAGGCATTCCAGAAATTCTGTATGAGAAGCATTCTAGAAGTTCTGTATGAGAGGCATTCTAGAAGTTCTGTATGAGAGGCATTCTAGAAGTTATCTTTGAGAGGCATTCTAGAAGTTCTGTATGAGAGGCATTCTAGAAGTTCTGTATGAGAGGCATTCTAGAAGTTCTGTATGAGAGGCATTCTAGAAGTTCTGTATGAGAGGCATGCTAGAAGATCTGTATGAGAAGCTTTCTAGAAGTTCTGTATGAGAGGCATTCTAGAAGTTCTGTATGAGAGGCATTCTGGAAGTTCTGTATGAGAGGCATTCTAGAAGTTCTGTATGAGAGGCATTCTAGAAATTCTGTGTGAGAGGCATTCTAGAAGTTCTGTATGAGAAGCATTCTAGAAGTTCTGTATGGGAAGCATTCTAGAAGTTCTGTATGAGAAGCATTCTAGAAGTTCTGTATGAGAGGCAATCTAGAAGTTCTGTATGAAAGGCATTCTAGAAGTTCTGTATGAGGAGCATTCTAGAAGTTCTGCATGAGAGGCATTCTAGAAGTTCTGTATGAGAGGCATTCTAGAAGTTCTGTATGAGAGGCATTATAGAAGTTATGTATGAGAGGCATTCCAGAAATTCTGTATGAGAAGCATTCTAGAAGTTCTGTATGAGAGGCATTGTAGGAGTTCTGTATGAGAGGCAATCTAGAAGTTCTGTATGAGAAGCATTCTAGAAGTTCTGTATGAGAGGCATTCTAGAAGTTCTGTATGAGAGGCATTATAGAAGTTCTGTATGAGTGGCATTCTAGAAGTTCTGTATGAGAGGTATTCCAGAAATTCTGTATGAGAGGCATTATAGAAGTTCTGCATGAGAAGCATTCTAGAAGTTCTGTATGAGAGGCATTCTAGAAGTTCTGTATGAGAGGCATTCTAGAAGTTCTGTATGAGAGGCATTATAGAAGTTCTGTATGAGAGGCATTCTAGAAGTTCTGTATGAGAGGTATTCCAGAAATTCTGTATGAGAGGCATTATAGAAGTTCTGCATGAGAGGCATTCTAGAAGTTCTGTATGAGAGGCATTCTAGAAGTTCTGTATGAGAGGCATTCTAGAAGTTCTGTATGAGAGGAATTCTAGAAGTTCTGTATGAGAGGAATTCTAGAAGTTCTGTATGAGAGACATTCTAGAAGTTCTGTATGAGAGGCATTCTAGAAGTTCTGTATGAGAGGCATTCTAGAAGTTCTGTATGAGAGGTATTCCAGAAATTCTGTATGAGAGGCATTATAGAAGTTCTGCATGAGAGGCATTCTAGAAGTTCTGTATTAGAGGCATTCTAGAAGTTCTGTATGAGAGGCATTCTTGAAGTTCTGTATGAGAGGCATTCTGGAAGTTCTGTATGAGAGGAATTCTGGAAGTTCTGTATGAGAGGAATTCTAGAAGTTCTGTATGAGAGGCATTCTGGAAGTTCTGTATGAGAGGCATTCTAGAAGTTATGTATGAGAGGCATTAGAGAAGTTATGTATGAGAGGCATTAGAGAAGTTCTGTATGAGAGGCATTAGAGAAGTTCTGTATGAGAGGTATTCCAGAAATTCTGTATGAGAGGCATTATAGAAGTTCTGCATGAGAGGCATTCTAGGAGTTCTGTATGAGAGGCATTCTAGAAGTTCTGTATGAGAGGCATTCTAGAAGTTCTGTATGAGAGGCAATCTAGAAGTTCTGTATGAAAGGCATTCTAGAAGTTCTGTATGAGGAGCATTCTAGAAGTTCTGCATGAGAGGCATTCTAGAAGTTCTGTATGAGAGGCATTCTAGAAGTTCTGTATGAGAGGCATTATAGAAGTTATGTATGAGAGGCATTCCAGAAATTCTGTATGAGAAGCATTCTAGAAGTTCTGTATGAGAGGCATTCTAGGAGTTCTGTATGAGAGGCAATCTAGAAGTTCTGTATGAGAAGCATTCTAGAAGTTCTGTATGAGAGGCATTCTAGAAGTTCTGTATGAGAGGCATTATAGAAGTTCTGTATGAGTGGCATTCTAGAAGTTCTGTATGAGAGGTATTCCAGAAATTCTGTATGAGAGGCATTATAGAAGTTCTGCATGAGAAGCATTCTAGAAGTTCTGTATGAGAGGCATTCTAGAAGTTCTGTATGAGAGGCATTCTAGAAGTTCTGTATGAGAGGCATTATAGAAGTTCTGTATGAGAGGCATTCTAGAAGTTCTGTATGAGAGGTATTCCAGAAATTCTGTATGAGAGGCATTATAGAAGTTCTGCATGAGGGGCATTCTAGAAGTTCTGTATGAGAGGCATTCTAGAAGTTCTGTATGAGAGGCATTCTAGAAGTTCTGTATGAGAGGAATTCTAGAAGTTCTGTATGAGAGGAATTCTAGAAGTTCTGTATGAGAGACATTCTAGAAGTTCTGTATGAGAGGCATTCTAGAAGTTCTGTATGAGAGGCATTCTAGAAGTTCTGTATGAGAGGTATTCCAGAAATTCTGTATGAGAGGCATTATAGAAGTTCTGCATGAGAGGCATTCTAGAAGTTCTGTATTAGAGGCATTCTAGAAGTTCTGTATGAGAGGCATTCTTGAAGTTCTGTATGAGAGGCATTCTAGAAGTTCTGTATGAGAGGCATTCTGGAAGTTCTGTATGAGAGGAATTCTAGAAGTTCTGTATGAGAGGCATTCTGGAAGTTCTGTATGAGAGGCATTCTAGAAGTTATGTATGAGAGGCATTAGAGAAGTTATGTATGAGAGGCATTAGAGAAGTTCTGTATGAGAGGCATTAGAGAAGTTCTGTATGAGAGGTATTCCAGAAATTCTGTATGAGAGGCATTATAGAAGTTCTGCATGAGAGGCATTCTAGAAGTTCTGTATGAGAGGCATTCTAGAAGTTCTGTATGAGAGGCATTCTAGAAGTTCTGTATGAGAGGCATTCTAGAAGTTCTGTATGAGAGGCATTCTAGAAGTTCTGTATGAGAGGCATTATAGAAGTTCTGTATGAGAGGCATTCTAGAAGTTCTGTATGAGAGGTATTCCAGAAATTCTGTATGAGAGGCATTATAGAAGTTCTGCATGAGAGGCATTCTAGAAGTTCTGTATGAGAGGCATTCTAGAAGTTCTGTATGAGAGGCATTCTAGAAGTTCTGTATGAGAGGAATTCTAGAAGTTCTGTATGAGAGACATTCTAGAAGTTCTGTATGAGAGGCATTCTAGAAGTTCTGTATGAGAGGCATTCTAGAAGTTCTGTATGAGAGGTATTCCAGAAATTCTGTATGAGAGGCATTATAGAAGTTCTGCATGAGAGGCATTCTGGAAGTTCTGTATGAGAGGCATTCTGGAAGTTCTGTATGAGAGGAATTCTAGAAGTTCTGTATGAGAGGCATTCTGGAAGTTCTGTATGAGAGGCATTCTAGAAGTTATGTATGAGAGGCATTAGAGAAGTTCTGTATGAGAGGCATTAGAGAAGTTCTGTATGAGAGGTATTCCAGAAATTCTGTATGAGAGGCATTATAGAAGTTCTGCATGAGAGGCATTCTAGAAGTTCTGTATGAGAGGCATTCTAGAAGTTCTGTATGAGAGGCATTCTAGAAGTTCTGTATGAGAGGCATTCTAGAAGTTCTGTATGAGAGGCATTCTAAAAGTTCTGTATGAGAGGCATTCCAGAAGTTCTGTATGAGAGGCATTATAGAAGTTATGTATGAGAGGCATTCCAGAAATTCTGTATGAGAAGCATTCTAGAAGTTCTGTATGAGAGGCATTCTAGAAGTTCTGTATGAGAGGCATTCTAGAAGTTCTCTTTGAGAGGCATTCTAGAAGTTCTGTATGAGAGGCATTCTAGAAGTTCTGTATGAGAGGCATTCTTGAAGTTCTGTATGAGAGGCATTCTGGAAGTTCTGTATGAGAGGCATTCTGGAAGTTCTGTATGAGAGGAATTCTAGAAGTTCTGTATGAGAGGCATTCTGGAAGTTCTGTATGGGAGGCATTCTAGAAGTTCTGTATGAGAGGCATTAGAGAAGTTCTGTATGAGAGGCATTAGAGAAGTTCTGTATGAGAGGTATTCCAGAAATTCTGTATGAGAGGCATTATAGAAGTTCTGCATGAGAGGCATTCTAGAAGTTCTGTATGAGAGGCATTCTAGAAGTTCTGTATGAGAGGCATTCTAGAAGTTCTGTATGAGAGGCATTCTAGAAGTTCTGTATGAGAGGCATTCTAAAAGTTCTGTATGAGAGGCATTCCAGAAGTTCTGTATGAGAGGCATTATAGAAGTTATGTATGAGAGGCATTCCAGAAATTCTGTATGAGAAGCATTCTAGAAGTTCTGTATGAGAGGCATTCTAGAAGTTCTGTATGAGAGGCATTCTAGAAGTTATCTTTGAGAGGCATTCTAGAAGTTCTGTATGAGAGGCATTCTAGAAGTTCTGTATGAGAGGCATTCTAGAAGTTCTGTATGAGAGGCATTCTAGAAGTTCTGTATGAGAGGCATGCTAGAAGATCTGTATGAGAAGCTTTCTAGAAGTTCTGTATGAGAGGCATTCTAGAAGTTCTGTATGAGAGGCATTCTGGAAGTTCTGTATGAGAGGCATTCTAGAAGTTCTGTATGAGAGGCATTCTAGAAATTCTGTGTGAGAGGCATTCTAGAAGTTCTGTATGAGAAGCATTCTAGAAGTTCTGTATGGGAAGCATTCTAGAAGTTCTGTATGAGAAGCATTCTAGAAGTTCTGTATGAGAGGCAATCTAGAAGTTCTGTATGATAGGCATTCTAGAAGTTCTGTATGAGGAGCATTCTAGAAGTTCTGCATGAGAGGCATTCTAGAAGTTCTGTATGAGAGGCATTCTAGAAGTTCTGTATGAGAGGCATTATAGAAGTTATGTATGAGAGGCATTCCAGAAATTCTGTATGAGAAGCATTCTAGAAGTTCTGCATGAGAGGCATTCTAGGAGTTCTGTATGAGAGGCAATCTAGAAGTTCTGTATGAGAAGCATTCTAGAAGTTCTGTATGAGAGGCATTCTAGAAGTTCTGTATGAGAGGCATTATAGAAGTTCTGTATGAGTGGCATTCTAGAAGTTCTGTATGAGAGGTATTCCAGAAATTCTGTATGAGAGGCATTATAGAAGTTCTGCATGAGAAGCATTCTAGAAGTTCTGTATGAGAGGCATTCTAGAAGTTCTGTATGAGAGGCATTCTAGAAGTTCTGTATGAGAGGCATTCTAGAAGTTCTGTATGAGAGGCATTCTAGAAGTTCTGTATGAGAGGTATTCCAGAAATTCTGTATGAGAGGCATTATAGAAGTTCTGCATGAGAGGCATTCTAGAAGTTCTGTATGAGAGGCATTCTAGAAGTTCTGTATGAGAGGCATTCTAGAAGTTCTGTATGAGAGGAATTCTAGAAGTTCTGTATGAGAGGCATTCTAGAAGTTCTGTATGAGAGACATTCTAGAAGTTCTGTATGAGAGGCATTCTAGAAGTTCTGTATGAGAGGCATTCTAGAAGTTCTGTATGAGAGGTATTCCAGAAATTCTGTATGAGAGGCATTATAGAAGTTCTGCATGAGAGGCATTCTAGAAGTTCTGTATTAGAGGCATTCTAGAAGTTCTGTATGAGAGGCATTCTTGAAGTTCTGTATGAGAGGCATTCTGGAAGTTCTGTATGAGAGGCATTCTGGAAGTTCTGTATGAGAGGAATTCTAGAAGTTCTGTATGAGAGGCATTCTGGAAGTTCTGTATGAGAGGCATTCTAGAAGTTATGTATGAGAGGCATTAGAGAAGTTATGTATGAGAGGCATTAGAGAAGTTCTGTATGAGAGGCATTAGAGAAGTTCTGTATGAGAGGTATTCCAGAAATTCTGTATGAGAGGCATTATAGAAGTTCTGCATGAGAGGCATTCTAGAAGTTCTGTATGAGAGGCATTCTAGAAGTTCTGTATGAGAGGCATTCTAGAAGTTCTGTATGAGAGGCATTCTAGAAGTTCTGTATGAGAGGCATTCTAGAAGTTCTGTATGAGAGGCATTATAGAAGTTCTGTATGAGAGGCATTCTAGAAGTTCTGTATGAGAGGTATTCCAGAAATTCTGTATGAGAGGCATTATAGAAGTTCTGCATGAGAGGCATTCTAGAAGTTCTGTATGAGAGGCATTCTAGAAGTTCTGTATGAGAGGCATTCTAGAAGTTCTGTATGAGAGGAATTCTAGAAGTTCTGTATGAGAGACATTCTAGAAGTTCTGTATGAGAGGCATTCTAGAAGTTCTGTATGAGAGGCATTCTAGAAGTTCTGTATGAGAGGTATTCCAGAAATTCTGTATGAGAGGCATTATAGAAGTTCTGCATGAGAGGCATTCTAGAAGTTCTGTATTAGAGGCATTCTAGAAGTTCTGTATGAGAGGCATTCTTGAAGTTCTGTATGAGAGGAATTCTAGAAAATCTCCATGAGAGGCATTCTAGAAGTTCTGTATGAGAGGTATTCCAGAAATTCTGTATGAGAGGCATTATAGAAGTTCTGCATGAGAAGCATTCTAGAAGTTCTGTATGAGAGGCATTCTAGAAGTTCTGTATGAGAGGCATTCTAGAAGTTCTGTATGAGAGGCATTATAGAAGTTCTGTATGAGAGGCATTCTAGAAGTTCTGTATGAGAGGTATTCCAGAAATTCTGTATGAGAGGCATTATAGAAGTTCTGCATGAGAGGCATTCTAGAAGTTCTGTATGAGAGGCATTCTAGAAGTTCTGTATGAGAGGCATTCTAGAAGTTCTGTATGAGAGGCATTCTAGAAGTTCTGTATGAGAGGCATTCTAGAAGTTCTGTATGAGAGGCATTCTAGAAGTTCTGTATGAGAGGCATTATAGAAGTTCTGTATGAGAGGCATTCTAGAAGTTCTGTATGAGAGGTATTCCAGAAATTCTGTATGAGAGGCATTATAGAAGTTCTGCATGAGAGGCATTCTAGAAGTTCTGTATGAGAGGCATTCTAGAAGTTCTGTATGAGAGGCATTCTAGAAGTTCTGTATGAGAGGAATTCTAGAAGTTCTGTATGAGAGACATTCTAGAAGTTCTGTATGAGAGGCATTCTAGAAGTTCTGTATGAGAGGCATTCTAGAAGTTCTGTATGAGAGGTATTCCAGAAATTCTGTATGAGAGGCATTATAGAAGTTCTGCATGAGAGGCATTCTAGAAGTTCTGTATTAGAGGCATTCTAGAAGTTCTGTATGAGAGGCATTCTTGAAGTTCTGTATGAGAGGAATTCTAGAAGTTCTCCATGAGAGGCATTCTAGAAGTTCTGTATGAGAGGTATTCCAGAAATTCTGTATGAGAGGCATTATAGAAGTTCTGCATGAGAAGCATTCTAGAAGTTCTGTATGAGAGGCATTCTAGAAGTTCTGTATGAGAGGCATTCTAGAAGTTCTGTATGAGAGGCATTATAGAAGTTCTGTATGAGAGGCATTCTAGAAGTTCTGTATGAGAGGTATTCCAGAAATTCTGTATGAGAGGCATTATAGAAGTTCTGCATGAGAGGCATTCTAGAAGTTCTGTATGAGAGGCATTCTAGAAGTTCTGTATGAGAGGCATTCTAGAAGTTCTGTATGAGAGGAATTCTAGAAGTTCTGTATGAGAGACATTCTAGAAGTTCTGTATGAGAGGCATTCTTGAAGTTCTGTATGAGAGGCATTCTGGAAGTTCTGTATGAGAGGCATTCTGGAAGTTCTGTATGAGAGGAATTCTAGAAGTTCTGTATGAGAGGCATCCTGGAAGTTCTGTATGAGAGGCATTCTAGAAGTTATGTATGAGAGGCATTAGAGAATTTATGTATGAGAGGCATTAGAGAAGTTCTGTATGAGAGGCATTAGAGAAGTTCTGTATGAGAGGTATTCCAGAAATTCTGTATGAGAGGCATTATAGAAGTTCTGCATGAGAGGCATTCTAGAAGTTCTGTATGAGAGGCATTCTAGAAGTTCTGTATGAGAGGCATTCTAGAAGTTCTGTATGAGAGGCATTATAGAAGTTCTGTATGAGAGGCATTCTAGAAGTTCTGTATGAGAGGCATTATAGAAGTTCTGTATGAGAGGCATTCTAGAAGTTCTGTATGAGAGGCATTCTAGAAGTTCTGTATGAGAGGCATTCTAGAAGTTCTGTATGAGAGGCATTCTAGAAGTTCTGTATGAGAGGAATTCTAGAAGTTCTGTATGAGAGACATTCTAGAAGTTCTGTATGAGAGGCATTCTAGAAGTTCTGTATGAGAGGCATTCTAGAAGTTCTGTATGAGAGGTATTCCAGAAATTCTGTATGAGAGGCATTATAGAAGTTCTGTATGAGAGGTATTCCAGAAATTCTGTATGAGAGGCATTATAGAAGTTCTGCATGAGAGGCATTCTAGAAGTTCTGTATTAGAGGCATTCTAGAAGTTCTGTATGAGAGGCATTCTGGAAGTTCTGTATGAGAGGAATTCTAGAAGTTCTGTATGAGAGGCATTCTGGAAGTTCTGTATGAGAGGCATTCTAGAAGTTATGTATGAGAGGCATTAGAGAAGTTCTGTATGAGAGGCATTAGAGAAGTTCTGTATGAGAGGTATTCCAGAAATTCTGTATGAGAGGCATTATAGAAGTTCTGCATGAGAGGCATTCTAGAAGTTCTGTATGAGAGGCATTCTAGAAGTTCTGTATGAGAGGCATTCTAGAAGTTCTGTATGAGAGGAATTCTAGAAGTTCTCCATGAGAGGCATTCTAGAAGTTCTGTATGAGAGGCATTATAGAAGTTCTGTATGAGTGGCATTCTAGAAGTTCTGTATGAGAGGTATTCCAGAAATTCTGTATGAGAGGCATTATAGAAGTTCTGCATGAGAAGCATTCTAGAAGTTCTGTATGAGAGGCATTCTAGAAGTTCTGTATGAGAGGCATTATAGAAGTTCTGTATGAGAGGCATTATAGAAGTTCTGTATGAGAGGCATTCTAGAAGTTCTGTATGAGAGGTATTCCAGAAATTCTGTATGAGAGGCATTATAGAAGTTCTGCATGAGATACATTCTAGAAGTTCTGTATGAGAGGCATTCTAGAAGTTCTGTATGAGAGGCATTCTAGAAGTTCTGTATGAGAGGAATTCTAGAAGTTCTGTATGAGAGACATTCTAGAAGTTCTGTATGAGAGGCATTCTAGAAGTTCTGTATGAGAGGCATTCTAGAAGTTCTGTATGAGAGGTATTCCAGAAATTCTGTATGAGAGGCATTATAGAAGTTCTGCATGAGAGGCATTCTAGAAGTTCTGTATTAGAGGCATTCTAGAAGTTCTGTGTGAGAGGCATTCTTGAAGTTCTGTATGAGAGGCATTCTGGAAGTTCTGTATGAGAGGCATTCTGGAAGTTCTGTATGAGAGGAATTCTAGAAGTTCTGTATGAGAGGCATTCTGGAAGTTCTGTATGAGAGGCATTCTAGAAGTTATGTATGAGAGGCATTAGAGAAGTTATGTATGAGAGGCATTAGA
Organism: Gibbula magus; assembly: GCA_936450465.1. Lineage (NCBI taxonomy): Eukaryota > Metazoa > Mollusca > Gastropoda > Trochida > Trochidae > Gibbula > Gibbula magus. The sequence continues at coordinate 80,374,481 of OW388295.1, read as the reverse complement.
GAAGTTCTGTATGAGAGGCATTAGAGAAGTTCTGTATGAGAGGTATTCCAGAAATTCTGTATGAGAGGCATTATAGAAGTTCTGCATGAGAGGCATTCTAGAAGTTCTGTATGAGAGGCATTCTAGAAGTTCTGTATGAGAGGCATTCTAGAAGTTCTGTATGAGAGGCATTCTAGAAGTTCTGTATGAGAGGCATTCTAGAAGTTCTGTATGAGAGGCATTATAGAAGTTCTGTATGAGAGGCATTCTAGAAGTTCTGTATGAGAGGTATTCCAGAAATTCTGTATGAGAGGCATTATAGAAGTTCTGCATGAGAGGCATTCTAGAAGTTCTGTATGAGAGGCATTCTAGAAGTTCTGTATGAGAGGCATTCTAGAAGTTCTGTATGAGAGGAATTCTAGAAGTTCTGTATGAGAGACATTCTAGAAGTTCTGTATGAGAGGCATTCTAGAAGTTCTGTATGAGAGGCATTCTAGAAGTTCTGTATGAGAGGTATTCCAGAAATTCTGTATGAGAGGCATTATAGAAGTTCTGCATGAGAGGCATTCTAGAAGTTCTGTATTAGAGGCATTCTAGAAGTTCTGTATGAGAGGCATTCTTGAAGTTCTGTATGAGAGGCATTCTGGAAGTTCTGTATGAGAGGCATTCTGGAAGTTCTGTATGAGAGGAATTCTAGAAGTTCTGTATGAGAGGCATTCTGGAAGTTCTGTATGAGAGGCATTCTAGAAGTTCTGTATGAGAGGCATTAGAGAAGTTCTGTATGAGAGGCATTAGAGAAGTTCTGTATGAGAGGTATTCCAGAAATTCTGTATGAGAGGCATTATAGAAGTTCTGCATGAGAGGCATTATAGAAGTTCTGTATGAGAGGCATTCTAGAAGTTCTGTATGAGAGGCATTCTAGAAGTTCTGTATGAGAGGCATTCTAGAAGTTCTGTATGAGAGGCATTCTAAAAGTTCTGTATGAGAGGCATTCCAGAAGTTCTGTATGAGAGGCATTATAGAAGTTATGTATGAGAGTCATTCCAGAAATTCTGTATGAGAAGCATTCTAGAAGTTCTGTATGAGAGGCATTCTAGAAGTTCTGTATGAGAGGCATTCTAGAAGTTATGTATGAGAGTCATTCCAGAAATTCTGTATGAGAAGCATTCTAGAAGTTCTGTATGAGAGGCATTCTAGAAATTCTGTATGAGAGGCATTCTAGAAGTTCTGTATGAGAGGCATTCTGGAAGTTCTGTAAGAGAGGCATTCTAAAAGTTCTGTATGAGAGGCATTCTAGAAATTCTGTGTGAGAGGCATTCTAGAAGTTCTGTATGAGAAGCATTCTAGAAGTTCTGTATGGGAAGCATTCTAGAAGTTCTGTATGAGAAGCATTCTAGAAGTTCTGTATGAGAGGCAATCTAGAAGTTCTGTATGATAGGCATTCTAGAAGTTCTGTATGAGGAGCATTCTAGAAGTTCTGCATGAGAGGCATTCTAGAAGTTCTGTATGAGAGGCATTCTAGAAGTTCTGTATGAGAGGCGTTATAGAAGTTATGTATGAGAGGCATTCCAGAAATTCTGTATGAGAAGCATTCTAGAAGTTCTGTATGAGAGGCATTCTAGGAGTTCTGTATGAGAGGCAATCTAGAAGTTCTGTATGAGAAGCATTTTAGAAGTTCTGTATGAGAGGCATTCTAGAAGTTCTGTATGAGAGGCATTATAGAAGTTCTGTATGAGTGGCATTCTAGAAGTTCTGTATGAGAGGTATTCCAGAAATTCTGTATGAGAGGCATTATAGAAGTTCTGCATGAGAAGCATTCTAGAAGTTCTGTATGAGAGGCATTCTAGAAGTTCTGTATGAGAGGCATTCTAGAAGTTCTGTATGAGAGGCATTATAGAAGTTATGTATGAGAGGCATTTTAGAAGTTCTGTATGAGAGACATTCCAGAAGTTCTGTATGAGAGGCATTATAGAAGTTATGTATGAGAGGCATTCAAGAAATTCTGTATGAGAAGCATTCTAGAAGTTCTGTATGAGAGGCATTCTAGAAGTTCTGTATGAGAGGCATTCTAGAAGTTCTGTATGAGAGGCATTCTAGAAGTTCTGTATGAGAGGCATTCTAGAAGTTCTGTATGAGAGGCATTCTAGAAGTTCTGTATGAGAGGCATTCTAGAAGTTCTCCATGAGAGGCATTCTAGAAGTTCTGTATGAGAGGCATTTTAGAAGTTCTGTATGAGAGGCATTCTGGAAGTTCTGTATGAGAAGCATTCTAGAAGTTCTGTATGAGAGGCATTCTAGAAGTTCTGTATGAGAGGCAATCTAGAAGTTCTGTATGAGAAGCATTCTAGAAGTTCTGTATGAGAGGCATTCTAGAAGTTCTGTATGAGAGGCATTCTAGAAGTTCTGTATGAGAGGCATTCTAGAAGTTCTGTATGAGAGGCAATCTAGAAGTTCAATGTGACCACACTATAGATATCTTCATAAACACACCTTATTCTGGTGTTCTTTGATGGCAGGTGCCCGCGGAGATGACTCAAACTGACGTCCGTCCTGGAGAACCAGGTTCAACTGTTTACATCTGTGACCAAACATTACAAGTTGTTGATCATGCATATCGTCTATTCACCGCTGTGTTCCTGTTAGATCGATGCTCAGTTATTAACTTTACATGTTTTATATATCTATTTTTTGATTTGTTATATACTTATACTATTAACTATATATATTTAAATCAGTCTTTAATTCTCACAATATCAATTCCTTAAACCGAATGTACATTTAAATCAATAACATCTAGTTGGCAGACATGTTGAGGAAATGGTTAACATAAACGTTGTTTCAATGTGTGCTTAATAAACACCCTTTAAATAATATCATAATATATATAATCCAGATTTCAGATTCAAAATTTAAGTAAACACTTTACTGATATTCCAAGTAGAGAGATTGAGATCACTTTGGGTCCATCAGGTTTCATGCATCAATGACTGTTCTATTTTCATTTATATTTGCCTGACACCTTTCTACGATAGGAATGTTTGTTTATGTTTATCAGGTTAAACACCTAACATTTGCTAAATAAAAAGCGTGACCGTTAATTCATTCTTTTGCATCGATTTATAATGACATTGTTCATATAAATCTTCATTTCACTTTATGTTGTACGTTTTAAAATTTTCCATAGTTTTTAAAGACCTTTTCGAAATCATGACAAAACCACAGATATCCTTGTAACGGGTTCTTATCGGGCCAGGAAGGAACACCGACAAGGGTCACGGGGTGTAAAGGATTTATTCACGTGTGATGAATATAATTACACAATATACCATTATGTAACTCAACATCACTGTGTGAATACTAATAATTGATGCGTTAAAATAGTTGGTTAGTGCTTGATTCCACACATACTGACCAAGGGAGATAATACATGTCTAGCTCCATTTCACTACAAAGATAATAAATAATATACACATATGATTATAACATGAACTAACTATCACATTGTGATAATTACTATTACCTTCAAGAACTTCACATGATGCCATTTTAAATATATACAATACAAGATAAACTATATATTATGCAAAATGGCATACTCTGAATGTGGTTCCGGGGTGATCAATACATAGCAACGTTTAGGTAAGCTTCATCATCATCATCATCATCATCATCATCCATCATCATCATCATCAAAAACAGTATAAATAATGCTGTATATTAAGGCATGATGACTTATAAAACAGTAATATATATAATGCCATGAAGATTATTCACACATGTAAGTTACTTTAAATATTCTTTCACTCATTCCATTACACATTCGCTCAGTAAACATACATTCAAGGAAGAGAGAGAAATAAAACCTTACTTTAGATTAAAATATTATAAATGAAGTGTATATATATATATGAAGTTGAATTATACAAAATGGCGGAGAGCACCATTACCATTACTACCGCAAAATTAAGTTATATAAAGTTAATGAAATATATGATTTAATAGAACTCCTTTGCACTAAATTATAAACTACATTAATAACTATAATGATTATAATAAATATTTCAAATCGCCTGTCATGTCAAGTCATCGTGCCGTGCTCAGTGCTATAGGAGATGTGCAATATGGAAGAGCATTGACTGATTCAAACCAGCCAATGAGAGGACAGATTGGGTTAATTGACAGAAATAGATGATCTAACTCAACTTCCCTTCCATATATAGATAGACTGACCCAATGCATAAGAAAACCCTAAGGTAATGATACTGCTTCCAGAACAACTGGAAAGTATTAACTGGCAACTAAAAGCATATCAATAAAAACAGAAAGACATGAATTACAACAGTAAATACTTTATTATACAATACACATATATATACAACTGCCTGCCACATCCTTAAAACATACCAATTTATAGTTTTCGTTGCATACCTTTATTACTTTTCATAGCAATACACTGCTCGTATTTCATGACAAAACGCTTCATTCCATATTTGTTCAAATTTATAATCATAATTAAAGCTAAGCGATTTAATAATGTTAAACCTAAATCTAAATTACAAATGGTACATCGACTACATTCTAAATCGAAAACAAGTACATCCAATTAAAACATAAAACGTGGAGCTAACTATGATATGGGTTGTTTGATAATCAGTCTACGGAGTAACTTACTTGAGTGGCACTATCGTTCCCCATTACCTACTATATAAATCCCTGCACTGGATTGCAATACCGTCTGATAGTGGGTAATGTGATGTACGCTAATTTGATGGATTGGTTAATACTTATCACAACAGTTAGGAATGGAAACTAGATTGGACTCCTAAAATCTAACAGACAGATTTAATATTGGATTATCTTTTATATTTCATTATTACTATTAATAAAATATGAGAAACGCCTAAAGTCGAAAACGAGACTAAGACCTCATCGAAACAGTAAAGTAACAGTCACATAGCAGTAATTTCTTACTTTGAAGTTTACGCGGATTCCCGAACGTCGGTTGGATGAGAGCATGGTCATGGAATAAAAATTACAAGGTTCATTATCAATGCACTCTTGGAAAATCGTTCATACTCGTGTGAACGCTTTCAGTTCAGGTACGCTGTACTGTAGTGTTCTTTCCTGATTGAGCGTGATTTTCCAACGATTACTCTTTACCGATTTATTTGATTGAAAAACATAATCTCGAAAGCATACCGTCTTCTCAAATGTTAAAATGAATAAAACATTTCAATAAAAGATCGCGCATAACTGTTTGCTTTTGAGCCAAGCGAGTCACAATGCCTATTCTCCGAAGAACATTCACGATCGCTGGCTGAATAAAAAATATGCAATCTATAAGCAAATACTCACAATCTAACCATTATGAACTAACAGGATTCGCATGTGAGCAGTCGTAATAATGAAATCGTTCTTTTCCGACTGTTGTTTACATAATATTGACGAGGTGACAATATAAGTTATAACATTCAGTGGAGGGTGACATCGTAATTTGTCAGACCCGCGTTATAGTGATCCAACGAGCCGCAGGCCGCAAGGGTCTGATAAATTACGATGTTACCCTAAACTGAATGTTATAACGTATTTATCTTACCGCATGTCTCAAAATATCATTAAAAAAACAAAGAAAAATGTTGACAAAAAACAGCTGATGCATCGACAAACTATAACCTTTAATTTGTGTCACGTGACATGGATTGATTGATGTTGATGCATGCTTTATTCATGTTGCTGGATATAACACATTTATCACCATCGGGAAGATTTATCAACTCTTATGACGGTGCTTACTGATATTTGTTAATGGTCACGTGGACCAATCAGGGATCGACATTCTTACAAATGGCAACCTCCATGCCATGACGTTATTCAAAGGACAGATAACTCTGATCTCGTGTCCCTGATCGTGTCTCGTGTACCTTAGATTTTATTACGCTTCACTCAGCATGATGAATGTCACAGGTTTCATCAAACATATAATGAAGAAAAACTAACCTAAGAAATTATAAGAATTGAATGTCAGTTTGTGTTTTTGCACTGGAAAATGAACGATGTCAAGGTGGTATTCAAACTCTCGCGGGAACATGCTCGCAAGCTCACCTCATTCTAGAAGTTCTGTATGAGAGGCATTATAGAAGTTATGTATGAGAGGCATTCCAGAAATTCTGTATGCGAGGCATTCTAGAAGTTCTGTATGAGAGGCATTCTAGAAGTTCTGTATGAGAGGCAATCTAGAAGTTCTGTATGAGAAGCATTCTAGAAGTTCTGTATGAGAGGCATTCTAGAAGTTCTGTATGAGAGGCATTATAGAAGTTCTGTATGAGTGGCATTCTAGAAGTTCTGTATGAGAGGTATTCCAGAAGTTCTGTATGAGAGGCATTATAGAAGTTCTGCATGAGAGGCATTCTAGAAGTTCTGTATGAGAGGCATTCTGGAAGTTCTGTATGAGAGGCATTCTAGAAGTTCTGTATGAGAGGCATTATAGAAGTTATGTATGAGAGGCATTCTAGAAGTTCTGTATGAGAGGCATTCTGGAAGTTCTGTATGAGAGGCATTATAGAAATTCTGTATGAGAGGCATTATAGAAGTTCAGCATGAGAGGCATTCTAGAAGTTCTGTATGAGAGGCATTCTAGAAGTTCTGTATGAGAGGCATTCTAGAAGTTCTGTATGAGAGGCATTCTGGAAGTTCTGTATGAGAGGCATTCTGGAAGGTCTGTATGAGAGGCATTCTAGAAGTTCTGTATGAGAGGTATTCCAGAAATTCTGTATGAGAGGCATTATAGAAGTTCTGCATGAGAGGCATTCTAGAAGTTCTGTATGAGAGGCATTCTAGAAGTTCTGTATGAGAGGCATTCTAGAAGTTCTGTATGAGAGGCATTCTAGAAGTTCTGTATGAGAGGCATGCTAGAAGTTCTGTATGAGAAGCATTCTAGAAGTTCTGTATGAGAGGCATTCTAGAAGTTCTGTATGAGAGGCATTCTGGAAGTTCTGTATGAGAGGCATTCTAGAAGTTCTGTATGAGAGGCATTCTAGAAGTTCTGTGTGAGAGGCATTCTAGAAGTTCTGTATGAGAAGCATTCTAAAAGTTCTGTATGAGAAGCATTCTAGAAGTTCTGTATGAGAGGCATTCTAGAAGTTCTGTATGAGAGGCATTCTGGAAGTTCTGTATGAGAGGCATTCTAGAAGTTCTGTATGAGAGGCATTCTAGAAGTTCTGTATGAGAGGCATTCTAGAAGTTCTGTATGAGAGGCATTCTAGAAGTTCTGTATGAGAGGCAATCTAGAAGTTCTGTATGAGAGGCATTCTAGAAGTTCTGTATGAGAGGCAATCTAGAAGTTCTGTATGAGAGGCATTCTAGAAGTTCTGTATGAGAGGCATTCAAGAAATTCTGTATGAGAAGCATTCTAGAAGTTCTGTATGAGAGGCATTCTAGAAGTTCTGTATGAGAGGCATTCTAGAAGTTCTGTATGAGAGGCATTCTAGAAGTTCTGTATGAGAGGCATTCTAGAAGTTCTGTATGAGAGGCATTCTAGAAGTTCTGTATGAGAGGCATTAGAGAAGTTCTGTATGAGAGGCATTAGAGAAGTTCTGTATGAGAGGCATTCTAGAAGTTCTGTATGAGAGGCATTTTAGAAGTTCTGTATGAGAGGCATTCTGGAAGTTCTGTATGAGAAGCATTCTAGAAGTTCTGTATGAGAGGCATTCTAGAAGTTCTGTATGAGAGGCAGTCTAGAAGTTCTGTATGAGAAGCATTCTAGAAGTTCTGTATGAGAGGCATTCTAGAAGTTCTGTATGAGAGGCATTCTAGAAGTTCTGTATGAGAGGCATTCTAGAAGTTCTGTATGAGAGGCATTCTAGAAGTTCTGTATGAGAGGCATTCTAGAAGTTCTGTATGAGAGGCATTCTAGAAGTTCTGTATGAGAGGCATTCTAGAAGTTCTGTATGAGAGGCATTCTAGAAGTTCTGTATGAGAGGCAATCTAGAAGTTCTGTATGAGAGGCATTCTAGAAGTTCTGTATGAGAGGCAATCTAGAAGTTCTGTATGAGAGGCATTCTAGAAGTTCTGTATGAGAGGCAATCTAGAAATTCTGTATGAGAGGCATTCTAGAAGTTCTGTATGAGAGGCAATCTAGAAGTTCTGTATGAGAGGCAATCTAGAAGTTCTGTATGAGAGGCATTCTAGAAGTTCTTGTTATGGAAAAGACAAGGATAGTAATGTGTGATCAACTTCTATATATATATTTGGGGACGTCAGATATGTAAAAAGATCTATACCGAATCTTCGCAATTCTACAATAAAGAATTAAATATCCTTAAGTTGCCTCTAAAATAGATCACATTAGGGAAAAGGAAAAATGAATAAAGTTATTTTCCATCAGTATCATAGTTAACTTGCTTGTTTCCTGATAATTATCTGTTTTGATTGATACATTCATAACATGTGAGCTGTGTCGGTCCAGAATTTAACAGTATACGAAGTTTTATATATTATCTTTTATGATAAATAACATTAAAACATGAACCACATCGACTAGTTCATTGTTGGCCAAGCGTGTAAAGCGGTAAGAGTGAAATATTATAAATGAAATACGTTTTAAAATAATATTTTCTAAGCAGTGTTAGGTTCAAGTTGAACACATACTGCCTACGGTGGTCTAAGGGAGGTTACTCTTATAAACCTTGAAACGAAAGTAGGGATACCTCTCTTTGTTAGCAGTTAATTAATAATGAGAGGATAAACTGGTCAACATAAAATTCATGTAACTCAATGATGGTGAATATGATCAAAATACGTTTGCTTTTCTCGTTTGAAATGGCGTTTCCCCTCTCTGACGAGGTTTTATATGATGATTTTCCAATGTTGAGTTATTACATTATATTCCAATCTCAAAAACGATTCAGCCAAAATTAACTACAAACTTGAAAAAAAAAGATAACCACATTTCATGAAAAGTATGTAAATTTAATTTCAATACGTCTATATGACGCACTTATTTGACAAATGACATAAACATTCCATTCTAATCAAGCTGATTCAGTAGACTGTGTGATGTTGTCTGATTGTATTGCATTCTTGAATTGCACTGGTGTCACATGGAATGAAAAATACTGATAACTCAGTGTTAGTTAAACAAGAGAATATAGCATGATGATTGCAGACTGATTGCATGTTAACAGTCATCACTGGAACTACTTGGCGTCCTTCGTTATGTTGGTTGTCAGCGTGATGCAGTGACGGTTGTATTTGAGAATGATCCTTCGTTGAGTTGGTTGTGCAGTGACTGTCTCGGTCTGAGAAGCCATCCTTTCCAGGTCCAAGGTTTAAAACCTATATTTCTGTGACACATTATCAAAGAAGATTGATATTATTAGAAATAGTAACAGACTGTTTAAAGACATTCCACCAAACATGTTGTTATTTCAAACTCTCCTGTGTATCTGTACTTCTTATCTCACGTCAACTGGTCCAGTAGGGATTAGGCTGTGTCAAGTCCTCTGTAGCAGGGACTGTTCATGTTCAACCCCATCATACGATTCAGGACAGATGGTCTGTCTTTTCAAACTGAACTCATCCATGCCGGCAACTTGGAACACAAAAGTAAGACTTTACTTCAGTTCTTTCTTTTACAAATCAGGATGACGTAATTATGGGTTTGGATGCCATTATTTATATTAGATCAGATTCCGGTCATGTCATTATTATTTGAATATAACTACTTTTAAAAGAGCATGCTTGTCTACACAACTGCAAATGAATTTAATAACATTAATAACTGACCCGGTCAAACCATTTCTTAAGTCTGCTTAACAAATTCTATTTTTCTGTTTCTTTAAGAAAGGCACATCCCAGTCATGTCGAGCACTACAAACGAATGCTGGAGAACTTCACTGCATCCACATCGTTCAGAACAGTTCCAGTCCTGTGAGTACTGAGAGCAGAGTATTCCTAGGCCTCACGTTTATTTTCAATTTGATCGTCTATATTTGTCATGTGAAAGATGCAAGATACAATGTTATACCTAATACTTCAAATACCATTACTTTGAAAAGTATGAATGTCCACAGTATCGCAAATACATTTATAACATAAGTACCTATGACGGCTAAACCATCAGTAAAGTTTGTATATACTCCAACGTTGTTTCTTTATTTCTTTTAGAGATGCACAGCCCAGTCTTGTCGAGCACTACAAACGAATGCTGGAGAACTTCACTGCATCCACATCGCTCAGAACAGTTCCAGGCCGGTGAGTACTGAGAGCAGAGTATTTCTAGGCCTCACATTCCTGTTGATGTGATCGTCCTAGCACAATACAATGATAAAGGAGTTTTCGCTATAATGCCTTTGAAGTTCGAAATTAATGAAAAAACATACCAAATAGTATTGACAAAAAGTTGTGTTATCTTAATTCGAACTAAACGTGACTGGATTAGCGGAATATATTTATATATGTCAATGTATCCCTTAACATGTTTTAGCTTGTTCACTATTAAAGGATAGATGAAATGCATTTTTCTAAAGAATGACAGATGATTACCTCTACGTATATTGTATATCGGAATCAATTGAGCATAAAATCGAGACAATATACACTTGCAATTGATAATTAAGACGATTTTAATTCACCCATTTTAACACTATCGCAATTTGTTCGGCGAAACCTTTTGAAAATGCTCACTGAGGCGTGACTGTGATAAGCGATTGACGGGGCGGCTAGATAGCTTCTCCGCCGATGTCTCGTTAATTAATTAATGATAATTATCACTGCCGCTAAATGAATTTATGAGGTGTATTACATCGCCAAAAAGACATGTTTATGTAATAATTGTGTAATTGTCATCTGCGGAATTACCTAGTTGGATATCTAAACATTCGATATATGGGAAATTTAAGTTGGTTTATTGAAGATATCTTTGTGAAATTAACAATCAAAATGTTGCGAAATTACGTTGAATTGTGACTATCGCTGAAAATCAAATTCCTACACAAGTCATCCCTTCACGGGTCACACCCCCGCAGACTTTCATTCTGGTCGCCGGGGCTAAATCAGGCGGTTTTTTAAAAAGCCGTATATAAGTAATTTATGGACCGATTTCAGAAATTTAAAATCGAGCAATTGTCAAATTGACATCCCCTTTTAATGAATCCGATTTGGACCATATGTCATTTCATCCATCCTTTAAAAGAGAGGGTTATATCGTGTGCTTTGTGTGGAAACGAAATTCGGGAGAATATTCCTGTTACTCATATTTGGCATTTAAACATGCCTCGATCACTCGAACACTCCTTGAACAATAACAATAGTTCTAAAATCAATGTACATAGGTCGCGTCCATTTACATTCGAGTGGCCATTCTTATGTGTTCGCATTAAAATGGCCGCTCGAAGACAGTTCAAGTGATCTGACGTACACTGTCGGCCAAAAGAAACGCCTACCAAATATATTTTCCGATTTCGTAAAAACTATAATGAGCAGTGTAGTAATATTATAGCATTATGAAGTTGACCCACTTCTGCATAATATATTTAAATTTCAGAAGTTGTCATGTCATAAAAGAATGACAAATGTTGAATAAGACAAATGAATTGTTCAATTTTCGATCAGTGCTTGATCAGAAAAACATTTGAAACCGATTTTCACATAACCACGAGCAACAATACAGGCACACATTGGCACTAAAGTGATGATGACGCTACAGATGTACGTTGGTACGGTGGGCAAGTGAATCAACCGGAAATAGCAGTTAACATTGGGCGTGGTTTTCGTGAATGTTATTGACTCGAATCAAAGTTTTTTCCAAGGTGTCAATGGACTTTCATATTAATTGTTTTCAGCATAACTTGGAGACCACCATTGATTATATTTTTCCGAAATTATTTCATATTTCATTTTAAGGAAAATCAAGTAGGCGTTTCTTTTGGCAGACAGTGTATGTAGCCATACGTAGACACTCAGAATAGCATTTTAACTATGGCACCATGATGGAATGGTCAACCATCTTGCTGCACGAACTCTGAAAGTCGCTTGAGACCTACAAATCTACGTCTCACGGTGAAGAGTTCAACAACATTGTCGCTGTACAAGTCGCACCTTTCTCTTCCAATTCAGAAACCGTCAATGGAGATGGCTTATCGGGTCATGAAATGAGATTTTGTAACCTCGAACGTTACATTAAATTGTATTAACATTGATAATACATGGTAACTGTGAGATAACATAATATGCGTAAAAACGTGCTATAGCGCCTGTAAGAGAAAAGTGTTAAGCTAAGCTGCTCAAAGGCGCTCTGTTTGCCCCCGATCTGATGTTTAGAAAGCAACATTGTTGAAATGTTCAGTGGTGTCGTTGTTTTGGATATACAATGATCCAGGTTTGGATTTATATATTTCAAATTTATATTCTATTTTTGCAGAAGAAGGTGAAGAGGACAACAAGTCAGACGATACAAGTCGGACAGTACACGGGGACGCGACTATCAGATAAAGGAATACGTGTGCGATCAGTAAAGCAGATTATAGGTAGAGTGAGAAACTTGGCGTATGTTGCATTCTCAGCTTGTCTGGTTGGCAAATGTGAGACTTATGTTGCTGTTAAGAGTGTGGCACCAAGTAATAAGCTGCAAATATTAGTAGGGCATAAATATGATATATTTTACGACCGCACTACACAAATCACTGTTTCTAAAGTATCATATATTCACCTGACATTGATCAATGAAGCCGTCAAAATTAGTTTTCATCAACCAGAGAAGACTTCACCTCCCTCCTACGAAGACGTAATACACCGTCTCACTAAATGGAAGGATTGGCAGATTTTCTGTACATCTGACATTAGTTTGGAAGTAATCAGCGAAAACTGATAAGTGACTTATTGTTATGGAGAACCGATTAGTGAAGGCCCTTTCATCCATATTCTCGATTATTTCCATTACAAATGAACTGCAGATGTTCTATTCAACCAAATGTAAATGTCAAAAAGAAGGATTATCTCAGAGAATGGTGTCGCTGATGTAAATACAACGACTACTACAACTAATACGACTACTACGACTACGACTGTTGTAGAAAAAAAGTGTTGATAAAACTTATATCCTAGTAATCAAGAAATGACAGACAATTATGTTCTCCATATTAATGACTGAGAAATGAGTTATCACCACAGTTCGATATTCTTAACTTGAATTGTTTAACTATAAAAAGAGAGATAGGTGTTAGTTCATGGAAGACATAAACTATATTCCACTAATCTAAGAACACATTTGTCCTTTCCTGGATGTCACGGTGTTATCACATCTAGGGATGAAGAATGTAACACAATGTGTTTGTTAAACACTCATACCCCTGGCTATAACCATAGTTTGGATCAAAGAATCAAAAGTATTTTCAGTGTTCTACAGAGTAGTCCTATAGCTACTTCCTCATGTGGCTGATTTGGTTAAGTATTAAGCTTAACTATCACTGACCACTCACAAGGTATAACTAATCTTACAGATACATCCATTGTGTTTGATAACATTTTATTTAGTTGAATTACATGTCAACAGACGATAAATGCTGATTTCAGTTCAAATAATTTCACTCAAATTAACTTGCATGTTCATCCCCAATCGCCTTATAAATCATAATTTATAATGTAATTACAGAGGACTCTCTAAAAACCGGCACTGCTTCGGGCCACTTTCTGGTGCCGGTTTGACGAGAGGTCCGGTCTGCACAGTTTAGTTTGACATTCACTAATTACTTTAATGTGAATTACTCCATTTACATGTAAATAGGGGTTATGCTTACATTATTCAGATCTGTATCATAATTATGATTCATATGATGTTAAAACGATCTTCGTAGCGAAGTAATAGAGAAACAAAACATTTGTTTGCTTGAATGTCAATTCTAACCGCACTGGCTTGGCAGGTCCGGCCATCGTTACAAAACAAACTTGCGTTTCCTTCATTCCTACACATTGTATTGCCTCACATAAGGAACACGACTCACTCATCAATTAGCGATGTTTGCTTAACAATAGATTAATTACTGTAGCTTAATAAAGCCTTCTAAACTTTACTGGAGAGAGCTGTTAATGTTAATCGGATTAGCAAGGAGGATTATCGACCTTGGACTTGCGTCTCTCACCCGTGCTGGTTTGCACAGTAACAATTACATGGGAAAAGTTTTCACGGGCCCACAAAACTGTGCCGGAATCCGGAATGGACAAAGACCGGTTTGTGGAAGGATTTACTTATCATAATACTGTTGTGTTTTGCAGGGACCAAAGGTCTGTACCGTTTGAGACAGAGTGCCGATTTCAATAAAGGCTGGTTAGAGCAGAGTCCACTGTACTAGTTTCTAATTAAAATGGAAAACATCATTATACATGTACACCCCCCCCCCCATTTACATGCACAGTGCTTATAAGATCTATTAAACATTACCAACCAAAAGGTGTTTGTTTGCCCGGTGTAAATAAATTTCTAAAATAACGTTTGACTAATTGACGAGCGCAACACGCGGTGCATTGTCCGGTTTTCGATCAGAAATCGAATCTTTTGCCTTCATATGGTCAATATACTAAGTCGAGTATCATCAAAATGGCAATTTTCGGCAACAGTCAGTACTTGTCGAAAGATAAACATCATGTTTAACCTTTGGCATATGTGACCCACAACAACACAATGGATGCACCTTTAAAGTTTCAGAAATTTGTCCTGTGCTAAGGTAAAGAAAGATAAGGCAAATCGAATGCAAAATAAGCTATTGTTAACTACAATATTCAAGTGGTGAGGTGAGTTGGGGGTTTAACTCCGCTTTCACTTATATCACGGCTGCAAGTATTACTGCAGGGAGAAAACCCACAACACCGTGGTGGCTATGCATTGCTGTGAAACCTGCGAGCATCGGCTAGAACTAGCAAACAACGGGTGATACTGCGCGGAAATTCAGTGTAGCATTGCCCGGAAACCATACTGCACGTAGAACAGTTCTCCACAGCAGACAAAGTTGCTAAGCTCCTAGCGAGATTCGAATCCCGGATGCTCCGATCTTTGGAGAAATTGCCAACTATATATTCTACCAAATGTATTGTATCCCCAAGAAACAACAAGCCATGGTGAATGTATTATACAAGATAGATTTACAAACGCGAAAAATAATACAAGTCATGATTAAGTCATACATCTTGATGAGAGTACAATACTTCAAAACTTCAAGAAATGGTATTCAGTTTGCCATTAACATGAAGCATCAACTTAACAAGTTATTAAAACAATGGATAACTGACTTTGCCAAATATGTATTTTTCAATGTTGAATCTAAATTTCATTACCTACAGGGCGTGGTCAAAATTTGTTTATATATACTTCTTAATGAAAGTAAACAGGTGGTTGATTTAAATGCTTTGATTGGGGTCTCCATGTAGAAAGGTGGAGAAGTAAATTGTGTGACTGGTCTTATTTGAGGGAATTTGTTGGATAAGATTCTTAACATTACAAAAATAAGTGTTCTTGAGTTTCAATTTCGGTTTCACAAAAAGAGCAACATTAGTCGTCGCTTCGTCCAATTTTATAGAGGAAAGATTCTGTAGATGTAATTCGGTAAAGTAATTTGTTTTGAAAGTTTCGAGTTGGATTATCAATAGTTGATTTCTGATTGATTGCAAAGCATTTTGACAAATGATCTTGTGTAATGTTGTTATCTTACCTTTCCATTTATTTCATTTGTAAACGAATTAACAATCATCTGAATTAAGTTTAATAATGATAGATCGCAGTTCTTCCCGTTTGTAATTATGGGGAAATTTTGGTTAATTTGTTGATAATCAAAAGCTGTGGAAGATGTTAGAGCAACAAGGTACGTATCACGGATATTGAACTCACATTTTAATTCATTATAATCTTTCATTTTATCTCTGTTTGTAAAGATTTGGTAGACGTGTGTTAAGCCGTTATCATGCCATGGAACAAATTGTCTTATGTCTTTTTCAGGAATAAAATTCATTCATGGCATTTGTAAGAATTCGCTTGCATTAGTTAAGTCACATTTTCTCAAGTCTACATAGGTTGGAATAACATCTCTCCAAAATAAGTTGTCAATGTGTTGGCTAAAGCTCTTTTTTGAAATTTGAATAAAGAGAGTTAAAGAGAATAAAGACAATTTAGATAGTTTTTGACAGAGGCCTTCTGTTGATAGTCATTTAATCCACTTAAGTTTGATGAATTTATTAAAATTACGAATATCGGTAATTTTAAGCACCCCATTTGGGTAGTCAATTATGTTCCGTTTATTTATTTTTTATTATAAATTTAGGTTGTTTCTAGTGCTTTGTCATAAAAGTTCCATTCGATGGAATCGAACGCTTTTTCAAAATCTACAGTAACCAATAAACCTGGTATTTTATTTACTTTATGCATTAAATCGTACAATAGTCAAGTATTTTCGGAAATAGATATATTTTTAGAAACCCCGTTTGGGTTTCACTGTTGATATCTGTTTCATTCTGATGGCAATAACACCCGATTTTATCTTATAGTCAACATTGAGAAGGGTTATAGGGCGCGAATTGTTCAAGTATCGACGATCGCGATCGCGATCGCCCCTGATTATACAGGTAATTTCAACCTTGCCTCTTTAATTCTGAAAAAGAACAATATGTGTATGCATATTGAATTCAGCGCAATAAAGGCGATTTTTCATCTTTCCAGAAAAACCTAAAAACTCGGCAATGAACCAAACAGAGCCGGACATGTTTTATTCTTCATGTCTTCAGTACCGTGAGACATTCATCAACAGTTACCTATGATGGCTGAAAGGTATGGTGGCTGATTTCTGAACTTCGTGTTATTAGAATCTAAGGCGAATTAGCGAACTGGCGATGCGAATTAGTATGGTGGCTGATTTCTGCCATTCGCGTCTTCGCTTCTTCTTGTTATTAGAATCTAGGGCGAAATAACGAAGTGGCGATGCGAAGTAGCGAAGACGCGATGCGAAGTAGCGAAAACGTGATGCTAAGTAACGAAGAGGCGATGCGAAGTAGCGATGCGAAATAGCAAATAGCGAAGATTTTTGCTTCGCTGCTTCGCATCGCCACTTCGCTACTTCTCAATGCTACTTCGCTATTTCGCATCGCCACTTCACTTCTTTGCTACATCGTGTGTTCGCTACTTCGTCGCGAAGTGACGAAGTAGCGAAGACACGATGTAGCGAAGTGGCGAACTAGCGAATTAGCCATGCGAAGTAGCGAAGCGAAGTAGCGAAGTGGCGATGCGAATTGGCGAAGTAGCAAAGACGCGAAATGGCGAAATGACGAAATGACGAATTGGCGAAGTGGCGAAATAACGAACCGACGAAGTGGCGAAGTAACAATGCGAAGTAGTGAAGTGGCGATACGAAGTAGAGAGGTCGCGATGCAAAGTAGTGAAGTAGCGATGCGAAGTAGCGAAGCAAAACCTTCACTATTTCGCTATTTCGCATCGCTACTGCGCATCGCGTCTTCGCTACTTCGTATCGCATCTTTGTTACTTCTCATCGCCACTTCGCTACTTCGCATCGCCACCTCGCTACTTCGCATCGCCACTTCGCTATTTCGCCCTTGCTTAGAATAACATGAAGTAGCGAAGACGCGAATGGCAGAAATCAGCCACCATAAATTAGCGAACTGGCGATGCGAAGTAGCTAAAACGTGATGCGAAGAAGCGAAAACGTGATGCGAAGAAGCAAAGTGGCGATACGAAGTAGCGAAGAGTTTTACTTCGCTATTTCGCATCGCTACTTCGCATCGCATCTTCGCTATTTCGTTTCGCATCTTCGTTACTTCTCATCGCCGCTTCGCTACTTCGCATCGCCACCTCGCTACTTCGCATCGCCACTTCGCTATTTCGCCCTTACTTAGAATAACATGAAGTAGCGAAGACGGGAATGGCAGAAATCAGCCACCATAAATTAGCGAACTGGCGATGCGAAGTAGCTAAAACGTGATGCGAAGAAGCGAAAACGCGATGCGAAGAAGCAAAGTGGCGATACGAAGTAGCGAAGAGTTTTACTTCGCTACTTCGCATCGGCACTTCGCTACTTCTCATTGCTTCTTCGCTATTTAGCATCCCCACTTCACTACTTCGCTACCTCGCCGAAGTAGCGAAGTCGCGATGTAGCGAAGTAACAAAGGAACGAAGTAGCGATCGAAGTAGCGAAGTCATATGGTGGCTGATTTCTTCGCTACTTCCTGTTATTCTAAGCAAGGGCGAAATAGCGAAGTGGCGATGCGAAGTAGCGAGGTGGCGATGCAAAGTAGCGAAGCGGCGATGCAAAGTAACGAAGATGCGATGCGAAATAGCGAAATAGCGAAATAGCGAAGATTTTGCTTCGCTTCTTCGCATCGCCACTTCGCTACTTCCCATCGCCACTTCACTACTTTGCATCGTTACTTCGCCACTTCGTCAGTTCGTAATTTCGCCACTTTGCCAATTTGCTACTTCGCTTAATTGCCCCTTCGCCACTTCGCCAATTCGTCATTTCGTCATTTCGTGTCTTCGCTACTTCGCCATTTCGTGTCTTCGCTACTTCGCCACTTCGGATCGCCACTTCGCTACTTCGCATCGCCACTTCGCTACTTCGCAACGCTACTTCGCTACTTTGCTACATCGTGTCTTCGCTTCTTCGTCACTTCGCGGCGAAGTAGCGAAGACACGATGTAGCGAAGAAGCGAAGTGGCGATGTGAAATAGCGATGAGAAGTAGCGAAGTGGCGATGAGAAATAGCGAAGCAAAAATCTTCGCTTTTTAGCAATTTCGCATCGCTACTTCGCATCGCCTTTTCGTTACTTCGCATCGCATAATCGCTACTTCGCATCTCGTCTTCGCTATTTTGCATTGCCACTTCGCTATTTCGCCCTAGATTCTATAAACATGAATTAGCGAAGACTCGAATGGCAGAAATCAGCCACCATAAAGTCAGGATGCGTAAAATCGAAGTCGCAATGCGAAATAGCTAACAAGTGATAAGAAGTATCGAAGTGGCGATGAGAAGTAGCGAAGACGAGAAATGGCGAAGTAGCGAAATGACGAAGTAGCGAAGTAGCGAAGTGGCGAAATGGCGAAATGGCGAAATGGCGAATTGAGGATGGGAAGAATTGAAGTGGCGATACGAAGTAGAGAAGTAGCGAAGCAAAACCTCCGTGTCTTCGCTATTTTGCATCGTTACTTCGCATCGCATCATCGCCATTTCGCATCGCTTCTTCGCTACTTCGCAACGCCGATTCGCTACTTCATATCGCCACCTCGCCATTTCTCTATTTTGCCCTAGATAAGAATATTAGAAAGTAGAGAAGACACGAATGGCAGATATCAGCCATTATAGAAATGAGCCACCACAGCTTTTTTCGCATTTCGCGATTTCGTAGTGATATTTTCGCGATTTCGCGATTTCGTGCTTGAATTTTTACACGAAATTGAAATGGCCCCTCTCAGCCATCAAAGGATCATGATTTGTAGATATAATCGTTTATAGAATCTCGCCGATCCTTTTAGACTGTCTTCTGTAGAAGTCAGAAAATTCGTTTCTCTTAATTTCTTTGATGGCATTATTGGGTTGTAAATTGGTTTAATGTTATAGTTGAACGTGTCGAGGTATAATCTTGCGAAGTAACGTTCACGGAAGAGGTTTTTGTGGTCGATTTTCAAGTTTGGAGAGCAAATTGTCGTAGGGCCTGGTGAAAATCAATCAGGTTCTGCGGATAAATATACAGGCAATAGGTACGTGCGTTCATTTGTGAATGTCACCAATTCTTAGTGTACATTTTGACCTTTTTTAGCCTTAGATCGGCCATATGGCTGTCCTTGCTCTATGTAATATATGGTGTAGGTAGTTTTACCTACGTTTTATCTACTATTTACACGTTTTTTCTTGATTACGATATCGAGTTCCTGTGATTCAAGTGCAGTTCATGACAGGTGAATACTGCCCCAGTGAGTTCTGCTCGGAGGAGAATGGAAACGTTCATAAAATATATCAACTGGTAGTGCGATATTATTGTCATAAATAGAGTAAGTCTATCCGTTTATATAAATCATTTAGACACCGTTATATTTGAGAGTTTCAATCTTTTCGAAACGTTATCTAAGCATTTCTTTATCTCTGTTGTCGATATTATTAAAATATATTTTTATAGTTACCGAACACATCAGTATATTTCAATGCTGAGCACATCCAATGAATCACAATGACACTTAACATATGCATTTCCAAAATAACCGTTGACGGTAGCATAGATATCATCATGGGGACGAACTTGAACTTCCTCCCTGAATTTCTTTGTTTTTACCATACACACGACAATTAAAGTACCAAGCGTTATCAATATGATGATGGGCGTTGAGTGGGCTAATGAGTAAAACGTTTGCTTTTGTGACATCATTTGACATTCGGAGTGAAGTCCTTACTTTAAAGGGGCAGTAGCACGTTTTTCCGCTGAAATAAGTCGATGAAATGTATTTGAGAAATAATGTCACCAATAGTAAACCATCATTCTCTCTTCGGAAAATCAAGTTAAAAATGAGTGTACATGGTTCCGTAAAGCCATGGGAATCGTTTTTGTCATTCGAAATAATAAAATGTGTTCACAATAAAATGGCCGCCATGCAATTTTTGCTTTATACGCTTCACCTTTATTACCACTACGGATAATTGGTTTGTGTAATAAGATGTTTTAGCTTCTACAGTCGCTAAAAATGACATTAACTATCATTATAGTTCCTGGCTCTCAATATACGCATCTTCATATCAGATGAGACCAGCTCGACCAACTGTATTTGTGGTCAATCCTATAGGTATAGAGAACTCTGTGATTACAATTTCCCCGTATCATTCATGGTAGTCATAAATATATCTCGGACATTTCCATCCTTCTGTTCAGGCAAGTTAAAGAGTTTAATATTGTTCTACCCCGAGAACAGCTCGTTCTGAGTTGCTAGGGAGAATACGGATTTGGGCATTATAGAAGTTGACTTTATTTTCATCTCATTGATGACTTCAATCTTCAGTTTCAACTCGTTTTCATGTTGATCACTTGAGTTTTTAGGGAGTAAAGTTCATGCGATATTATGAGATATCAATTTCTCAACAAATTTCTCTCTGAATTTCATTCTTTAGTGAATTGCATATATAATAATTGTCGAGTGCTTTCTGTATTTCGGTATTTCCGAACTGTTATGAACCTTTTAGGCCCCATTCAGTATATTGTGGTAGTCAGTTTAAAAAAAGTTCGTTTGAAAGAATCAGAAATGTTGGATAAGCGAATGGAAACTTGCCGTTGCACGACGGGTTCGACATTGACTCTTGACCTCACGAGAAAACGCGTAGTAAATATATTGTGGGAAATTGTTTAAAAAAACACTTTCCGCACAAAAAGTTTAATGGTGAGAATTTACATCTGGACTTGAGACCTTCAGTAGTACTACATGTACTTCGTTTTGCTCTAGTCTAAACTGGACGTTTTTGGAGAGCTCGCTTCAAGCACCAACCAAGGGAGGCAATCCGGTGCAGCTGGTTTAACGTCTTTATTTAAAAGGTATATCTAGTGCTCTTCCCACAAATGTTCTCCAGATGTTCGTGTTTGATCATACATAGACAGGGATTGTACGAACGTACGGCTGTCAACACATAATTATACGATGGTAGCATTGAATCAGAGAAAAACAAACAGCTGGTTATGAAATGTTAATAATAATAATAATATATTTATAATGCGCACATGTTCATGCTCAATGCATGCTCAATGCATGCTCAATTATTACCCTGAAGGAATAATACTTTTGGTACCGCCTATTAAGCGCTCCGTATAGGTCCATACATTCCATACATTCCTGTGTTCAGGTACCCATTTGTACAGCTGGGTGAACTCATTGCAATGTGGATGAAGTACCCTGCCCAACGACACAACACATTATAGGACCTATGTTAATTATTCAAGAGAATAATTTTATTTCGTTTCTTAACAGGATCGGTCTTCGTCCGTTTTATTTTATTTTATTCGTTTTTATTATTGTAACTTGAGAGCAACCTCCCTTTGCAAATCACCAAAACACAAGCACAATGTCTAACCCAAATGTCAGCATTAAAGAACTGAGTAAATTAAGAAGTTGACAAGTAAAGACAAGTAAAGAAGATCACAGAACAAGACTTGTTGATTGTTGATTGTATTTTTATGCTGCCACAAACGCAAGTAGCCCTGATGACTCCTCTGTTGAAGTACAAAGGTTTGTTAAAGCTATAAACTCTTAACACGCCTCGCCTCGTGCGTATCAATAATGGCGTCGTACAGTGAGAAAGCAAAATCGGACACGGGTAAAACCGATTCTAGTTCCCTGTTTAACATAGACGAATTTGCAAGGATCTAAAGTAAAAGAACTCAAATTAGTGCGATCAGGCCATGCTGCTAAATTAATACATCACCTCAATCAAGCTTGTGACATTATGTTCGCCGACAGTCCAGGCAATGTACTGCATAAACACTTTCTAGCTATTGAAGCGGCAGTAAAATGTTTGGGTAATGCCCACAATCCTTTCGTCAGAACTCTTAAAAGTCAACAAGCGTTTAATGAACCACAGGCATGGTTCGACGAGAGAATTGATATTGTTGCAAAGGTAATGATGGACATTTCAGAATTCTTAGCACACATACAATCTCAAAACAACAAAAATCAATCAATTAAATCATCAAAGGCAAAATCACAGGGCAAAAGTGAACTTTTAATCAGAAAAGCAGAATCAGAAAAACTCGAGGTGTTGTTAGCTAAAGAGAAAGGTAAAGTAGATAAGGAAATTTCTGACATGAAAGCAAAGCATGAAGTTGAAATGGATGAACTAGAAGCAAGATTGTTGCAAGAAATGATCGAAATTAGTAACAGTGAAAGGAAAGATAGTGTTCTTAAGCAGAAAAGAACATATGAATGGATAAGGCCAAAATAGAGACATTGAATCATGTGACAGATCACGGAGTACTGTACATAATATGTCCAAACCCCAGATGTACAAATCACAACACATATCCAAGATTGACAAGAAATCCCTTCTTTTGATGCTTGAATAGCCTTGTTAATTCCTGGACAAGAAACGCACACTCCTACGGGCCCATTCTCAGGTAATGAAAGTGGGTTATCAGATATATTCATGAAAATTGAAAGTTCAAGAGACTTACCAAAGGTTGACCTGCCCAAATTTAATGGAAGCCCCTTAAGGTGGCCTAGATTCATAGAACAGTTTCATAGTCAACTTCACACAAGGCCAGGTATCAACGATGCTAGGACAATGGACATACTTCAATCACATCTAGAAGTCAAAGACAAAGACATTGTTGAGGGTTCGGGATACAGTGGTCGAAACTATGCACATGCTTTTCATGAGCTGAAGTCAACATATGGTCACAAAGTTAAGGTTGCTAGGGCCTCCCTGTCGAGTGTAACCTCTGGGGTCATCTAGCAAGTGTTGATCCTGAAAGCCTTCAAAAGCTTTACACTTCCTTGAGAGACTGTGTAATCACACTTCGTTAATTCAATTATGAAGGTGAACAGATACTGTTATGAAAGTCATCGAACGTTTGCCCAATGACAGAAGGGGTAAATGGAACGACCGTGTGACATCCATAACGAAGAACAGAGAAACAAATCTCACCGATCTACTAGATTGGTTAAAATCACAAGTTGAAGCCAAGTTTAACCCTTATGCTGCTGTGCGTGGAAAGAGTGCTGCCTACAGAGCTCCTGCTAAAACTCTACCACTTGACCAACTTGGAAACCCCACGACAAGAATAGCAGATCATATGCTACAACACAGAAAACACCGCCAAATGAATCTCATGCTTTCAGACCTGCTAAGTCAAGTCAATCAACACCAACAAGTTCTCAAGCACAAACTCCAAACAACTCTAATGCATTTTCGAAAATGCCATGTCCAGTGTGCAGTGAACTCAATTATCTCTATCGCTGTCCATTATTCGCTAACAAAACATTACCAAAAAGAGTAGCTTCTGCTTCTCCACACTTGCCTGTCGTGAGAATGGATGTTCTCAAAGACATCATAACCTACTTCATCCTCGAACACAATCACATCCCAGATGAATAAGCAGGAAATTGAAAACTGAGGAATCTGTGTTCTTTCAAATTGTGCCTGTAATTACCTCAGGGGAAAATGGAAGAAAAATAAACACTTTTGCATTCCTTGATTCCGGTAGTGACATTACGCTTGTGAAGACAAATCTTGCACAAGACCTCAGACTTAAGGGAAAGAAGGAAACCATTCATACGTCAACACTCAATGGTACATCTTCTGTGCAACCTCGAAAAGTGTCCTTCGACATGGATGGGTATGGATAATGAATCATATCCGTTGCATGTTAATGCATGGACCACACAAGGTATATTTGCTTGTCCAGAACAGAAGATTGACACATTGTGGCAACAATTTCAGTATCTTGATTTTAGGGATGTTGGACCATCACAAGTAAAACTTCGCATCGGACTTGACATTCCTAGAGCTCATGTCCAACAGGATGTTGTTGATGATTACACCTTTCGGGTGGTCTTTAATTGGTATTTCAGTTGCCAAACAAAAGAGATCTGATGACATTCAGTCAAGCGTGAACTTTGTCATATCACAAGATAATCAACTGGATGATCAGTTAAACAAATTCTGGAGTTTGGAATCTCTTGGCATGCGATTAAACGCTCAAGAATCTTCATTAGTGGAGAAGAGACGAGCAATGCAAATACTTTACAATGACACCCAAATAAAAAATGGACATTATCAGATTCCCACGTTATGGAAGAGCAAGGATGTTGAATTGCCAAACAACTTTAGTTACGACAACAAAAGACTGAACTCATTGACCCGAAGCTGAATAATGATGAAGCGTTCAGAGACAACTATCCCACAACACTGATGGGCTATGTTGAGAAGAACTATGCACACAAAATCTCTTCTGATGAGCTCTCTACCCCAAGTGATCGCACCTGATATTTACCTCATTAGGCGTCAAGAATGAAAACAAACCAGGCAAAGTATGTGTGGTTTACGTCGCTGCAGCATAATATGGCAGTACCTCACTCAACAACAATCATATGTCTGGACCAGTTAGCAAACAGTTTGTTTGTCGTGCTTCAAAGATTTCGACTCTATGAAATTGCAGTGGTAGCAGACATTGAAAAAATGTACCATCAACTGTTTGTGCCAGAGAAGGATACTGATGCATTGCGATTACTGTGGAACACAAACTCTAGTTTCAACACAATCACCAGAAGTCAACAAGATGACCTCGCATATATTTGAAGCTGCTGATTCATCAGCATGTGCAAACTATGCTGTGAAGAGATGCCCTAGAGATAACTCTGACAAGTTCGATCCTCTTGTCATCCAAACAGCACTCAATGACTTTTACGTGGACGACCTATTCAAATAGGTCGAATCCAAGAAGGAAGCCATAACTCCATCACATGATCTCTCTGAACTGCTACAGATGGGAGGCTTTCATCTCCACAAATGGGTCTCGAACTCATCTGAAGTGCTCTTATCTATTCCCGAATCGGAGAGGGCAGTCACGTCCAAGAATCTTGATCTTGAGTTACCTGTCCAGAAAGCCCTTGGGTTGCGATGGCGCTTTGGGAGAGACTGTTTTATCTTTGACCAAAACCACAGAACTGAAGCTACCACAAAGAGAGGCATGGTAAGCATTGTTAGCACCGTGTTTGATCCCTGCGAATACCTTGCTCCATTCATATTGAAGACCAAGTTCATAATACAAGAATACAAGAATGCATGGACTAATGGCTTAGCAGACCTGAATGTCTTCAAACTGTCAAGGCATCACACAAACTTCAACTCAGAAGTAACGAATGTTCAACTTCACATATTCGCTGATGCTTCGAAGAAAGCTTATGGTACTGTAGCTTACCTGGTATACAGCACAGCCACACAGGAAGTTCAGTATTCCTTTCTAGCTGCAAAAAAGTATTGAAACCAATGATGTCAATACCCAGATTGGAACTCCAAGCAGCTATCTTGGCTGTTAGATTGGGCAAAACTCTCAAATCTGAAATCCACTGCATTAACATTTGTGATGTATTGTACTGGACTGACTCTACACTTGTGTTGCAATACATTCACAACAAAACGAGAAGATTCAAACCCTTTGTGGCGAATCGCATATATGAAATCTTGGGAGTTATCTTCAACAGAGCAGTGGCATCTTTTGAGTACATGTGACAATCCAGCCGATTTCTGTAGCCGAGGACTGCCTGCAAAAACGCTCACAACTGATCACCCATGGTTCAGTGGCCCATCATTCTTGTTACAGAACACATGGAATTCAGAACAAACTCCGACGGTTCCTGCAATTCCAGATGGAGACCCTGAAATCAAAACCAAACACACCATGAAAACCTCTGCGCACTATCTGACCGTTGTCAACCAGACACAACCAGAACTGTTGGATCCAGGAAGGTTCTCTGGATGGGCAAAACTTGTCCGAGTCACCGCATGGATCTTTAGAGCAGCTCGCATTTTCTTAACTAAACTGAAGCACAGAGATGAAAACCCAGTGAACTCTAGAACGCTTTCGGTGAAAGAATGTGAAGAATCTAAGTTATATTGGCTTTGCCAAGCTCAAAGCTCCAAGAAGAACTCTCTGAGGTCATGAAAGGAGGACTCCAGTCACTCTCACCATTCATGAGAATGATATACTGCGTGTAGGGGTCGTCTTAGGAAGCAAAACATCAAATAATTTTGCCTGAAACTCATCCAGTAACCAACTTGATCCTAGAGGATATTCATAGGAAAATAGCTCATGGTTGAACACATTATATCTGTCGCAAGACAAACGTACAAGACGTTTGGCAAAGAAAGCTATTCGGAACTGTGTGGAGTGTCATTGGCGCCGATGTAAGCCAGATCCACCTAAGATGGCGGACCTTCCAGTTTGCAGAATAGGTGAATTCCAAGTACCATTCACTCACACCGGAGTGGACTACTTCGGCCCAATGCTAGTAAAGAGTAGGCAAAGCACTGTAAAGAGATGGGGATGTCTCGTCACAACTTCTCAACACTAGAGCAGTTCACCTTGAGCTTGGTGAATCTCTAGAAATTGACGGTTATATTCTAGTGCTGAGAAACTTCGTGGAAGACACATTTTCAGCGACAATGGTACCAATTTCAAGGAGCCAATAACGAACTCATTAAGTGCCTCAACAATCTCAACCAGGACCGTCTTAATGACTTCCATGCAGTGCAGTGCATCCAGTGGCACTTTAATCCCCCAAGTAGCCCACACTTTGGAGGTGCATTTGAGAGGCTAGTGAGGTCAGTTAAGAAGGCATCATCAAACTCAGTGCTGAAAGGTAGATGTGTTCAAGAATCTGTGCTACGTACATCAGTGTATGAAGTTGAAGCAGGGGTCAACAGTCGGCCCATCACCTACAATAGCAGCGATCCAAATGACTATGCTGCACTCACACCTAACCACTTTCTTATGGGTGGTGCACTTGCAGAATTAACCATGGAACAATTCACAAACACAGACATGTGTAGTCGCAAACGATGGCAGAAAAAAGTGGAGATCTGAAGGATCTAATGTGAATGTTGGAGAATTGGTAATTCTTATGGACGACCAGAAACCCAGATCTCAATGGGATCTTGCCCATATCACTCATGTCTATCCGGGTGATGATGGGCGTGCGAGAACAGTGAAACTAATAACTCCTAAAGCAGAATATGTGAGGCCAGCTGTGAAGGTGTACCTCCTGAAAGAAGCGGTGTAATAATGATATCTGGACTCTTAAGTTGCATGCTTCTCTTACGAATATGGACTCTGTCAGGGGGTGGGAATGTTAATTATTCAAGAGAATAATTTTATTTCGTTTCTTAACAGGATCGGTCTTGGTCCGTTTTTTTATATTTAATTCGTTTTGATAATTGTAACCTCCCTTTGTATATCACCAAAACACATGCACGATATCTAACACAAATGTCAGCATTAAAAAACAGTAAATTACGAAGTTGACAAGTAAAGAAGATCACAGAGCAAGAGTTGTTGATTGTATTTTTTATGCTGTCACAAACGCAAGTAGCCCCGATGACTCCTCTGCTCAATTGGTGGAGTCTACTAACGCCTACAGGGACGATCGCCTTCAGTCTTAAACAAACAAGTTTATGCACCAGTGGTTCTGATTTTTACATCCTTCAACCTTTCATCAAAGTGGAATGACACGTTATTTTGTGGACTAATGCCTACAGTTAAAAGTGTGAAATGTTGAACTTGGTGACATTTTGGTTTTGAAAAAGATATTTTGCATTAAGTGAAATATTGACTTTGGAAATATTTATTGACTTTTGTGAAAGTTTAACTTAAATAAAATTTTGACTTTGAAAAAGATTTTTTGCATTTAGTGAAATGTTGACTTTGATCACATATTGATTTAGTGAAATGATGACTTGAATATATTTATTGACTTTTGTGAAAGTTTAATTTAAATAAAATGCTGACTTTGAAAAAGATTTGTTTGAACTTATTGAAATGTTGACTTTGATCACATATTTACTTTAGTGAAATGATGACTTTGAATTATTTATTGACTATTGCGAAAGTTTAAAATATATAAAATGTTGACTTTGGTGACATGTTGGTTTGGAAATATTTCTTGACTTTTGTGAAAGTTTAACTCCAATAAACTGTTGACTTTGAAAAGTGTCCTTCCCCTAAAACATATATTGAGATTATAGATATGTAGTATTTTTTTAAAAAGACGTTTCAACAATATACTCTCGTATAAAATATTCATCTTTGCGAAATGTTGACTCTTGGAATATTAATTGCGTTGATGAAGTTTCTCTATTAAATGATTTTTTAAAGTTGAACACTAATGTCTGGCTAAAGGTGGATGTATTGATAAAGGAAATAACTGAGAAAGCTTTACCTACACAGTAAATTAAATTTCTATAGCAGTTTCATGACAGTTGTTCTTAAGCTTTTTGCTCTTTGCTCCACTAATCCCTCAGCTTGTGTTATTACTTCTCTACTGTAGGCATTAGTGCACACTGATTGGAACAGTTCACTTGTGTGCAGGTAAGCGTATCGCTGTCACAACTCAAACTGTAGCTATTAATCCCCGTAGGCAATTGTCACTGTAGGCGTTATTACACCTAACCGCTCAATTACAACCCAGGTCTTATGTTTGGTGTCTCCGCCAGGATTTGAACCCGGGCCGTTGGCGTGAGAGGCAGACATGCTAACCACTACACCACTGTGCTCCACTGGAAACACAAACTACAGAAATAGTCACATGTTGAATGTGGAATGGATATTACTAGATGATAACTTGTTAAGGATTCAGCCTTTTGGCTGAATCCTTATTGAGATTATTATTATTATTCAACCGATTTTGTAAACACGACTTTGGCAAGAAGGATTACAGCTATTGGTCCATTAAAGGTCGAGTTCCATTCTAAAATTCTATTTTTAACATGGGAAACATTTTCAAAATGTACTAAGAGACTTGCAATGTTTTTAAAGATGGGCAGTGATAACACGAGCCAAAAATTAAAACATGGCGAATTCGTAGGGCACGTGATTTTGGCTCCATTTTGATTTTTCTAACTTTTGAAAATTTCCCGACCCCATGTTCCTTTGACAATCTTCTCTGAAGATATTTGCATCTCGAAGCTGCAAATTGCATATGTATATAGCTGAAGCACTGGTGAATAAATTATGTTGTTTTTCATTAATGTACTCCTTATTCTTTTTGAACAATAAGCTCTCGAATTTAAATGATTTTTTAAACATTCAAATTTCAAGGGGACATAATTCAAAAACTTAACCGGCGAATTCAAAGATTTTTTCAATAGAGTAAGATAGGATATTGGCCACATGAATCAATAATAAAATCCCTCACAAACAGTCATTTCCAGGCATGAAAAAGACCGATCATGACGATCTCGTAAGTCTTACGGTTTCGTCGCTATATATTTACATTTTACTTGAATAACAGAGACAAAGAGCCGATGTCACTTTCGCACCACTTTGTTCTTCTATTATATTTTGCACTGCGATTCAGCCAAAACTACGAGAGTTAACAATCTGAAAATAAAGGTACTGATAGTCCTCACTATCAAGTCATGTGGAACTAATCGAATCTAAATGTCCATTTTCACCAAGGGAAAATAATTCAAAATGACTTGAAACTTTTTTTAAAAGATGTGCAATAACCATGTGAGCAAAAATGTAAATCATTGCGACTTCGTAGATCACGTGGTTTAGCCGCCATTTTGATTTTATTGCAAATTATGCCATACCGACAGTGAAAATTTGGGTTTCAATAATCCTACAGACATGTTAGAGATAATAGCAAGATGGTTTCATTCATTACATTTGATTATTTTTTGCGCTGAATCCTTGTATCGTCACTTGTGACTATATTTTCTTTTATGTTAACGTTCTTTCACATAAAGTCATTAATATAAGCTTATTAGCAGTCTATACACTTACAGAAACAAATACTTTTCAGACAAGAAACATGCCAATTACAGTCTTGAATACAAAATGATAACCACATTCTCATAAAAGGTATGTACATTTCATTTGAACATTTGTATAACATTGATAGTCCGTTCTTATCATGATTGCCGTAATTCTCATCAAGATGAAACTAACGATGGATATAACTGTGTTCAAAACATTTATTGCATTCCTGAATTGCATTGATATTAAATGACAGGACACACAGAGATAAAACAAGTTTTAGTTATCTTGTTACACATGATAATTGCACGTTGACGGAAATTCTTGACATTCCTTTATTCATTGGATTGTTAAAACTATTTTATATTTTGTGACATATGACTATGTTATTCATTAACAGTTGTTGTTGAACATTATTAGCTAAGCAGACGTTATATCTATATCGAACGTTTATATTTCTCTATCCTATCTAACCCTATCCAAATTAAGAAATAAACTCACGTGCAAAAGAAACGTCCCAGTACAAAATACAAAATATTTCAATCGACGGGCGATAAATGCGACTGAAACAGCGTTACATCATGTCTTCAGAACCCAACAATACTAAATATGAATTTTCAAAACATTATCTATTCATAACTCTGAGAAACACAAGTTTTAAGAAATGGTCGTTTTGGAATCTCCTTAACTAGACGAGGTAGAAGCCTGAAAAAGCCAGTTTTGGCTTGTTTTGTGACGTCCTACAGTAATGACGCATCAACAAATTTAAATCAAAGAAGGTAATTTATGTCGAGGATATCTTTAATTAATTAAATTTTTACTTTTATAATGTTTTAAACTTAAATACCAAATATTGTGGGCCAAAAATATCTTTAATAAGCGATTTTAACACCCCATGTGTATTTGAACAGATGCACATATAAAATAAGCATACTCTGATGTATGAACTTGTAAATACTTCTATACAAAACATGTGGCTACCAAATACATGCAAAATCTACTTTCTCCGACATCAATATGTCATTTTTTACTGTTTTCAAAATGTGGGGACATTCTTTTGCACGTGAGTTTATTTACCGATTGGTGAAGAGTTTCCACTAAGTATGTTCTTAGTACAAGCTTTATTATGTATCTGCACCGCTTATCTCACGTCAACTGGTCCAGTGGGGATTAAAATGTGTCAAGTCAAACGACGAGCGATACTAAGTCGCCAGGCCGCCACACTTCGTCAGACCAGCGGAGTCTGGACCCGAGTTAGAGTCATCTCCACCGAGGTAGTCCTGGAGACCCGCGATCCCAAGAAACCAGGATCTCCCTGGGTCCGACACGATGACCAGTAGACTGTCCTGATTGTTATTGTTGACATTTATATGAAACTACTCTCCTACGAGATCACTACTTTAGGATTTACACTGTTTGCTTGACATATTATCTTTTATATTGTTTTCGTTTTCATTTATCAGAAAATACATATAGTTTTATAAATCAGTTAATAGTCTAAAAACCAATGACTGAACTTGCAGAACTCTCCTATTGTTAAAACTCTGATATTCAGAGACATATCATTTGTTGCACTCTGTGCCCTATGTGCTATTTTTAGCTTTGTGCGTGACAGGCCGATGAGTGCACGGCTCAATCTCTAGCACGTAAATCTCGTGCGAGCATGTTAACACGTGTGACTGCTGTTCGCTTCTTGGATTCATTTGGATTATAATTGTGTTGTGTCATTGGATTCCTTCAAATTGTAAGTAGAATGAAATATTTAGTTTCTTAGGTTTATATGCGCTTAATCATCACCACCATATATCTTTTTTCCATGGGGGAGGCGGGGCCCTCACTTTTCATTCTGACCAAATCCATGGTAATACGGATATTTCTTTGTTTTTATCTATACTTTCTTTTGTTATATTTAAACAAAAAACCTTCATTAAGGATACACCCCAAACTCAATCATATATGCCTAGTTCCTTTCAAGTTTCCAATTAGTCTTATTCTCTATGGGTAAAGACGCCAAAATAAGTATAGTATCAGCAAATTGTAGAGGCCTTGCCGATAAAAAGAAACGGAAAGAAGTAATGCAATTATATAAAAAAAAGAAATTCTCTATTATTTGCCTACAGGATGTTCATATTTCTGTTGATCATGAAAAGACTATGAAAAACGAATGGGGTTTAGACTGCGTTATAGCTCCATTTAAGTCAAACGCGAGAGGCGTAGCTATCCTACTAAACAATACTTTTGAATATGTAATTCATAAGATTAGTAAAGATGAAAATGGAAATTACATAATCTTAGATATAACAGTTGACGGTCTCAGATTTACTTTGACGAATTTATACGGACCTAACATTGACAACGCTGCTTTTTATATTGATTTATTTAAAAAGATTGCAAACATGGATAATGATTCAATAGCTATATGTGGAGATTGGAACCTTGTACTGGACCCATCTATAGATCTAGAAAACTATAAAAATGTTAACAACCCACAAGCACGTGCAATTGTATTAGATCAATTACAAAACCTTAATCTAATAGATGCATGGAGAGATTTAAACCCTAACACTAGAAAATTTACTTGGTGGAAGAAAAACCCTCGCCAACAAGCTAGGTTAGATTTCTTTCTAGTAACTGATGACATTTTTAACATAAGCACCGATATTTCAATTATCCCAGGTTACAAAAGTGACCATTCAGCAATAACTTTATCTTTTTCTACTCAGAAAAACAAAGAAAAAGGGCGTGGTTACTGGAAATTCAATACCTCACTCTTAAGACGCGAAGAATATATAGCCTTAGTAACTGACTTACTTAGCGAATCTAGACTAGAATACGCGGATTCTAAATATACTGAAGCCGAAATCAAAGAAACTAAAGATGAAGATTTACTCTTAAGTGTTAATGACAGTCTTTTCTTAGAAACATTCTTGATGAAAGTAAGAGGGAAATCGATCTCCTATTCCTCATTCCTAAAGAAAAACAAGAAAGAAAAATCTAAAGTACTTGAAGAAAAGATACGAACCTCTGAGGATAGAGTAAGAAATGACTTTCAAAATATTGATGAAATACTTCTAAGAGAATTATCCGAAAGTAAACAGGAACTTGAAAAAATAAGAGAAGAAGAAATGAAAGGAATACAAATTCGCAATAGAATACAATGGTACGAAGAAGGTGAGAAACCAACAAATTATTTTTGTCATTTAGAAAATAGAAATTATACAAGTAAGCTCATCAATTCAGTTATTGTTGATAATGGTAAAGAATTAACAGATGGCAATGCAATATTAAATGAACAAAAAATATTTTACGAAAATCTCTATGGAGTTCAAAATGATATTGATGATGTAAGTAAATCATTATTTACAGCGATCGATACACCGACTTTAACTAAAGCACAGTCAGATGAACTTGAACATGATATTACCCTCGATGAACTTGCATTCAACGTTAAATCAATGAAAAATAACAAAAGTCCTGGCTTAGACGGCTTTCCTATTGAATTCTTCAAATTTTTCTGGAAGGATCTCAAAATATGGATTTTAAGATACGTAAAGGACACATTTAACCGTAATTCTATGACTTTGACTATGAATAGAGGAGTTATCACTTGTATTCCAAAAACGGGTAAAGACAGGAGATTTCTAAAAAACTGGCGTCCTATCTCGCTTCTAAATGCCTTATACAAGATCATTAGCACATGTGTAACTAACAGAATGAAAAAGACTCTAAATCTACTAATAAATGAAGGCCAAACAGGATTTATCCCTGGCAGATGTATCTCGGAGAACATCCGACTATTATATGATATTCTTTTTGAAACAAAAAGACAAAACAAAAAAGGTTTATTAATCTTGATAGACTTTGAAAAAGCATTTGATACTGTCTCTAAGGCATTTATTATGATGGCCTTAGATAAATTTGGATTTGGTTGTAATATTAAAAAATGGGTTAACATATTGATCTCAAATGCATCCTCCTGTATTGTACAGAATGGACATTTATCATCGTTCTTTAACAACGAAAGGGGCTGCAGACAAGGTGATCCAATCTCTCCATATCTCTTCCTTTTTGTAGCCGAAATTTTAGGAATTATGATTAGGAATAACGATAAAATAAAAGGAATTATCCTTAACGAAATTGAACATATTATTGGCCAATATGCAGATGACACTGAATTATTCTTAGACGGCTCGGAAACCTCTCTCAACGAAGCTATAAAAACAATGAACACTTTTTACAAAATGTCTGGTTTGAAGATCAATATTGACAAAACAAAAGCGGTTTGGATCGGCTCAATGGCCGGCAGTGATATTACATTTTCTAATGATATTAAACTTGATTGGCATAAAGGCAACTTCGAAGTGCTGGGACTTCAACTAAACGCCCGTCTTGAAAACCTATGGGTCATCAATACAAAAAAGAGACTTGAAAATATCAAAAGAATCCTTTCGAACTGGAAAAAAAGAAACTTAACTCTAATTGGCAAAATAACCATCATTAAAAGCTTAGCATTATCTACTATTGTTCATATCTTAACGTCTCTTCCCAATCCTCCAAATGATTTTATAGCAAAACTAAATAACTTATTTTTCAAATTCATCTGGAACGATAAACCAGATAAGATAAAAAGAATAAATATCATGCGAAAATATGAGGAGGGGGGCTTAAGAATGATGGATATAAAAACTTTCATTGATTCTTTAAAACTTTCATGTTTAAAGAGATATGTTAATAACCAAAACGGTTACAGTTTAGCCGGGTTCCCAATAAAAGAAATTCTTTGTTTAGGCTCAAATATTACTGGGAAATACAAACTTGAAAATCCATTCTGGAAAGACACTCTAAATGCGTGGTCAAGATATAGTAGGTGTTTTAACTGCAATAATGATATTAACGAAATCCTAATGCAACCTCTTTGGTTAAATCACTTAAGTAATCAACCACGCTTAATCATTTACGATTGGTTTAAAAAAGGAATAGTCCATATCAAAGACATTTGTAACAACCGTGGCTTCCGAACATTTTCAGAACTTAAATCAATTTTCCAAATAAAAGGTACAGTGTTGGATCTCAACCGTGTTCTAATTAGTATCCCTAAATTATGGAGAAACGAAATTCAAATTACAAATCATCCGAATTTAACAAATGTCTTGATAAGCTCACCGTGTAACGATTTATTGAAGCCAACTAAAGGCTCTAGAATATTTTATGACAAACTGAAATCAGAAAATAACTTTCCAAAAGTTTGTGACAAATGGGAGAGCGAACTCAATGCCAGCATCGACTGGGAGTCTACATTTTTACAATATAGACAATGTTGCAAAGATACAAAACTTCTAGAGTTTCAATACAAATTTATACACAGAACCATATACACTAAAAAAGAGTTGCTTAAAATGAAACTGATTGATAACGACCTATGTACATCATGTGGTTCAGTTAGTGAGAACATCTTCCATGTTTACATTGAATGTCCAACTGTAAAACTGTTTTGGAAAGACTTTAATGATTTCATCAATATTTCATTCAACATTCCCTATCAATCTTCCACGTTAGGTATCCTATTCTGTAACAGTAATAACCACATACTTAACCACATGATATTATTAGCGAAACGCCACATTTTTGTTATGAACCTGAAAGGTATTAAGCCAAGTTTTACTAATTATAAATCAGTTTTAAAGGATGTCTACCAAATCGAAAGATTTATCGCCACAAAGAACATCTGTTTAAATTCTTTCACGAGAAAATGGAAAGCCATTTCATGGGCGTTGTGATGTTTTATGCATGTTTTAATATAGTACCTGCTCCCACTCAGGCAACACTTATATATATGCCTCTTATGCATTTATCCTTGATTATATCAATGTTTGAATGTACGTGTATCCCAATGAAGTCAATAAAAAATCTTTGAAAAAAAAAAAAAAAAAAAAAAAAAAAAAAAAAAAAATGTGTCAAGTCCTCTGTAGCAGAGTTTGTTCATGTTCAACCCCATCATACGATCCAGGACAGATGGTCTGTACCTTCAAACTGAACACAACCTCACCTGCAACCTGGAATACAAGGGTGAGACTCTACTCCAGTTCTTTCTTTTACCAATCGATATGACTTAATGCAGGAGTAATGGGTTTCAAATTAATTAAAAGAAGCACCTACCAGATATATTATAAGATTTCGTAAAAACTATTATGAACAGTTTAGCAATATTTTAGCATTATGTAGTTGCACCATTTCTGCACAATATATTTAAATTTCAAAAGTTGTCATGTCACGAAAGAATGGAAATTGTTTAACTGAGACACCATAATTGTTCAGTTTTCGATCAGTGCTTGATAAGAAAAAACATTTGAAATAGATTTTCATATGTAGTCAGCACAAAATAGCGGTTTATATTTCAATATTATACTATTAATTTTGTGGTTTATATTTCAATTTTTATTGCTTAACAGAGACCCCACTTCGAACAATATTTTTTTTGTGAATTTATCCTATAGTCCAGCAGACGCCTGGAAGTTGCGTCATTAGTGGTGACAGTTGTCAACAATCAGTATCGTGACGTCATGTCCTTCTATTTTGTGACGCCATTAGAAATAAAACCTGACCCACTAAATGAACCTTTGACTTTAGATATTCCAGGTACGTACACTATTGATAAATTAGTTATATTGTTTCCTCAACTGATATAGACCATTTGTGTAGTATTTGTCAGTTTACAATGCATAGGTATATTTAGATTTCATAGATTTCTTGTAGCGTTATAACGTCAGAAAGGGTTGACACTATTTTTAGAAACTCGCTCCGCGCGATTCCCACATTTCGTGATATTATATAAATGTTCTTGATGTTCATGAACATTATGATTGATTATAGTGTTCTAGATGTTTTGAGAATGTTCAGTAGTATCTGTAGGCTTAGACAGTGTCATTATCATTTCAAAGTTTTGTAAAAGCCTAGAAGCACATGGTTTTACCGGAAGTAGAATTATGGGTCAACGTAAGAGTTAAAGGTCATTGTTTACATTTGAACGACCGTGTTTTTGTCGACTCCGTGTATAATTGTATCGTATAGATTATTCAGGTAAAGTAATTTAATTGATTGCATTCAGCTATGTTTGAAAGATGTCTGATAGCCAACACATGTGTTAATTTAAGCTTATTTCATCAAAAACAAAATATTGACAGAAGTTCTATAATATGTTGTTGAAACCTATATAGGTTGAATCTTGTTGGATTAATAATAACATACCCCCAGACAACAATTTGTGAGAATTATCATTAAACAACGATCATATAATTGAGAGCCATTTCAGTAGTTATTAATTGTCATATTGTTAGAATTTCATTGTATGACTTTAATGTTTAGCAATTGATAGTGTATAGAGTTCATTCTATGTTGATATCGTATAGTACAGTGAAGTGTCATTGATTCAACTGTTGTAACAATGGTTCATGGTATTTAATAGACATGCCATAATGATCTTACTTGGAGTCCTACTCAAGCCCATTGTAACAGGGTATACACGTATTGTGTTGAGAATGTTCTTGTTTTTGCTGTACAAATAGGAAAGCATAATATTGTTACAGATAAAGGGAGATAAGTATGTTGAAGCCACATGAGGGTGATATTGTTGTGATTTTAGGTGCGTTTCTCTGGTTAACCAGACTGAGTAAGTCATTATACAAGAGGGAGATAACTCCATGCTATATTATCATCATGTACAATGATGTTGAACACGTCACGTCCTTCTATTTCGTGACGCCATTAGAAATAAAAGGTTTAACCTTGTACATTCGTTTAAGAACTATTTTTATTGATCCAGGGGTGTTTTTTAGCCATTGGTAACATTTATTTACGTTTTCGTGAGAGCACTTTGTTTCAGGAAGAGCAACTTGCTACAGCGCAATTTAATATGTCTATGACAGAAAATATAATATATTACAACCCGATGAAGTTATCATAATTTCAGTATTATAAAAGAGGTTGGTAGGTTGATCTGTTTCATTATCAATCATTATTTGTTAAATTGAGATGAATAAAGTCTTCGTCCGTTTTCATTTCCTAAATAAATACTAAAAACCATATACATGTATGTATTGAACTTATAAACCATTAACAGCCATTTACTTTGAAGGAGAAGGCATCAATATTCAATTCGTTTTGTAGATTTTCATCTTGTTTAGGATACATCAATCTTAATTAGTTATGCTTTATTGATTTGCCAATCACCACTGGAACCCTGCCACTACAATTGTGAAAGGTTATCAAGTATAATCAATGGCTTTTCAAAACAGAAACATACAAAATGATAACGGTTGTGATAACAAGTTTTGACTTTGACCTCCTGTATAAAATATTAACAATTCCATTGAAGAGCCACCAATTGATTATCTGCTACAGAATTATAGTGAAGTCTGGCTCACAACCTTGTTTGACATCAGCATGGGTGCTGGGCGACCTTCGATATATGGGCAACTGAGCGTTACTTGAGCAAGCGTGTGATATGAATTTTAGTGTACCATCTAGAATGATTATTGTCCACAAATTTGCACTAGTTTCGTAAAAAGTCATACATGTATGTCACACTTTCGAGTGTTATACTTTGCTGTATTCTGTTGCATTTGAATCCTTGAAATTGTCAAGGCAAAACGTCTCTTGCGATTGCCTGCATATATATTTAAGAAATAAGGAAACTCGCTCTTAAGCAATGATTGTCGGGCAAATGTGATATGTGCGGATAAGTTAAAATGTATAACACCGCTTGTGCTTCACGAGGAAACCAAGAATTTGCAGTAGGTTTGGGGAAGGAAATTTGATACCACATGTCTTGCAGAAGGATGGTCATCCAAATCCACCCCCCCCCCCCCCCCCCCACTCACAAAATGGTAAATAAGTGTTACCAATGACTGAATCATTCTCCTCAATCATTAAACATAGTTCTAAAACGAATGTACATGGTTCGGTTAAGCCATGCGTGTCCATTTTCCATTCATTTAAGGTATCCACATTAACTTAGCCGCTCGAAGGTAGTTCAAGTAATCTTACCGATGTATCAACACCTAAACACCAAGAGTAGAGTTTTAATTGGTGATGAAATGTTAACGATCCTGAACTGCCTGAGCTCTCAAAAATCGCAAGAGACCTACACATCTGCCTCTTACACTGAAGAATTCCACAACATTGGCGCTTAATAAGTCGCACCTTTTCTTCCAACATGGATAACCGTTTTCTATGGATACGGTTTTTAGGTCATGTAATGCTATGTTTTACCCTCTAAAGTAAGAATAATTAATGATAATAAAACATGATATTAAAACACCTGCTTCACAAGGTATGCACATGCCAAGTATGAAAGCCCCAGCTCTGAGCAATCCAAAGTTATGGCCAAGGTTAAAGTTTTTGTGGACAAACACACAGACAGACAGGTGAAAAACAATATACTCCGATTCGGGGGCATAAAAAGAACATCAGCAAGTCTTTGGAGGACATTTAGACGTGACATACATAAATAAACGAATATTTTCTGGATAACGACTTCTTTAAAATGTTCCTGTGTGTCCTAATTAATTTGTTGATAATATATGTGCGAAGATAAATGATACTTGAAACCATATAATATTCTTATTTAATTTCGAGTACGTGCAGGCTACTAGTTGATCCTAGCCTTTGATACTTGCAAACAACACGTACCTGTAATTTACAGAAAGAAACTCATTTAAAGGTCATTCTTAAGAATAGGCAAAGCTGTGCTTTTTATTTAATTTATTTCATTTTATGAATACATGAATATGACGGAGATTTTCGACGAGTCTCGACGAGTCAACTGGAGCAGGAATTTCAGTTGCCCGGCAACGACATATAGAGATCTCGGATAGCATGCTAAAAGCGTGCATCACGTGCAGCTGACGGGTTAATGAGTGCGAAAGTGTCAAATCATCTGCCGGGTGCCTTACACAAAAGTTTGATTTCGAATGAGAAGGAATGTCACAGTATTATTTTCATTGAATCATGTAAAAATTCATTCATTTTCTTTTAATATAAAAATGCATGTATCAAATAACAATTGTGATCTTTTAGTTTGAAAAATGTTGTCAGAAAAGCAGCATATAGCTATTCAACAGTACCAGTGACCGACAGAGATCTGAATAATTTGAGAATTTTTTTTTTGTCTCATTAGCGGATAGGTTTAGGTTAAAATGAGAGTTAGTGTTAAAACAATATTATTGTTGCCCCAGAAGACGAAACACTTCATTTTATGAACTAAAGTAGGTAATGTGCTTTTGATGCCACTAAGTCTTTGCAGGCCTTTTTTTAAAGATACATTTCTTATTTTCCTGAAAACACCAAATTTGTGTCACTTTAATGGATAGGGTTAGGTTAAAATGAGGGTTAGGGTTAAAACAATATATGCTGCACTAAAGGTCGAAATCATTCAGTTTATTGGATAAAACTGTGTTTGCATGTACGTTCGATGTAAACAGCTATTACATGCATAGTATTTGTTCAATTTAATGTCTTCTGAATAAGAACACATTTGTCTTATTAGTGAAAAGGGTACGGTTAAAATGAGGGTTAGGGTTAAAACAAAATTTACACAAACTCCGTCGATGAAAACAAGGAAACTTATATATCATCTAAAGATACATAAATAGAGAATCTCACCCAAGTGTCTTCTGATATCAAATATATCAACACGAGTTGATTAAAGTTACAAATATCCGAGGCTTGCCGAGGATATTTTTACTTTAATCAACGAGTGTTGATATATTTGATATCAGAAGACACGAGGGTGAGATTTTATTTATCATTCAAAATCCTTCTACAACAATTATTAGCCAAATACTGACATATCTGAAACACAAAACAGCCATTTAGCTTCTTCAGCAGTGATCTCAGTGAGGTCATAGCATTGTGACGTCATAAGCATTATGGCATCATAGCATTGTTACGTCATCACCATTGTGACGTCAAAGCATTGTCAGCAGTGTTCTTAGTGATGCAAAAGCTTTGTGATGTCATTAACTGATGATGTAATAGGATTATGACGATTTGATTGTAGCGATATCTACAATGTAGATATCGCTTGTAGATATCGCTTGATCTCACACAAGCTATATCTACTGTGGGAGCCAGTTTTGGATGATAATAAACAATAAATAAAACAATTCAACACTGACATTGGTATACTTTACTAGAAGCTCTTATTGGAGAACC
The DNA here is from genome assembly GCA_936450465.1 of Gibbula magus. NCBI lineage: Eukaryota > Metazoa > Mollusca > Gastropoda > Trochida > Trochidae > Gibbula > Gibbula magus. The sequence goes on along the minus strand of OW388295.1, from coordinate 80,332,800 downwards.
AGAGAACGAATTTTGTTTAAGTGTTTTGAAAGTTATACACTAAGCTAAGCTGTACCAAACAGCACTTAGCTGCATTTGTCGCATTTCAAATGTGCAGTCAGGTCGCGGGCTATTAGTTCTATAGAAAATAATGCGTTTTCGTAAGGAAAGTAGGTTAACTTCGTACATTTTGTTAAACAATCTTACTTCTGCATTAGTCATCACATTGAAAGAAAGACAAACTACACTGTAGACATTTGGTTGGCTAAACATCTTAAGTAGGCCTGTCTGCTGTACACATGTGTTACATCACACGCAATCACTGGTACGTGCATGTTTTCGAACTGGCTATCTTCTCGTCACCTCGTCATGCTAGTTTTTGTTTTTGCATCCCCCGAATTAAATTTTAGCATTGCCAAAACCTGCCATGACATTTTAGTTAAAAGACGTGATATTTTATATGAATGATTTATGTATATATTAGTGTTATTTGCTGTATATTTTAACATTGTTTAATTGTATTGATGACATTTCTCTGTAAATAGTCTCTCATAAGTCGCCGAGCGACTGGTCGGTGTGTATATTTTACATATTTTACATATTTTTAATGTACAACGAGTGAGACTCAAATAAAATATTCTGTCTGTCTGTCTGTCTGTCTGCGTCATAATTTGCAACGTATTCCGCCAATGGTCCGCCAATCGTCTACTCGATTAGATCCGCCTTGGTCACAAGAGAATCCTCTATGTGCCACCGAATACCACATCCTACCTCCCTCTACCGCTCATAGCCGCAGTTTTCCTCTGTAAACGCATGCGGAACCAAGCGCAATCAAGTGTGCACATATTTTTGTATCCCGCGTATGTTGACTCTTAAAACTCAGTAATACACGTCATGAGACCAGGTGAATAGAGGGACAATGAACAGAGTTGGAGAAGCATAACGCATGCAGGGCCGAAGTTACAGTAAAGAGGCCAAAGGCCAACGTGATTACTTGTCAAGTGACAGCTTCTTCAAGTGACAGGATGTCAACAACTTTTTCAAGAGGACCTGCTGTCATATGTGACCACGAACTTGATAAATTATGTCGGTGCTAGTTTAGTATAAGATGCTTTTGGTATAATGTACACATGTACCATCTTCGATTTAAATTTGTTGACATATTATTATTACTGTAGCATGTCATAAAATTTAAACAAGCCAAACTCCCTTTTTAACTCTCCTATATCGTCTATTTAAGGAGATTCGAAAAGCACAATTTATTAAAACGTGTGTATAAAAAGAACAGATAATGTTTTGAATTTTCTAATTTAGTTAAGCTGGCTTCTGAGGACATGGTGTCACTCTACGTCTGCCGAAAGTATCACTCTCTGGTTGAAATATTTTGTATAGTATCGTTTCTTTTGCTCCTGGGTTTACTGTAAGAACATATTTAGAACATCTTATCATCCACGATTTGAGGCTTTTCAAGTAACAATGATTGTTCACATTTACTCTGCAACATGAACATGAAATATAACTATGAACATGATCCAAACGAAATATTGTTTACGGCTAATATCCAAATTGCTGATTCATGAAACCATTCTAATAACAGATTGTTACATTACAGGATGTGAGGAATACGGTAATTCATATTCAACTTTTCCCTCCACTGGTCTACACGGAAATAACATTGTAGGATATCATCTCTCCGAAAATTCCCTCGAAATCTGTGAGAAATTGTGTTCAATGAGGACCAACTGCAAATCGTTTGACTACAATCAGGGTACTGCAAAGTGCTTTCTGAAAAATGCCGGTATTTTAGATTATCCTTCATTTATATTGTTAAATGAACCCGCAACACACGGGGTCAGAAACTGCTTCAACTAAACTGCCAGGCAAAAGAAAGTACTCACTTTGTTGATTTTATCATATGTATGATTTTCAATTGCAAATATTTCAAGTTTTCGATGATGTCATAATCTAAAACTGAAAAGTACAGGTGTTTAGTAAGTAGTCAAAGAATAGTTTTAAATTTTTTTTTAAATTTAAAAATAAATAATGAATTTAAAATTACTGCAAAAAATATTTGTTGATGATGCACAACTATTCATTGACATTTATAAGACATATTCTATGTGAAAATTGATAAATGTTTCTGATTCTGCACACATTTTAAACATGGTAGGGGTCATATTGGTGTAAATTTAATTTCTTACCTCGGTCTTCATTAAACAGAGATATTCTAACTAAAATTAAACCTCAGGCCCCAATAAATTCATTCAAACTACTGCAGATAAGTATTATTGTATCGTGCCATAGTCAAGTGTATCTGTTTTCTTTTAAATATTGAATTACTCGAAACCAACCGAGGTGAGTTCCTTCTTTTGCCCGGTAGTTAGTTAAGAAGCCCTACAGGAATCGAGATGGAACCTGCAGCTGGAGAATGTGAACATTGACTTTATAGAACTTGTTATACACACCCAGATGTCTAGAGAAATGTGAACATTGACTTTATAGAACTTGTTGTACACACCCAGATGTCTAGAGAAATGTGAACATTGACTTAATAGAACTTGTTGTACATACCCAGATGTCTAGAGAAATGTGAACATTGACTTTATAGAACTTGTTGTACACACCCAGATGTCTAGAGAAACGTGTTTCTGTGACGTAACAGCAACATCTAGAGAACGAAAATTTACATGGATATTTCAGATCCACCTACATTACTGCTGTTGATGAAGGGAAGGTGACCTTCATGGTATTATTAATTCCCCGCCTTACAGGGTATATAGCTTTCATTCTGTCCGTCCGTCCCGAAACTTTGTCCGGATATATGATCTCAAACTACACATGGGATCCCCAACAAACTTGCTGTACTCGTCAACCATAATCCCTCGATGTGACGTTGAGGGTTAAAACTTTCTGTGAATTATATTGTTTTGCGCTGTCCATGGTAACGTGACTTAAACAGTGACTAAATGAGGAGTCACTTTCTCCGGAGCACATATCCCAAACTATATCATGGGGTTCCCACAGCACTTTGTATACATTTCAACAATGATCCCTAGATGTGTCTTTTGAGAGTAAAACCTTAAGTGAATTTTATTTTGCTTTTTGGTGTAAAACCAAAATATAAATGTTATTTTTCAAGTTTCAATGGAAACCTCTGAATTAAACAATGGCTCAATGACAAAGTCGGGTCAAGGCATATTTCCCAAACCACCGGGATACATGCAATCTCGTTCAGACTTACACTATTTTAAATCTTTAGTAAGAATAGATATTTGTGATTTAGACCTCATTTTGGAAATTTACATGGAAACATGAGAAAACAGGATGGCAAGGTTACAAGGTTACTTTGAAATCTTCAGCATGTGAACATGCATGTTAAGCTTGTCAGCAGGATGTCTCAAGAACCGGTCACTGTAATTTCAGGATATCGTGCACAAGGCACATCCTAGGGAAGACAAAGGGGAAATTATATTTTGGTGACCGTGACATTTTTTTCAAGGTAACATCAGAACTTCAAGTTTTTCGACATGTTAAGCTTTGGGGAACGATAAAACAAGAACTGTTCATTGGATTTTCATCATTAATGGTTCTTTTAGGAAAGATTCAGGCTCCAGTCGAGTTTGTAGATCTGGATATTATTTTTCCATTTTGAAGTATTATTTTGCGGCGGGGGATCATGTATATCGTGCACAAGGCACATCCTAGGGAAGACAAAGGGGAAATTATATTTTGGTGACCGTGACATTTTTTTCAAGGTAACATCAGAACTTCAAGTTTTTCGACATGTTAAGCTTTGGGGAACGATAAAACAAGAACTGTTCATTGGATTTTCATCATTAATGGTTCTTTTAGGAAAGATTCAGGCTCCAGTCGATTTTGTAGATCTGGATATTATTTTTCCATTTTGAAGTATTATTTTGCGGCGGGGGATCATGTCACCTTAGTGTCAACTGCTTGTTGAAAGTTATGTTAAGAATGTTATTTAAGAGAACATTGTGGTATTTATCTAAATTTACATGTTGTATTTATATCTGTACAGTGGAACCAGCCTCTTGTTCCTCAACAAAGATGATGTACATATTATATTTTAAATAGTAATGATTAAGGTGTACATATTAACTTGTACATATGGTTGGAGATAAATTCCGCATCTTAATGCACTGTAACTCGAACAAACTCTTATTTCCGCTTTATTATGTTTGTAATAGTCAATTTTATAGCTTACATAATTCTAACATATTTTTAATTCTCATGAATGACACGAAACCGCAAACCATTTTAGTGTTGAAAGGGGCAGTAGCACGTTTTTTTCGCTCAAATGAGTCGATGATATGTATTTGAATAATAATGTCACCAATAATCAGCCTTCTCTCTGCAGAAAATAAAGATAAAAGATGAGTGTCATTCGAAATAATAAAATGTGTTCACAATAAAATGGCCGCCTTGCAATTTTTGCATTATACGCAACACCGTTATTACCACTACGGAGTGTTGGTTGACTGTAATAAGATTTTTTACCCTCTAAAGTAAATTTGAATGGCAAAAACTATAATTATAAATGGGAAATTTGAAAAAAATAAAATTTGCAAAAAACGTGCTACTGCCCCTTTAAGTGTTTAAGTGTTTTTAATATCATCGACACGATCTTATACCTTTTATGTAATCAAATATTTATTGTCGCAATATGTGTGCTTTTACTTCTCAAAAGACTTGCCTTTATACACGTTTTTAATTGTTGTGAAATGTTTTCCTTTTAAGATGTACTTGTCACTTTAGTAAACACTTAACAGCTACTACTATATTATGTTATCAATGGAGTGAATCCTCTCCAATGCCTGAGTGACGATTTTGTTTACGATCTGCCACTTAACATGGGGGATAAAGTTTATTAGAACTCTTTTAGGATCATCCAAAGTGCGCAAATATACCATAGAATTCGTTATATTTGAAAAACTAAGAAATCTCATGCGACCTGAAAACGACTCTGAATTGTCTGTAAAATATTCGACGTTTACAAGAAAGCCATGGATCTACATTAGGTATACATCCATTGTGTTGTTGGGGTCACGTATTCCAAATTAACGTTATAAATGTTATTATTTTATCGAGAAATACTCAATGTTGCCGAAACTAACCATTTTGATGATGGTCGACTTAGTTAAGTAACGATATAGAGGTAAACGTTATTATTTCTGATCGAAAACCGGACAATACATTAAATGTTGGAATTTTGGAAACTAATTACAACAGAAAAAAGATAACTTTTGATTGATAAGTTTCAATAGACCACCCTGTTCTTGGATGGGACGTATAGTTTCGGTTTCTGCACATGTTTAATGATGTTTTTCGATTTTGTTTGGAAAATAGTAATTACGATATATTTTGAGTTGAGTGAACGTCTTTGAACTGCAATTAGCACGTATGGTATGTTGATATGTATTAAAACCAAATAAAATATTATGAATTGACAATGACGTCATAAAGTAGTAACTTCACGCCAGTTCAAACGGTGACTTGAATGTTGCTTTACCTTTCAAATTTAGTTCCGAAAAAAAGGTCTGGGAAACAAAGAATGAACATGATTTTTTTTTTTATGTTTTACTGATGTGTGACTTGAATAGGTATGTTCGCAATTGTTCATCTATGCCATTTATCTACAATAGGAAAGCTAACCAATTCATTCATTGGCAAAACGAGAAGTTACATGTACGTCAACCAATCAAAATTCAGGTTATATTCAGACAAAAATGAATTTCCCAAGTGTCCCTTGACAATGCACGTCATACACATTGCATTCAGCTGCAGTCCATCCAGTTGTTTAACTGGGTACCTTACCACGGGAAGTACGAACATATCCGATCGCGTAGAGCCCTTAAGAGCGACACAAAAGTACAATATTCCTTTAAGGCGCTGTAGCACGTTTTTTGTATATTATGTTTTCTCAAATTTGCGAGTTATTAGGAAAGGTTATACAATATATTGCTACGTTAATGGGTTAAACAACTTATTACACGACTCGATAGGCCGAATCCATAGAAAACGCTTAAACGGTTATCCGTATTCGAAGAAAATGGTGCGACGTTTAAAGCGACAGTGTGAAAGGTAGATTTATAGATCGCATCAGGATATTATAGTTCAAACAGCAATATGATTGACAATTCCATCATTGTACCACATTTAGAACGCTTCTCTGAGTAAATCAGTCAGACAACTTGAACTACCTTCGAGCGGCCATTTTAGTGTAAACACATTAAAATGGCCGCTCAATGAGAAATGGACTCGCATTGCTTAACTGAACTGTGTACATTCGTTTTTTAACTCATTTTATTGATTCAGGAATATTATTTAGCCATTTGAAACACTTCTTTATATTTTAGTGGGAGCACTTTATTTCTGTAAGAAAAACGTGCTAGATCGCCTTTAATGTAATAGTATGTAAAGCGCCTTGAGCTAATATTATATAAGAGTTATAGAGTTATAGAGAGTTATATAATATGGAAGAGTGCGCGATATAATAATAATAATAATAGTGGGTATTTATAATGCGCCAACTTCCGTGCATGCAATGCTCGCTCAAGGCGCTACAAAGATAGAAATAAAGAAACAGTAAACATTTACACAATATATACAGAGAGCTTAAGTTTAAGGTAAATACAATCTAAGAGAATGCCAATGAGAAATAATAGGTTTTTAAGAGGGATTTAAAAGAGTTCAGTAATTTGGCACATTTCACGTCAGCTGGCAGTGCATTCCAAAGTGTAGCTGCAGTGTAGGCAAATGTCCTATGGCCATAGGAGACAAGTCTGACTTTAGGAACTGCAAGTAGGTGTTGATTTTGTGATCTTAGAGATCTAGCAGGGGTGTACTGAGAAAGAAGTTCAGACAGATAGTCGGGAGCTTGACAGTTCAGACATTTATATGCAAGGCACAAGATATTGAAATTCACACGGTACTTAACAGGGAGCCAATGAAGGAAAATGAGAGATGGAGTGATGTGATCTCGTTTCGATTTCAGACAAACAATTCGGGCAGCAGAGTTTTGAATTTTCTGAAGTTTCTGTTCTTGTACAGAGGTTAATATAAATATCCACTACCAAATATGATAAATATAGGTTACTAGCTTCCTTTGGTTAAATCGTTAATTCAGTCTTAATTTCGAATGTATTATGTAAACATTAAATGTGTTTTGTGCCCTTTTTGGTTACAAGTCCAGCATACCGACAATTAAGAATTTGCACAAAAACGGCCAAAAGGTTTGCCGACCTTGTTTCGATTGTTTAAAGGGTATATATTTGTTAAAGAATAAGTTACTTGTTTAAAAAGGTACATGAATTTACTTGCATAATTTGTATGTGTTTCAACACGTTAACAGAACCTATACATGTAAAAACTATTTGAAAGAAATGAAACTGAATTTCTAACTCAAATTGTTTTCTAAAAGAGTCGGACGTGACAGCATTAATTATGAAATATTTACAATATAGCTTGACACAGGGAGAGTGTGTTTATAGTTTTATGGCTATGTATGTTGTCAGATTGCTCCCACAGCCTGTTTCAGGGTATTACGTACGCTCCCGACACTTTCTTACCCTGGGTGCAAAGAAAGTTCCAGACTTCGCAAGGTGACGTAGGCTCCAGCCAACCAAACATTTAAAGGTGTAACGTTTTATTATTAAAATTTAAAACCATTTGAGCTACTTAGACAATGACATTCATTTAAACATTTAAAGGTGAAACTTTTTTATTATTAAAGTTTAAAACCGTATGAGCTATAGAACCAATGACATTCATTTGAACAATTAAAGGTGTAATTTTATAGTTTTACAATTTTAAACCTTATGAGCTACAGTCCTAACAGCAATTGGTGATGAATTTAACTAGAAGTGAACTGAAAATAGTTGAAAATTGAAATATCGATCAGTAGCGGGTCTCTAGACTATTTCATTTCTTCAGAGAGACATGCTGTATTGACTACTGCTTCTGATGTTATGAAAGGTGTCGATGTATCGATTGATCTTGGTATTACGTGCCGGCCAAACAAATATAACATTATCGACCGTAGATGATATTTCAAACTTGATAACCCAACACGGGTGTCTTGAATTAAATCCATATTCCTTTGAATTATGAACGTATTTGAAGACCCTAAACTCACATAGTATATGCATGCATGCATGTAATTGTTATTAACGACAATAACGATTAAAGGCACTGTAGATTAAAGACGCCCTATGATTTGTCAGCGCTTTGAGCATCGCCCTCACGTGGTGAAGGTCAGCGCCATATAAGTACTCTTATTATTATTATTAAAACGAATGTACATGTTTAGGTTAAGCCATGCGAGTTTATTTTCCATCTGGCGGCCATTTTAACGTGTTCACATTAAAATGGCCGCTTGAACGTAGTTCAAATGATCTGAATGATGTAGCGCTCATTAAATACTGAGTGAGTAGAGTTTTAAACATGGTACTATGGTGGAATTGTCAGACATCTTGCTACCTGAACCCTCACATTCTCACGAGACATACAAATCTACCTCTCACACTGAAGAGTTCAACACCACTGTCGCTTTATACATCGCACCATTTTATTCGAATACAGATAACTAATTTCTAAGGATACGGCTTATCGGGTCGTGTTAATGAGATATTTTGCCCATTAACGTACAAATATATTGTATAAACATTGATAATAAATGGCACATTTGAGAAAACATAATGTGCAAAAATAACTTGCTATAGCGTATTTATCGTATTAACACAACACATTGGACACCTGTACGACTTGGTTGATTTACATGTACATGATTGATGAATTTTAAACTGCGTTTGAAGAACGCTTACAGATGTTTAAAAGATAAATAATTCTCGGTCACTGAGGAATTGAAACTCCGATCCACATTATATCACCCCTGGGTTTTTTCTTAGCGATACCTCACATTCTCATTTCTCGCCCTTTACCATTGATATAAATATATTAAAAATGATGAAGACATGGATGGAATGTTTAGCACTTAAGGATTGTTTTGCATGTTTTGTGCCTCTATCGAAGTGAAACAGCAACAAATTGTATAACATCGCGTTACAATATCAACAAGTTTTTCTGTAAATATTTACACAAGTCTAATATATTTGTCATTTACCACGGGAGGCAACAGCTTGTTACATGCAACAATACATGGCTGAAGCAAAATTGAGGAATCCTTAACCTAAAACGGCAGAGGATTCAATTCGTTTTCCCAGCATTCACATGCATACATGTTTTTTTCTGGTTTACGAATTTTGTGATTAACCCTCATTAGCATATCACGCGACGTTCAAATATGGCTACCGTTTGCGAAGCGCAAGTGGATGAACAAGCTTGAGGGCTTGTATCTATTAAAATGAAGTGATCCCGGTGAACTTAATTGTCTCATTCAGAAAAGGAATGTATATTCCATTTATCGGCGTAGGTTTGAAGACGAAATGAATTTTGAATCAAAACGTTACGCTCAGCTGACACGACGAACGTTTGTACTGATGGATTGTGACGTCACAAGGTGCGAATGCACGAGGTATGGTAGAACATTTTATCTGCATTCATCGAGAAATGGCAGCAGGTTTTTGAGAGCTCTCGTCCAATCAGAAAGGCGGAAATTAGTGTAACAAAACCCTTTTGTAATTTTAAGATAATGGCAACTGCTCAAATAAGCTCACATTGCCTGCAGCTGAAGGATCCTACCGTGTTGGCGCCAATGACTGCTCCCCCTTTCAGAACACAGTGGCACAGTGGCAGTAACAGGTTTAACTCATTCGGGGTCCGAAAGGCTTATGTTTAAAACCCAAAGAGGGATGTATTGCTGGAACATAGTTGGTTCTATTAGTGATAACTGATCCTCATCTTCATCCTTAAAATGAAGCAAGCGTTTCACTTTACAGCTGCATACCGAAATATTGTTCACCTTCATTTGTATCTTAGTGCAAATATTATGTAAATTGACGTTCATCGTAAAATTGCATCACATACAACGACAGTGAATCATCATATGTTCATGAGTAAAATAATCATGTTCAAACGCATCCTGTGATCGTCAGTGGTGCATGTTTTGTAAAATTTGGAGTAAAGAAATGGGGAGAAGGGGTCAAATTTTTTGTCATATATTATATTGACCTTACATTAAAATTGATATAGATTTGATCTTCTCAAGGACGTATTCGATTTTCTTCCTACTAGCGTAAACACAACTATTGAAAAATAATTGATTAGGATTTTTAACTGTTCAATCAATATAAGGAACAGTACATGTTTCATCTTTAAAAACGTATGTGATATAAATTGAATTCATTATTTGGAGAGGGTGAATATAAACGATTTTACTTCACCAAGTATTGTAAGAGAATACATGGGCTAAGGCCTACTTTGCAGTAAACCTGTCATTTGTCTGATCACAGGATTTACTTCATCGGCATTGTCAAGAGGACAAAACGTAATTGGAAATGTTGTCTTCTAGGAAGGTTTTCACGTTTGTTTTCCTCCAAATTCAAGGTATGTTGTTGTATGTATCGAAAATTTCAATGTATGTATGACAATTTCTTCCCTCAGGGTTAAGATTCTTAATTTTAGTTTTTAGTTCGTGGACATTGTCAGGTACAATGTGAATGGAAAAAGAGGATTTCCTCCGCCAATGTATTCACGTTTTCGTTTGTCCAAATGGAAGGTAAGAGTGTTGAATATATCCATAAACATATCATTTCTTGGATCCACTGATTCAGTTGTTCATTTGTTTTGCTTTTAGTTCGTGGAAATTGTCAGGTCAAATTTAAATGGAAAATGATTGTTGTCTCTGGCACGGTTTTCACGTTTTGGTTTCAATATTTCGTTCTCTGTATGTGATCATTGTCAAGAGGTCCAATGTAAATGGGAGTTTATATTTTACCTGAACGGTTCGATGGACTTATTGCATGGCATGTCCCCCTCGTCTGTCTATACATTTACTTTTCACTTTATTGGCTTCTTGGCTCTAGTACACAGAATTGCTGGCAGTGGCCTTGGTCAGATGCGTTTATGAACGCTTCACTCCTCAGCCAGTTGTGGAAATATGACTGTAGAAAAGCGATATTTCCGTCCGTGGAAAGTTATGGAAAAGTGTTAAAGTTCAGTTGTATTTAATTTTGCTATGAATTTCAAATTTCTCGTTGTAAGAGTCTTTCTGATCTTTATTTCTACTAGGGGTCACCATGTACCTGACATAACTCTAATTTTACATGTTCATCTGCAGACTTTCTAAGTTTACAGAGTGTGTTTTGTTCTATTCTCCCAGTGAGAAGCTGTGTCTGCAGTAACATTGCATTTGGGAAGCCAGTCGTGCAGAGTTCTACACATACCGACCATGTGGCTGAAAGAGCTGTGGATGGAATCTATAATCAACTAGTTTCCAGTTGTACTCATACACTACTGTCTTCATGGTGGGTGATTGACCTCGTACAAGTGTACAGTGTAATGTATGTTGTCATCTATAACAGAGATAGTTACCAAGGTAAGTAATTGCAATATCAACTTGTTTTAACAATCACAAATCGGTGACATCCCTTTATCGTTTCATATAAATCAGATCGAACGTAACAATCGTACCACGTTGCGTTTCTGATCTGAGGACTTCACCATAGAGGTCCATCCTCGGTTACCCATGGTTTTATATATGCTCCGTTACTCTCCACTATATCACCCATGGGAAACCTTATCAGAAAAATCTGTACTCAAATTACCCGCCCTTGGCCAGCATGACGAAGTCAGTAACCAAAGAAAATGCTCAATGGGACAAGGCGGAAATGGCCAAGGGAAATAACCGGTGACGGATGGCTTACACAATGACCTCGCTTGCTTTGAAACGAAGTGATATGAATTGTCATTGGCTCGCAGGTCCAAGCTGCGTAGCAGTTTGATTGGCTCACGCTGGCCAAGGGCGGTTAATTTTAGTACAGATTTTTCTGATAAGGTTAAAAGGATATAGTGGAGAGTAACGGAGCATATATAAAACCATGGGTAACCGAGGATGCATAGAGGTCATGTCAGGTGACCTTTAAATCGAACCAATCAGCGACGATACAAGGAAGCCGTCTGATGACTTGAGCCGTCAGACGAAACACCACATTCACTGCCGTATATTAATAGTAATAGTCAATTTGTACAGCGCTTTATCCATACTAATAGTGTGCTCAAAGCGCTTCCATATCGAAGAAGGTATCTGATTGGCCGAATTTATTGAAGGTGAAAGGTCACAGTAAAGGTCACCAGACATGACCTATGCGGGGTAGCACTCAAATCGACGAACAAGGTACGAGTGTTACGTTTCATATGATTTAAATGAGGGTTGATACTGATAATCATCGATTTACAAATACACTGTCGGCCAAAAGAAACTCCTACCAGATATCTTCTCAGATTTCGTAAAAACTATAATGAACAGTTTAGCAATATTATGGTATAATGAAGTTGCACCGTTTCTGCATAATATATTGAATTTCAGAAGTTGTCATGTCACAAAAGAATGGCAATTTTTGAAATGAGACAGCAGAAATTGCTCACTTCTCGACCAGTGCTTCATCAGAAAAAAACCCATTTGAAACAGATTTTCATACAACCAACCACGAGCAACAATACAGGCCCACATTCGCATTTAAGTGGTGATTACTCTATAGATGAACATGGTTTCGGTGCGAAAGCCAATCAACCGGAAGTATGGGTCTTCAATGGGCGTGGTTTTCATGATTGTTATTTACTTACGATGTTTCACGATTGCATTGAACTTCCATATTAATCATTGTTTCAGAATAACGTGAAGACCACCTTTAATCATATTTCAGAAATTATTTCATCTTTCATTTTAAAGAAAATCAAGTAAGCGTTTCTTTCGACCGACAGTGTAACAACGAAATGCTACAACAAGGACATCATAGAATTAATACATACGAACACCATTTCTAGTATGTCACATGTCGTCATTAGGCTAGGTATACTGAAGATTAAGTAAAAGAAGTTTTGTTAAATAAATGGGCGTAGTGTGAAAATCATAATAACATTTCGGATAGAAGTTGCCAAGGAATTCTTTAGTTATAATACAACATCATAAATATTTACTATTTTATGAGAAATTATCTGAAACATGGGCCCTCATCCTCGGTAACCCAGGGTTATATATAAGCTCCGTTACTCTCCACTAGTGGAGAGAAATGGAGGATAAATTAAAACCCTGGGTAATCGAGGATGATTGGCCCTATGAAATGAAAGATACTTTATGAGATATTTTTAAATTAGTAATTGGAAATCTTACTATATCATCAAAACAACAGCCCTTCCACATGGCTTCCACATCAACATCATAAAGTCTAAACTGAAGCACAAAAGAAACGTCACCCCTCAGTTGTTTTTATCATATGTATAATTTTTAAAGTCAAATTTCTCGAGTTTTAGGCGTCGTATTCCAAAACTGAATAGTTTTGCAAATTAGTCGAAAATATTAAATCAGTCAAAGAATTGTTATACGTGTTTTTTTTAAAAATAATTAAAAATCAAAATTTTGAAATTTAAAATTCCCAAAAATTAATTTTGATAAAACACAACTGTTAATCGACATATAACACATACTCTGTGTGAAAATCAATAAATATACCTCGTCCTGCACACATTTACAACATTTTAAACATGGTAGGGGTCACGTTGGTGTAAATTTCATTTCTTACCCCTGTCTAGTTTGAAAAATGATATTGTAATAAAAAAATAAAAACAATCACCAATTACGTCATTAAAACTACTGCCAAAAGGTGTTATTGCATCGTGCCATAATCAAATGCATCGCATGTCTTTAAAATATTGAATTAATCGAAACCAATTGAGGTGTGACGTTTCTTTTGTGCTTCAGTTTAGGTTAGTATTCAGCAACTCTAGACAACTAAATACAAAAATAAATCACATGAATGAAGGTAAAGTAGTCATTTTCAAAGACGTAATTTTAGTCCGTCAAAGCAGATACATCTTTAATGAACGCACTAAGAACAATGCTCAATGCAATCGCGTGTTAAACTAGATGTATAACGTGTTTGATTACCGCCATATTCAGATCGGTTGGACAAGCTCGAGATTGAAGGGTTTCTACAATATCCTCTTTTCTGTCCGGATGATGAATCAAACCTTTGTGGCATAAACTCCGGGTCTGCTGGAGATATTCTCAACATCACCTGTTCTCCGGGATTCAAGGCCAGGTTCCTAAAGTTGAAGACTCCAATGGCCCAGTCTCTTTGCGAAGTAGAAATTTACGGACCCAAAGTTGAAACAACAGGTACGACTGTGGTCAACACTATTGTCAAATGAAACTACTTAACATATCAACCGAGTAATTTAAGTAAATCGGATGAGACCGAAGCGCAACCATTTCACCTTATGGGTACTTAATATTTTCGGTTTGTGAAATTTAAATTGTTAGTATATATATATATATATATATATATATATATATATATAGAAAAGAGTAAACATCAGATGGGTTTGACTGGATCAATCTTCTTTAATACGATATATATATATATATACACATGGAATATGTTTTTTTTTATCCCACCGGTATGTAATGCCGTTGGATATAGTCGTCGCCCTGTCCGTCTGTACGTCCGTCCGTCTGTACGTCCGTCCGTAATCATTTCGTTTCAGGAGCAGTACTCAAAAACGGTTCATGATATATAGTTGAAACTTTCCAGGTGTATTACCCACCAAATGAAGTGGTGCCTTTTGATATTTTGAGATTTCTGAAAAAATTCTTTTCTTCGTTTCCATAAAAACGTGTTGGATTTGGACTTGGTTCAGAGATAGGTTCGTTTCCGGAACACAGCTTCAAAACTATTCATCATATCCTCCTGAAACTTTGTATGTGTATTACCCACTAACTGAAGTGGTGCCTATTGATATTTTAAATTTTTTAAATTTTTTCTTTTTCGTTTCCATAGAAACATTTGGATTTGGACTTTGTTCAGAGATGGGTTCGTTTCCGGAGCACAGCTCCAAAACTATTCATCATATATCCATGAAACTTTGCATGTGTATTACCCACCAACTGACGTGGTGCCTTTTGATATTTTGAGATTTCTGAATTATATTTTTCGTTTCCAAAGAAACGTGTTGGATTTGGACTTTGTTCATTTCCGGAGAACAGCTCCAAAACTATTCATCACATCTTCCTGAATCTTTGCATGTGTATTACCCTCTAATTGAAGTGCTGCCTTTTGATATTTTCAGATTTCTGAATATGTTTTTCTTTTGTTTTCATCGAAACACGTTGGATTTGAACTTTGTTCAGGGATAGGTCTGCTTCTGTAGTAGAACTCCGATACCCTTTGTCATGCCTCAAACTCAACATGTGTATAACCCCCTAACTGAATTAATTGATATACAATTATCTGTCAAAGATGTGTTTTACAAATTATGTGGAACCGGTGGGATATGTCATCTTCTGATGAATCTTGTTACAATTGAATGAGAAGTCATACCTTCAGTTGTTTTCTCAAAATGCTATTGTTTGGAACTAGAATCCAGGCTGATGTAAATAGAAAAAGGTTGCTAGAAAAGACGTTTCAGTTTGTTGGCATGGGGAAGCGGGAAATCGTTGCCCGTTAGGTAAAACAGAAAAGTGATTCACACTGACTTGTGGGTGATATTGTATGAATCAATTGCGTTATCACGTACCTGACGTATCGGAACATTCATCACTAGATGGCCGAGGGTTTGTCTGATATCGTTTTCTTCTGAATCCATAGGTTTAAGACGTATAGTGGTCGGGATAGTGCAGTGGTTAGTGCGTTCGGCTTCGGATCAATAGGTCAAAATCTCGCCAGGGGCATGTACAACTTTGTCTGCAGTAGAGAACAATTCGCCATGCAGTAAAGTTTGGGTGCAATGCTACACTGAATTTCAGCGTAGTACCACCCATGGTTCACTAGTTCCAGCCGATGTTCGCAGGTTTCACCGCAACGCATAGCCACATGGCGTTGCGGGCTTTCTCCCTCTCATAATACCAGCAATACCAAGAACTCACAAAAAACAAATCTAGTCCGTAAACATATGCCAAAGCTTCCTGAAACAGTCGACGCACATTTTAACAAAAACGTTTTCTTAGAATCGTAAATAACGAATAAATATTAAAAAAAACATAACTAATTTCCTTTATGAATTCATTATCAAAGAACACAAAGTCAGTTTGGTTATTTTCCCAAACATTTTTTAAATTTTCCCTTCAATTATTGCATTATCGGAAATAGGAAATTGACCCAACCCATTTAAGAACTGGCGGTAACTTATTTACCAATAAAGGTACAGGTCTGCTATTTTATCACAAATTATTTCTCTGAACACGTAACTTTTTATGATATTCAAATTAAAGAGGTGTAACATTTCTTTTAGCGTTCAGTTTATATATTCATCTTGTACATCAAAACTGGGCAAAACGTGCACCATATCATATTCATGTGGCAAAAGAAAACTAAATATTATTCATACCAAGTTACGGTATACTGTTAGCTCATTGAATTATGATTTGTATAAAGTTGGACTTAAAACAAATGCTAACTGTATTTGCGGTTACAATGTAGAAAACGCTTATCACTATTTATTTAAATGTACATTGTATAATGAACAAAGAAATCGACTGATGTCGTCATTACAGCGCATTGTAGTCCAAGCATGTATTCCAATCGATCTAAAACTTTTGCTTGAGGGAAGTGCAGACCTATCAGAATGTCAAAATAGACAATTATTCCTTTCAGTACATACTTATATTAGTGAAACAGAACGATTTGTTTAGCATTATTATGTCATTATGTTTCTCTTTATATTTCTTACTCTGTTCTTGTTCACTTTCTGTCGTCATGCTTGTATATGTGTTTTGTACATGATAAGGAGAGGGTATTTTAAGTTGGATAACTTGTTCCCAATCCTTTTCCTTGAGAATAAAATATGTTTAAACCATCAAAACTGGGACATTATACACATGCATGCCATAATTAATAGGATGACACTTTTTAAAGGGACAGTAGCACGTTTTCGCTTAGTCGATGAAATGTATTTGAAAAATAATGTCACCAAAAGAAAAACACCCTTCTTCACCGTTATTACCACTACGGATAATTGGTTTGTGTAATAAGATGTTGTACGCTCTAAAGTATATATAAATGACATAAACTATTATTATAAATGGAAAATTCAAACAAATAAAATTTATAACAAAAAGTTATACAGCCCCTTTAATAGCACTGGGTACATATATCCATGTCTACTCGCTGAATTTAATGAAATGTTGTAAACAGATGACTCCAATTTCTAAATGGATTTCAATTGAACAAGCTGATTGATTTTGGTATTTTATTTCAGAATGCTCTCCTTCAGTACTCAAGAAAAGTGGTATCTCCTTAAACAATGGATCTGTCTCTACCGAAATCACAGAAAACCGCCTCTCATGTGCTGCCCTGTGTCATCACAGACTTGATTGTTTTGTCTTCAGCTACAACTTGCTAACGAGAGAATGCCTGATACCAAACGGACTTGTACACCCAGATGAAATCACTACAGTGGATGGCTGGGACTTGTTTTTTACATGTTAGAGAATGCCATGTTTTGTTGTGTACTTTTTAATGGCGTATTTCCCCTAAGAATTTCAGCAATGTTGATAGCACTTATGAATCGGCAGATTCGAACCACAGAGTTCTAGAAGGCCCGGGAACGAGGAAGAGGGGTACTCCAGGTCGAATGAATGTCAAGGTCATAACTGGCTGACACGTGTACTGCATGACGATGATTTTAGATATAATGCCGTAGTACAGTCGGAGAAATTATATGTAGGTGTTGTAATATTTGTAATTGCACTCGGCGGTTTGAGTATTTGAGTAATAAAGCACAAGCCAGCTTCTCGGTAGATATCGCTTTATCATTAAGGCTTCTCAAATAAATGTAAATAAAATTTTCATGTGCAATGAGTGCACTTTTGAATCATTTATTTGTCGTATTTCGTCGTATTTTGAACTCTCTCCAGCGGAGGTTACTAGAGTCATTCCTTCCCAAGTTAAAGGAGAAAATGACTGCGCAATCTGCTGACATCTATAATCACAATTGAAGCGTTCGTAAAATATGTAGCCGAATCCGGTACGTTTTCACGTTGTGTGAGTTGCTTTCCTGGACACCAGGCTGCTTTCTTTATGCTCGATTCCCCTGTACGTTTTCAAAGTGAAGCGAGCAAAAATAAAGCAGCCTGTTTTCCAGGATGTGTTCAACAAGAATAGTGATTTCCAATTTCCTGTGATTTCACTAAGTTGTGTTTTTTCGTCGTATCAAAAACTGTTTTGGAATAAGGAGTCTCTTGACACATTACAGGGTAGTTTTGTCTGTACAGCTTGGAGTGCACTTTGTGGTGAATGCGAAGATCCCAATGAACTGTTATTACCAGTTACATATAGTTTAATGTGGACACCTTGATACCAGAAAATAAAATCTAAAATTATAATAATATTACGGCATGGGTTACCAAAGAATTGAAGTGTTTATTAAATGAAAAAAGCGAGTATTTAACAGCTTAACATATAACGCTTAACAGCTTCACGGAAGTCAGAAGGAGATCGACAACAAAGTCAGGGAATGTAAACAGCAGTTCAGAGAGAAAGTGGGATCGGATTTAAGACAGAACAAGACACGTATGCTGAAGGGATGAAGTAGCCTTGGTCGCGGTTCATGACGGGGTGGAAGCGATGGATTTTTATGGCTTCAAGGAGTTTTCTGATCTTGTAGTCCGAACGGTTGACCTCCAAGGTGGTGATGTCATTCCAGCAGATGGTATGGTCGGGGTTTGCTTTTGTATGGTCAGATATGGCAGAGTCTTTCTTCAGGACTGAGGCTCGGTGTTCTTTTATTCTGAGTGGGACGTGAAGTTTCACCTACCACCATGAACCGCGACCAAGGCTACATCATCCCTTCGGCCTATCATCATCTAAAGGCCCACTGTGCCGAATTTGACAAAAGATGTAAACACGAATTTGAAAGTGGTCAAATTCGCAAAGGATCGTAAGCAATTGGGCCATTCGTAAACGCATCTTAAGCATTCGTTTGTTCATCGGCGGAGTTCTTCTCTGTTCGGCAGCAACATCGGGAGAGTGATCAAAATATTTGAAATGTTAGTTTCGTGGTACATTCGTGTCCTCATCGTGCCCTTCGTATGACTATCGCGGTGACATCTTATGATTCGTATCATCATCGTATTTGCCTTCGCCTATCCATCCGGACAATAGGGCAGTTTTGACATGCGAAGGCCATACGGAAGTACCACGAAGTTGACCGAAGACAAAAGAAGGCAACGCGACTGCGTTCATACCTTGCAAAAATGTACATGATGACTACACGATGTCATATTGACAAGGTGACGAGGGCATTTACTACATCAAAAGCTGTATGCCAATATGAGCATGTATTGATATATAGATTACATATTATAACCTATGTAATGTTATGTATGTAACAACACCTCTACATATGCAAATGAGTATGAAATGTATAGTTTATGTTCCTTATATTTACCACGGAGGTATACATGCAATACGATATTGCATCTGTACTAAAAAAAACATTACAAAATTGTATATAAGCATGCACTTTATCCAAACATGGAATGTATTCCTATAGACATTGTATATTATAAGTATTGAATTTATTCTTACTTTAGTTCCATCGTGATAGCATTGTAATGCTAAACGATGGTTATACGCAGGTATCACGAAGATTGTAGATAGTCGCGTAGCCTTCTTATGACAAACTGGAGGCCATATTTTCTTAACTTGGCGATGATAACGATGGACAGACGAATATAATACGATAATGACAAGAGTTAACAAGATGGAATCTCGATGGACGTACGAGGGGAAATTTTGAGAAACGTGCTGACCTCGAAGATGAAGATTCGCATGTTTTTTAACTGTCAAAGATCTTCGAACATCCGCCGATGGTGCAGCCGAAGCCGGAACAGTGAAAATGGTTTTGCATGTTGTCACACCAGAGTTTGTGGCGACAGTGTTCATGGAGGATCTTCTTAGACTTCCCTTGTTCTGGTGATGATTTGTGAGGAGTTGAGGGAAGAGATACTTCATATGTTGTGGAACAGATGACTTTTCACAGCCATTGGGAAATATGCCATCAAACCTGAATGCAGTGTCCAGGTCCAAAACAGCCTTATGGAGAATAGATGCTGCCATTAGTAATGTACGTGCTTCTGTTGTTTGAGTGGCATCTGATATGACCTTTCTAGCAATGTTTGAACAAAGTATGAAGACTTTGTCTCGTATACCTTTCTCCTCTGTCACGATAGGGAAGTGTTCCAGGATCAATTCCTTTAAGCGTGTTCGGTTCAAGGTCTTCTGGATTCCATCTAGTTGTGACCTCTCAGTCATCATATCTGTCAGTTCTTGCAGTGCAAAGATTCTAAGAACTTTACTGACTTCTTCCTTTATAAATTGGAGCAGTTAATATTTTGTTATGTGACCCCGACATTTTCACTAGCTATATCTTGTTTACAAAGAACATTGTAACGGCGATTGAACCCTGTATAACAATTCCGATGGTACTTGGCTTCAATGGTAACCACATCTCCTTCGGCAAGAAGTGCAATGATACGCTCCTCCCTAAGAGCCTCTGCCTTGTCATCTGTTGGGTTAGTGTTACCTTCTGAAATGAATGGTCTGCTGCATTTTAATCAAAGATACAGAGATTACGATTAACAACTGAATGACTTCGCCTAGATCTTTTTCTTGCAGGATTCTTTCATTACAAGGTTTTTTTGCTTGGTCAAATGCTGATGTCTTGTAAAGCTGACAAGATTTCAGAGATGTTTCTGGATAACATGTTTAAATTGGCAGACGTATGCTCCATTCATCCCCTTAAAGCTACTGTTTAAGTCATGTTTCTATGGTAACCACAACAAAATTATATTCAGATATATGTCTAACCCTTAAAAGGCACAACGAGAGATCCTGTTTATTATGTGTATCAAGTTTATTGATGCTAGCTTGAATAGTTTTGGAGATATATTCAAACAAATTTCGTGACAGACGAACAGAGGGACAGAACAATATATATTCACCCCACTTACGCTGTAAGGCAGGGGTATGATACTAAATGAAAGCTAGTAACAGTCTCTTTAATAATCTCAAAATATAGAATGAAATAATGACTGGTAACTTTTGATTATCTATCTTGAATTCCTTTTGGAAAATTTTGGATGTTTATTGGACAAATTAAGTTATATTTATTTAAGTATTTCATTAATAAGTGATACATACATGATGTATATGATGTATTGTAAGTTTCAAACAACAATGTCAGATGTTTTTTCATTATATTGAGCAGATACATACCTTTTCACCAAGAGCCCATTTCATTGTCCTATCGTTTTGAATGGAGCAGTCATTGTTTTCATTTTGTGAAATATGTATAAATTTAAACTAGGATTGACGCGTCAATACTTAGGTCTTCAAGACTTCTGCTTGACCTAGAACTCCATGTTGGACTTAGGGTTATTCGTCTGTTTCTCCGCTTTAAAATGAGCTATCAAACATGTCTCTATCTTCAGTAGTTTTTTTACAAAAATTCTCCAAAGAAGGTACCCCTCTGAAAACGGAAAAATCACATATTAATGGACCCCTACATTACATTTCTCACGATTAAGAGAAAATGGTTAATATTTCCATACTAAGGTGCAACATAGAAAATGTTGTGCTTTAATTTCCACTTAACAAGGTGTAATCATCATTTAGATTGCATACATAATTAATGCGTTATGCTGTTCTGAATATTCAAGAAAATAGTCAAAAATGCTTAAATTTGGACCCCTAGACATCGCTTGCGATGTTCGAGGCTTAACTATAAACTTTTTGATGAAAACGGTCAACATAAAAGTTGTTCTTCTTAAAATTGTGCATACGTTGGTGTATGCACAATTCCAATAGCGTAAGAAGTTAAGCAGTAATGATCCTTTAAACATGGCTGAAAATGGCGAGTTCTGAAAAATGGCAATCTTCTATGACTTGTCACACATAAACTATGACAGAAAAATGTTTGAAATTTATTTACCTTAATAAAGGACATCTCTACTCCATAATGATATATTGAACATACTTGTATCTTCAGTGGTTTACAATGGAAAATTCTACAAAGAAAGTACCCCTCGAAAAGTCTCAAAATCCCCAAATTTTACATTTTTGGAAATACGTCCAAATTGTGTCGATACTATCAACTTTTACATGATAATGATATATTGTGGAATTGTTTAACTAGTTATATGAAAGAGATAGCAATAAGTAACTTTGACATAAGTTCATTTGTAACAGAGTTATGCCCCTTTGAACATATAGCCTAAAAACGCTCTTTTAAAAAAAGGTCCATATTCAAGGGCATATTCCTGAAATTCGAGGACGAAATTCAAAATTCGGAAAAGATCAAGTTGTTGTACACTCATTTAGCTTTCGGATGAGCTATCACACATAGTTGTATGTATTGCCGTGATTTAAGAGAAGATTTTTGAAGACGCGTACCCTGAAAACCGCGAAAGTTGACAAAATTTTCAGTTTTTCCGAAATAGCAAAAAATTTATTATTACGGCCGAAAACCGCTATAGGCCTGATCGATGGGGAATGTTGTTGCCCACATTTTGGTGAAAGTTTTATGAAAATATCTTTATTTGTTTTTGAGCTATTAAGGTTTAAAGTTTTGACTTCAAGGGGGGATAACTCAAGATAGGAGACGAAAATCAAAATTCGGCCGACGTACAAGGCGAGTTTTTGTTACAGGCTTTTATCCCTGAAAATTTCGTGCAAATCGGTTCAGCCGTTACTTCAGAATCCGTTTAACAAAAAACGTACAAATAATAAGAAAAAAAAAACGGATAATAACAATAGGTCTTCCAGACATTCGTCTTGAAGACCTAATAACTAGGATTGACGCGTCAATACTTAGGTCTTCAAGACTTCTGCTTGACCTTGAACTCCATGTTTGACTCTCAGGTATTTCATCAGTTTCTCCGCTTTCAAATGAGCTATCAAACATGTCTCTATCTTCAATAGTTGTTTTACAAAAATTCTCCAAAGAAAGTACCCCTCTGAAAATGGAAAATCACATAGTAATGGACCCCTACATGATCGTTTGACCTTCGAACCTTATGTTTGCCAGAAATAGCTGCAGTCAAGACAGACGTAGTGCCAAGTCATCTTGATTGCAGGAGTCCAACATTTATACACAAAACATATTCAATGAAAAAGCTGCAGTCAAAACAGGCGAAGTGCCAAGTCATCTTGATTGCAGGAGTCAAACGTTTATACACAAAACAAATTCAATGAAAAAGCTGCAGTCGAGACAGGCATAGTGCCAAGTCATCTTGATTGCAGGAGTCCAACATTTATACACAAAACATATTCAATGAAAAAGCTGCAGTCAAAACAGGCGAAGTGCCAAGTCATCTTGATTGCAGGAGTCAAACGTTTATACACAAAACAAATTCAATGAAAAAGCTGCAGTCGAGACAGGCATAGTGCCAAGTCATCTTGATTGCAGGAGTCCAACATTTATACACAAAACATATTCAATGAAAAAGCTGCAGTCAAGACAGGCATAGTGCCAAGTCATCTTGATTGCAGGAGTCCAACATTTATACACAAAACATATTCAATGAAAAAGCTGCAGTCAAGACAGGCATAGTGCCAAGTCATCTTGATTGCAGGAGTCCAACATTTATACACAAAACATATTCAATGAAAAAGCTGCAGTCAAAACAGGCGAAGTGCCAAGTCATCTTGATTGCAGGAGTCAAACGTTTATACACAAAACAAATTCAATGAAAAAGCTGCAGTCGAGACAGGCATAGTGCCAAGTCATCTTGATTGCAGGAGTCCAACATTTATACACAAAACATATTCAATGAAAAAGCTGCAGTCAAAACAGGCGAAGTGCCAAGTCATCTTGATTGCAGGAGTCAAACGTTTATACACAAAACAAATTCAATGAAAAAGCTGCAGTCGAGACAGGCATAGTGCCAAGTCATCTTGATTGCAGGAGTCCAACATTTATACACGAAACATATTCAATGAAAAAGCTTCAGTCAAGACAGGCATAGTGCCAAGTCATCTTGATTGCAGGAGTCCAACATTTATACACAAAACATATTCAATGAAAAAGCTGCAGTCAAAACAGGCGAAGTGCCAAGTCATCTTGATTGCAGGAGTCAAACATTTATACACAAAACAGATTCAATGAAAAAGCTGCAGTCAAGACAGGCATAGTGCCAAGTCATCTTGATTGCAGGAGTCAAACATTTATACACAAAACATATTCAATGAAAAAGCTGCAGTCAAAACAGGCGAAGAATCATCTTGATTGCAGGAGTCAAACATTTATACACAAAACAGATTCAATGAAAAAGCTGCAGTCAAGACAGGCATAGTGCCAAGTCATCTTGATTGCAGGAGTCCAACATTTATACACAAAACAGATTCAATGAAAAAGCTGCAGTCAAAACAGGCGAAGTGCCAAGTCATCTTGATTGCAGGAGTCCAACATTTATACACGAAACATATTCAATGAAAAAGCTGCAGTCAAGACAGGCATAGTGCCAAGTCATCTTGATTGCAGGAGTCAAACATTTATACACAAAACATATTCAATGAAAAAGCTGCAGTCAAAACAGGCGAAGTGCCAAGTCATCTTGATTGCAGGAGTTCAACATTTATACACAAAACAGATTCAATGAAAAAGCTTCAGTCAAGACAGGCATAGTGCCAAGTCATCTTGATTGCAGGAGTCCAACATTTATACACAAAACATATTCAATGAAAAAGCTGCAGTCAAAACAGGCGAAGTGCCAAGTCATCTTGATTGCAGGAGTCAAACATTTATACACAAAACAGATTCAATGAAAAAGCTGCAGTCAAGACAGGCATAGTGCCAAGTCATCTTGATTGCAGGAGTCAAACATTTATACACAAAACATATTCAATGAAAAAGCTGCAGTCAAAACAGGCGAAGTGCCAAATCATCTTGATTGCAGGAGTCAAACATTTATACACAAAACAGATTCAATGAAAAAGCTGCAGTCAAGACAGGCATAGTGCCAAGTCATCTTGATTGCAGGAGTCCAACATTTATACACAAAACAGATTCAATGAAAAAGCTGCAGTCAAAACAGGCGAAGTGCCAAGTCATCTTGATTGCAGGAGTCCAACATTTATACACGAAACATATTCAATGAAAAAGCTGCAGTCAAGACAGGCATAGTGCCAAGTCATCTTGATTGCAGGAGTCAAACATTTATACACAAAACATATTCAATGAAAAAGCTGCAGTCAAAACAGGCGAAGTGCCAAGTCATCTTGATTGCAGGAGTCAAACATTTATACACAAAACATATTCAATGAAAAAGCTGCAGTCAAAACAGGCGAAGAATCATCTTGATTGCAGGAGTCAAACATTTATACACAAAACAGATTCAATGAAAAAGCTGCAGTCAAGACAGGCATAGTGCCAAGTCATCTTGATTGCAGGAGTCCAACATTTATACACAAAACAGATTCAATGAAAAAGCTGCAGTCAAAACAGGCGAAGTGCCAAGTCATCTTGATTGCAGGAGTCCAACATTTATACACGAAACATATTCAATGAAAAAGCTGCAGTCAAGACAGGCATAGTGCCAAGTCATCTTGATTGCAGGAGTCAAACATTTATACACAAAACATATTCAATGAAAAAGCTGCAGTCAAAACAGGCGAAGTGCCAAGTCATCTTGATTGCAGGAGTCCAACATTTATACACAAAACAGATTCAATGAAAAAGCTTCAGTCAAGACAGGCATAGTGCCAAGTCATCTTGATTGCAGGAGTCCAACATTTATACACAAAACATATTCAATGAAAAAGCTGCAGTCAAAACAGGCTTAGTGCCAAGTCATCTTGATTGCAGGAGTCAAACATTTATACACAAAACAGATTCAATGAAAAAGCTGCAGTCAAGACAGGCATAGTGCCAAGTCATCTTGATTGCAGGAGTCAAACATTTATACACAAAACATATTCAATGAAAAAGCTGCAGTCAAAACAGGCGAAGTGCCAAATCATCTTGATTGCAGGAGTCAAACATTTATACACAAAACAGATTCAATGAAAAAGCTGCAGTCAAGACAGGCATAGTGCCAAGTCATCTTGATTGCAGGAGTCCAACATTTATACACAAAACAGATTCAATGAAAAAGCTGCAGTCAAAACAGGCGAAGTGCCAAGTCATCTTGATTGCAGGAGTCCAACATTTATACACGAAACATATTCAATGAAAAAGCTGCAGTCAAGACAGGCATAGTGCCAAGTCATCTTGATTGCAGGAGTCAAACATTTATACACAAAACATATTCAATGAAAAAGCTGCAGTCAAAACAGGCGAAGTGCCAAGTCATCTTGATTGCAGGAGTCCAACATTTATACACAAAACAGATTCAATGAAAAAGCTGCAGTCAAGACAGGTATAGTGCCAAGTCATCTTGATTGCAGGAGTCCAACATTTATACACGAAACATATTCAATGAAAAAGCTGCAGTCAAGACAGGCAAAGTGCCAAGTCATCTTGATTGCAGGAGTCCAACATTTATACATAAAACATATTCAATGAAAAAGCTGCAGTCAAAACAGGCGAAGTGCCAAGTCATCTTGATTGCAGGAGTCCAACATTTATACACGAAACATATTCAATGAAAAAGCTGCAGTCAAGACAGGCATAGTGCCAAGTCATCTTGATTGCAGGAGTCAAACATTTATACACAAAACATATTCAATGAAAAAGCTGCAGTCAAAACAGGCGATGTGCCAAGTCATCTTGATTGCAGGAGTCCAACATTTATACACAAAACAGATTCAATGAAAAAGCTGCAGTCAAGACAGGTATAGTGCCAAGTCATCTTGATTGCAGGAGTCAAACATTTATACACAAAACATATTCAATGAAAAAGCTGCAGTCAAAACAGGCGATGTGCCAAGTCATCTTGATTGCAGGAGTCCAACATTTATACACGAAACATATTCAATGAAAAAGCTGCAGTCAAGACAGGCATAGTGCCAAGTCATCTTGATTGCAGGAGTCAAACATTTATACACAAAACATATTCAATGAAAAAGCTGCAGTCAAAACAGGCGAAGTGCCAAGTCATCTTGATTGCAGGAGTCCAACATTTATACACAAAACAGATTCAATGAAAAAGCTGCAGTCAAGACAGGTATAGTGCCAAGTCATCTTGATTGCAGGAGTCCAACATTTATACACGAAACATATTCAATGAAAAAGCTGCAGTCAAGACAGGCATAGTGCCAAGTCATCTTGATTGCAGGAGTCCAACATTTATACATAAAACATATTCAATGAAAAAGCTGCAGTCAAAACAGGCGAAGTGCCAAGTCATCTTGATTGCAGGAGTCCAACATTTATACACGAAACATATTCAATGAAAAAGCTGCAGTCAAGACAGGCATAGTGCCAAGTCATCTTGATTGCAGGAGTCAAACATTTATACACAAAACATATTCAATGAAAAAGCTGCAGTCAAAACAGGCGATGTGCCAAGTCATCTTGATTGCAGGAGTCCAACATTTATACACAAAACAGATTCAATGAAAAAGCTGCAGTCAAGACAGGTATAGTGCCAAGTCATCTTGATTGCAGGAGTCCAACATTTATACACGAAACATATTCAATGAAAAAGCTGCAGTCAAGACAGGCATAGTGCCAAGTCATCTTGATTGCAGGAGTCCAACATTTATACATAAAACATATTCAATGAAAAAGCTGCAGTCAAAACAGGCGAAGTGCCAAGTCATCTTGATTGCAGGAGTCCAACATTTATACACAAAACAGATTCAATGAAAAAGCTGCAGTCAAGATTGTGCCAAGATTAAAAACACCATCCATCCACTGTGCACTGTGCCTAAAACCATAACCTAAATGCAAAAATGTAAAACCAGATGCAAAAAAACACTGTAGCAGACATGAATACAAAAAAAACCTTTGAACTAATACTTCAGTTTCATGTGCAAATAATACCCCTATTATTTGAAAATCTTTACTTTGATGCCCTCATGGTAACTGTAAAATGTAGGCATTATTGTCACAGAAACGGTCCGAATATTTCTGGAATAAACATGATCGATGATAGTGTCATCTTCTGTTGTAGATTCGGATACATGTTGCATGAAGCCGTGTGATTCGAATAAATATTGCACAGAAGATGATGTACGCAAGTTGTCATTGAAATCACCAAATATCAAGATTCCACTTTCTAACGAATCTTCAAACCTTCTAATCAACAGTGATAGGTTCTTCTTGAATTCAGAGATTTTGTATTGCTGTGGTCTGTATATTGTCACAACAACAATGTCAAATACTGGCAAGTAAACACTAAGATGTTCTAAATTGCAATCGTATTTCAAAGTTTCTACAATTACATCCTTGACAAACATGCCAACACCACCATGTAATTGAGATTTCAATGAAGAAAACATATTGTTTGAATTATCATAGGATGATCTCCTACTTTGATGGTGAAAACTATACGGTGGTAAAGAGTTTGTACAAATATTTTCAACAGATATCCAAGTTTCTGTGAGACAAATAAGTTCTGCATCTGTAAACCTGTTATCATTTTTCAGGCAATGGAAATGAGCGTCCAAGCCCTGAATATTGTGTAACACAAGAGTTAGGTCTGGTTTTGGATGACAAATTAAGGGTTCTTTAATAAATTTCTGCATTCTTAACAATCCATTTGTAACTTCCTCATTGCAATAGATTTTGTTTGGATCAAATCTTTTGATTACCAGACCTTCTAATGAGGTTACTCGACTTAAGGCTACATATGCTTGGCCTGCTGTTCTAATGCCCTCAAATGTCAAATGATACAACAACTTCATTGAAAGTCAATCCTTGAGTCTTGTGTACGGTACAGGCCCATGCAAGTTTTAATGGGAACTGCCGACGAACTCCAGCTCCACTTCTGGAGGACTCTTCTTGCATTACGATTGGAGTGCTCAATGCAGACACATTATTTGGAAAGATAGTCTTTTTCCGCAATTCAGTGCCAACTGTAGGGTCATCAAATAAAATGAAAATTGCCTTAGGTTTCTGTTCATCCTCTTTGAAAAGTACGTGCACAACTGAGCCAAATACTCCATTCACAAGACCATCCGCAGTGTCCACATTTCTCGTTAGCATGACTCTGGCATCTACTGCAATTTTGATTGTCTTTGGTAGAGCAAATGTACCACATTTGGATTTAGATTTGCTAATCAAAACACCCGTGTTCTTTTGTTTGCAAATGTCGTCAGCATCAATGGCAATGATATCTCAACTTGAGCATTTGTAGGAAATACATGAATACAGTCTAAGTTTTGACCAGTTTCACGACTCTTGAGGATTCTCTCATCTTGCGGATCTAAAGGTTCATTACGTTTTCGAATTCGTAAGCGATTAAGCGTTTCTGCAAAACTTCTGTTATTTTGCCTCATTATTTCAGTCAATTCAACCTTAGTAAAATAATCATTCCAGTAATCCGTTCCCAGGTTTTCAGCAAATAAGGGTTTACCTTTAACTGGTGGAAGTTGATAAAAATCACCAACAGCTAACACAGAGACGTTACCAAACGGTATGTCATCTGATGTTTGCTTGATTTGCTTCAACCTTCCATGAATGTAGGTGAGATATTAACAATATTGTCCAAGTTGGTATCAAGAATTTCTTGCCCAATATCAACTGGTTGGAGACATGTGTCAAGCAGTAACCGATGTTCTTCACCATCAACAGCCTGTTGGTCATCCGATTGTGCACTAGAAGTTGGCTTGTCATCAGATTTCGCACTACAAGTTGGTAAATTATCTTCAGAGCATAATTCGTCATTATTACTGAAACTTTCAGTCTCGCCATCAACCACAATGACATTGTGTGGGTTTACCCACTCATTATTGAATTCTACATCTTTATAGTAAATGTTGTTAGTTTTCAAAAACGATAATGCATCTTCAATATTTTGTGGATTGACAAACTTGTATTCATGATGACCTTTGTAACACAGTTTCCGCTTTAGTTTAATGCGAATCATTTGGTCATTTGATTCACACCTTGGAAGAACAGATGTTACCTTCCGAATATTTGATGGTACACAAATGGTGGGGCCATGTACACCATTCTGACCACCCTTTGGCAAGGCCATCATTTTCATGAAAGGTATGTTGATTGATACCAAGTGACGTTCTAAATCATTTAATCGTTGCAGTTCTAGCGGGATTTCACTCAACTTAAGATTATTGTTTACAGCTTCAGCTGGTTTCTTGCCACTTTTCAATTTTCTATGACAGGTATGGCAGATCCAACATTTGGCTAGAGGACAAACTGCTTTACAAGCAGAAGAACACTTATGAACATATTCATTAATAATACTTTGATCAGCAATATCAGAAGCTCGGTAATTGTTTTTTGAACACTGAACTACTTGGTTTTTGAAATGCCTCCTGCTACAAACTGAACAGATATATTCTGGGCCTTCAACTATAGCATTTTTAAACTTGGTGATTACATTAGCAATTGCCCTGCTATAGGTGGACACTTGTTCTCTCCTCCTTTCATTACTTTGCTTAACTTTTTCTCGAATATTTGAATTGCTTTGATATGCATTTTTGCTTCTGGATTTTGATGATTTACGGAAGATTTCATTTTCCCTATATTTTGCATTAAGTGCTGATTTAACAGTCTCTCTAAACTTTGCATTATCTTGATATTTAGATTTGCTCGCCGATTGCACTGCCTGTCTGAACTCTTCATTATGCTGGTATTTAGAAGCTCTAGCAAATTTAACAGTTTCTTGAAATTGAACATTTGTGTTATACTTTTCGATGCTAGACATTTGTTTATGCCTTTTAAAAGCTTCATTTTCTGAATACATTTCCTTACTTCTTCTTTTTAATTTCAAACGATATTGTTCATTAACTGCGTATTTCTCTGCAGCCCGTTCACTTCTTTTCTGTCTAATGGTCTCTTCCCTAATTGTACAACTTTCATTTGACACAGCATAGCTTTTAGCTTCCACATTCAACCGCCTTTCTCTCATACGGTTACGATTTTCTAATCTCTTTTGCTTAATAGCAATCATACGCTCAAAAGAATTGCCTTGAGGAGTAGCTTGAAATTCGTTACAGCTAGATTCGTTCTGAGATGAATCAGAATCAGACTCTGTTATTTCAATTACGGGAGTTGATAGATTGCTGCCAGATACCTTAACCTTTTTATCAGACGTATGTGATTTTGAATGAGATGCACACTGTCGAGATTTTCGCTTCACATGTGGGAGTTTCCCTGGTCTCAGACTTTTTGGACCTTCGACCTCATTCTCACAACTGACACTTACCGCCGTAAGCTCAAACAGTGTATTGTGATTGGCATTCATGGACCGGGCAAGACGAATACAGTGGTGATAGACGGCATTAATACTTTGGTATTGCATAACAATGGCAGTGCCATCACAACTCAAAGTGCCCTCCCTGCTCCGTGAATGCGAATCAAAAACAAAGTATGACCCTTCATGCTCAACAACTGCAAACACAGACTGACAGAAATTTATGAAACAAGCTGCTCTATTTGTCAAGGACTCTTCGAGAGCTGTTTCTAAAGTGACCAGATCACCGAACTGAAGCTGGTCTTCAGCTGGCCAAATATATCCAGCACTTGGATCGTCTCTAACGAGTGTGAAAGTACGATTGAATGCTTCCAGATATTCTGGCAGTTCTGTTATCAAGAGATATGCACTTGACATGGTTGAAGATCTCTGTATGTGACCATACAATTGATCACCCTCGATCAGAACTGTATTCAAGTCGTCCTTTGTCCATTCGTTGAGAGATTTAACTTTGCTGAACAATAAGGCCATGAAACAATTGCTAACACACTGAAGACCTGCGTTCTCGAAAAGAGGGTTCGCCTGCGAGAAGTCAGCTAGTAAAATAATTTATCAACTGCAGCATCAACATCATGTAACATAAACTCGTCAAAACTATCATAAGAAATATCAAATGATTGTTGCAAATTAGAGATTGCATTTGCTCTAATTTTGGCAAATTTTTTCCCCGCTTGTACTTTCTTCCAATTACTTTTTCGCGGCATGATTGATTTAGATAGTATTCAACAAAATAACGCAATTAGTGATGCGGCCTAAACAAAAATGAACGCTATTATAACACTATTATAATAGTATCGAGTTCAAAATGTGTGGTGAGATCTGAAGGCACTTCAACATGAAACAATCAAAACTGTACACAGATTTGGAAAACTCTAATAATACACGGGTAATGGTCAATTCAAAGTACATGTATGTATCAACAACCAGTTTGATAATCTGTCATTTCAAGTGAGGGATCAGGTCTAACAACTTAGTTCCCGGTTAAATCAAAAAGTAACTTGAAATTGAACATAAAGAAACTCTTCAAATTTGGACCATAAAAATTATAAACGGATTTGGAAAAAAAAACTGTTAGTCAATACCAATTGCAAGCGACGGGCCTATTACATACCAGGCTATAAACCATCAGATTTCAGCCAATCACAGTTTATGTAACCCAGATCCAAAACTGGTACTCCTTACAACTTGATCATCATGACTCAGCAATTTTTAAAAAAAAACAACTTAGGGGATGGGTGTATTGCACAGTGCGATCCATTGAATCTACGCAAAAAAATGCACCCGCATATAGTATTTGTGCGTAGCTTCAATCGATCACACGAGTACGATTGCAGGCAGTACCTGAACCGTCCCTAATCTGCAACATTAAAACCTACCCTGAAAGAGAAAAAAAGGACAGGTCAAACTTTTGTTTGACACTTCAAATAAATAACATTGATTACGTAGCAAATTCTGATATTTAACAAGTGTATGACGGACAAAGTAAAAATGCAAACTGGCGACACAGCTAGAGTCAGTAAACAACTGTGGAAAGCAATTAATTCGTAAAATTTATAACTTAACTAAATTTAGTCACGAGTTGAACACAGAAACTCAAGCTGTTTAAGGGAGTTGGATTCAACGCAGCGTTAGTTTTATTCAATTAGTAGAGAACAAGTTCACAATATAATGAACTTGAAGTTTAAAATACTACATAACCTGCGAGAGCAAAGTTAGCATAAGAATACAAATCTTATCAAATGTCAGAAGATAAACTACTGAGAAACCTGAAGGTGAAAAAGTGAAAAATGTACTAAAGCGAGCAAGTTAGTTGTTGACACGACGACCTCAAATATCAACTGATGTATAATATTCTGAAATCCTTGAGACACCGACGTCAAAATAGCATAGCATGTAATAATCTACCCAATCAGATCTCTGGGTTTGTATGACCTTCATTTGCCTCTTGTTTTTCCAATCAGAAAACTATGGTGACATTTTAGGGCCATCTGTTTTAAATTTTTTATCTTGAAATTTCAACTTCAAATCTTGAAATGTCTAGATACTTGCGCGATTTGTAATTTGAATTTTCAACTTACTATCTTGCAGTTTCAACTTCATATGTTGAAATTTCAACTAATGATCTTGAAATTTCAAATTATATGTTGAAATTTGAAGGTGAAAAAGAGATGGCCCTTATTTGCCACCGTAGAAAAGGATAAGCAAACTCGGAAATTGTTATCAGGCACTGTTAGCAACATTTCAAATATTGAAATATAAATAAATTAAATAAATACATATATGTGGATGTTGAGACTAGGGAAAGGGAAAAGACTAAATTTTCCTAAGCCAATGAGGTGACAAGTTGCGTTTGTAATTCAAATTTTACATGTATTAGGTATTTTATATTATTTGAAGCACTCGTAAAATATGTAAAACTCGCCACAAGAGGAAGTATTTCAATACCTGAAAATTAATTTTCTAAAAAGGACCATATTCAAGGGCAGATTACTCGAATTCTAGGCCGAAATTCAAAATTCTGTGAGCAAATTATATTCTACGTTGTCTTGGCTTTCGAATGAGCTATCACACATATCTGTATGTATTGCCGTGATTAAGAAGAAGAGTTTTGAAGACACGTACCCTCAAAACCGCGAAAGTGCACCAAATTTTCAGTTTTTTCGAAATAGAAAAAAATCTATTATTACGGCCGAAATCCTCACTAGGCCTAATCGATGGGGAATGTTGTTGCCCACATTTTGGTGAAAGTTTTTTGAAAATATCTTTGTAAGTTTTCGAGCTATTGAGGTTTGAAGTTTCAACTTCAAGGGCAGATAACTCACAAAAGAAGTCGAAAATCCAAAAATTAAGAAAAATACTTCTTAGTTTGGTTACAGGCTACCTTTCCTGAAAATTTCATGCAAATCGGCCCAGCCGTTACTGAGAAATCTGCGTGCACAGAATTTGGTACAAAGAATAATAAAAAAAATAATCAGGATAATAACAATACGTCTTCGAGACATACGTCTTGAAGACTCGAATGAGCTATCACACATATCTGTATGTATTGCCGTGATTAAGAAGAAGAGTTTTGAAGACACGTACCCTCAAAACCGCGAAAGTGCACCAAATTTTCAGTTTTTTCGAAATAGAAAAAAATCTATTATTACGGCCGAAATCCTCACTAGGCCTAATCGATGGGGAATGTTGTTGCCCACATTTTGGTGAAAGTTTTTTGAAAATATCTTTGTAAGTTTTCGAGCTATTGAGGTTTGAAGTTTCAACTTCAAGGGCAGATAACTCACAAAAGAAGTCGAAAATCCAAAAATTAAGAAAAATACTTCTTAGTTTGGTTACAGGCTACCTTTCCTGAAAATTTCATGCAAATCGGCCCAGCCGTTACTGAGAAATCTGCGTGCACAGAATTTGGTACAAAGAATAATAAAAAAAATAATCAGGATAATAACAATACGTCTTCGAGACATACGTCTTGAAGACCTAATAATCAGGATAATAACAATACGTCTTCGAGACATACGTCTTGAAGACCTAATAATCTGGATAAAAACAATAGGTCTTCAGACATTCGTCTTGAAGACCTAAAAAACAAACTTGTTCATATGTTCCTTTTCATGCCGTTAACAGAAAAATAACATATCAAAAGCTAATGTATAAGTTTTCAATAATAAAAAAACTTAAAATAATGCACAATTCACCTGATATTTAAAGGTTAGCAGCCTCACTACCAATAAAATAATAGACGAAGATGACACTTAGTGATTGGTTAGTAAGTTGTGGATCATGCATTAAACAAACCTAGAGATCAAAATCACTATTTTTGGTTCAATAGAAAAACAGTTATAAGGCATAATACGAAAAAACTGGCAGTTGGCAGCTATTTTGGAGGCCATTTTGACTGCTTGACACTCGAACCAGACTTGTTCCATAGAACCTTAGCTTCAATTTAACACTGAAAACAAAACTTGTGCATAAATTTGAAATGAAAAAAGAAAAATACATATGTATGCTGTGGAAAATGTGTGTCTATCCTTTTAGCTCATTTTTATTGCAGCGGGGGAGATAGTCACGTTTGTGACAATTACACTTTTACTTTCATGAAAATAAATTGAGGATTTGTTTTAGTATTGGTTCCGAACGAAGTCTACTTTATTCAGAGGTAATAGAGTTAACGGAAACTGCCTGGGTAAAGAGTTGAAGTCAAACATAATTAATGTATGCTTCTGTACCGCGTGTAGAGGTTGGCCTAACGATTTTGGATTCTAAGTTCTGTGTGACTTTCACAAGCCAACGACCTAGAAACCTATTTTCTTCTACAACGGAAACTCATACAAGCTGAAATCAATGTCTCTTCGAAAAAAACTGAATGCCCTAGTAATTAGGTTCAAATCACGTTTACACCTTTGCAGATTGATAACATAAATCATAGATTTAGTCAAGGAGTCAATAGAAGCTACAACCACATATGTGTGTTTTCTAGATGCCTTCGACTGTGTAAAAACGATGTGTTAGCACTGACAAAATCCTCAACGAACAAAAATTTCAACTTTACACTACATATATGATATTATTGTCTCCAATGTTTTAAAATTGAATACTATTTGTGTGCGACCTTTTGGTGACCATTATGATTCCCAAATATCAAATTTATGACTCTTACGTCTCAATTATGTATTTCGTATATTCTTTCCGCAGGACACGGAGTTACACAAGTGGAAAGTCACTCTAAATAAATAAAAAAAACTGTTGGCATTTAAAACTAAGCAGAGGGTCGACTAGCTTTATCTGTTTGATAATCAGCCAAAGACAAACAAGGCACGTATTTCTGGAATGCAATCGATTTGAGACACACATATATATATATGCAGGCAACCATTTCGATATAAAATAATTTGTTCTGATGCATATGCAGTCTTTTAAAATTCCAAAACAACCTATTATTTGGTACCCTTGAATATCATTCATTATTACACACGCGGTGAACGTACAACTATTGACATAATAATCTCGTACGTCACATGTGTGTCGTATCATGTTGACCTGTGTCGTAACGAAGTGACCCTGCATTCCAACGATCTGATTCGATAACCAATGACCTCTCAGTTAGGGTCAAGTTGAAACGGAACTACTTTTGAATTAAAAACAAACAACTTTATATGCTAGATATATGCGTCAACATAGAATGCTTTTAGAATGTTCCACATTTGGCCAGTATGCAGCATTGATATCGTGAATAGCTGTAACTATCGGCAAACGCGCCGTATTTACTAACAGTTCAAGGGTTGTATGGAAATCCGGACACATCTCACATTCATTGTCGGTGTCAAAAGGTTTCCAATGCGGCGAATGTCAAATGCAAACATCATGTAACCATCACCAATAACGTAATGAACAGCTTGCAATGGTACTTCCAATGATACTAGTCAAAGTTCAACATTTTCACTCTTCGTCGGTTGTTGCTGTTCATCCAAACCTCAAACCTTGGCACTGTTGCTTGATTCTTTCAGTAGATTGTATATAAAACTTGGAAATTGTAATATCTAATGACACCCCGTCACAAATAAACAACGTCAGCTGTCGCTAGTACATGTAACTAGGTAACAGTCTCGGCTCTTCAGCGACCAACGAGGCGAGGCTAGGCGAGGCGAGTTGACAATAAGATTAATGTGAATGTGTGCATTAAAAATAATACCTTGCACAACATAACATAACATATACAGTTCATTTACATAAATCGTTTTGTTCATTTTACAGTCCACTTTTGATTTATTCAACTGAATCTAATGAATTACATTATTTTGTCGTAGGTATACGCAATAGGAGTTGCAAATAAGCGTTCGGGTCAGCTCTAGCGCAGTTTACGTCAATTATTACCCACTCGGTTATTGAAACCGGTTTCGGTTACGTGGAATTGTTTCCCATATGACTGGTAATAAAATTAAGTCGTGTGACAAATCCGCGTATAAAAACGTGTGTAATAAATAAAATACCACACTCGGTCTCATAAGATACCGTCGGAAGGACACTCGTTTCGTATAATTCTTATCTAATGAGACCTCGTGTAGTATTCTCTATTACCTAAACAGCCTTTTATTTGTGTACCTCCTGGAAATCATTGTTACATACAGAGCTTATTTTGTGGTACCACTTGGAAATCGTTGTCACCTGCACAGCTTATTGTTTGGTACCACCTGGATACAATTGTTACCTAAGAACTTGATATTTGGTACCCCTAGAAATCAGTGTCACCTTGAGAGCTTATTTAATGATAGCACAGTCGAGCTAACTATTATATACGAAGTATTTGACACAGGAGCAGTCTATCTATCAGATTGAAATTATATTACCACATTTGTAAAAAGTAACACTGTAGAAATGTGGCAGATTTGGTTCTAAGATGATCCATATTTGGATTTATATGTTTTAATTGTTGTTTCTTTGTTTGCAGAAGAAGATGAAGAAGACGATAAGTCGGACAATGCTACTTCCAAGCAATGTGAAAACACGATTGTCAGATAAAGGAATACGTATGAGATCAGTAAAGCAGATAATAGTTATGTAGTAGCGTTAGGTGTGAGATCTTAGCAAATAACCACAAAGCCACTGGGTGTAAGTCGGACCATGAACTTTATTACAGAATGTAATAAAACACTATAATTCTAAGCCTGAAACATATTAAAATAACAACACTCAACAAATATATACATCACAGGTTAAACATATTACTTGAAAGGGACCTTACATCATAAGAATGATAAATTCATACATTTACCATAATTTCATAAGAACTGTATTATATTCTATTAGCATTACATTAAATACATATCCATACACATACAAAATGTATATGTGTTTGATTATTATACCATTGTCAACATATGGCCATGACAATGTGCAAAGACAATATACCATTATATATAATCATACATTATACACAATACGCATTACATGTATAATCTATTAAATACACATTACATGGCATGAATGATAATTACAATACACAGATGACAAATAGTGAATACACGATAATGCTAAATTAGGACATAGTATCATAAAGGCGACAAAGGTAGACAACATACCAGGGTGGTATGACCTGTGCTGCAGAGTTTTACAGCCGCTGCCACGAGGTACGTCACTAGCTACGTCATCTGCAGGAGTGAGTGAGTGAGTTATTGTTTAACGCCGCTTCGGCAGTATTGCAGCCATTAGCGGCGAGTCATCTGCAGGATGAATGATACATATGCAGATAATACGATAAAGTAATGGTTAAAAGAATAAATACGCTAAAAGCTACATACAACCACATAATCCTAAATACGCATACTTACTCACACTCATTCCGTTATGATAATAATTAGGGTAGCAATGTTGTAAGTAAAACCATCCACACTTACCACACACAATCACGCACACACAGATACATGACCCAATGATATTTAGAAGATAATGCTAATACTGATAATTGCAATAATGCTTTAATATTCTATTAATATGAAGACTATTTCTAATGTTACTTGATACTTAAAGGATAAATGTAGCTTACGGAAATACTACGATTTATAATAATATAATGAAATATAGAACATACACACCTCAATGTACTGTGAGTACAAACCTTAAACTAAATTAATGTAATAACTCACTCTAATGTAAGTTGTAAGAAATACAAGTATAGACATAACTAAGTAACTAACATAACTCTCTGTACAGAGAGTTATGACCTTCAGTAATAAAATCAATGTAACCCACTGTACTGTGAGTTATCACATCATACAATATTTACACATAATGAATAGTACATAACGAACAAATCCTGATCTAAACAATAGCCAATATAACTATCAACCATGAAATGCATACAGATACATAACTAAATATATACACTAGACAAGATATTACTAACCTCAGCAATATGAATAAACACATTCCGATCACCATGATCTCGATCCAAATGAAATAATGAATCTGGACAACTCACAATCACATCAAACGACGTGAACGACACAGCAGAATAGACTTACAAAAAGATGATAAGACTCTATTATAAGACCTATGCTATGCTTGGATGAACCGAGACCAATAGACCTAACCAGATAGCCTAAGCAAGGGACAAGCTTGGTGGTGATTGCAGTGAAAAGGCATGCAATGCAAGTTAGTAATGTAGATTACACTGTAGGTTTAGATTGATGTTTTTTAGGGGCTGTTGAATAAAAAATAATGATTAAAAAGATTAAGAGATAGCTAATTTCATGAGAATGTGTTTCTCATCAAAACTTGACAAACAACTATATCAAGAAAACATATTTGTTACTTAAATTATATACAATTTAAAATATTGACTCTGCCACAGTTAGAGTGAGTAATTTGAAGCATGTTTCAGTCACAGCTTGTGAATTTTACAGTCTTTCTGAAGCATTTCTGGAAATATTCAACGAAAACTGAAGTTAAATACGTTCATAAGAGACAGGAGATGTATTGTATTAAGTGCACTGTGTCACAAAAAAACACTATGTGCATGGAAGGAGAGAATGTCCTCTATATTGATTGTCACTGACCAATCAAAAGCTATTTCCGAGGTTAAAGATCTAAGAAAATGACTTTGGTAAATAATGAGGTCCACTATATAGAAGAGTCAGAACTAATTGGATTGAACACTATGTGCAAATATCATTACTTTGATCAACACTGTAGGTTATAATACCTACAATTATAAACTCTTTGAATGGAATATAGAATACATAAGAAAGGCTGCGAAACGTTGTGAATATTCACAATAAAATAAAATGGCCTCCACAAGATCGTATTTTTCTAACAATCATTTGATACAAGAATATGGACGTTAATCAATATTGCCGTTCATAACATAAAACACATAGTTGCAAAATTCCTAAAATTTCAAAGAAGTCAAAAACCTCAAGAGACTCCTTTACACAAGATGACTGTTCCACATACCAACTTCATTGATCTTGGCCTCACATTTTAGCTGGGCTTATGGTCCGGCGTCCGTCAGCCCGTCCGTAAAACTTTTCGCTTGTTCGACTTCTTCTCCAGAACCAGTGACTCCACAGAGCTGAAATCCTTGGCCAATGGGAATTCTAAATTAGGGGTCACATGGGATTCTAAATTGGGGACCCCAAATGGGGTCACAGGGGTCACATCCTTAAAAACCTATGTTCATCTTCTTTCCCAGTTCCAAAAGGTCTAGAGAGCTGACACGTTGTGTGCATACTCCTTGACCAATGGGGATTCTAAATTGTAGCTTTCGTGACCGTAAATGGGGTCACAGGGGTCACATCCTTAAAAACCTATTTTAATCTTCTTCTCCAGTTCCAAAAGGTCTAGAGAGCTTAAAAGTTGTGTGCATACTCTTTGGCCAATGGGGATTCTAAAGTGTAGATTTCGTGACCCCGTGAACCCAAATAGGGTCACAGGGGTCACAACTTTAAAAACCTATTTTCATCTTCTTCTCCAGTCCCATAAGGTCTAGATAGCTGACAAGTTGTGAACAGACTCCTTGGCCAATGGGGGTTCTAAATTGTAGATTTCGTGAGCCTGTTCCCTCAAATATAGGTCACATAAGTCATGAGCTGAAAAGCTATTTTCATCTTTTCAAAATAAATGACACTGTTTAGGGAAATAAAATAAAATTGATAACTTTTTAAATAAACAAGGCATTTTTATCATCTTTTTTCGCATAATCAACATGATTTTACAGTGACACACATATTTTAGATATTGCTAAAACTGTAATATAATATGCGCAGTTAAATAAACAAACGAATTCAGAAATAATAAAAGGGGGCCACCAAACGTTTTTCATCACTTAATCGTTATATTGTAAATTACCTACAGAAACGTAAAAATTTGACGTCACGACAGTTTTGGTT
This sequence comes from Gibbula magus, assembly GCA_936450465.1. Taxonomy (NCBI): domain Eukaryota; kingdom Metazoa; phylum Mollusca; class Gastropoda; order Trochida; family Trochidae; genus Gibbula; species Gibbula magus. Next base: position 80,291,421 of record OW388295.1, on the reverse strand, counting down.
AATTCAAGTTTAACTTTGACGGCTTATCGTGTAATTATTATTGAATATACTATCAATCTAAAAGTGCTTGGTGGAAGAACAACTATCAGTTAATTATACAAATCGATTTATATTCATCACTTACTTGAGATATGTATGTAATTGAAATAACACACATGATAACATATTTACTGCGAATATAGTTGACGGTAAAGACATGCGGCATGTCGTAAAATGGCCGTTAGAAATACATTGCGGTAAATTTAAGTGCTTTCCGTTAGTTTATTGATAGATCTATGCTTAGAAGAAATTTATGCATATATTTTGAGACTTATTCACAACATTAAATTGTTGTCGCAAAATGTTACCGTAGGTGCGTTCGATTTCTCCGTCCAATCTCTCCTTCATTGACTTAAAACTTCTATCTAACCAGCGTATATTTGTCCTTATTTCTTATCCATGCAATTGAGTTGAGCTTAAAAATATATTTAAAAATGTGTATATTTAAGCCATAGGTCCTTCATACCCCCAGCTCTTTGTGACAACTCAGAATTATGCGATGTTAGCATCTGGATCAGAGGAATACCCTCCTCCCCCCGGCATATAATGCGTTGGGATATATAAATCGTTGGCTCCGTCTGTCCGTGATCACATCGTTGCCAGACCAGGATTCGGAAACGGCTTGTCCAATCTTCACCAAATATGGTATACACCTTCCCCATATAATGTTTTCAAAGGTAACAATTTGGACTCTTTATTTGAAGGATAGTGTTTGTTTCCGGAGCAGATCTCTAAAACATCTTGACCAATCCCCACTTACTTTGGTATACTACCTCCTCATTCCATGTAGATGTCCGTTTTGGGGGTTTGAACTTTTTAAACAAATATTTGTTTCTGTTTCCATTGCAACAATTATTCACAACATACAAACTACATTCGTGAATACAAAATGAAAACCACTAATTAAAAATATTATCATTTCATTTCTATAGCATATTTAATTAACTGACTACATTCCATACTTATCAAGATGAAAGTCAAGATGCACTGATGCTGTGTCCAACACATTTATTCTATTTATTGAATTTATTACATTCCTGAATGGCATTAGTGTAACATGGCGTGGAAACTACTGATAAGGCAGCATAATATAAGCAGATCTTGGTAACCATGACGATTGCACCATTGATGGAAATATATAACATTCCTTATTCATTGGCTTGTTAAAACTAATTGATTATGCTATGCATTATCAGTCTGAGTAGATACACTTTCCAGGTCCAACGTTTATATTCCACTATTTCCGTGAATCTTGCTGTCATAAGGAAGTATTGACTGATTGGGTGAAGGCTTTCCTCTGAGCATGTTCTTATTTCAAGCCTTCTTGTGCATGTGCACTGCTTATCTCACGTCAACTGGTCCAGTGGGGATAAGACTGTGTCAAGTCCTCTGTGGAAGGGAATGTTCCTGTTCAAAACCAAAATACGATCCAGGACAGTTGGCCTGTGCCTTCAAACTAAACTCTACTTCACCTGCAACCTGGAATACAAGGGTAGAACATTACTCCAGTTATTTACTTTACCAATCAATTTGACTTAACTGCAGGAATAATAGGTTTGGATTCAATTTTGTGTATTTTATAGATCAGCTACAATGTTATACCTAACATTTCAAATATCATTACTTTTAAAAGTATGAATGTCCACAGTATTGCAAATGCATTTAATAACCCAGCTAACTGTGACGGCTAAACCATCAGTCAACGTTTTCTAACTTTACTCCACCGTTGTTTCTGTATTTCTTTTAGAAATGCACCTCAACGTCTTGTCGAGCACTACACACGAATGCAGGAGAACTTCACTGTATCAACAACGTTCAGAACAGTTCCAGGCTGGTGAGTACTGAGAGCTGAGACTTCATGTACATGTTTGTATAAATTTCAATTAAAATTTGGAGCTTAAAATAAGAAATCAGTGAGGGCTTTCCGATTTTAATTGGCGTCTTGTATTACAAAGTTTAAAAGAAAATACCTTGAGACAAAATAATTCACCAAATAGTAATACAATCAACCACAGAAGTAAATTGCATTAGAGCATAGTCAAATGTTTATTCTGTGGCCACGTCACATATGTCTACAATAAACAACAAACAATGCCAACTTATTGCTTTTTGGATGTGGTTAAGAAATAGTTTAACACTTTCTTATATTCAAAATTTAATTGCAAAAGATGGGTTCTTCCACATTCAGGAACAATATGAACATGTAAGTAAAGCTATTGATGTCTTGTCGGATTATCAAGTGTATTTCATTTATATCATGAAATAAGGTCAAACAGTGACATGCATCACACCCTATTGCCAATGTTAAAAATATATTTAGGTTATTTTATTTTCTGTTTTGGCCCCACAATATCAAATATAGATTTCAGACTCAATGTCTCTTCGAAAAAATTGTATGACCTAGAAATTGATTTAAAATAATGTTTACCTTTGCAGAATGATAAATTGTAGAATTGGCGACTCGATAATCCAATAGAAGCCAAAAGAAGCTAAACTCATGAAACCTTTATTTTAATTTTCTAAAAGCCTTAGACTGTGTTAAGACGAATTGTTAACACTGACGAAGTCTTCAAGAACTTTACACTAGATATACGAGAACGTCTCCAACATTTTAAAATTAAATGCTATTTGTGTGGCACCTGGTGCAGCAGTTTTAGACTAGTTTATTATTGTCGTATAATATTACGTTGCAGAATCTTACAAGGGCGAGTACTAATCCTAAATATATAATGTATAACTCTCTTATCTCTCAGTAATGTCTCCCTTATCTGTTTTCAAAGGACGCTAGGTAACACAAGTGGAAAGTAAATCTACATACATAAAGCTAATTGTTGGTATATAAAACTAAATAGAGAGTCGATCAGCTTTATCTGTTTGAAAATTAGTCAAAGGAAAATATAACAAGTGTTTCTACAATGCAATCGATTTGGAGATCCATCAAATATTTATCTTGTTTAACAAATGCAGACAGACTTTAAACAAAAATTGTCTTGATGCATATGTAAACTTTTAAAATACTCGATAATGATAATTATTATTTGATACTTTAAGAACTTTTGGCATATGGTAATTCCTAGAAATCATTGGTTCCTTAAAGGGGCTGTAGCACGTAGATTGCAAATTTTTGTTTGTGAAAATTTCCAGTTTATGATTAGAATTGATGTGATTTATATTTACTTTAGAGAGTAAAACACCTTTTGACAGACCCCAATTATCCTAAGTTGTAATAACAGTGTTTTGTTTAAAGTGCAAATTGCATGTTTGCCATTTTAATGTGAACACATGTTATAATTTCGAATGACATAAACGATTCCCATGGCTTTACCGACCATATACACTCATTTTTTAACTTGATATTCCGAAGAGAGAAAGGTTTTTTACTATTGGTTAAATTATTCATCGACTTACTTGAGCTTAAAACGTGATACTGCCCCTTTAAGAGTCTATTATTTTGGATGATCAACTTCTTTATTTTACAATCGCACGGTTTAGGTATTATGGCAACGATTTGGAATAGATCCTTGTAGTGTTATCATCCTTGATGCTTGCTTGATAACAGTGTTAGGATCTACAGCGAAACAGACATTGAAAAATAAGATAATAAAAAAGTTGATAATCCATGCATATCCTTGTCTTTCCATGACACAACATTATAGAATGCCTCTCATGCAGTTATTATTTAGTACCACCTAGAAATCATTCCCACCTAGAGCTTACTATTTGGTGTCACCTTGATATCATTGTTACGTTAAGAACTTGTTATTTGGTACCATTTGAAAATGAGTGTCACCTAACGAGCTTATTTGGTGATGTCCCAGTCGTGGATGAGTGAGTGAGTGAGTTATTGTTTAATGCTGCTTTGGTAGTTTCGCAGACATTATTGGCGAAATATTTTAATTAATTAATATGAAAGATAAATTGCAAATGCAAAAAGTAACAGCACAAAGGCCGTAAAATACACCAGCAAACTATCACAAGCTGATTAAAAGCTGATTTGAAATGGTTAAAAGTGACAATTTGTTGAAAATATTTACAGCTTTTAACAAGTCTAAAACACGATCTTCGCCAAATTGGCTAAAAACTTGAGATTTAGAAATATTAACCCAGTCGTGGTTACCTTAAAATACTAAGTTGTTGACACAAGTCTATATGCCAGCATGAAATTATATAACCATATTTTCAAAAAGTAACACTGCTGAAATGTTAAATATTTGGTTATCAGATGATCCAGATTTGCGTTTACATGTTTCATATGTTGATTACATTTTTTGCAGAAGAAGATAAAGAAGACAAAGAAGACAAAACGTCATACGATGCATATTCTAAGCTATGAGATAAAACGATTGTCAGATAAAGGAATTCGTTTGAGATCAGTAAAGCAGATAATAGGGAGAGTGAGAAACTTGAAATATGTATTATTCTCACTTTGTGTGGCTGTCAAATGTGATACAAATATTTGTTTTGCATCTTGGAAAAACGATAAATATCTGCAAATATCTGCAAGAAACGATTTCAGCACATTATACACTCGCGAAATACCTATCAAGGTTTATAAAGTATCCTATATTGAGTTGACATTTACTGATGGAGCTGTCAAGATTAGTATCCGTCAACCAGAGAAAACTTCACTTCCCTCCTTTGAAGACGTATTGGCATTCCATGGCAGGAAATGGTCGGATTGTGAGATTTACAGTTCAGCTAAAGGATTTCTGGAAATATTCAGCGAAACCTGAAGTGAAATATTTTCATGAAGAGCGTACTATCTGCATGGAAGAAGAGAATGTCGCTTATATTGCCTATCAGTGACCTATCAATAGTTATGTCCGAGGTTAAAATCTAAGAAAATTACTTTGGTCAACATTCAGGTCTACACTAGAGTCAAAACTAATTGGAGGAACATAATATGCAAATAACATGATTTTGATCAATATTACTGTCAATATTACCTCAAAGTTTAATATCAATGAATGGAATGTAGAATTAGAGGACATACATGTAAGAAACTTTTTTAAAAGTTGTGAATGTTCACAATAAAAAAGTTTTCTTCCACAAAATCGTGCTTTTCTAGGAAGTATTTGCTACACGAATAAGAACTTTAGTCACTATTCCCGTTAAAGGTCCATCCATTATGTTGATGGGGGTCACACATTCGTTATAAATGGTGTTTCTTTATCGAGAAGTAGCGACTGTTAACGAAAACTACCCTTTTGATGATAGTCGACTTAGTATATTGACGATATGAAGGTAAAAGTAGTGATTTCTGATTGAAAACCGAACAATGCTCCGTGTATGGCGCGCTCCAATGAGTCAAACGTTATTGTGGAATCTTATTTAAAACAGACACAAATAACAAATTTGGGTTGATAATGTTGAATAGGTCATATAACTACTGTTCATGTAAATGGAACGTGAAGTTTCGGTTTCTGCACATGGAAAATGATGCTACTCGATTTTAATTTGAAACAAGTATTTATAATAATAACAGTATGCTTATAACGCGCTATTTCCATTGTAAATAAAATGCTCAAAGCAAAAGACAGTTTGAAGAGAGATAGGTCCATGAAAGAAGCTAGATGTCAAATGCTAATCTGAAGAAGTGTGTCTTCAGGAAGGATTTAAACTTGGAATGTTCAGTACAGTCCCGAAGATTTTTGGGTAGATGGTTCCAGGCTGTAGGTGCGGCATAAGTAAATGATCTTGGCCCGTATGTGGAGGTTTTCACCGAGGGGATGACGAGAAGACGTTTGTCCTGGGAGCGGAGAGCACGAGGTGGACAGTGTGGTTTCAGGAACTGGGCCAGGTACGAGGGAGCAGTTCCAGTCAGTCAACGGAAAGTTAGGCATTGAAGCTTGAACTGAATCCTATAGTGAATAGGCAGCCAGTGTGTATATTCTGATGAAGGAGTAAATATATTATATAAGTAAGCAAATGTCGTGGCTCACCGATACCCCCGACTGTTAAAGTTTGACTTTTTAATTTACTTTTAGAGAGGTATCTGCATAAGCTATGAAATGTAATTGCTAAGATAAAAGTGACGGACGGACAGTGAGAAGGACGGGCGGACGGAATCGTTGGTATTCCTATATACCTCCAACCGTTGGACGGAGGTATAAAAAGGTAATTATTCATGAAGTATCATTCTCGAAGAAAGGAACAGTTTTGCTTCTGTAAACAAGCTCTAGAGATGATGAAACACTTGACCAATATGACAATATATAAATGATAAAAGTTTGACATGTTGATTACTCCTATTTCTTAATGTCGAGCAGAAAACTATTCTGCACAAATCGTTATGCAAGCAAGCCATTGATGAATGTGAGATAAAGTCGGATGAGCTTCTGTACATCATTGTCGAATGGCAGAGAGTACACAGGGTCAACAGCAACTCGAGAACACAACAGCTTCCCTCAGAAACATATCAGCCTTCTGCATACCATACATGACGGAATCATGTCAGGAAACGTATTGTTATAAACGATTAACCATCACTGATTGATCAAAGTTTAAGGTGTGTATTAGGATTAATACGATGCCAAGGTCTCAGTCGCGAGGTCAAAGACCGCATCAACCGTAATGTATATGTTCAGTATCAAGGTCTATCACTAATATATATATATATATATAAAACACATTGCCATGATCATTTTGTTAAAAAAAGGCTTCCTGTGTCAAGGTCATGATAAACAGTACAGCTTATCAGAAAGACTTAATCACAATAGATGCACAGGTAAAGATTCACAAGCCAAGAAACATACACTTTACAGAACATTTTACAAAAAGAAACTTATACTCTTTGAAGATTAAAAGAGAAATGCCAATTTTAACAATTAACAAATACAATTATCATATTAATATATGTATTACATTAAAAAGTGAGTATATTTCATGTCAATAATGTTTAAGTATGAGCATTGCTCGATTGCCTTCATTTTAATCCTGATGACAGTAAAGATTATGATTATATATTTATGAAACTCGTGGATGGTATTTGGTATTGCACTAATTCGCTCGTTAGATACTAAAACAAACAACTCGTTTCATATATATGTCTTTAAATATAACATATTATAATTTAATTCCTTTTTGAATTATATGACAAATTAATTTGACCAAACACATTCCATTCTTAAAAAGATGAAAGTAAAGATACAATGATGTTGTGTCAAACAAATTTATTTCATTTATTATATTCCTCCATTGCATTAGTGTAAGATGCTATGGACACTACTAAAAAGGCAATGTTAATCAAGCATTATAATATAGCCAGATCCTGATACAAATAAACATTGGACCATTGATGACAATATGTAACATTCCTTCTTCATTGGGTTGTGAAAACTAATTGATTTTTAATAATTGATTATGCGTGGACATTCTGTCCAACGTTTGTATTCCATTATTTCCATGAATCTTGTATCATTAGGAAGCATTTACATATTGGGTGAATGATCTCAACTAAGTATGTTCTTATTTCAAGCTTTCCTATGTATCTGTACTGCGGACCATGTGTCAACTGGTCCAGTGGGGATTAGACTGTGTCAAGTCCTCTGTAGCAGAGTTTGTTCATGTTCAACCCCATCATACGATCCAGGACAGATGTTTTGTGCCTTCAAACTGAACTCAACCTCACCTGCAACCTGGAATACAAGGGTGAGACTCAACTCCAGTTCTGTCTTTTACCAATCAATATGATTTTACTGCAAGAATAATGGGTTTGGATTCGATTTTGTTTTAGATCAGATACGATGTATTGCCTTATCATTCAAATAAAAATAATTTAAAAAATATGATTTACCACAGTATTACAAATATATTCAATACCACAACTAAGTGACATGGTTAAACTAAAAATATGCATCAACGTTGTTTCTATATTTCGTTTAGAAATGCACATCCCAGTCTTGTCGAGCACTACAAACGAATGCAGGAGAACTTCACTGTATCCACATCGTTCAGAACAGTTCCAGGCCGGTGAGTAATGAGAGCAGAGAGTTCATGTACATTATTGTATACTCAATAAAAATTTGGAGCAAAAAAAAAAATGAAATCAGTGAGGGCTTTCCGATTTTAATTGGCTTGGCATCTTCAATCAAATAGAAAACATAATATCAGACACAGCTTCACTCTTTTTGAAACAATACTTGTCCCCCTCCCTCTGATGATGTAAACTACAGATAGGTTGTGAGGCAAAAACATTGAAATGCAGACTGGTAGTCATTCTAACAATGTATCTCAATTTCCTTGCAATGAATTAACTCAAATTGTGCCCACTTAAATGTAAGGTATTACAGCATATCGATATCGAAAAACATGTATATCATTTCTTTTTTTAATGGAAGCATTTCTTTTAGAAAATGTGCATATTTTGTGATATAAGACGGCATGCCCTCTATAAAAAGGTTGGATGGTCATCATTATTTGACATTTAATAAATTAATATATTTGTGTGAAAAAATGACTATTTCCATGAATGTAAAATCAACAAAACTAATATATATATATATATATATATATATATATATATATATATATATATATATATATATATATATATATATATATATATATATATATATATATATATATAAACGATATAAGATTCAATGATAATCTGTTGATTAAATAACATTAACAAAACACCAAAATTCTGTTGGTGTCTGGCGTCCTTTCATCCTTCCATTTGTAAACTTCTGCTCTTCAACTTAATTCAATGCCCTCGGAGGAACGTTGGCCTGGTGGGTGAATATAAGAACTAAATTCAAGGTTCATTCAAAATTCAAATTGCAATTGCCACACATTTAAAATCAAAACTTTGAGAAATGCAAACGCATATGATTCTGATACACCACGTTTCGGGACAGATATCCAACTAGAAGGGCTCTTAAAAACAGATGTCTCCCCCTTCCCCCAAATCACTTTCAGTTATTATCCTTCTAAAAGACAATGACTAAGTTGTTGCCATGGAAACAGAGAAAAATAAATTAAATTGAAGTTCAAACACAAAGGAGGTCGTGTACCAAATTTGGTGAGGATAGGCCATGTAGTTTTTGCGATCTGCTCCGGAAACAAACCCTACCCTTAAAATGGACATTGTTACCATAAAGAAAAAAATGTTTTGTTTAAAACTCTACAAAAAAGTCACATCTACATGGTATTGGGAGGTTGTATGCCAAATTTGGTGAAGATTGGTCAAGTAGTTTAAGAGAGATCTGCTCCGGTAACAAACAATACCCATCAAATAGACCAAGTCCAAACTGTAGATTAGTTAATAGCATTAAAACAATATATAATTTCCATATTATGTATAGTGTATTATGTGTAGCCTGAGGAGCTACAGAGCCAATTACTTTATCTTCGTTTTTTTAAAAATCAAATTTCACCATCTCGTTATCCCGCCATGACTCACTCCCCTCTGCATTCCAGAAGTCACAACGTAGTAGTCAACACAGAAGCTGTTAAACTTTTAAAAAACTGACAGAAAACTAAGCAGAAAATCCACATGCTAGTCAGTCAAATGAGCTCATCTCCGCTATTCTACAATTGTTTCCGAATAACTCCATGTCTTTTTAGATATACACTGTCAGAGAACTGTTCTACACGCAGTCAGGTTTGGGTGCAATGCTACACTGAATTTCAGTGCAGTACCACCCATGGTTCGCTAGTTCCAGCCGTTGCTCGCAGGTTTCACCGCAATGCATAGTCACATGGCGTTGCGGGCTTTCTCCCTGCCATAATACTAGCAGCCGTGATATAAGTGAAATACTCTTGAAAGCGGCGTTAAACACTAACTCACGCACTCATTCGGCCAAAAAACGCCTGCCAGAGACCTTAAACTATAATGAACAGTTTAGCAATATTATAGCGTTATGAAATTACACAATTTCTGAGTAATATAATTAAATTTCAGAAGTAAGTAAGTAGCAGAAATTGTTCAGTTTTAGATCAGTAAACATTTGAACCATATTTTCATACAACCACAAGAAACAATACAGACACTGAATCGCATTTAAAGGTACATCCATTGTGTTGTTTGGGGTCACATATGCTAAACTTGATAAATTGTGTTATGTTATCGGGAAGTACTGACTGTTTCTTAAAATTACCATTTTGATCTTAGTCGACTTAGTATATTGACGATATGAAGGTAAAAGTAGTGATTTTTGATCGCCGTGTGGCGCGCGCCAATGAGTCAAACGTAATTTTGGGATCTTATTTATAACAGACAAACTGATAAATATTGGTTGATCATGTTAAATGGGTCAAATAACTACTGTGCATGAAACCTGGACGTGTAGTTTCGGTATTTGCACATGCATAATGATGTAACTCGATTTTAATTGGAAACTAGTAATTACGATATATTTGGTGATTCGGGATGAATATGCAAGCCAAGTGAATCTATTTGCACTTTAGACAGAACATATGGTGGGTCGGAACGTATTAAAGCCTAATAAAATGTTATGAAACACAATGGATGCACCTTTAAGTGGTAAATTTGTGAGTTTCATGTTATTGACTTGAATGAGCAAAACGTGGATATCACCATTAATCATATTACATAAATTAGTTCATTTTTCATTATACGGAAAATCAACTAGGCGTTTCTTTTGACCGACAGTGTATTAGAATGTTTTATGAGTTATGAATTATTAAATTTGTATTGATACATATGAAGTCACCTAAGATTCCTTAAAAGCTTAATAGTCGTGCCTTTGGTGTAAATATTAATTTGTCAAAACAGCGGTAGTCTATCTGTCAGGTTAAAATTAAATGTCCTGATATTAAGAGTTCAACATTGCAGAAATGTTCAGTGTTGTCTTTGTGCTTGTTATCAGGTGGTCCCGGTTTGGGTTAAAATGGTTAAATTGTTAATTTTATTTTTTGCAGAACAAGTTGAAGAATGCTATAAGTCGGAAGATTCTAGTTCCAAGACAAACTAAATTGAGACTGTCTGATAGAAGAATACATGTTAGATCAGTAAAGCAAATCGTCGGTAGAGTGAGTGAATTTGTGTATGTTGCTTTCAATGGATGTGTGGCAGCCAAATGTGATACATTTATTAGTTTTATGAGAACGCTGGGAAGGCTGGTAATTATAGCAAGAAAGTATTTAAAAGTTATTTACAGACGCAAAATACGTATCACCGTTTCTGAGGTATTTTATTTTCACCTGACACTGATTTATCGAGCTGTCAAGATTAGTATTCGTCAGCCAGAGAAAACGTCACTTTCCTCCTTCGAAGACGTAATACACCATGGCTGGGAATGGTCGGATTGTGAAGTTTATAGTGAATTTGGAGCTTTGAGTTTAGAACTAATCAACGAACACTGATATTTAATTACTTACTTTCATGGATACCAAATGAACTACCGTAGCGTAAGTCTCACAAAGAAGGCTGTAATTTCCTGGCTGTCACTTTTCTTTTCTAAAAAGTTCTGCTATCCCATCTTAAGATGGGATATCCCAACTTGAGATAGCGATTTCTCCACAGTTGGGATAGCCCGGAGATCTATCCCATCTTAAGAGAGGCATCTTTTCTAAGTTTTGGGATTACTTGGACCACTGGCTTGAGATGCACAAGGTCCAGGTTCGGCGGCACACGAGCACTTCTTGCGATCCTTGTTTAGGACAAAAAATCTTTACGTATATGCAATACTTCATTGAAGTAATGACCTATCTGTTTACTGACGGAAATTGCTTAAATATACTCATGGTAAAAATAGTTGACACCCCCTAATTGTTATAGGAATGACATTTTATATAAACAACGTAACGTGTCATTAAGGATTCTGCCCTTTGGGGCAGAATCCTTATTGTTATTGGCGTGTTTTTTTGTTTTTTTATTATTTGCACCGATTTTGTGACCCCTATTCCGCAGAAACGGCTACAGAGAATTCAACCAAACTTTACAGTCTGACAGCCCTTAGTGTGAACTAATTAAATTTAGCTTTTGGGCCCAATCGTTTCACCCATTAAAGGTCCAGTTCGAATCCAAATTTCGATTTTTAACATGGGAATTTTTTTCAAAATGCACTTAGAGACTTAGGACTTTTTGCAAAAGTTGCGCAATGACCATGCGAGCAAAAAAGTAAATCATGGCGAATTCATAAGTCACGTGGTTTTTCCGCCATTTTGATTTCAGACACATTTTTTCAATTTTCCGACCCCATGCACCTTTGGCAATCTTCTCCTCTGAAGATACTTGCATCTAAGAGCTCAAACTTGCATATATGTGTAGCTAAAGGGTTGGTGATTAAATGAATGTCTAAAGCATTAGCGTACCTCTTATACTTTTTTCACAGTGACCTTTCAAAGTCTGGACATTTTTGAAAATCGAAAACTTCAAAGGGACATAACTCAAATACCTACCCATCGAATTTTATGATTTTTTCAGGAAAGTGAGATTGGACTGAGGTCTTTATAAATCAATAATAAAATCGCTCGCGAACAGTCATTTCCGGTCATAATAAAGAACAACTTTAACATGGGGAAAATCTTCAAAATCCACATAGAGACTCGAAACTTGTTTCAAAAGATGCGCAGGAACAATACAAGCAAAAAAGTTAATCATGACCAAATCGTAGGTCACGTGGTTAAGCCGCCATTTTGATTTTCTTAAAAAAATTTCTGATTTTGACATGTTAAATTTCGCTCTAAATAATCCCAGTGACATACTAGAGACTCGCAACTTGTTTCAAAAGATGCTTTATAACTAGACAAGCAAAATATGTTACCATTGCGAAGGTCACGTGGTTACGACGCCATACTGAATTTTAACCTTTTCTGATCATGCACTTTTGCGGAAACACCATTTTGAAGACAGTTGCATCTTAGATTTATATGCAGCTGAAGCATTCGAGAATAACAAGTTTGTTATATTTTGAGTACACTCCTAATACTTGTTTCACAATCACCTTTCAAAGTATGATATTTTTTAATATTTTAATATGTTTGATTTGAATTGACTTGATGAAGATTTTATTAAAACGTCACCAGTTAAAAGACCAATATTAATTTGATTTTCAGTAATATCTCTTGTAGAGGCATTGGACATAGCTACGAACTTTTACTTCAACCGGAAGTATTTCAGAGACAATGCAGTCCATTTCATTTTGATGTGTAAACAGAGGAAATTCCTTCTTTCGTTTTGACATACATTGTGTTGCTGGGGAGTCAGTCCTGCTAAACATTATATATATAGATGGTGTTATTGTATCGAAAATTACTGACTGCTGCCTGAAATTACCAATTTGAAGATACTCGACACAGGATATAGGCCAATATGTAAAAGTAGTTCTGATCGAAAACTTGACCCTGCATCACGATTAAACACGATTTTAATATTGTCATAGTAAGCTACGTCCAAATAAGGCAAGATGATATTTTCCTGCGCCCGCCAAAAGAGTCCCGCTTCCATCATTCACACATACGCTCGTTTTAAGCAAGTCTTTCACATAGTATACCTATTGAAACCATTGAATTCGTATTCTAAAAACAGCTAAGGGTAACGGATTTCAGACATCATTGTCTCGTATCCAGAAACATTTATTCTGCAGATTCTAACACTTTATGAAACCATGTTCTACATCTTCATTGTCCTTGCATTTCTAAACTATTTCAATTCTATTCCTTCTCTTTTCTTTTTATTCAAAAATTATTATCAAATCATATTCTACCTAACCAGTACACCAATTGCCCCCTTTTGAAAGTAGGTCTGAAACAATCACTTCCGGTCCATTCATTTACGTAAGTACACGCTCACACTATTGTATATTGTCACACAATTGTTCTATTTTAACATGTAAACTTTGGGTCTCAATAATCCTACAGACAAGCTAGAGACATGCAAATGCTTCGCAATTACATGAGAAGGATGGCTTCATTCATTACATTTAATCTATCTATGCGCAGAATCCGCTTGTCGTCGCTTGCGACTATATTTTTAGATTATTTTTTTGGTAACGCATGTAATTACTTAATGTCTTTTTGTGAATAGTGTTTGCTAGCATTTGCTATTTCTCCACTTGTACCTTAAAACACCAAAGAAAGGTAAATATCAGAAAAATTAAATTTAGTCAAAATAGTTCATTCCTTGTGTCTTGAGATCTTGGCGGTGATACATTGTTACAGTGTTTGAGTGTTCTTATTTCGGATATAATAAATAAGTAAAAGATGCATCCAAAAAAAAAAATGTTCTACTGAATTCAAATATACCAAAAATCAAACACACACAGAAAATGGATTTTAGCAAATTTAATGCATGGACAATTAATATTGTTCAATATTATAATATTTATAAATAAGTAAATTGCACAAACACATGATGTAAACGATAGAATACTTGCCATGTATGTGTGGTTTGCGAGTGAGAAAACATGTACGATTTGGGGTATATTTGAATTCAGTAGAATATTATTTTCAAATGCAACTTTCACTTCTTTATTATAACAAAAATGAGAACACTCAAACACTGTATCAATGTAAGAATTCCAAGATCTCAAGACACACGGAATGAACTTTTTTGACTAAATTTCATTTTTATTATATTTCCCTTTTTTTGGTGTTTTAAAGTACAAGTGGAGAAATAGCAAATGCTCAAGGACACTATTCACAAAAAGACATCAGGTAGTTACATATTTTACCAAAAAACTAATCGAAACTGGCACGTTACGTTGTTTATAAAACATTTCATTCCTGTAACTATAAGGGGGTGTCAACCAATTTTACCATGAGTATATATGGTGATGCATTTTAACAAATGAAACATATTATTATCGTCACCTACATGTATATCCGTGGTTTTTATGTTTGTTATTCCAATTACATACACATCTTAAGTCAGCGATCTATTTGCATAATCATCTTATATTTGTTTGTTCATTATGAAATTTTAGATTGACGGTGTATTAAAAAATAATTATATGATAGACCGTCAAAGTTATATTTGAGTTGACCAAAACTGCTGTGCCGTCTCTTTGTGTGTTAGGTAAATTTAGTAAATGGTAAAAGCCATGAAAATGTTGAATGACCCCCTTCGTTGTGGCGGAGGATATAGAAATTACCAACGTCCGTGCATCCACCTGTGCACACAGGGGATATTCGACTGTACAGGAAAACCGGATGTTGCACACCTTCAACAACCAATTTCTACTGTACAGTTTTCTAGAAATAACCCTGTCTTCACGTTCACGGTTAGTTTGAGTTATTCTTATTGTTTGACAATTGAACTGTTACAACTTTGAGTTTTTCCCCAAATACATAATAACGAAAATGTGCGTAGTTTTTTCATGAACGCCTATTTCAAGTGACTGTCGGATTGACGTTTTTGTAGCGATTGCGGAAATGCTTGTTTAACTCATTATATTACAAAAATGATGATCATAAGGGGCTTTTGTTAACTTATACAATAAAATAAGTTTTATTCGAAGTCCCGTGTGACTTTACAATACTTTTCATTTTATATTCAAGGAGAAACACAACAAAATAGTGACTGTACGCTCAAATGGTTGTTGCACCAGCGCTGTATAGGGAGTTGCAGAAACTGAATTTTCGACTGTTCAAGGAGTTGTTATGAATATAATGCATGATATATAACGCCATTCGTGTTACAATGGATTTGGGTCATTGTTCAGGGTAAATGCATGCTTCATATATCCTTTTACTGATGGCGACAGACCGTTCATAGTGCTATAGTAAATCTGCTTCAGGCTTTGAGACTGTTTTTGGTCATTCAAATATCAAAGTCTGTTACAACAAGCATGTTTACACAATATATACATATATATTCATGGATCATATTATACCTCTATGAAAACATCGCATTAGTTCAAAAGTCCATCTACTCTTGTCATTAATTCATATAATGAACAAATTCATGAATGGCATACATACTTATCCTTTCTTAACAATAGATTGCATTTAGTGTTTACGAGGTGTAGGCGATATGGGATGTAGGCCATGCGAGGGCAAGCCATTCTGTTAACACCCATCCAACAAATGTGCTAAAGGTCTGACACCAAAATTCTGTTTGCGGAACTGGTAAAATAAAATTTCAGACTGAAAACTTTCACAACATTATTCCTGCTAATCTGATTAAAACAGTCAAGACATGCAAGTTTGATCACGAGTTGATCACAGTGAAAATTCTAGAAATCAGTACAAGAGTGATATAATGTTTGAGGAACGAATTAGAATGAAATTATTTTCTCCTTGCGTAGGAAAGTACTTCATGTTTGTTAAAGGTGCATCCATTGTGTTTCATAAATTTTTATTTGACATTAATACGTTCCAACACACCATATGTGCCGTTTACAATTCAAACAAATTCACTTAACTTGCATATTCATCCCCAATCGCCAAACATATAATAATTACTAGTTTCCAATTAAAATCGAGTAACATCATTATACATGTGCAGAAACTGAAAGTGCATGTCCTATTTACATGCACAGTAGTTATATGACCTATTGAACATTATTAACCCAAATTTGTTATTTTGTCTTGCATAGATAAGATTCCAAAATTACGTTTGACTCATTGGCGCGCGCCACACGCGGTGCATTGTCCGGTTTTCGATCAGAAATCAATACTTTTACCTTCATATCGTCAATATATTAAGTCGAGTATCATTTAAATGGTTGTTTTCGGTAACAGTTGGTACTTCTCGATAAAATAAGGCCATTTATTACGTTTGTCATATCTGACCCCCAACAACACAATGGATGTACCTTTAAGGGAGGCCGCTAGAGAGCGTTGATACGAGTATATAAGTGAAGGCGCGAATTATAAGTGCATTCTCAGTTGCAGTGCGCTCGAGTCAGGTTTTGATTGAATCATGGATCAGAATATACCTATCTCTGAAAAGTTAGATGAGATTTGGTTAAAGTTGAACGAGTATAAAGCTGAAATTGTCCAATCTGTAGACGGTAGATTGGAGTCGATTCGGGCGAATTCTTAAAAACAAGTAAAGAGTTAACGAAGTTGAAAGCTGCTAAGGAAATAGTCTGGAAAAAAGAAGGCAACAAAGTGCAATATAATTCAATTCTCAGACGTTCGACAGTCTAGAGCAGATCAAATTTGCCATTCAATATAAGATCCTCGATTCAGAAACAGAACGCATTAAACAATGCAATAAGCTTACACAGCAAAAATGAGCTGGTTTCCAGACCATTGAAACTAACAGGATACCCAATGGAAACCAGTATTTCCAGTTGGTATCCAGACAGTTTTTAACAGTTTCCATGTGGTTTCCAGCAACACTGAAACTGAATTTTGCACCAGTATCCGGATGGTATCCAGTGCGAATAATTACCAACTCCTCCAAGTGGTATCCATCTGGTTTCCATGAATAACCTTTCTTGTAGGTTTCAACTCAGTTTCCATGTGGTATTTTCCACTTGGTTTCCACTTGGTTTAAATATTTCTTAGTTTACACTTGGTTTCAACTTGGTTTCCGTGTTCAGGTTTATTGTAGGTTTCAGTCTGGTTTCCATGTTAAGGTTTACTGTAGGTTTCAGTGTGGTTTTAGTATAATGGTTTACTGTAGGTTTCAGTCTGGGTTCAGTGTTTTGGTTTACTGTAGGTTTCAGTGAGGTTTCAGTGTAATGGTTTACTGTATTTTTCAGTGTGGTTTCAGTGTAATGGTTTACTGTAGGTTTCAGTGTGGTTTCAGTGTAATAGTTAACTGTAGGTTTCAACCTGGTGTCCATGGTTGACATTTGCATGTTGTGCTAAACACCCATATCAAGCAAGTTATGATTTACATGAATACAGTGTCAACACCTACATCATCATCTGCTAACTTCATCAAGAGCAATAATGTTTCGGAGAAAATACTTCTAGTAATGACACAAATAATTGTAATTTGTAATAAAGTTTATTACATAAAGTGTCAATAGCAGAGTAAATCTTGGAATATTATTTTAACTAATTGCAAAAAGGAAAATACATCTGACAATCAAATCTATAAAATGTATTTAAACACACAAGACTATGTGGTGAAACTAATTATGATCATTATAGATACACACTGAAAAAATGCATTATTTATATAAATTACTTCATACATGATCCAGCAAAATAACATCAATTGAAGTTGATGTGATTAACAGGACATTGCTGCTGATCAAGAAAAGATGATCACTGATAAAGCCACAGTTACGGGTTTTATTCTGGGTTATTACTGTCCAGCCGGCCAGTCACTCTTCAATGCATTTGGGGAACAGGTGATTCTATTATCCTTGAGGAAACGGCACGGTTTAATTACTTCACGTATCATCCGCCTGAGGCGCTGTCAAACTCTTCAGCTTTAAACTAGTACCCTGTGTGTCCCATTGGGTATATTCGTCTTCTGTCGTCCACACTATGCTTCCTGGTCTTCTTTACTGAAAAATGAATGCAAACATATTAAAAATCATTTATAAATTTTAGTAAATCAAGAAAGTGCAGACTGTTTTTATTGATGCAATAAATATTGAAATAAGTATTTATTGGATATGAAATACCTGCGCACTTTTAGCGAACAAACATAAATCGGAATACATAAACTATTAAATTATGTTACCAAACTCTTTCTGATATATCATGTGGCAGGGTAAATATTAAGAAATGTTTTTTAGATAATGTGTGTTGTCTAATATAGTCAAATGGTGCATATTCTCATTCATATATATAAATATATATGTATATATATATATATATATATATATATATATATATATATATATATATACTACACTTTTGGTGTCTGTTAATTCTGACTTGAGCATTGTGTTAACTTTTTAAATATATTCGCTCTTGCATATTTGTTAAAATTTTTGAAGATCTGTGATTTTAAAAAAATTGTACATTATATACATATGTAATGACCAAATAAGTTCTAGTATGCGAATTTTAGTGTTATACCTTGAGTACAATTTGATTTTCCTAAATCAATGGAGAAACTTATTGT
The DNA here is from genome assembly GCA_936450465.1 of Gibbula magus. Classification (NCBI taxonomy): domain Eukaryota; kingdom Metazoa; phylum Mollusca; class Gastropoda; order Trochida; family Trochidae; genus Gibbula; species Gibbula magus. The sequence continues at coordinate 80,272,433 of OW388295.1, read as the reverse complement.
AATGCTATTTTATATTATTTTATCATTTTATTCGGCATGGATGTCATACAGGGTGTGCTCTGATACATTTAACAATTATTCTATTTTTCTAGCCACAATATTTCAAGGTAGTTGATCATTCTTACAATTAAATAAGTTATTTCAATCGTTAACATATGGCGAAAAACGATAAGAAAAATATGAGCTATATGTATTACATGAAATGCGCACTATACCTGCGTGGTTGTAGAGACATCATGAAGTTTGGCCTTCTGTGAATGACAAGTGTTGTTGGCATTGAAGTTCACTACCCACCGGATATGATTTTGATCGCCTTGCCTTTTCTCCATTGAGTCACAGATCATGACAACTGAAGTCGGCAACTGGACAAATTTGGCGGCAATTTGGTGAATGGTGAAACAAAGGCCTTTGTTCCGTCAGACGGGTCGGGCCGTGGCTAGCTTTAATTACCTCCATATGCGTACCCTCATTAGTAGAGCAGTCATGATCTATATATAGGCGTTACAACTGGGGAGCATGTATTTGACTTCCATCTACATGTATTTGAGTAAAATCAAGGTTGCTCACTGACATTAAAGCTTTGGCATAGATATTGTTATTGCTTAATTGTTACATAGTAGTCCAATATATAACACAAAACAATACATGTCTATTAAATTCTGTAGGAAGTAGGCATACGCAGAACACAATGACACCTTTCATTAAATAGTCAGTGACCGTATAATTCATATTTTTGTAATTCTTTCACTCGTGTATAGTTCATAATTCATTTCATTTCTTATCCAGCTTGTCCATTCATTGTACTGGATAGTTTCATGTTGGTTTCCATTAATGGAATCCTTGAATGCCAATTTCAGGAATGGAAACCAACATAAAACTACACTTGACAGTTTCATGTTGGTTTCAATTTAATGGAATCTTTTAATGCAAATTTCCAGGAATGGAAACCAACATGAAACACCAAATTATAGTTTCCTGTTGGTTTCCATTTCATGGAATCTTTAAATACAAATTTCCAGGAATGGAAACCAACATGAAACTTCACTTTATAGTTTCATGTTGGTTTCCATTTAATGGAAACAATAATGGCAATTTCCAGGAATGGAAACCAACATGAAACTTCATTTGATGGTTTCATGTTGGTTTCCATTTTATGGAAACATCGATTGCAATTTCCAGGAATGGAAACCAACAGGAAATACATACTCAGAGTTTCCTGTTCGTTTCCATTACGGAAAAACTACATATCATAGAATCCAAAATGGATCCTAGTTGGAAACTAGTTTGCCTAGTTTCAGCGGATGGATACCAAGTGGATACCCCTATTACCCAGTTTCCAGTTGGTTTCCAGATTTCAGGATTCTCAGTCATTTTTGCTGTGTTATACGAATTGCTGACACTTCTGAAGGAGGGTGGGAAACTATGATAAATTTTGTTTCCCGGGATCTCGCGGAAGATTCAGACTACGACAAGCGGATTTCAAGGGCAGAAAATATAGCAGTCCGGAAATTCAAGGCGAAGAATGAACAGACGCCGTAACAACAGGGCTCGAGGTGGCCGTGCTGCTTCTGCTACAGTCACTTCTGCTGAATCTGTGCCAAGCGTCGATCAGCCCTTTCGTAGGAGTTCTCTCGCCGGAGCCTGTTTCTCGTGCAGGAGTTTCTCTCACTGGAGACGTCACTGTCCCCACACCAGCGGACTTCACTGTCCCCACACCAGCGGACAGCAGCAGTTTTCTACGCCAGGACGAACATCAGGAGCGGGAGAACAATACTAGCTAGTGAACACGCAAAAGTTAAGTATGAACTTATTGAGGATAACAATCACATTGAGTTGACTCATAATTACTTCGAATATGAGCAGGGCAATGCCGAGATAATAGTGAAGGAAAGGTTAAAAAACAGTATAAATGTTTGGTTTCATATAGGTTGTTAAAATTGTGTGCTTGACATTTTACAGAATGGATATAAAATACCTTTTTATTCCACTCCACCTAAAATGGAATTAAACAATAACAAATCGGCCATGATGCATAAAGATTTTGTTTCGGAGGCTATTGATGATCTGGAAGGAAAAGGTTTGGTCGTTGAATGCTCACATAAACCAACAGTCGTAAACCCCCCTCTCGGTTTCTGTTCAATCTTCAGGCAAAAAGAGACTTATTTTGGGCCTGTCAGTGGTGAATACTCATATCTGGGAGCAATCTGTGAAGTATGAAGACTGGAGAACAGCTTTCTGGTATATAAAGAAAAATGGGTTGTTAAATTTGATATTCACTAGGCCTACCACCATATAGATATATTGAATGAACGTACACAGTTTCTTGGACTTTCTTGGATGAAGGGTAGGCTTAGAAAGTTCTACAAATGTCTTGTCTTGTCTTTTGGGCTGACGTCGGCGCCATATGTTTTCACAAAGGTAACTCGGCAGTTGGTGAAACACTGGAGGAGTAAAGGTTACAATATAGTTAAATTTTTAGATGACGGTCTCCTTGCATGTGATTCCCAATGCACAGAGGTAGCAAACGTTGTGAAGCAGGATATCATTCATTGTGGTTTCGTACCCAAAGTAAAAAAATCACTGTGGGAACCGTGTCAGCGTTTAGAATGTTTAGGACTTAGTATCGATACAAGTTCGATGACGTTGTCTATACCTCAAAGTAAAACAGACAAGCTTATACAGTGTGTTCAAGGCCTGTTGTCATCTAACGGACTGTACCAGTGAGGAAAATTGCTTCTGTAGTAGGTCAGATTATAAGCATGAGTATTGAACTCGGATCTGTCGCCCAGCAAATGACGAGGTTATTGTCCCTGCAAACTGTCGATATCACATCGTGGAATGATAATGCGATGCTCTAAGATCTTAGTATCGAACAGCTCCAGTTTTGGTTATGTAATATAGCCAACTATACAGAGAGATGTCTCACTGAGCCCAGTACCGTTACACGGATTGTATATAGTGATGCAAGTGCAGTCGGCTACGGGGGATACAGTGTTCAATTTGGTGACGTACAATCACATGGTCAGTGGTGTTATGATGAGGCTAAAGGAAGCTAAACATATCGAGAGTTAAAAGCTGTGTATATGGTTATGCAGAGTATTGTATCTAAGTTGAGATCGCAGCGGGTCAAGTGGTTCACAGACAATAAGAATGCGGACGTTATTGTATCCAAAGGATCTATGAAGAAAAATTTGCAGAGTATTGCGCTGAAGATATTCGACTTGTGTATCGAATACCATATTCATTTAGAGATGCAGTGGTTTACTCGTTCTGAGAACGATAGAGACGACTATCTGAGCAAGATTATAGATTTAGACGATTGGGGCATTGCTGATCATGGTTTTCAGCATATGAATACCATTTGGGGCCCATATGATACAAATATGTTCGCATCATATTATAACAATAAGGTGGCAAGGTTTTACTCCAGGTTTTGGAACCAGGGATCACGAGGTGTTGATGCATTTACTATGAGCTGGGACGAAGGGAACAACTGGATAGTACCTCCAGTGTATTTAGTGGCCAGGGTACTACAGCATTTGTCTAGAAGTCAGTGTAAGGCCACTTTGATAGTACCTCAATGGTCTTCTGCAAGTCTTTGGCCTCTTTTGTGTCCAAAGGGTGTGTCTCAAGTAAAAAATGTGATTTATTTACCAATGTGTAGAGAGCCATATGTGCCGAGTAGACAAGGAAACTGCATGTTTGGTATGAACAATTAAACTTTTCAAATGTTTGCCCTTCGTGTACAGTTTTGAATTTTATGTTTACAGATGTATTTTTGCACGTGTTTGCTGAGGAGATAGTGACACTACCGCCAAGTATGAGACCGCTAGCTGGAGCCGTGCCGGAGCTTTTGTCTCACGCAAGAGCGTCTTCCACGTGCAAAAAGTACGAGTATGGATTCCGTGCATGGAAAAGGTGGGCAGTGGCTAACGGTATGTCAAGCGTTTTACCGTTGAGTCCCTTGCATAGTGCATTGTACCTGTTATCAGTGATACAGTGTTCAGAGTCTGTTTCACTGGTACAAAATGATTTTTATAGCATAAGGCATTTCCATAATATAGTTGGTTTATTATCTCCAACAGATAATGCTCTAGTTTTTAATGTGTTAGAAGCCGCAAAGCGAAAATTAGCCAAACCGGTGAGGAAAAAAGAGCCAATTAGGTTAGAATTGCTTGAAAAGATGTTTGAAGAGAAAATGCGTGATCCCAATGTATATAATTTGAGAACTGTATCTATGTGTCTTTTAGCCTTTGCTTGCTTTTTACGTTAGTCTGAATTGCTGAATGTGAAAGTTGGTGATCTCGTTTTTTTTTTAATGTCTTACACACGATACACTGCGATAGGTCTTTATGGAAGCGTTTAAAGCTTTTGTGTCTAACATTAAACGCTACGGTTTGCATAGTTTGAGATCAGGTGGAGCGTCAGTTGCAGCCAATCGAGGGATCCCTGATAGGTTTTTCAAACGTCATGGACGATGGAAAAGTGACAGAGCTAAAGATGGCTACATAAATGATATTGTAGAAAGCAGGTTGAAAGTTTCTCTTTCTTTGGGTCTATGATAACCCTTTCTTTGAGTCTCATGAGTGCACCGCACATGATATCCCATACCAGTGTTGTGTTGTTTGTAGTACTGAGTTAGCTGTAGGAGAAAAAGCAGAGTCTAACTCACAAAAATGGCTTGATTGACAAGCCACAGGTAATACGACATATTACACATTCAATATCCATATATCATTGTTAATTCTGTCCGAGTGAAGTCGTATTTGATCTTGAACATTATACCGCATCCATCGCATAATAGACTAACATTTAGTCTCAGAAATATTTATTTTTGTCACCGATACCATTTCACAAACAAATATTTTTAGAAAATGGAACACTGAAGATGCCTTAATTTCTGAGCTGAGTAATCTAGACTTGCTGTAATTTGCTTGACTTGGTTGGTCTTGAATTGAATATTTTGCTCTTTGGTCTGGACAGACAGACAGTGTCCTATAGTTTTCGCTTTTATTGACGCATTTGTGAAGAATATAAAGTGTAAGTTCTAATGCAGACTGCCCACCATCTTGTTTTCTTGGCAGTATAAATTTAAACATATGTATGGTGTGGAATTTTCACAAATAATGGCAAAGATATCCCCGCTCGTAGCGCTGATGAACGACTTCACTTCTCTTTGTTTTTATTTTTGTATAATGTGTGCTAGCCTTTAAATAAAGATTTCCAATATAAATTCATAAAAAATATTACCCTCAATAATATGTTTCAATAAAAGGTACCCCAAAAGGACTCTCTCTTGACGGAAATATACATTTCATAAAGTACCCCAAAAGGACTCTCTCTTGACGGAAATATACATTTCATAAAGTACCCCAAAAGGACTCTCTCTTGACGGAAATATACATTTCATAACAAAAGGCAAGACTCGACTAAGGGTTCAACAGCAAATCAAGATTTGCTGAACATTACGTTTTAATTCCACAAAAAAACGCAAGTTTTGTCACTGTTTTGTCAGATATCTCAAGGCTAAGTTAACCATTTGCGTTGAGTGTGACTTTAATTATACATGAACAAATAAACAAATAATGCATATTACTTATAATACTCAAGATAAACATAAAATATTTTATGCGATGACAATTGCAGTTGCCTATCACAGTGCTCAATCACTCTGTAAAGGCGCAATAACCTGTACAATCACGGCCCGAGACAGCAGCAACAACCATTTATCGTACTGTTTAGATTTAGTCAGAATAGGGGCTTGAAAGAGCCCAAATTACGTGTGTTGGGCATCATATGATAAAATCTGTATTCTCTCTGCATAGAAAAGGTGTTGAAGTACACAATTTATCTATATTGAAGGGATGGACAAATTTAGACATATTGTCGTAAGACATGCAAACACGATCTGACAGACGACAGTAAATCATCCCGATAAAGACTGAACGAATGCCACATCATAATAAGGGTAATTTAGGGTACAAGAAAGCTTCGTCTGCCGACACATACATTTTGTGCCCATTTAAAAGATCATATTTTCTGTAATTACCGTGTACGTGAACACTGGGTAGCTTTCAGAAAACTGTACAGTGGAAAATGGGTTGTTGCAGGGTGCAACATCCGGTTTTCATGTACAGTCGAATACCCCTGTGGTGCATCAGGGTTTCGTTTCCAGGACAAGAACTAGAAATGTGAGGCCGAGATCAATGAAGTTTGGTTTGTGGAACAGTCATCATGTGTAAATGGGTCTCATGACGTTTTTGACTCCTTTGAAATTTTAGGAAAGATACCAGTGTTTGTCACAAAGGATTGCATGGCTTTTGCAGAGGTATGAATGAAGGTAGGTCTTGGTCAGGAAGGTATTTGGGAAAACATATACATTAAAAACATATCAAATCTAAATTGAATTGCAATACAAAAAATAATCAAATTTGGCAACTATATGTTACATGTTAACGGAAATATTGATTTAAGTCCATGTTCTTGTATCAACTGATTGTTAGAAAAATATGGTGTTGTGGTAGCAAATTTATTTTATTGTGAATATTTACAACGTTTCGCAGCCTTTCTTATGTGTTCTATCAGGCCTAGATGAATGAAATTTGGTATGTGGAACAGACATCATGTGAAAAAAGGGTCTTTTGGTGTTTTCGACTTCTTTGAAAATTTATTTTTAGCCGTTTCAATAGAAACATAACTTAAAATTCTGATTGCTGACCAGAACTCAAATGATGAAAAGTCATCATGTATAGATGTGCTTTTTGGAATTTTAACTACTAAGGAATTATATTTTTAGCCGCGATATTGAAACAAAACTTAACATATTGTTTCCGAACCAGAACTTACGTTTTGTAAGGACTAGCTTAGGGAAACTTGGTGGGACGAACAACCACATGAAGAGGTGGGTTTTTTTCTAACACAGGACAAAAAGTGGTGGTATCCATTTGCCGGATCCTTCTAGATTCTCTCGAACATTGGCGGATCCTGAAGAATGCAGAAGGATACGACAAGCGGATTCCACTACTTTTTCTCCTGTGTACAAAACTGAAAATACCTTTTTACAATTTTACTTCTTGAACATATCTTGAAAACTGAAGAGAGATGAATACAACTTGTAAAATATATATGAATTATTACTAAGGAGTGATTAAGGATTTTTTTACCAAGCAGGCTCCACAATCAGTGTTCATTATGTTTTAAACTTCCCTCAAGGCGGGGAATATAGTCAGCTCCATATGTCCGTACGTCCGTCCGTCCTTTTTCTTGTTAGCGCGATATCTCATGAATCCCCTCCACCTATCTGAGTCTTCAAATATCTCGTCAAGCACTGCACCTAGGGTCTTCAAATTTGGTACCAGTCTTTATTTGGAGATTACGCAGACATCAGTCGATCTTGGTGACCTTGACATTAGCTGTGTGTTCATCCTCTTAGCTCATTTCTTAATTGCGGTGAGGGACATGGTCACGTTTGTGACAATTACTTGTTAACTTTGGAAACCCAAACCCAAATGAATTCCTTTGTTTATTCAAATATGCACATCATGTAACCATTTTAGCAAAATCTGAAAGATGTGTGAAAATGTAGACTTGCAATACATCCCCCAATGTAATAAAAATGTGTCTTAAAATGTATTCAACGAGAGCACACGCCTAATTTATGTAGTATAAAATGGTAAGAAATAGTGTAATTTGACCATTGTATTATTATTATCATAATTATTCATCACAATTATTATTATAGAATAAAGTATGTATTCATCCTATCTCGACTTAAAGCTAGATATTTTCAATAATTGATGTGTCCTGTGTAATTGATATCATTTGTTGACGTTTTGAAGTCTTGCAGCTGTATCCAGACTAGCTGTCATCAATCCATTATCAGTAGAAGTTCGAGAGTTGCGAAATTTGTTATCGGGACAATTACTCATGGATTCCTCACAAGTAAAAGCTAAGACAAGAGTCATCAGAAGATGACATATCCCACCGGTCAAATTTTTTTTAGAAACCTAAAAATTTCAAAAGACACCATTTCAGTAGAATAGTTTTCGAGTTGTGCTCCGGAAACGAAATGATTATGGACGGACAGACAGACGGACGAACAGACGGATGAGGTGATGACTATATCCCACGGTATTACATATTCAAAGCTAACAGATTCGTTGTATCGTATTTAACATGAAAGATACCAGTCTTTGTCACAAACGATTGCATGGCTTTGGCAGAGATGTGAATGAAGGTATGTCTTTGTCAGGAAAGTACTGGGAAAAATATAAATTTAGAACGTATCAATACTTAATTATAGCAATACAAATATTTTCATCAACTTTGGCAATTATGTATGTATGAAAGGCAATATTGGCTATTAAAGTCCATATTCTTGTAGCAAATGATTGTTATAACAACACGATGTTGTGGAGGTCAATTTATTTTATTGTGAATATTCACAACGTTTCTCAGCCTTTCTTATGTTTTCTACTTCTATATTCCATTCAAAGAGTTTAAACTAGTAGGTATTATAAACTACAATGTTGATCAAAGTATTGATATTTGCACAAAGTGTTCACCACAATTAGTTCTGACTCTTCTATATAGTGAACCTCATTATTTACCAAAGTCATTTCTTAGATCTTTAACCTCGGAAATAACTTTGAATTGGTCAGTGATAGTCATTATAGGTTACATTCTCTCCTTCCATGCACATAGTGGTTTTTTGTGACACAGTGCACTTAATACAATACATCTTCTGGCTCTTATGAACGTATTTTACTTCATATTTCGTATAATATTTCCAGCCTTGCTTCAGATTGACTGTTAAGCTCACAATCCGACCGTTCCAAGCCACGGTGTATTACGTCTTCAAAGGAGGGATGTGAAGTTTTCTCTGGTTGACGGATGCTAATCTTGACAGCTCCATCGATCAATGTCAACTCAATATATGATACTTTAGAAACCTTGATAGGTATTCCTCGTTTGTAAAATATTTTAAGGCCATGTTTTGTACATATTTGCATATATTTAAAGCGTTTCATATATGCAATAGTAATAACTGTACAACTTTTGCCAGCCACACAATCTCTGACTGAAACACGCTTCAAATTACTCACTCTAACTATAATCTGCTTTACTGATCTCATACGTATTCCTTTATTTGACAATAGTGTTTTCACATTGCTTGAAAGTAGCAATGTCTTAATTATCGTCTTCTTCTGCAAACAAAGAAACAACAATTAAAACATATAAATCCAAAACTGGATCATCTTATAACCAAATCTGCCACATTTCTGCAGTGTTACTTTTTACAAATGTGGTAATTTAATTTCAATCTGACAGAATCTTACTGCATCGTATATAATGGTTAGCTCGACTCTGCCATCACTCAATAAGCTCTTAAGGTAACACTAACCTAACAGATGACAAGGCAGTGACTCTTGGAGAGGAGCGTATCATTGCACTACTTGCCGAAAGCGATGTGGTTACCATTGAAGCTAAGTACCATCAGAATTGAGAATTGTGAAAATTATATGGATAACAACTTCTTTATTCATGATATGCAACGTTTCGACACAGATTCATGTGTCTTTGTCAAGCTGATGGACAAATGGTGGTTGTGGTGATATACATATGTACAGTTAACAATGAACACCCCAACTTGGTAGAAAAAACTATGACTGCAGTAACCATTTCCAACAATAAATCTCCACTACCAGAATCAGCATCAATCAAGATTGTCATCCCCTATGTAGGCAAAACATCCCACCAAATAAGCAGACTCTTGAAACAACAGGCAGGCATTGACACAATCTTTTCCTCATCATTTAATTTGCAGAATTTGCTCCATGCAAATGGAAAGAAATGTAATTACGAAAACAACTGCAACCCTAAAGGGTTGATCTACAAAATAAACTGTGATTGCGGACAATGCTACATTGGTGAAACATCCAGGCCCATAAACACTCGAGTGAAAGAACACCAATCATCTGTGAACAAGCCAGACGACAAATCCGCTATAGCTGAACATATCATATACCTAACCATCAGATTAATTGGACTGAAATCACACATCTGGCTGCCAATCAAACTGATTACCGCCAAAGAAAATACAGAGAAGCCCTGGAGATTAAGTGGATCAACCGGTCAATTAACCGTGATCACGGATATTACATTCTCCCAGCTTATGATGTTCTCCTCAACCAATCAACTAAGTAAACTAGCTGTATACATTGCCCATCACTGGCTTCCCCATCTTAATCAAATGTCGCCACAAACCTGGGTCTGAGAACATGCAAAGCCATGACCCTTTTCCATGCATTCACTGGATCAACGACTCCTTCTTCCTGTAAGTTCGAGGGTAAGTGAAACTGCTGCACAGGACAAAACGTGCTGGAATCAAATATTGGCAGATCCTGAAGAATCAAGAAGAATCCGGCTAGCAGATTCCACCACTTTTTGCCCTCTGCTGTATGTTGATGAACAAACTGCCATCACTTATGGAACAATATGCAACTATTGTGGAAGAAGTTACCTTCATTGTTTTACACCTATGTTCCCTATTACATTTCTTTGAAACTTAAACACCATTTCAAATATTATATCCATCAACAAACTAAAAGGCACAATACAATGTATGTACTATGGAATTAACATTTACATTTCGGATAAGATAAGGATAGTGTAAGCTAACTGCAGAGTGTTAGCTGAAAAAATAAAAGACATGAAATAAGGACAATTTGGAAAAGAAAGAACTATTCATTCATCTGTCTCCAAGATATACTTATTTACGAGATAAAGATATTATGAAGAATGAATGGGGACTCGATTGTATCATTGCTCATTTTGGATCTAATTCAAGAGGAGTAGCAATTCTTTTTAACAACAACATAGTATCAATCATTGATGAAAATGGCAGTTTTATTATAAGAACAGGAAGATTTTCTGGATAACAACTATCATGTGTGTTTATTTACATTTATCTACTTACTCCCATTCATGTTTGTATTGGAAATCCTCATCATTCTCATGCTTTATGTTTGAATTACAAATCCCCATTGTATACCATTCTCCTGCTTGTTAATCTCCCTGATTGAGTTTCCTCACCATTGTTTTGTTTGCTATATAAATGTACGATATTTTGTTATTTCCTTACATTCCACCTGATGAAGGAGTGAGTATGTACTCCGAAACGTCGTGTATTTTCACATTAAAGAAGTGTTATCCAGAAAATATTCCTGTTCTTATGTATACCACTTCTAAATGCCCTTCAAAGACCTGAACTTTATTCTAACTGATATTATATTAGAGGGAATGAATGTTACCTTGACATATCTGTATTGTCCAAATAATGACGAACCTGCATTCTGTTCTAAACTATTCAGTGATATGTGAAATTTGGAAATGCATCAATAATGTGGTGATTGGAATCTTGTACTATAACCTTCAATAGATCTTGAAAACTATAAAAATATAAATAATCCCAATGCCAGAAATATTGTTTTGAAAAAGATTGGAGAATTAGACGATATTTGGAGAAAACGAAACAGCAATTGCAAAAAATCCACTTGGTGGAAGAGAAATTCAAAGCAGCAAACTAGGCTTGAGTTTGTTTAGTCTCATGGGATCTCTTCAATGTATCATATGAAAGCGACATTGTCCCAGGAAATCAATCTGATCAATTATCAATTACACTATCAATGTCAAATATATTAAGCAATTAGGCCATGGCTCCTGTAGGTTCAATACTCCCTTATTACGGAATGAAGATTACATCAACATTCTTAAAAGTACATTAATGATACTCTTTAGGAATATGCAAAACCAATAAACACAGAAGATGAATTGAACAATCATGTCAAGGATGGAACTTTGCAATTGAAAATATCTTAATCCTAATTTCTTGAAACCTTTTTGATTACTTTAAGAGGAAAGAAAATTTCTTTTTCTACTTTCATTAAAAAAGATAGGAATTAAAAAAGAAAATATCTTAAAGATACAATCCAATCTCTCGAGGAAAATATAAGAACTGATTACAATAATTAAAATGCAAATTCCTCATCAGAATTAACAACAACGAAAATGTTTTGGAAGAACTCAAAGAAGAATACATAAAAAAAATCTCAATTCCTAAAAAGAATTAAATGGTATGAAGTATAATTACTTGTTTGCCCAAACCAAATAGAGAGCGAAAACTTCTGAAAAGTTGGAGTCCTATTTCATTGCTAAATTCCCTCTACAAAATTATTAGTATATGCATAGTGAACAGACTAAAGATAACATTATCCATGAAAACCAAACTGGCTTCATAGATGTATGAGTGAAAAAAATAGACTTCTTTATGATATCATCTTTGAAACAAGAAAATTTAATAAACCTGGACCTCTGCTATTACTTGACTTTATAAAGCCTTTGATACTATCTCCAAATCATTTATTTTACAGATAAACAGCTGATTTTTCAGTCTACGGGGTACAGTAATACACTCAAAATAGATTTATAGCAATTATATTCATATTTTTCTAAGTCTTAAAAGATTGTTTTAATTTTTCCGGAAAGGTTTACCATTTCTCCTTTAATGCAATTTACAAATACTAATGCTTTACAACAAATTGAAGTTGCATGCATCACTTTTCTGATGCAATTCTGTGGTTGATTGCATTAGTATTTGGCCGGGGGTTGTGTCTCGAAATGATTTTCTTTTAATTTCAAATTTAGTAAAACAAATTAAACACAATTTCGATTTTGTTAAACAAAAAGCTTGCATCTTTCACATTAAAAGGCTATCATTACGAAAATAAATGTTGCTATCATGACCTCTCTGCCCTCAATTCTCACCAGCCTGGAATTGTTCTGAACGTTGTTGATAATACAGCGAAGTTCTCCTGCATTCGTTTGTAGTGCTCGACAAGACTGGGATGTGCATTTCTTAAAGAAATAGAGAAACAATGCTGAAGTATGTTCGGCAAACTTTAGTGACCTTTTGACCTCGTCAGTATTTTTTGTTATTGCATGTATTTGCAACACTGTCGAAAATTATACTTTTAGTAGTAATATTTAAATGATTAGACGTATAGTCCAGTAGAAATTGCATTTAACCCGGACATTGAGTATAACAAGCAAATTTTATGACAAAATGTCCCCGAATCGGGTACTTGATCATCATGAAAAACCCAACCAAAATCAACCTTGAGTAAATTGTCATTCTGGAGTAAAAACCTAAAAAAAAATAAGAAAATTGCTTAATATTTTTTAAAAAGAATAATTATTAGAAAAAACTATCAGTTTGTATGTATAAATGAACCCACATGGGGTACTTGATCATCATGGAAAACCCAACCAAAATCAACCTTAGAGAAATTGTCATTTTGGGGTAAAAACCTCAAAAACATAAGAAAATTGCTTTATATTTGAGAAAAGAATTGCGATTAGTAAAACTAGAAAGTTTATCTACATAGACCAACATTGGGTACTTACTGGCCATGAAAAACCAAACCAAAATAATCCTTGGGGATATTATTAGTGTAATAATCTTTTAAAAGATTGGGAAATTGTAAAATATTTAAAAAGAGTTATTTTTAGTTTAATATGAAAATTGTGTGCCTTTATGAACCAAAATGGGGTACCTGTTCAAAATGGAAAAATCAACCTTGGAGAAATTGTAATTTTGAGTATAATTATCCAAAAAAAAAGAGATAGGAAAACACTTTGAAATGTCCACATATTTTGCGAAGAGTTAGTCTCAGTGTAACAAGGTAATTTCATTTCTAAATGAACCCACATGAAGTACTTGTTCCCTATGGATAACCGGACCAATACACAAATCAACCTTGGGGAAACTGCCTTTTGGGGCAACATCCGAATGTAAAATGTAACAAGCGGTAAATTAAGCAAACATGGTAACTAGTGAATCTGTGGATCACAATCAACCTCAAGGGAAGTTCTAATTTCGAGATCAAATCTTATAAACAAATATGGTGATATTTCAATTTTGTTTTTAAGAACTTTATTTCATAAATAAGAAGCAATATATGATTAATTGTCATTACATTGGACATCATTGAATACTTTGCATTTAAATGTAAAGACTATATTAAGGTCAGTGACTGTTTTATGAGATACTGGATAGAAGCCTGCAGTCTGTCGAAAACATCATTGTACAGATAAATGCCTGTCTTGAACATGCTTGAAGAAAAACAAGACACCCAAGACTATCTGTATTGCAAATGATGACCAGAGGTGCACATTTTGATGGATACGCAAAACATTTTGGACATTATTGATGTCATTACTAAGAAGTGTAAATACCTGACAAACTTGGCTACGAGTTTTTGATGTCTTTTTCACTATGAAAAACTTAGAGATATTTTTAAAGAACAGATTGGTTAATAATTTCAACAAGGGTCATATCATTAAAACATTTTGTTGATGAGTATGTTTAAAAGTTTGAAATAGTCTCTCCTCTTATGTGGATAGATCATGTGGATAGATCATGACGTGTTTTACAATTAAAGGATATATTTACTTGTTAGCTTCATAAATGATGGAGGGACATGCCTGTAGAATTAAAGAAATAATATAGATTACTGTTACAAATAATTCACAAATAATCAGTTTGTTTCATTTATGATACCATTCGCTAAAATGTGACATGCTTTACCCAATTTGCATTTATTTAAAATAAAAGAATGCCTTCTTGGTATTTAGTCAACTAATAATGTTTAATGTGAAGCTCATATATAGGATATCTGTCTTGTTTTGACACACACTCATCGTGTGAGGTAGAAAGGTTATATATAAAGATGAGATAAACATGGTATTTGTCAAGAATTGACGGATATTCTTTTTATTATATGATGTAATTACGTCCGAAAAGTGGCCGCTTGGAACAGCCTGTCACCAGAGTAACACTGTGACTTGATAAGACAATTCGATGCGTCAGACCATTGTTTTATGACGTCAAATTATTTCAGTCACCTGTCGCAGTGAAAATATAAGTTATTTTCACTGTAGCTTGTAGGGGTGTAACGATACATCGAACTATCGATGCATCACAATTGGCTTGGCAATAGTACTATATCGATAGTATATACAACAACACTATCGCTATCGCAATATCGCAATACTATCGAAACTATTAAATTTCCCTAAATTATGAATGATTTACACAAACCTCATTGCATTTAATTCAAGATTTTTCATTTAGAATGTCAAAAGAGAAGAACTAGAGATAGGAAATAGCAAAATGACAAAAAGTCTTTTCAATTATGATCTCTTTATTGATCTTGGTTCCATTGTCCTAACATCAATTAAACATTTCTACTAAAACCTATAAAAAATATTGCTGAATATTGCGTATTTGTACAAAAAACCCTATCCCAATAGTTATTACAATAGTGAGTTACAATAGTCACCCCTAGTAACTTGATAGAGAGTTTTTTCACTGATAAATATCAGTATTTCATTGCTCATCATATAATAAATTGAAGATATTTGACATTACTCATCGAATACAATGCAGGCTTATATCTCATCGAGTGAAGTAGAAATGCATATTTTTATGAATGACGCAGCCATGAGTGTAAATGTATTATTTCTACTTCACTTGATGAGATGTACATGGTATTCGGTGTATGGTATGTACATGTCAAGTGTTCTATTTATTAGATTTAACGAATCATCCATAGTTCTTAAATGATGTTCACATTATGAACGGAGCCTCCGAAATTGACACTCCTTCCACGTCGATCCTATGATGTCATCCTAGTGTTATGATTGAAAGTATAATTTCACTGAGTAGAAGAACATGTTATTATATAATTGCAGGTGAAATACCGGGACCTATCAATGAAAATATACCGTGTTATCAGCCACTCGTGCAACTATAACCTTTCTACCTCACTCGATGAGATAAACATGGTATTAGTCAAGAAAAGCCAAATATCCTCTAATTATTGCACTCAGTGAAAATACGGACTTTATTTAAACTCATAAATTCCATATTTCACCTCAGAAAATATAATACCGGTAAACAAGTTTATCTGTTGTATCTCTATTTCTGATATGGATGGAAATTCGTATTTCTGTTATAAAGTGGAAATATGAGAAATATTAGCATAAGTATTGTTTTAACAATATTTATATTTTAAAAAACCAAACCAGAATTACATTAATAAACATAGTCATTATATAATTTCATTTTATAGGTATGGTTAATGAATATTTTAACTCATTGAGTGCATTCAATAATAATAAGTTTTAGGACTTTTATAAAGTTATGTAATAGATACAATAAAGCACCATGTCTGACATTTATAACCAATTAATAGAAAATCATGTTAAAACCATTTCCAAACATAAGATTACTAGTAATATCGCTAAACTGTTTTGAATTGGTATTTATCAATTATTATTTTTTTAAAATTACTTTTAAAAACAGAGAAGGCAAATTGTTAATTTTTTTTGGCTGAAGTTGATAGATAAATTTATTAACCGACCAAAAAGACACATATACAGTTTTTGCAATGATGTATTTTATTAAAAATAAATCCTGATAAATTTTCATCATTGACCAATGAACAAGTGAACAATTTGCTTGAAATATGGTTTGAGTTCATATTACCAATGATAAATACAATGTTCGAAATTTAAACAGTACCGATCAACAGACGCATTCTTCAAAGGAAATTAGTCGTCATGAAGCAGTAACGGGAAGATTACATGTTTAGCTGTTAAAAATTGCCTAAATTATTTTATTATAAGTCCATAACACAATGTTATACTTGAAATTGGATTTGAGTAATTTCGTAACATTGTCATTGTCAGTTTCATTCTATTTCATAATGATTGAGAGTTTAAAAAAGCATTAAGAATAGGTGACTTTGATACAAAAATTATCAATTTGGCATGTTGATATTTGTATCTATCAAATACTGAAAACCTGACTATTTGAAGGTATATTTCAAAGCCCTATGTGTTACAATAAATGTCACAAAGTATTTGCAGAAAATATAACCACAGGTCTCATCTTAATGTCATATTTCACTGCTTTGAAACTTATGTTGTCGGCCTTTTAGCTGTTGCTAAGAAGGGAGACAACTCAGATGAAACTGGTCAGCCAACTCATGTTATATGTACAGTAGCTGATTGCACCATTGGGGTACATTTTTAAATGGTCACAAATTGTCTGCCCAAGGTTGATTTTGGTTGGGTTTTTTTCACAGCATCACAGGGATCTATTAGTTTAGTTAAGAAACAAATTTGCTTGTTATACTAAATGTCCGGGTCAGGTAAATTTCATGTCGATTTCTACTAGACTAATACAATTGTATCTGATATAAAAAAAATAATAATCGGATCCAAACACATTACTCATATTATATACTATATATTGAGTCATATTGATTGGTAAAAGAAAGAACTGGAGTTGAGTCTCACCCTTGTATTCCAGGTTGCAGGTGAGGTTGAGTTCAGTTTGAAGGCACAGGCCATCTGTCCTGGATCGTATGATGGGGTTGAACATGAACAAACTCTGCTACAGAGGACTTGACACAGTCTAATTCCCACTGGACCAGTTGACGTGAGATAAGCAGTACAGATACATAAGAAAGCTTGTACTATGAACATACTTAGTGGAAAATCTTCTCCAATCGCAAATATTCCTTAATGAGGATAGGGTTTTTTCTTTTGAACACAAAAATAGAGAAATATAAATGTTCGATATAGATATAATGTCTGCTAAGCTTATAATGTTCAACAACAACTGTTAATGAATAACATATACAGATGTCAAAAAATAGTTTTAACAATCCAATGAACAAGGGAATGTCAAGTATTTCCGTCAACAATTTCAATGCAATTCAGGAATGCAATAAATGTGTTGAACACAGTAATATCCATCATTAGTTTAATCTTGATGAGAATTAAGGCAATCATGAATAGCGTGGACTGTTTATGTGCTAAGTCAATCAATTTTATACAAATGTTCAAATGAACTGTCGGAATGGCATAATTTTCAATAAATCAAAATGGCGGCTTAACCACGTGATCTACGAATTCGTGATGATTTACATTTTTGCTCACATGGTTATTGCACATCTTTTTAAAAAAGTTTCAAGTCTCTATCTGCATTTTTGAATGTTGAAAATGGACATTTAGATTCGAACTGGAAGTTGAATGACCGAATGGCCCGATTAAACCAAAAGTTTCCACGCCGTGACTTGACAGTGAGGACTATCATAACTATCATTACCTTTATTTTCAGATATCCCTGTTATCCAAGTAAAATGTAAATAGCGATGAAACCTTAATGAATGACGTTTTTGAATCTGAATCGTTCACGTCTCTTAGTGTATGTTAAAATCATGACTGGAAATGACGATTTTATTGTTGATTCATGACGACCACTATCCTATCTTACTGTACTGAAAACCAGGAGTCATCATCATTCCACTTATTTTATTCCAGTCCTTGTAGCCATATGGCTTTCCAAGCTCCTTTTGATTTGGAATACCGATGGTTTATACACTATGAAATCTTGAGTCAATCTTTGTCTTGGTTCGTTTCGGTGTCTGTGTATGTAAAGTTGATGGTTGTAGTGTGTTGAACATGACAAGGGCATTCGAAATACCTGTGTTCGGAAATTCACCTGTATTCATATCTGCGTTGGTACTCATCTGCAGAATAGGGAAGCCATCCTTCCAGCATAATCCCCGTCATAATGAAAAGCAACCCGTTCTCTAGGGAATATATTTCTTTTGTAATGTCAGCATAAGAAGACTCTGCTCTCTTCTTCCCTTTACGTAACTCCCTATAAAGTCTCTTTTCAAGTTCATTGGTCCTCCCTTTAACAAACTTTTCACTATCCTCCTCAAATGTTCTTAGCCGTGTGTCCCTATCCGTCTGCATTTAATCATGTCTTCCTCTTCCTCATTTCTTGAACAACATCCATTGTAACCATTCTTTCTGTTATGTCATTCAAGGCATCTCTGTAACATCTTTCATTGGCTGCACCATTCTGGGAAGACAAAAAGGCAAATGAATCGGCAAAGGAGTAGGTTCATTGACGAGAGTCACAGTGAAACATTTTCGCATTATGGAAGGTTGTTTGGTTTGAGATGAAATGAGCAGATGTCCTAGCTGCTGACTTTGAGATTGCATTGTGCTGGACGCTATTTTGACATTTTGTATTGATACATAATTTAATGAGGTATAGTGTATCTGCACATTCAATACGTGTTAAGTTAATATAAATATGAAGAATAGTATTACAATGAATATGTGCATCCTCTTCGGACAGGGCAATTATGATTACGTTATACAACAGAAACACAATAGTTTGCTTGTCCTATTTACCGCCAAATTCTTGTGTCTAGCTCTCATCGGTCTATCGATAAAACAATTAGGGCAATTAAATATGGTTAACATCTTTTTATCAAACAAACAGAAGGACACCTAAGGACGATAAAGAAATACGTAAAAATGTTTAGACATGAAACGTGATATAGCTTGTCTCATGCATTCTACACATACCTGTACCCATACATTATGAATTTATATGTGTCACTATTAACAAGATAACATATATGTTAAGATTAAATTCCATATTGGCATATTAAAGGTAGAATAACACAGAATTTATAGGCGTGAACATAGGAAGTCATGGTTCTTGAGAACGTTGACAGCCATCAATATGGTCGTTAATTTGCAACATATTTCATTCATTGAGTCGTGATGAAATAATGTTAATCAGAGACATTTGACTATGCGGACATTGGTCATACATGAATGGATCATATTGAGGGAATAAATCTTAATTTAATTCGTTTACTCACTCCATACTGGTATTATTGGTCTGGAAAATAATAATGAAACTAATAATGACATTTCAGTATTATGTCGTTTAAATATGATTGAGTTAGCATGGTGATATTCCTAGATTACAGTAATTTGTATTCATCATTAATTGCAGCCTTATATGGCATTTCTTGAGTCAATGATCTTGTAACATTGAAGCTTGTTTGAGGTAAACAGTTTGAGCTCATTGCTTCAACTTTTCTACAGTCAAAGAAGAATAAAAGAGAGAGAAAATAATCTTAATGTAATTAAACATATTTCTATATTGCTCAAAACCTTTCCACAAATGTTATCACAGCGTCTTCTTAAAAGCTTTCTTGTGTATTTGCAAATGCACTGCTTTTCATCTAGTCCAGATTAGACTGTATCAGTAACTTCTTTTCCTTTCTGCAACCTACTAGAGGACGACAATATTCCATAACTTTTTGTTCACATCACAATGTTTCAATTGCACTTATGGGTTTGGCTTTCATTATGTTATGTCCTTATCTATAAGCCCTGGTGGAATTAATATTATTTTCATTTTTTTTTTGTAAATGCAAACACATACCTTATTGAACAACACTAATATATTATTTAATTTCAATTTGGTAGAATTATTTCTTCCCATTTTGTGACCCCCTTTCACTATCAGCAATATATGTGGATATACATATGAAGTTAGATCAGTTGATATTAAGACTATTAGTAAAGCTAGATGGTGTTACCTATAATGATTGAAATGTTTGAACGATTGATATATATGTGACATTCCTTGATTTATTGAGTTGATGACACAAGTTTAGTATGTGATATTTGACTTTGTTATTATGTAAAGGCATTTTAAAGGAGGGTTCTAGAGGGGTATTTTTTGTGGAAACGAAATTCGAGAGGATATTCCTATTAACACATATATGTTATTAGTAAATGATTAAGACACAGAGTTATTGAAAGATAACAATGAAGGTACTATGTTGATGACTATATTTCACAACTTGATAAAGCGCACATTTGTTGAAAAATAAAAACAATGAAGCCATTCATCGGCGCTGCAAGTGGAGAAAACTTTGCTACAGCAAAACAGCAACTTATTTATAAGTTTTTTGGCATGTTATGTCTCACTTTGTGAATACGCTATTACAATTAGTATAACAAGTAATGCCAAAAAAAATCAAAGTTGGCGACAGAACCACTTGGATTCTATTGTCATCTCAAGAACTGATCATTTGGTGACACCTGGACATCATTAATAACTTAAGATCATGTTACCTATAACTATAGTGATGTTAAAGATGATGATGACAACTTGCCATCTTTAAGAGAAAATATGTAAACAGCAAGAACTTGCTGCTATCAACAATATAAGATAGTATAGAAACTCTCGAAAAAAAAGAAAATTACTACAAATATCTTTACTTTGGACAAATTCAGTCTTGTTTAGAATAATATGCTTATCACATGTGTTTAAATCAGCCGGTTTGAAATTAAATTACCTGTTTTTTTAGAAAGCAATTTTGGAAAAATAGTCAACTAGTCGTTCTTTTGGATATCATATGATACACCTTTGGGTTTATATGTTTGAAATGTGTATGGTTTTTTTTTGCAGGAAATGTAGAGAAGACGATACTAAGAAAATATGTGGCGTTTATCTTACTGAACAAGACTGAACACATCTTCCAATAAATTTATAAACGAAAGTAATGATAATTGAGTTTCATAATTCATGGAAGGGGATTAGTTTCGATTTCTAAATAAATACATTACTTGTTGGACAAGTGGATTTTTGCATTTAGCAAATATCCTTGATTTATTTATTAAACAATAAAAAGCTGCCATGCACACAAATAAAAGTAATGCGCCGATATCCGAGAGAAAATTATTTTATCCCACAGGCATGTAATACCATGGAATAAAGTCGTCGCCCGGTCCGTCTGTCTGTCCGTTTCCGGATCAGAACTCAAAAACCAGTAATGATATATTTTTTAAACTTTCCATGTGCATTACCCACCAACTGAAGTGGAGCGTTTTGATATTTCCAGATTTCTGAATTTGTTTGGGGTTTCCATAGAAACGTATTGAATTTATATTTTGTTCAGTGATAGGTTTGTTTCCGGAGCACAGCTTTAAAACTCTTCATCATATAGTCCTGAAAGTTTACATGTGTATTACCAACTAATTGAAGTGGTGCTTTCTGATATTTTTTTCTGATAATTTTCTTTTTTCCCGTTTCCACAGATAATGTTGAATTTGGACTTTGTACAGAGATGTCTGCTTTCGGAGCAGAACTCTAAATCCCTTCATGATATCTGAAACTCAGCATGTTTATTTCCCACTTAATGAAGTAGTTGTAGATATATAGAGAATCTCATCCAACTGTCTTCTGATATCAAATATATCAACAAGCGTTGATATTTGATATCAGACGACACAAGGGTGAGATTCTAGTTATCATCCAAAATCATTCTTCATTAGTTTTTAATGAAAAATGAAACTATCTGAACACAAACCTGCCATTTGGCTTCCAGTGCTGTGATGTCATAGCATTGTGATGTCATTACTTGATGATGCAAAATCATTGTCATGTCATGTAGCTGACGCCAACAGGGCATTGTTCAAAATCTACTGTCAAAACGTAGGAGGTATCGCTTGATCTCATACAAGCGATATCTCCTGTGGAACACAGTTTTGGATGATAAACACTTATCTGTCAAAGATGTTTTTTACAAATTATGTGGGACTGGTGGGATATGTCATCTTCCGATGAACAAAGCGGCCTGAAAAGGGACACATCGTGAACCAAGTTAATTTATTCAAATTGGTTAACCTTTTTGGATTATCCTTTTCGTATTGTCTCTGGCATAAGTGAACATTAGGGTGAGATAGCTAGGTTGGAAGTTTGAAAGGGGACATCACAGTACATAATTTCTAGTTAACTCTTCTTGTTCTGCATTTACACTCAATGTTTTCATAGTATATAATCTTATAGATACATCTTCATATACATCTTTATGATTCATTTCGGCGCGTTTTGCATTTATAAATGACAAATAAAATCAATTCCACTGGACCTTGAAAAAAAAAATACAAATGCTCTAAAAGAGGAAATGGTTCGTATTTACAGTGGTTTGCTGGTAGAAAGTGGTTGTCACCGATCGTTCATAGTCCCCTCCAACTCGTGATGGGGAAACACAGATTATTACTTATGTTGTTTTATTGATTAATGCGAACTTGCGAACTGTGTAATTCATAGAAAGAAACATGTAATAGCCTGTAAATATTTATTTATTGTCGAAGTAATGCTTAAGTTCCTTAGGCGAAGATACGGATTTTGATAATGTTAATTGGATGTGTCTACACACCCAGTTGTCTACACACTTAGTGGTAATCCTGTTTACAGGTAACATCATACATGTTTACTCCTAAAATCGTGATTATTGAGCAAACGAGCAAAGTTGTAAATATGGATCAGAGTTAGAAAATATTGTTTTCATTTTACTTTACAAAACGTGAAATACATATCTGTCTTTGGTAAAACATTAGAACTCGTCTTCTTAGCCCAATGTAAACACTTTTTACAACACTCCAGGCGATGAAAATTGTGACCGCCAGGAAGGAGGTATCCTCGGTTACCCAGGGTTTTATATATGTTCCATGACTCTTCACTATATCACCCTTGGGAAACTCTATCAGAGAAATCTGATCTTATTTTCACTCAGTTTTGGGAAATCCGCATTATACAGTAACATGTTTTTTTAATAAATGGTTTTTACCTACCAAATATTAGTATTTATGTCAACATCAAACCTGTCAAAGTAACAGATAATTTTAAAATAATGAACACAATGTACTAGGGTTTACAGCACAAGGTAACATATGGAGGAAAAGGGTTAACAAATCGAGCTCGTTAGCAGTATTATCCGCCGCTATAAAGGGAACAGCTTTTCTCAAAAACGATTTAAAATAGGACAACTACATTTGCAGTGTGGCTTGAGAGCATTAATATATTGATGGAGTTCGAAAATAAGAACCATGTGATTATTTTTTACATGAGTTATTGCCCTTGTTCTGTATTTTTTTACTCTGTTCATGGTATCTCCAAAGGGGACAGCTTTTCTCAGAAACTCTTTAAGATAGGGTTTCCAAATTTAGTGTGTGGCTTGTGGACATACATACCTTGATTGAGTTTGAAAAAGAGAACCGTGTAATTATTTTCTCCGGAGTTATTGCCCTTGTTCCGTATTTTTGGACTCGGTTCATGCTATCGTTTTAAAATAGGATTTCCCAATTTGATGCGTGGCCTGAGGGCATAAGTACCTTGATGGAGTTCGTAAATGAGAAGCACATTATTGTTTTTTGCGGAGTTATGGCACTTGTTCCGTATATTTAGACTCTGTTCAAGGTATCCCCAAAGGGGACAGCTTTTCTCAGAAACTATTAAAGATAGGATAACCAAATTTAGTGTTTGGTTTAAGGGTATCAATACCTTGATGGGGTTCGAAAAAAAGAAGCATGTGATTTGATTTCCCGGAGTTATTCGCCTTGTTCCACCTTTTTGACTCTGTTCCAAGTATCTTCAAAGGATATAGCTTTTCTCAGACATTGTTTAACATCAAATCAGTTGTGTTGCTTGAGGATATCGATACCTTAATGGAAAGAAAATGAGAAGCGCACAATTATTTCTTCTTGAATTATTGCCCATGTTCTCATTTCTTGTGTCTGGCGGGGGATGTTGATGACTATGTCTTCTTGTTATTTGACGACAATATTTTATTGTTTTAACAACAAATCTTTAAGTATAGGCAATACTTCATTGAAGTTATGACCTATCTGTTTACTGACGGAAATTTGCTTAAATATATGGTGATGCATTTTAACACACGACACAAAATATTATCGTCACCTACATGTATCTCCGTGTTTTATATGTTTGTTATTCCAATTACATACACATCTTAAATCGGCGATCTATTTGCATAAACAACATATATTTGGTTGTTCACTATGTACTTTTAGATTGACGGTGTATTAAAAAAATAATTATATGATAGACCGTCGAAGTTACATTTGATTTGACCAAAACTGCTGTGATGTCTCTTTGTGTGTTAGGTAAATGGTAAAAGTCATGAAAATGTTGAATGACCCCCTTCGTTGTGGCGGAGGATATAGAAATTACCAACGTCCGTGCATCCACCTGTGCACACAGGGGATATTCGACTGTGCAGGAAAACCGGATGTTGCACACCTTCAACAACCAATTTTCTACTGTACAGTTTTCTAGAAGTAAACCTGTCATCACGTTCATGGTTAGTTTGAGTTATTCTGATTTTTAACATTTGAAAAGTTACAAGTTTGAGTTTTTAAAGCTTTTCCCCACATATTTGCAACTACATAATAACGAAAATGTGCGTAGCCTTTTCATGAACGCTTATTTCAAGTGACTGACGTTATTGTAGCGATTGCGGAAATCTTTTTTTAACTCATTATATTACACAGATGATGATCATAAGGGGCTTTTGTTAACTCATACAATAAAATAAGTTTTATTCGAAGTCCAGTTTGACTTTACAATTCTTTTCATTTTATATTTAAGGAGAAACACAACAAAATAGTGACTGAACGCTCAAATGGTTGTTGCACCAGCGCTGTACAGGGAGCATTCTCTTCCCACAGAGTTTAGTCCCTACAGTTTTCCGGTTCTACCCTCTGTTACATTACGCTCGATAATGTGGGCGGGAAGGTAGTGTTCTGATTGGTTGCAATTGAATCTAGTTGTGCAATCAGCGGGGCCATTGTAAAAGTGACATTTGCCAATGACACGTCATAATGATAAAATAAACGTAAGGGCAACGTTTTCTCATTTTCCTGTGTTTTCTGTGTTTTCCGCGAACTATGCTATTTGATTTTGTGAAAACTATTGATCATAAACATAATTATAAATAAAGAAGACCAAATCAGAGACAAATACCAAAATCATTTCATTTGCGTTATTTACATCAGACATATTCGAATGACATATGCTAATGAGCAAAACCCTTCAGAGTAAAATGCCTTGATCTATTAAGTTACCCTGTCGACATGGCCAATCACAAATGAGTTTTCATTGGTTAAGAACCAGGGATACGGTATGAGATTTCTCTTTCCACCGCTAGGGGACTTTGGTTCTGCTCTCGATTTCAAGCGTAATGTAACAGAGGGTAGAACCGGAAAATTGTAGGGACTAAACTCTGTGGGAAGAGAATGTACAGGGAGTTGCAGAAACTGAATTTTCGACTGTACAAGGAGTTATGATTATAATTCATGATACATAACGCCATTCGTGTTACAATGGATTTGCTTCATTGTTAAGGCTAAATGCATGCTGCATATATCCTTTTACTGATGGCGACAGACCGTTCATTGCTGCTATGGTAAATCTGCTTCGGGCATTAGAAATCAGTACAAGAGTGGAAGCAGAGTCTACCTCACAAAAATGGCTTGATTGACAAGCCACAGGTCATACGACATATAACATATGCAATATCCATATATCATTGTTAATTCTGTCCGAGTGAAGTCGTATTTGATCTTGAACATTATACCGCATCAATCGCATAATATACTTAATAATATAACATTTAGTCTCAGAAATATTTATTTTTATCACCGACACAATTTAAAATTTTTTTTTTTTACAAAATGGAACACTAAAGATGCCTCAATCTGAGCTGAGTAATCAAGACTTGCTATAATTTTCTAGACTGGGTTGGTCGTGAATTGAATATTTTGCTATTGGGTCTGGATGACAGACAGTGTCGTATAATTTTCGCTTTTATTGACGCATTTGAGAAGAATCTAAAGTGTAAGTTCTAATGCAGACTGCCCACCATGTTTGCAATTCTTGGCAGTACTTTTGCAGTCATTTTTATTTAGATAAATTTAAACATATGTATGGTTTGGAATTTTCACAAATAATGGCAAAGATATCCCGCTCGTAGCGCTGATGAACGGCTTCACTTCTCATTGTTTTTATTTTTGTCTAATGTGTGCTAGCCTTTAAAAAAGATTTCCAATATAAATTCATAAAAATATCACCCTCAATAATATGTTTCCACAAAAAGTACCCCAAAAGAACTCTCTCTTGACGGAAATATACATTTCATAACAAAAAGCAATACTCGTCTAAGGGTTCAACAGCAAATCAATATTTGCTGAACATTACGTTTTAATTCCACAAAAAAACGCAAGTTTTGTCACTGTTTTGTCAGATATCTCAAGGCTAAGTTAACCATTTGCGTTGAGTGTGACTTTAATTATACATGAACAAATTAACAAATAATGGATATTACTTATAATACTCAAGATAAACATTACATATTTTATGCGATGACAATTGCAGTTGCCTATCACAGTGCTCAATCACTCTGTACGCAATAACCTGTACAATCACGGCCCGAGACAGCAGAAACAACCATTTATTGTACAGTTTAGATTTAGTCAGAATAGGGGCTTGAAAGAGCCCAAATTACGTGTGTTGAGCATCATATGATACAATCTGTAATCTCTCTGCATAGAAAATGTGTTATTAAATGACACAATTCATCTACATTGCAGTGATGGACAAATTTAGACATATTGTCGTAAGACATACAAACACGATCTGACAGACGACAGTAAATCATCCCGATAAAGACTGAACGAATGCCACATCATAGTAAGGGTAATTTAGGGTACAAGAAAGCTTCGTCTGCCCACACATACATTTTGAGCCCATTTCAAAGAACATATTTTCTATAATTACCGTGTAAATAAACACTGGGTAGCTTTCAGTAAACTGTACAGTGGAAAAAGGGTTGTTGCAGGGTGCAACATCCGGTTTTCATGTACAGTCGAATACCCCTGTTGTGCATCAGGGTTTCGTATCCAGGACAAGAACTAGAAATGTGAGGCCGAGATCAATGAAGTTTGGTTTGAAAAATCATCATGTGTAAATGGGTCTCTTGACGTTTTTGACTCCTTTGAAATTTTAGGAAAGATACCAGTGTTTGGCACAAACGATTGCATGGCTTTTGCAGAGGTATGAATGAAGGTAGGTCTTGGTCAGGAAGGTACTGGGGAAAACATATACATTAAAAACATATCAAATCTAAATTGAATTGCATTACAAAAAATAATCAAATTTGGAAACTATATGTTACATGTTAACGGAAATATTGATTTAAGTCCATGTTCTTGTATCAACTGATTGTTAGAAAAATATGGTGTTGTGGTAGCCAATTTATTTTATTGTGAATATTAACAACGTTTCATGTGTTCTATCAGGCCTAGATCAATGAAATTTGGTATGTGGAACAGACATCATGTGAAAAAAGGGTCTTTTGGGGTTTTCGACTTCTTTGATTATAACTTAACTTAATATTATGTTTTCTGACCAGAACTCAAATGATGAAAAGACATCATGTGTAGATGTGCTTTTTGGAATTTTAACTACTTAGGAATTATATTTTTAGCCGTGATATTGAAACAAAACTTTACATATTGTTTCCGAACCAGAAGTTACGTTTTGTAAGGACTAGCTTAGGAAAACTTGGTGAGACGAACAACCACATGAAGAGGTGGGTTTTTTTCTAACACAGGACAAAAAGTGGTGGTGTCCATTTGCCGGATCCTTCTAGATTCTCTCGAACATTGACAGATCCTGAAGAATGCGGAAGGATACGACAAGCGGTTCCACTACTTTTTGTCCTGTGTACAAAACTGAAAATACCTTTTTACAATTTCACTTCTAGAACATATCTTGAAAACTGAAGAGAGATTAATACAACTTGTAAAATATATATGAATTATTACTTAGGAATGATTAAGGATTTTTCACCAAGCAGGCTCCACAATCAGTGTTCATTATGTTTTAAACTTCCAACAAGGCGGGGAATAAAGTCAGCTCCATATGTCCGTATGTCCGTCCATCCTTTTTCTTGTTAGCGCGATATCTGAGTCTTCAAATATCTTGTGAAGCACTGCACCTAGCGTCTTCAAATTTGGTACCAGTCTTTATTTTGAGATTACGCAGACATCAGTCGATCTTGGTGACCTTGACATTAGCTGTGTGTTCATCCTCTTAGCTCATTTCTTAATTATGGTGAGGGACATGGTCACGTTTGTGACAATTACTTGTTAACTATGGAAACCCAACTGAATTCCTTTGTTTATTCAAATATGCACATCATGTAACCATTTCAGCAAAATCTGAAAGATGTGTGTCAGTGAAACTTCCCGTTGAATTTGTAAACAAATGATAAAATTGCCATTATTTCATTTAAAAAGTTATAATTTAAATTCTTTTTCTGCAAACATTGTCCTCGATTTTGAAATTTTAGACTTGCAATACATCCCCCAATGCAATAAAAATGTGTCTTAAAGTGTATTCAATGAGAGCACACGCCTTATTTATGTAGTCTGAAATGGTAAGAAATAGTGTAATTTGACCATTGTATTATTATTATCATCATTATTCATCACAATTATTATTATAGAATAAAGTATGTATTCATCCTATCTCGACTTAAAGCTAGATATTTTCAAAAATTGATGTGTCCTGTGTTATTGATGTCATTTGTTGACGTTTTGAAGTCTTGCAGCTGTATCCAGACTAGCTGTCATCAATCCATTATCAGTAGAAGTTCGAGAGTTGCGAAATTTGTTATCGGGACCATTACTCATGGATTCCTCACAAGTAAAAAGTACGACAAGCGTCATCAGAAGATGACATATCCCAGCGGTCAATTTTTTTTTAGAAATCTCAAAATTTCAAAAGACACCATTTCAGTAGAATAGTTTTCGAGTTGTGCTCCGGAAACGAAATGATTATGGACGGACAGACAGACGGACGAACAGACGGATGAGGTGATGACTATATCCCACGGTATTACATATTCAAAGCTAACAGATTCGTTGTATCGTATTTAACATGAAAGATACCAGTCTTTGTCACAAACGATTGCATGGCTTTGGCAGAGATGTGAATGAGGGTATGTCTTTGTCAGGAAAGTACTGGGGAAAATATAAATTTAGAACGTATCAATACTTAATTATAGCAATACAAATATTTTCATCAAATTTGGCAATTATGCGTTGTATGTTATGAAAGGCAATATTGACTATTAAAGTCCATATTGCCGTTGTAGCAAATGTTTGTTATAACAACACGATGTTGTGGAGGTCAATTTATTTTATTGTGAATATTCACAACGTTTCACAGCCTTTCTTATGTCTTCTTCTTCTATATTCCATTCAAAACGTTTAAACTAGTAGGTATTATAAACTACAATATTGATCAAAGTATTGATATTTGCACACAATTTTCACTACAATTAGTTCTGACTCTTCTATATAGTGGACCTCTTTGTTTACCAAAGTCAATTTCTTAGATCTTTAACCTCGGAAATAACTTTTAATTGGTCAGTTATAGTCATTGTAGGGTACATTCTCTCCTTCCATGCAAATTGTGTTTTTTTGTGACACAGTACACTTAATACAATACATCTCCTGGCTCTTATGAACCAATTTCACTTCAGTTTTCGTTGAATATTTCCAGCCATGCTTCAGATTGACTGTAAAGCTCACAATCCGACCATTTCCTGCCATGGGGTACTTCGTCCTCAAAGTAGGGATGTGAAGTTTTCTCTGGTTGACGGATGCTAATCTTGACAGCTCCATTGATCAATGTCAACTCAATATATGATACTTTAGAAACATAGATATGTATTTCTCGTTTGTAGGATAGTTTTGGGCGATGTTCTGCATAAATTGTCATATATTTCATGTATACGTTATATATTATAGTAATAGATGTATCACATTTGGCAGCCACACAAGTTGTGACTGAAACATACTTCAACTTACTCACTCTTCATATTATCTTCTTTACTGATCTCATGAGTATTCCTTTATCTGACAATCGTGTTTTCACATCCCCTGGAAGTACCAGTGTCTTACTTATCGTCTTCTTCATCTTCTTCTAAAAACAAAGAAACAACAATTAAAACATATAATTAAAAAACTGGATCAATCAAAGCTGCCAAATTACTGCAGTGTAACGTTTTACAAATGTGGTAATTTAATTCCAATCTGACAGAATCTAACTACTTCGTATATAATGGTTAGCTCGACTGTGCTATCACTCAATAAGCTCTTAAGGTAACGCTAACCCCAACAGATGACAAGGCAGTGACTCTTTGGGAGGAGTGTATCACTGCACTACTTTCCGAACGCGATGTGGTTACCATTGAAGCTAAGTACCGACATAATTGTTATACAGGGTTCAATCGCCGTTACAATGTGAACAGCTAGCGAAAATGTCGAGGTCACACACACAAATGTGGTAGAATCCATTTGACGGAACCTTCCGGATTCTCGAAAATATTGGCGGATCTTGCTTGCAGATTCCACCACTTTTTGCCCTGTGCTGTATGTTAATGAACAGAGTGCCATCACTTATTGAGCAATATGCAACTTTTGTCGAAGAGGATACCTTCTTTGTTTTACACCTATGTTCCCTATTTCATTTCAAATATGATATTCATCAACAAACTAAAAGGTACAATAAGTATGTACTATTGAATTATCATTTAAATTTCGGATAAGATAAGGATAGTTTCAGCTAACTGCAGAGGCTTAACTTGAAAAAATAAAAGACAATCATCTGTCTCCAAGATACACTTATTTAAGAGATAAAGACATTATGAAGAACGAATGGAGACTCGATTGTATCATTGCTAATTTTGGATCTAATTCAAGAGCAGTAGCAATTCTTTTTAACAACAACAGAGAATCAGTAATTGATGAAAATGGCAACTTTATTATAACTGATATTACAAAAGACGGATTGAATGTTACCTTGACAAATCTGTATGGTCCAAATTAGAACGAACCTGCATTCAATTCTAAACTATTCAATGATATATTGAGTTTAAAAATAAATATTATTATTATTTTAAATAAAGACAATAAATCTAAAAATAAATGATAAAAATATAAATAATCCCAATGCTAGATATATTGTTTTGGGAAAGATTGAAGAATTAGACTTAATCGATATTTGGAAAAAAACAAACAGCAACTGCAAAGCATTCACTTGGTGGAGGAGAAACCCAAAGCAGTAAGCTAGGCTTGACTTATTTTAATCTCACAGGATCTCTTCAATGTATCATATGAAATTGTCCTAGGGTATTAATCTGATCATTAACCTATTACACTATCAATGTCAAATATATTAAGCAATGAGGCCTTGGCTACTGACGTCCAATACTTCTCTATTACAGAATGAAGGCACGGCAACTTTGACTGCAATAGAGAACTGTTCTACACGCAGTAAGGTTTGGGTGCAATGCTTCAGTGAATTTCAGCTGATACCACCCATGGTTCGCTAGTTCCAGCCGCTGCTCGCAGGTTCACCGCAGTGCATAGCCACATGGCTTGTGGGCTTTCTCCTTGCCATAATACTAGCAGCCATGATATAAGTGAAATACTCGTTAAATACGGCGTTAAACCCCAGGTCACTCATTCACTCGCTCAAAATTCTTAAAAGTACATTAAATGATACTCTTTGTGAATATGCAAAACCAATAAACACAGAACATGAATTGAACAATCATATCAAGGATGGAATATTGCAATTGAAAATATCTGAATCCTTATTTTTGAAAACTAATTAATGAATTTAAGAGGGAAAACAATTTCATTTTCTACATTTATTAAAAAAGATATCTCGAGAAATTGATTTTAATAATTTAAATGAAAATTCCTTATCAGAATTATCAGAAAAGAAAAAGCTTTTTTAAGATCTCAATGAAGAAGACATAAAAAAATATCTCAATTTCTAAAGAGAAATAAAGAGAATGAAGAAGGTTGAAAACTTACAAATTAGTCAGTTTATCAATAGTATCATAAAAGATAATGGTGATTTGGCAGCAGATGAACATAATGGGTTTCTCTCAAACTACTTGGACCTATCAAGAGCATGTAGACAAAGGAGATGCTATTTCTCCATATATATATTTCTTCTGGGTCATAATGATTAGAAATAATGATACAATAAAAAGAATACAAATTGGAGAAACAGAATACGTTATTTTCCAAAACGCTGATGACTAGATGGCTCCGAAAAATGCTTACAGGCGACATTAGAAACACTAAGCACATATGCCTAATTTTCAGGCTTAAAAATAAACGTGATGAAAAGACAGGTATTATGGATAGGCTCAGAAAAAAAATCCCAAAAATTATTTTGTCAGAACTTGAATTTGGACTGGTGTAACAATTAATTTATACTGTTAGGTATCATATTTACACACAATCTCGCGGAAATGGTCGAGCAAAATTACAAAGACAAACTCAAGCTTTTAAAACTATCTATGAATCAGTGGTTACCCCCCTAGGGAGAAATTTTATATTGAAAAGCTTACTATTACCACAACTAAACCACCTATTCACGAGCCCCAAATAAAAGAAGTCTTATTCAATCGCACAAAATCTCATGGATAAAAAGAATACCAAATTCTGAATCCAAAATACAGAAACTGTTACGAGCCAATGTACAAACAGATATAAATAGCTTCATACAAACATGTGAAACACATATACAGGAATCCGTTATAACACCCGAAACTTATCCTTTTTGGAAAGATACGTAAAAATCTCGAGGTGATTTTATTTACTACACCAGGCGGATGGCAATTCCTTTCTCAGGTACTTCCCTTCATTTTTTCAAAACAAATATAACCCAACGATCACGATGGGAAAACCAAGAGCTTAAATTAATTGTCAGTGATTAACTGAACTTTCAAGATATTGATCGCCTCTACTGTCTGTAATATTACCCAAGCGGCGTTAAGTGTTACTCACTCACTCACTCACTCAAGGATTATGCGACTAATGTGGTAAGCTTCTGAAAGCAAAATATTCTGTAACCAAGTTTATTGGCATGGTATTTTGAGTTGTTTGCACATGTTACTAATGGAGATTTTCTATCATTGCTTTCATACAGGTATAAGGAAGATGTGGACAGGACGTGCAAAGGCGGATTGAAGCACTGCAAGATAACCCCTAAAGAAGTAGATCACTACCAACGTGGTAACAAACAGCGGTGCCACGTTACTATCTTTCAGAAATATATTTCTGTCTGCCCAGAAGACAAGAGAGATGATGTCCTGTACCTAACCCCTCTTCAGAACTTCACTGGTAGCACCTGGTACAGCCGACAGGCCATGGGCCACAACAGTCTTCAGAAAGTCGTGCCCGACCTATGTAAGAAGGGGGGCGTCTCTGGTCACAAGACGAACCACTCTCTTCGCGTCACTGCCGCAACTACCCTATATGAAAAGGGCATCGATGAACAGCTTATCATTGAGCGGATTGGTCATCGAAGTATTGAAGGTGATTATCAATTATATTCATTCCCTTAAAATTGTATAAGACCAATATATCACCCTATATATATATATATATATATATATATATATATATATATATATTATGGTATACTATACTTCATATAGTCCTTTGTAGAATTATTTTAATCCGATACTAGTTTTTCGTCAATAGTATTGACTGATCAGGGATGAAACGATAACATCGTTAACATAACATTACAAGCATATTTCGGTTTATACAATAAATCAATAGAAGCTACCACATCATCTAAATGCTATGTTTCATTATGAAATGATATACATGTTTGCTTTTCACATTAAAAGACGGTACTTAATTTTCATTTTTTTTGGACAAGTGTACGCGCCTACAAACTGACTTCGGACGGACAGAAGAAAGAAGAGAGCGCAGTGTTGAATGGAGTGCTCCTGAATATGCTACTGTTTCAGTGGACACGCCTGCACTGGACACTTCCGAGAACACTGGATCAACAAGAAGAATGCCAGTCATCCATGCCACAAACTGTGTATTCAACTTTCATATGAAATAAACACAGACTTTCTGATTTTGTTTTCTTTGAAACGATGTAATACAAAGGGTCCACAGAATTAATTTACGTCAAAACCGCTAACCGATAAGTTTCCAAAACATTGTTACGGAGGTGGTTCTGAAATATTTCCCAAGGCGAAGCCGAGAGAAATGTTCAGAACCACCGTCGTTACATAACCCCCGAGGGAAGATAATGAGAATAACCGCGGAGAAAAAAGATGGAATATAACCGCCCAAGGGGCGTAAGTGTATCGTAACACTCTGAATGGCCCACTTCCTGCCTTTGAGGGTTAATAGACCATTAGCTTCAAATTGGTCTTAAAACGAAACTTTGGCATCAATTTAAAATGACTGAGTGACGTGTATTTAGCTTTATGTTGTTGATTTAGTTCATATGATATCGTGCAGAGAATATTTTAAAACTGGTCAAAGTATTGTAATGACTTTGAAAAATGAGATCAAGGTTAATCGACTGTTGGACTGTAGCTAGGTGCAGCGGCTCATATCGTTATCGAGCTAACAACATTTTAACTGTCAAATTCTCGTAGTGTACTTGGAAATGAGGTCAAGTTCATCCACTATGAGTGGTATCTGAGTATTCTCAAAATGAAGATTGGTACCAAAAAGATTATAGGTGCAGCTGTTCATGAGGTATCGTGCAAAAAGTCATATTAAATATAGTCGCAAGCGACGACAAAAGGATTCAGCGCATTTTTGATTAATTTCCTAGTAAGTATATCATATCAGCAGTCATTCCTGAAAGTAACACGAAGATCTCTATAAGCATTAAGCTACAGCAGCCTCTACCTCTCCATCATGTAAAACGAAAGTCGGATTTATCAACAACAATCAAAATGGCGGCTAAACCACGTGACTTTCGAATTCGTTGTGATAAACTTTTATGCGTGCATTGTCATTGCGCATCTTTTAAAAAAAAATTGCAAGTCTCTAGGTGACCTTTGAAAAAATTTCCCATGTTAAAAATCGAACTTTAGAATCGTACTGGACCTTTAATGGTTTGATTGATTGAACCCAAAAGCTCCGCTGAAGAACTACATGGTAAGGGCTATCAGCCTACAAAGTTTGGTTGCAATAGTCGGATTCCTTCTGGCAAAAGTCGTGTTTACAAGATCCGTGGTAGAAGAACAAAGGAATTACGACTTTTACACAGTCTATGGGCGTGACCTGCATCCTGTGTTTCTGTTGATCAAATTGTGTGAATAGTTTCGCATGAATAGCGACGTAACCGTACATCTTACAAAAACGTTATGATTGACTTTTTTGTCTGTAATGTTCCTGTCTATCATATGAAAAAAACTTTAACTCTCTAAGTGCTTTTTTAAAATCCACCCCATGTTAAAATTGTCAGTGTTATTTATCTATAATAATTATAATTCTCAAAAACCGAAATGGACTGTTCAGCATTGATTTTAAGTATTGATTCGTATAGACCATAGTACTGTCTTACCTTTACTGGAAAAATCTTGAAATATTTGTTTAAACTTTATGAGTTATCTCCCTTTGAAATTTGAGCTTTTTCAAAATCAACCAACTTTGAGTGTTCACCGTGCAAAAAGTATTGGGTTTACGCTCTTGAGGAGACACACCATGTATTCACCAATATCTCAGCTGCATACAAATATAAGTTTCAGATTCGTGGTGTAAGTATCTTCAGAGAAGAAGATTCTCAAAGGTGCATGGGGTCCGCAAATTTTCAAAAGTGCGAAAATACAATATGGCGGCGAAACCACGTGACCTACGAAATTGTCATGATTTGGTTTTTTGCTTGAATTGTCAATGCGCATCTTTTAAAAGAAATTGCAAGTCTCTAGCTGCATTTTGAAAAATTTAGCCATGTTAAAAGTAAGGGCGATCATCTTGCAAAGTTTGGTAGTATTAGCTGCATTCCTTCTGGTAGAAGTCGTGTTCACAAAATCCGTGGAATAATAATAATAATAAAACACGCCAATCTCAATAAGGATTCAGCACTTTAGTGCTGAATCCTTAACTAGAAGAGCGTTTGCGGGACACCGCAAAAGCAGAGCAGCTCCGAAACTTTGGGTCTCGCCTTTCCCTGTTCCGCCTTCTCCTCAGCATAAATAAAATGGGAATTTTTTTGGACAAAATGTTTTTCATTATTCAAGTTATTCTAACAAGTTGAATCATCACTGGGGTCACTTTTCACAACTTTGTTCTTAAAACCTATTTCTGATTTCAAAATTGGATCAAAAGATTAACATGGCCTTAACCAATATCTCATGACCTTGAACTTTGACCTTCAAGGTCACACCATCAATAATTACTTTTCATTGTGTATAACAATCATGCGATGACTCAAAAGTGTTCATTGTTAACATAAGGCATATTCACAATAGCACGCTTAAGTTGTGACCTTGCTGTGACCTTGACCTTTAACAGATTTTAGCAAAAACGTTTTCAAATCTTGGTCTTTCTCCATAGTTGATATATACCAAGTTAGGGCCTGATAGCACAGAAGTTGTTGAAGTTATCGTGTTTACAAGGATTTTTGTAGTGATTTCATAACTCATGACCTTGACCTTTGACCTTGAATGTGAGCATGTCAAAATATTTCCCAAGGTGTACAAGAAAGAAGCTATATATATGACGCGTTGATACCTTCATGGAAAAAGGTAATTAAGTGATTTCAGAACTGGTGACCTTGACCCTATCTCGCGACCTTGACCTTTCAAATTCAAGGTCACACAATCAGTGATCACTTTTCATTATGTATAACAATCATGTAATGATTCAAAGTGTTAATAGTTGAAATAAGACATTTTTGCAAAAGCATGCTTAAGTCGTGCCCTCGCTGTGACCTTGACCTTTGACGGATGTTAGCGAAAACCTTTTCAAATCTTGGCCTTTCTCCATAGTTGATGTACACCACATAAGAGCCTGGTAGCACAAATATTTGTCAAGTTATGGTGTTAACAAGGATTTTTTTTAGCGATTTCAGAACTTGTGACCTTGACCTTTCACCTTGAATGTGAACATGTCAAAATCATCCACCAGGTTTATAAGAAAGAAGCTATGTATAGGAGGTGTTAATTCCTTCTTGGGAAAAGATTATTTAGTGATTTCAGAACTGGTGACCTTGAACATGTTTCGTGACCTTGACCTTTTCAATTCAAGGTCACACAATCAGTGATCACTTTTCATTGTGTATAACAATCATGTAATGATTCAAAGTGTTAATAATTGAAATAAGACATTTTCGCAAAAGCATGCTTAAGTCGTGCCCTCGCTGTGACCTTGACCTTTGACGGATGTTAGCGAAAACCTTTTCAAATTTTTGCCTTTCTCCATAGTTGATGTTCACCAAATAAGAGCCTGATAGTACAAATATTTTTCAAGTTATCGTGTTTACAAGGATTTTTTAAGCGATTTCAGAACTCGTGACCTTGACCTTTCACCTTGAATGTGAACATGTCAAAATCATCCACCAGGTTTATAAGAAAGAAGCTATGTATATGAGGTGTTAATTCCTTCTTGGGAAAAGATTATTTAGTGATTTCAGAACTGGTGACCTTGAACATGTTTCGTGACCTTGACCTTTTCAATTCAAGGTCACACAATCAGTGATCACTTTTCATTGTGTATAACAATCATGTAATGATTCAAAGTGTTAATAATTGAAATAAGACATTTTCGCAAAAGCATGCTTAAGTCTTGCCCTCGCTGTGACCTTGACCTTTGACGGATGTTAGCGAAAACCTTTTCAAATTTTTGCCTTTCTCCATAGTTGATGTTCACCAAATAAGAGCCTGATAGTACAAATATTTTTCAAGTTATGTGTTTACAAGGATTTTTTAAGCGATTTCAGAACTCGTGACCTTGACCTTTGACCTTGAATATGAACATGTCAAAAAAATTCCCCAGGGGCATAAGTAAGAAGTTATGTATATGAGTTCTCAAAACCTTCTAGGAAAAAAGTTATAGCGAATACAAAACGCGCATGCGGCGGCGGCGGCGGCGGCGACGGAAACTGCGCAAAAACTGATAGCAGCTCCGACTTAGTCGGAGCTGCTAATTACTCGTGTCGTAGTGACCTTTACAATCATGTCAAGGTGCAGGTGTTCATGAGACATCGCAAATAACAAGAAAGAGATGACAAGAAACGTGAGAAATTGGTGCAACCAGGGGGGATACCGTGTCCCTCTCTCCTTATGCCATATAACTAATGCCTGAAGGGTTCAAAAGTATATTGGAATTATGACACTTAACAAATTTAACCACAATTCTCCAATTAAATGATAATTTTAACATGACAACATGGCTTATAGTGGTGATGTAACAATGAATGCCATGAAATTATCATTTTGTATATAATGTATATATATGTTTGTGATATTGCACTTTTATTATATATATTTTATTTTACCAAAGACTCTTGGAGGGTAAGACGAATTTCCCAACCGGGTTTATAAAGTTTATCTTATCTTATTTTATCTTATAAGTTTAATTTATTGTATAAAACATCTGTCCTTTAAACATATTTCTAACAGGTTAAATATTTATTTGCCTACAAAATGCTTGGTTCATTAAGTATTTATTAGGCAAGCAAATCTGTAGTTATTTTCATGTTGATTTATATATTTGAACAGTATGCGTACTATGTAGTAATGAGGAGTAATCTGCCTTTAATAGAGTGCAGTTTAAATACTGATTTACTGAAAACCTGATTAGAATGTCCATACATATAATGTTTAGGGCTTATTTTTCAGTCTTCGGGTACAGTCATACACTCAAAATAGATTTATAGCAATACCATTCATATTTTGCTGAGTCTTTAAATATTGTTTTAATTTTTCCGGAAAGATGTAAAAAAATTCTATGATTATATAAATATGTAATCATTTTTATCTCGTCTCTTTCAAGTGTAAAGGTGTTTTATTTTAGGGATCAAGCAGTAAGGAGAATGTATTTGCGGAAGGTTTGTGGAAATGTAATAATAAGGACCTCATTTTTAGGGATCAGAAGTATTTTGTCTAGACCTGATGAACATAATGTGTCAGGAAAAATGTCATATTCTCGGGTTGTTATTTTATAACAGCTGTATTCTTTCAAAACAACTTAAAAGGATGGCTCTAACTGTGATTCTATGGATATTCCCACCGTTACGGTTTCTCCTTTAAAGGTACATCGATTTTGTTTCATAAAATTTTATTAGGCTTTAATACCTTCCGACTCACCATATGTGCTGTTTACAGTACAAATAAATTCACTCAGCTTGCATATTCATCTCCAATCGTCAAATATATCATAAATACTAGTTTTAACTAAAATAGGGTAACATCATTATGCACTTTTAGAAACCGAAACTGCCATTTACATGCATAATTTAACATGATCAACCCAAATTTATCATTTTGTCTGTTATTAATAAGATTCCAAAATTACGTTTGCTCATTGACGCGCGCCACACGCAGATCATTGTCCGGTTTTCGATCAAAAATCACTTCTTTTACCTTCATATCGTCAATATACTAAGTCGGGTATCATCAAAATTATGTTTTTCGGCAACAATCAGTATTTCTCGATAAAGTAAAACAATTTTTTAACATTTGGAATATGTGACCCCAAACAGCACAATGGATGAACCTTTAATTCAATTTACAAACAATGTTGCTTTACAACAAATTGAAGTTGCATACACCACGTTTCTGATGCAATTATATAGTTCATTGCATTAGTATTTGGTCAGGTGTTGTCTCTCGAAGTAAATTAACAAATTAAACACAATTTCGATTTTGTTCAACCAAAATCTTGCATCTTTCACATTACAGAGGCGATCATAACGAAAATAAATGTTACTACCATGACCTCTCTGCCCCCACTTCTCACCAGCCTGGATTTGTTCTGAACGTTGTGGATAATACAGCGAAGGTCTCCTGCATTCGTTCGTAGAGCTCGACAAGACTGGGATGTGCATTTCTTAAAGAAATAGAGAAACAATGCTGAGTATGTTCGGCAAACTTCAGTGATGGTTTGACCATGTCAGTTATTTATGTTATAACAAGAATTTGCAATACTGTTGAAAATCATACTTTTAGTAGTAATATTTGACATAAAATTATATATGACATGACAAAATAATAATCGGATCCAAACCCATTATTCCTGCATTGAGTCATATTGATTGGTAAAAGAAAGAACTGGAGTTGAGTCTCACCCTTGTATTCCAGGTTGCAGGTGATGTTGAATTCAGTTTGAAGGTACAAACCATCTGTCCTGGATCGTATGAAGGGGTTGAACATGAACAAACTCTGCCACAGAGGACTTGACACAGTCTTATTCCCACTGGACCAGTTGACGTGAGATAAGCAGTACAGATACATAAGAAAGCTTGTACTAAGAACATACTTGTACTAAGAATCTTCTTCTATCAGTATATAGTCCTTAATGAGGATAGGGTTCTTTCGTTTGAACACAGAAATAGAGAAATATAAACGTTGATATAGATATAATGTCTGCTTAGCTAATAATGTTCAACAACAACTGTTAATGAATAACATATTCAGAAAGTTTTAACAATCCAATGACCAAAGGAATGTCACGTATATCCGTTAACAATTTCAATGCATCTCAAGAATGCAATAAATGTGTTGAACACAGCACTATCCATCATTTGTTTAATCTCGATGAGAATTACGGCAATCATGATTAGAATGGACTGTTTATGTCAATCAATGTTATACAAATGTTCAAATGAAGTGTACATATCTTTTATTAAAATGTGGTTTTCATTTTGTATTCAAGACTGTTATTTGCATGTTTCTTATCTGTAAAAAGTATTGGATTCTTAAAATGCATAGGCTGGTAATAAGCTTATATTAATGACTTTATGTGAAAGAACGTTAACATAAAATAAACTATAGTCACAAGTGACAATTAAAGGATTCAGCGCCAACAATAATCAAAAGTAATGAATGAAATCATTTTGCTATTGTAATTGTGCATGTCTGTATTATGTCTGGATTATTGAAACCCAAATTTTCACTGTCGGTATGGCATAATTTTCAATGAAATCTAAATGGCAGCTTAACCGAAGTCGCCATGGTATACTTTTTTGTTCACATGGCAATTCCACATCTTTTAAATAAAAGTTTCAAGTCTCTATCTGCATTTTGAATTGTTGAAAATAGACATTTAGATTCGAACTGGCCCGATTGAGCCAAAACGTTTCACGCCGTGACTTGATAGTGAGGACTATCATTACCTTTATTTTCAGAATGTTAACTCTCTAGGTTTGGCTGAAACTCAGAGCAAAATATAATAGAAGAATAAAGGAAATGATACTTTTAGCAAGTGGTGCAAAAAGTGCCATCGTCTCTTTGTCTCTGTTATTCAATAAAAATGTAAATATCAAAGAAACCGTCATGATTGATGTTTTTTCAGAAAACAGAATAAATCTCAATTCAAATGTGGATACCAAAAATTAGGTATAAAAAATCAGCATTTCCCCAATAACCTTTTTGTTAATTTTCTGATAATTTAATCACATACTTACAAGAAGAAATACACAATATACATGTATTACTACACATAAATTAAACTAGGGTTATTAAGATCAATGGATGAAGTTACTGTGATCTAGTACTTACAGTACAGTTCAGTACAGATTAGTCACTATGGATTCACATTTTCTGATGGGATGGTTGCAGTGGTTGAATGGTGAAGAACAGAGCATTGTGATCACTGAAGTGGCCTGGCCGGTTGAGGAGGGGTTTCACATGCAATGCCCTGGAGAACACTTTATCCAGCTGTGAGCCTGTTGCATGGGTTGGTTGCTCGAACAGCTCAGTCAAATGATGCGTGGTTGTCAAAGTTCTGAATGATTTTGAAGCTCATTTGTTCATCATATTAATGTTGAAGTCTCCAATCAGAATAATACTACCTTTAATTTGTTTAAAAGCAATATCCAGTTTATTGAGGAACATCTGTTTTGGCATAATTAGAGATTTGTATGCAAGTAGTGTTGTGAAAGGTACGGACTGTGTCACATGAAAGCTAAGGCACTCCAGATCCTGAGAAGGGTAAGCCTCACTTGTATTTGTAGGGCGTAGATTTTCACAAGCTACTGCTAGCAGTCCACCATGAGAGAGAAAGGCTGCATTTTCTGGTGTTTCCTGAAAGGCTTCTGAATATTCTTTGACTCAACTCAAAGGCTGAAAAATTGTCAGTTGGCCCCAATCACGTTTCTGTGAAGCATGAAATAGCACATTGTGAGAAATGAGCATCCAACTAAAAATCCAACAAGTGAGCTTTTAGAGAACGGATATTGACATATCCAAATGAGATAATGTCTGTGTGAATATCAGAAAGTCTTGTGTTCATGAAAAGATCTTTTAAGTCTAGAGATGATGTAGAAACCCTCCTTTTTTAATCAAGGAGGAAAAGATCTGCAAGATTTTGGACTCTTGATAAAGCAACATAAGCTTGTCTATCACGAAATGTTCCTTTGAAAGACACTGCTATTTTGGACACTGTCAATCCTTATACCTTATGAATGGTACATGCCCATGAAAGAGTTAGTGGAAATTGTGTTGTTTCAGACTTGATGTGCCGCTTTTCAACTGTGAATTTAACAGTTTCTCGGCCAAAGGGAACAGCTCTTAGAAAGTTTTGCAAGTGCAAAGACAATTGTTGTTTTCTCTTTTCACCTGAAGAGTTACCAACCTGGACCAGTATGTATTTAGGTTGGAAACTGTCAAAGCCGACAGATGTAGGTTCAGGAAGATAGCCAACCATTGTTCAACAGATCCATTTACAATGCTATCATCAGTGTCAACAGTTTTGGTCACCGTTACTCTGCAATAGTCAATTCTTTTCTCAATCCACCTGATTTATTATGTTTCTCTGGAACCTCAACATCACACAAGAAGGATCAACGTCCTTCTTGCTGTCAACAGCTTTCACAGGAAGTTGTGGAGTAGTTAAGGTTTTGCAACATTCTTTTATTGTGCACATTGAC
Source organism: Gibbula magus (assembly GCA_936450465.1). Lineage (NCBI taxonomy): Eukaryota > Metazoa > Mollusca > Gastropoda > Trochida > Trochidae > Gibbula > Gibbula magus. The sequence continues at coordinate 80,228,665 of OW388295.1, read as the reverse complement.
CGCATCATTAGTTGTGAATACATACATGATTTCAAGTGGACACTCCTGGGCTTCAAAACATCTGGTCTGCAGCAGGTCAATATCCTGTGGTGTTGTCTCATTAGAACGAATTCTGTTCCGTAGTTCCGCAAATTCTTTGTTTTCTCTCTGTCGCATTATTTCTCATCCTCGATAATCCAGCGCTATTGTTCCGATAAATCTACACACAAGCGCTGGAAAACAGTAAGGGTATTTTTCCCTAACCTAGTTACCTCCCTTGCGTCCATGTTATCCAATCAGAAACGAAACGCAGACACTATCTGCGTAAACAACTCGACCAATCAAAACGCATCACTACCGTTGTTTATAGAAACAAACATGGCTCGCTCACTCGATTACGATAAAATTTGTAACAAATTCAGCGTAGAAAACCTGACAGAAACTCAAAAGAAAGTTTTAAGAAGTATGTACGTGAGAAGGGTGTATTCATGTCCATCAAAACGGGTGGACGTAAATGATTAAAATCCCTGTGCTGTGCTGTGCTACTGCGAAAGCCAAGATCCTGACACGAGAGTGCTTGTTATTTCACCCTTGATTTCAAATGATCTCATTGGTTGTTAGAAAGCAAGCGTTTCGCTGAGTCATTGCGAAGGGAGGTAACTAGGTTAAGGATAAATACCCTCACTGTTTTCCAGCGCTTGTGTGTAGATTTATCGGAACAATAGCGCTGGATTATCGAGGATGATTATTTCTGTGAGACAGATAATCTTGAAGTAATTTTGCCAAAATGATCCATAGAGTGCTGCATAAGGGTCTGATTGTTGTCTGTATATAGGGGGATCACCAATGGGGGGAAGCTGTGATAAATCACCCACTGCAAGGAATGTAACACCTCCAAATATGTATTTGCAACCTTTGATATCACTCAATCGTCTATGAATTGTATACAACATGTTACAGCATACCATTGAGATTTCATCAATCCCAATTATCTGGAGATTCAACAATTTACACCTAAGTGTGTTAAGTTTGTTTGAAGAGAGAGATATATACCTATTTGTCTTCTCACAAGGTAAAGACATTCCATGGTGGATTATAACACCTTCAATATTGAAGCCAGCTGTTCCCGTGGATGCTGTCAGGATGATTGTCGGGTCATCTGGGTCATCACCTTCAACCCTGAGTATTCTCTTCACCATCTGGAATACTGTAAATCAGGAAATTAATGCGTCACCAAAATAATGCGACCACCAGTTCCTTGACATATTATGCGCATGAAATAAATGCGACAGTCCATTACTCACCTCATTTTTTCAATCGCACAATACCCTCATTTGTAAAATAAAACATGAAAGAGAGAAGGGAATGTCTTTCCTCGAGTAATCCGATTAATTAGATTGCCAATAAAATGTTAATTAGTGATACGTAAGTGCTCTCGTTTGTCAAAACAAATACGTGGCTGAAGAGATGATCGTGTTTTCCTAAACACAACTCTCATTATTAAAGGCTTATGTCGGTTCACTTTGTGGGTATTTAAATGTGTTTTTAATACAAAGTGGATAAACTCAAATTAAACTCAAAGTTTTGTATAAAGTTTCCTACGAGTGGCCAGTTGACCATATGAACATTTGACAACCATGTTAAAGTTCGTGACAGTAAGCAAGCGCCTCCCCCAAGGCCTACCTGACCCCACGAAAGCTGCGACTCTAGAGAAAGCGGCCAGGATGGAAGCAGTCAACAAAGTGATCATCAACGAGTCGCTGACTACTGACTTCACATTGAGCAAACGTGGAGTTAAACGTAAACGTGAGAACAATTCTTACTCCCCCGAGACCCGGGCCAAGATTGCAAAGTATGCTACGGAACATGGAAACACTCGTGCAGCTAGACATTTTAGTAAAATCTGACCAGCTGACTTCGAGACAAAACGGGACGAGTTCATTTCTGGAGTGGGGGAGGCCATTGAAAAACACTCGATCCCATCCGATTTGGTGATAAACTTTGATCAAACTGGCGTTAAGATCGTGCCTGTCTCAAATTGGACACTTGCCAAGGAGGGAAGCAAGCAGATCGATGTTGTGGGTGTAGATGACAAACGTGAGATCACCATGGTACTTGGCAGCACTGCTTCAGGCAACCTCCTACCCCCACAACTTATCTACCAAGGGCTGACTGAAAAGTGCCATCCTAAATACAAGTTCCCTGACGAGTGGCACGTGACCCAGACAGCCAATCACTGGAGCAACGAGGAGACGATGTCGCAGTACGTTGAAGAAATTTTTGTACCCTACACCAAACAAGTGAAGAAGGACTTGAAGCTACCTGCTCGACAGAAATCACTTGCCATCTTCGATGTGTTTGCCGCTCACAGGTGCCAGAGTTTCTTAGATCTGTTGAAGAAACGTAACTTCGAAGTGAGATTTGTGCCAGCGGGGTGTACGGGTGAACTTCAACCAATGGATCTGTCTGTGAATGGCGACTTCAAAAACGTCATGAGACAGCAGTTCACAAACTGGTATGCCGAACAAGTGTCAGCAAACGTGGGGTCGAAGGACAATCAGAAACCTGTTGATCTTCGAATCAGTCTGATGAAGCCCATTCATGCGCGATGGATTGTGTCGGCCTTTGATACCGTGGGGAAGAACAAAGACACTGTGTTGCGTGGGTGGCGTCAGGCTGGGTTGGATTGTGCAATCTAACATCTGGACTAATTAGTGAGTACTCTTTATCTGAGTAGGGATTATGCTTTGACCGCCTTTGACCAGTGACACTTAGCAGTGTATTGTCTCCTGACACGTAAATTCACTTGTCTGCCATATTGGACCGCCATATTGTGTGTATGATTGTTACGATGTTTTGTTGTCATTATTTTTCAATAAACTGTGTAGTGCTGAGTGACAAATGTCTTGTTTTTTTTTGTTGATAATATAATGCGAGCATAATATTAATGCGATTGGAAAAGGGTCGCATTTTTCGCATTAATATTATGCTCGCATTAATTTCCTGATTTACAGTATGGCTTTTACTGGATGACTTTTGCCGGTTCCTGCCCCTCCAGCCATGAAGATGTGAAACGGGTCTGGTTTAGCACCTTCCTTCCGGCTGTGAACGACACATGAGCACCAGTTCAGGATGAAATCAAAAGCAGCTTTCTGAGCTGAATTCAGAGTTCTGATGCTTGCCATGTACTCAATATCTAGAATCAACTCCTTGTTAATTTCAATATCATGTGTATTCCGAGTTGTGACTATTTTCAGGGTCAGGATAAAGTTGAAAGTTTTCATCAATCTCAGGTGAGCTTGCCTGATCATGTGCCTCCTGTTGCTGTGCTGAGGGAGCTAGCTGGCCCCATGCATCTTCATTCTGTAAATGAACGGGATCATCAAGAACTTCATCAATGATGTCAGAATATTGTTCAAAGGCACTCCTCATTGTGTCAATTTAATCTTTTTTTACTGACATACATTTCTTCATAAGAAGTCATTTTCTTCATTTCTCCAAGGAGAGTACAGCATAAGGAGAGTATGATAGTATCTCTCTGATTCTTTATCTTTACTGTACCTAGGAGTCCTGACAACAGCAAACTTTTATCCTCTTTCAAAGGGCTCCATGGTTTTCCAGAAGAATTAATTTTGATTCTGACACTTCATCTGTTTCAAGAATATTCACATGGTCAGGATATGCAGTGTCCTTCACTGATTGAACTTTGTAGTTTGATGAGGCCAGGCACATATCATCAACTGTGTGTGGGCGGTACTTGTACCTTTCAATCATGTTTGACACAAAGATGTCTTGAGATGTTCCATCCATGTCTTGTAAATCTTTCTTTGGTTTAAGGAGTCTAAGTCTCTCACCTGGAAAACCAGTGGCGACATACACGACGTCTGTAGAAGATCTCGTTAATGGTAGTGACAATATTCTGAATGTAGCCTCCTGAGCACTAAGCTCTCTGTGAGTTAAGAACTGTGAGTTAAGAACTTGCGTCCAATAGTGTTCAACTGCTGGCGAATGTTTCCAGAGGAAGCCTCAGGTGCAGCAACCTGTAGAACTTGACCCATTTCCTTCTCATCCTCTGTGACATAGGAAGCAATGTAGCTGATACATTCATAGGGACTACAAACATATTGACTGTCCATGTTTGCTTCCCATACTGTGTGGATATCCTTGTTGTAATTGTTGATGTTTAGCTCAGTTAGTTCTCTCTTTGTCACAATGTGATCGTTAGATTTAATGGATGCTAAATCTTTCTTGTACTGTTCTTGCTACACCTCAGTACAGTAATGTTAAATTAATGTAAATTTTCTAGCCAAAACCCAAACCTTTTTCAACGTTTCTCTGTCAATATCTTCAGCTTTCCTGTATGTTTCTGATTTTCAACACTTTATTAACAACTTTGCATTTGTATTATAAAATTCTATAGTTATTTAGTTGTTTTAATGAGCTATTTAAATGTCTTTAATTTGGTATATATATATATAGCATCAGAGAGTGAGTTGTGCTAGGTGCAATTGAGACTGATAACAAGGTTGCAAATTGTGAATTTAGGTTGCACCAGTGCAAGTAAGAAAGTTGTAAATCTAGCTCAGCATCTGATGTCAGCGAACAATGTACATAAGTACAGGAGACTCTTCACACTATGCCTACCACCAGGGTTACAGGACAACACTTGACTCATGTATTACTTGAATTTCCAATGTTGATTAATGCGGAAGAGCATTCTGTTCTATGAAAATGAATTTAGATGTAAAAGCAACTCCCTCACACTGAAGCGCCTTAAAGAGGATTTAATGACAAGTAGTGATTATGACATGTATGCATTTAAGTCCATTTATCGAAAGAATGCATAAAGATTACATATGTAGGACTCAGGGTAAAGCTGAAAGGATCAGACGGGTAGAGAGTGAATATACACAGAAAGCAGGAATGTGCAGCATCTATCTAGGATAAATAACATAAATACCATCAGCTTTAGCAGTCACTTAGAAGATCACCTAACCTGAAATAAAAATAAACATGTGTATATTTATGTGATAGAGTTAGCCAAGGAAAAGCAATTGTCAGTTCCAATAGTTATGCTCACCCTCTCTTTACTAATATATCCCAAATGATAGATAAATAATGTGATATGTTCAGTGGTTTTTCTTGTTACCGGTGGCACCACGAGGAGGTTCTACAACTATAAAGACAAATACCTACACAAAGGTTATTAGGAGCTAAAATTAAAACTATTGTACAAGTAAAACTGTACATTATTTCAGTTTGCTATTGTCTTAATCTGTTATACCTCAGTCATGCTAGGTAAGAGCAGAATTTACTTATGTATGTTTCAATTTACAATTTACAACCGTAAACTTACAACATACAACACTGAGCTATGATCTTGCCACCAAATTAATTTAGAAATTCTTGAAGAGTCGTATTATAAACAAGAGTCATCAGAAGATGACATATCCCACCGGTTCCACAAAATTTGTAAAACACATCTTTTACAGATACTTGTGTATCTACTACCGTACTTCAGTTAGTGGGTATTACAGAGTTTCAGGAATGTTAAGGGTTTTTAGACTTCTGCAGAAGCAGTCAAAATCAACAACAACCAACATCCATCTCATGTTTCTATGGAAACAGAAAAAAATAAATTTTTCAGAATAAATCTGATAATATCAAAAGGCACCACTTCAGTCAATGGGTAATACACATGCAAAGTTTCAGGAAGATATGATGAACGGTTTTGGAGCTGTGCTCCGGAAACGAACCTGTCTCTGAACAAAGTCCAACTTCAACATGTTTCTATGGAAACGAAAAAAAATAAAATTTTCAGAAATCTGAAAATATCAAAAGGCACCACTTCAGTTAGTGGGTAATACACATGCAAAGTTTCAGGAAGATATGATGAACGGTTTTGGAGCTGTGCTCCGGAAACGAACCTGTCTCTGAACAAAGTCCAACTTCAACATGTTTCTATGGAAACGAAAAAAAATAAAATTTTCAGAAATCTGAAAATATCAAAAGGCACCACTTCAGTTAGTGGGTAATACACATGCAAAGTTTCAGGAAGATATGATGAACGGTTTTGGAGCTGTGCTCCGGAAACGAACCTGTCTCTGAACAAAGTCCAACTTCAACATGTTTCTATGGAAACGAAAAAAAATAAAATTTTCAGAAAACTGAAAATATCAAAAGGCACCACTTCAGTTGGTGGGTAATACACATGCAAAGTTTCAGGAAGATATGATGAACGGTTTTGGAGCTGTGCTCCGGAAACGAACCTGTCTCTGAACAAAGTCCAACTTCAACATGTTTCTATGGAAACGAAAAAAAATAAAATTTTCAGAAATCTGAAAATATCAAAAGGCACCACTTCAGTTAGTGGGTAATACACATGCAAAGTTTCAGGAAGATATGATGAACGGTTTTGGAGCTGTTCTCCGGAAACGAACCTGTCTCTGAACAAAGTCCAACTTCAACATGTTTCTATGGAAACGAAAAAAAAAAAAATTCAGAAATCTGAAAATATCAAAAGGCACCACTTCAGTTGGTGGGTAATACACATGCAAAGTTTCAGAAAGATATCGTGAATGGTTTTCGAGTTCTGCTCCGGAAACGAAATGATTACGGACGGACAGACGGACGGACGGACGGACAGACGGACGGGGCGATGACTATATCCCACGGTATTACATACCGGTGGGATAAAAAGAAACTGCAATAACTGCTTAACCTTTAAACGACGTTGGGGGTCAAATATGACCCCAGGGCTCTAAAATCTTTAACAAATAATAAAAATGTTTTTTTGATATTTTATGTATTCCTCAACCACCCATTTTTGGAAAGTTTTCTGCCAAAATGCATAGATATACACGTAGGACAATCATCAGATATTGTGTTATGCACATACCCAACTTAATTGTTAGTATATATTGCACTAATTATGTCAAAAAAGACCCCAGTAGAAAAGACGTGCGTAGACGTTTGTTTTCACGCTCAAAACATAAGGCGATGACTTTAACTCCCTGGAATAGTAGGCACATGGTTGTTGTTTCCTGAAACCATCGCTACAGCATTGAGTGGCATGTATCATCAAGATCGAAACATTTTTGAGATCATAAGAAATGAGATTCAAAGCAATAATCTGAAGAAAGTGAAGTGACTCTGATGATGATGAATATCAAGCTATTTTTTCCTCCTCGGATAATAGTGACATTTCAAGATAAGATCCAGAGTCTGAATCTGACCAAGATCAACTGGGCGAAAATGAACCATTTGTTGCTAGGGACAGCACTATATGGAAAAAAGAACCATTTACTGCAGTAAAAACAGTACCCAGAAATATTACCAGGCAAGTGGATCACAAAGTTACAAATGTCCCTGTATGTAAAAACAATCTCTGACGTGTTCAAACTATATTTTGCACAGGACATCATCAGTATCATTGTAGACAAAACAAACGTGTATGCACGAACAGTCAGGCAAGGAATGGATGGATACCGACTGTGTGGAAATTATTCCTCTACTTGGTTTACGGATAACTTGTGGGGTAACCCATGGTAACAACCTCAGTACCGAGATACTATGGAGTCCTACACACTGTTTTGCATGCTGCACTGTCACGGGAACGTTTCCAAATGCATGACGTATCCTCGGTTTACAGAAGTTCTCATACTTACAGAAGTTCTCAGTCCAAGTAGGAGACAAAGAACCTCAGATAGATGACTAGAGGCACAGTACAGCAGCACAGGACCAAAAGGGAGGATCAATTGATGTAAGTGATGTGGTATTATTTAGTCGGAGCTGCTATCATTTTTTGTGCAGTTTCCGTCGCCGCCGCCGGTGCGTTTTGTATTGGTTATAACTTTTTTCCTAGAAGGTTTTGAGAACTCATATACATAACTTCTTACTTATGCCCCTGGGGAATTTTTTTGACATGTTCACATTCAAGGTCAAAGGTCAAGGTCACGAGTTCTGAAATAGCTAAAAAAAATCCTTGTAAACACGATAACTTGAAAAATATTTGTGCTACAAGGCTCTCATTTGGTGTATATCATCTATGGAGAAAGGCCAAGATTTGAAAAGGTTTTCGCTAACATCCGTCAAAGGTCAAGGTCATAGCGAGGTCACAACTTAAGCATGCTTTTGAGAAATTGTCTTATTTCAACTATTTACACTTTGAATCATTACATGCTTTTGATGCACAATGAACAGTGATCACTGATTGTGTGACCTTGAATTTTCAAGGTCAAGGTCACGAGAAAACGTCAAGGTCACCAGTTCTGAAATCACTAATTAACTTTTGTCCATGAATGTATCAACACACATGAGTAACATAAGGGATTTCATGAAGTATCCTGATCAGGATACTCCGAATTTCAGTATCAGTATACGTTAGGATACTCGGGGTATCCAAAAATATCCTGTTCAGGATACTCCGAGTTTCATGATTCAGGATACTTCAGGATTCTTCATGATATTTCAGGATACTTCAGGAAATTGTTAGAAATTTTAAAATACTACATATAACATTACAAATTATATCACAGACATTCGCGGTTTACCCCTGTCATACAGTTTGTTTGGGTGTAGGTGAATTCGTAGGCCAGACCAGTTCGTAGGAGTATATTTCGGTGAATTCGTAGGAGGATCGGGCGGTGAATTCGTAGGAGTTCGTAGTTTAAGAGAATAAATGTTTAAAGACTAACTTTATGGTATGATATTATTACAATTAAATTATTAATAACTTAAATTATATTTTGACAATAAAAAGTGTTTACTTGTCCGCTGTGTTGCTTTTTGTGTTCAAAAAAAGAATCGTGTGTTCAGTGTTGTTATTTATGTGGTTGAGTTTTTTTTTATAGATAAATAAAAGAATCAGGTAAGTATGATTATATTCCAGTTTACATTACACATTTACACAACATCATCGCTAGCTATGTTTAGATGCTCTGTAGCTCCGCTAAGAGTAGAAACTGGTCGTTATATTGGTTGTCCTTTAAATGAAATATAAATGTATTATAATATTGTTAAATATGTACGTCTTCATAATTATAATCAATTGTTTATAGGAAAAGGCCTTGTAAGTTAGTTGTCTTATGGATAATAAACATGCTTCCTAATTTATATTCCTTTATTGCTACAACTTAAGTCAACTTTACAACGACAGAGTTTTTAGCAATCAAAACATCTCACACCATGTTTTTCTAACGAACAAATAACTTACTTTACAAGTTTGGTGAGTAGGCTCTATCAACATGACATGGTATCCAAATCATGTTATAACATGGTATAAGTACTAAAGTAATAAATAATAACAGTCAAACGAATATTTTCAAGAATAAATATCACTTTATGATATATTTTTTAATCCTCCTACGAACTCACCAGTCCTACGAATTCTCCGCTCCTACGAACTGGTCTGGCCTACGAAATCACCGCATCCCGGTTTTTTTGCATGAGTTGTTTCTGTCAGACGACATTAGATTCATGCAGACGCTTTTTTGAGAAATTTTAAAATGAATGTGTAAAATCAGGTTTGAATCGTGTTGAACATTGTCATTGTTGCTTCCCAATGGTAAGTATCAGTATCAAATGAATTAGTTACCTGCATTAAAGTGCTCTATACAAGTTCTTTTATAATTGTTGTCTAGATAGTGATAGATTTATTAAAATAATAAAACTCACCTTTTAAAAAAGCGTATCCGAAAGAACAATATGAATATCCAAATGAAATGCAGGTATTATCACGACACGACATATTTATACACCATTGTTGCAACTCTTAGGTGTTAACACGGGTAGTAACCCGAGATAAGTGTTAAACATCTTGCCCAATTGATTATCCCGGATTTCAGCTCAAATCTCATTGGTGTTTCACTTAACTGATTTCATTGGATAACTCAAAACAGTATATCATCCATTAGCTGTGACGCGATTGACAGGCAATTAGTCACCTGCCCATAAGCCACCCGTGTGTGTTTTTACAGGTGACAAGTTCACACCTGCTTAGCTGGTCACAAGTAAATTACTAGTATTGCTCTGAGTAGCTTAATTGACACTAACAAAGAAGTCTGCATTTCACAGATGGTCTTCACAAGAGATGAGCACAATGTTATATAACAAACAAAGAGCCCGTTTAGTTTGTACACCTTAGAGTGTCAACAAGATTCACTCAGACGAGGGATTAACGAGGGATTAATTAGTGTGGTCAATATGGGTACCAACTTGATGCAAAGGTCATGTCTCTTGATAGATGACTACATCTCACCTGGAAATGTTGAAATAATCTTATTCAGATTTTATATGGTTTTAACAATATTTATTCATATACTCAGGGGAATCATCAAACAGGGTTTACCCTATACAAATGTTTCTCCCCAAAACAACAATAAAACAGGATAATTACATCATAAAAACAATTATACATACATTAATGTAGAAAAACACAACATCACATTAAAAAATATTTTCATGAGAAGCGTTTGCTATGAGGAATAAATTTATGAACAGCCTGGATTATGAGTTATTTGTGTATTTATATGAATTGATAGGATCTTGTTACCAAATAGTACAGGAAAAAAAGTCCTTGGAAAAAAAGTCCTGGGAAAAAAAGTACCGGTAAAAAAGTCCTCCGGAAAAAAAGTCCTATTACTATAAAAACAGGTTAAATAGACATTAACATGAATATATTGTTAAGAAAACATGAATTGTTTGTACTTGAAGTCAAGAAGGATGTTGTGATATCTAAATATGGATAATTAACTTTACTTTAAGAGGCATTTTGGATTAATTAAGAATTACGAAAATGTGAGTTTATCTCAATCTATTGAATCACATGTTATATTAAATAAGGATTAATCAGGGATTAATTAAGCACCAGTCAAGAGTATATGTGATGTGAAATTATATATCCCCTGTTTTCATACAGTTTTAGTCGACATGAGGTATATTAGATTTAATAGGTTTGATTATAAATACCAACTAGATATTGTCGCCAGGTAATAACACCTCATATGTGCATATGTTCCACGACAATTACAAAATAATCACTAGCAAAAAGAGTTACAAGATAACAAGTATACTTAACTCTGTTAATTTATCCTTAATAGCAGTAGTAATTTACATATCATTTTATCTAAAGTAAACAGTAAAGTAAATATATAGAGAGATATATATTAGAAACAATGAATACAACCTCTAAATTGTGTTACATTGAATCTGAATAAAGATATCTATGTATTGTATCTATAAACAATGTGTTACCAGTGCTAATGATTATTGCATTGTTGAATCTGAATAAAGTGAATTGCAACAAAAGTTTATTATTTTGTCATACTATGTTACCTAAAAACTAAAATAGGACTTATTTTCCGGAGGACTTTTTTTCCTAGTTGAATTTAGGACTTTTTTTCCGGTACTTTTTTTCCAAGGACTTTTTTTCCGGACACCTTCAGGTCGTACCCATGTAACCATTTACATAAAAGAAGTTTAAATGGCGGATATTTGTATAATTTGGACACATTAATATATTAATAATATTTTGAACTCATAACATCAGTTTATCAGTTAAAGCAACCGGTTTCTTTGGATTTAAACGGTATTTATTTCCAGATGGTACACGGAAAGGGGGATTGATAAACAGGGTTACCCCTATACTTTTCAAGGATTTTTTTCCTTTAATCATATTAATGCCTCTCCCCAAATAAATACATTTGAAGATGGTACACGGAAAGGGGGATTGATAAACAGGGTTACCCCTATATTAATATCTATCCCCGTGACGTTGACAGGATTTATATAGTATAACATATGAGAAAGAGAGAGAGAGAGAGAGAGGGAGAGAGAGAGAGAGAGAGAGAGAGAGAGAGAGAGAGAGAGAGAGAGAGACAGACAGAGACAAAGACAGAGACAGAGACAGAGAGACAAAAGCACCAAATACAACTAGGATGTCAGCAGAATAGATATCAGGATATAGGTAACGCCAGCAAGACACGGCACAAACATAAAAAAAAAAGAGAATCAATACTCATGGAAATTCCAAAAATGTCTTTGATGATGTTGTGAAGGTTTTTAAAGTTCTAAATTAACATTTTCTGATGAGCTAGAATTGCCATATAATATTTAAGAGCATAAAAAACCATTTGGAAAAGAAATGTGCATTTAACCTTATATCAATGAAGATAGGACAGATAAGGAAAAATTAAACGCATATCCGTTGTCATTTCCGCAGTTACATGCAGAGTTGTTTGAAATAAATCTTGTGATCTTACTACATTCTCCGTTCCACTACCCCCAATCCGAAGACGAGAATGAATTATCTGGCAGAATCTGGATCCATATGAGATATTGAAGTAGTTTTGTTTTGTGGCTTTTTGTTTTAGTTTATTGTTAAATTATCCTAGTCTGCTATATGTTTAAACCAAAGTGATCATAAACAGATAGGTTGAGGCAAATCCAGAGAATATAATTTTATTTCTAACAATTATTTCACTTCTTAAACAACAAGCTTTATTCAAATATCTAGATTGAATGTAAGCTTTCCTAAAATCATGATAACAAGGACCTGATAATATAAAAAGTAATTCAATTACCGGTTTCAAAGTTTGCTAACTACTTTCTGTCTGAATAACGAACTAGTTTACACTTATAATATTGCCGTGTACAGTTGAATGTAGGGACACATGTTACAAGAAAAGAGTCACAAATTATATAATATATTAGTGTATATTATGTTGGTGCAGAGAATGATATATTTTAGTTAGTTGTTTTTCTTATGTATAAGAAAATATTTGGTTTGTTTTAATCTTAAAACACAAACAGATTAACTTTGATCTTGTGTCATGGTGACACCTCACCCTGTCACACATCTGTATGTATTTACAGGGATTAAGAGGGGATTAGATGGTTACTTGACTGTGATTATGGGACTGTAACCTGTTTTAATTAGTTTATATAATTAATTAGTTATAACAAATAAGCGAAAGTTTTCATTTGAAAAAGGTTCTTCTGAATTCAAATATACTTTAAATTGTTCATTGAGTCTCATTCGCACACAATACATACATGGCAAGTATTTCATAGTATATGGTTTAAACATCATTTATTTCAAAAAATGAAATCTGGATTGGCGAACAAGCCATGAGGCTTATTTGAACACCGCTCCAGTATAACAAATGAACAAGCTGGAAACAGAACATCTCTAATAAAATGAAATAGAAACTTAAGCAAGAGAACATCCTATAGAAATTAAAATATGAATGATTCTTTTGGGAATTTGCATTTGGTTTAAACATATTTATTCATGAAAAGACATACAATTCATGAATGGATTGGCCAACAAGCACAGAGGTGCTTATATAAAGACCGATCCAAAATAATTACAATTACAATGTATAATTACTAGTGACGCATACAAATCATATTAATGAGCATTTGAAAGCATATAAACTAAAATTACATAAAAGACAATATTCTAGCAAGGAATGCATGTTGTATGAAATTTAGCAGAAATCAGAGAATCTTCGAGAGTAAATTATGAAGTAATGGACAGATTTTAGTAGTTCAATATTTTGTTTATTACTCGAGCTAGCATTTCCATAAAGAATTGATGGTAGATTGTAACCTTGAATAAAGAAATAGGAGTTTATTCTTAACTCATTGTAAACGGGGCAGACAAGAAAGAAATGGAGTGCAATATGATAATATCGAACAATATTAATTGTCCATGCATTTAATTTGCTAAAATCCATTTTCTGTTTTTGTCTGAATTTGGTTATTTTTGGATTCAGTAGAATATAATTTTCAAATGCATCTTTTACTTTTTTATTATAACCAAAATGAGAACACTCAAACACTGCAACAATGTACCAATTCCAAGATCTCAAGACACAAAGAATGAACCTTTTGGAATAAATTTAATTTTTCTGATATATCCCTTTCTTTGGTATTTTAGAGTACAAGTGGAGAAATAGCAAATGCTCAAGGTCACCATTCACAAAAAGACATCATGTTATTCATATTTTACCAAAAAAAGATAATCGAAACTGGCACGTTACGTTGATAATATAACATTTCATTCCTGTAACTATAAGGGGGTTTCACCCATTTTTACCATAGGTATACTTGAGATGCTTAATTCAGTGCATCTGCAGCTGATGGGATTGATATTTTATTATTTGAGTATGACAGAGATTTCCCCATTGCATCTATCCTTTCTCTATGTCGAGTTTGTTTTATTGTTTATTTGGATTTAGATTTTTTTGAGTAAATGCCTATGGCAGTTACGTGATGTGTGTATTAGCTGCAGCATCCGAGAAGATGATAATGTCGTGTTTATGAGTTTTATGGTATTCATCAATTTCTTCTTTTGAAATTTCTGTAGCGTTTTAGTTCAGTATTGGTTGGAATGATATTCATCAATTCAATTTTTTTTTGTCAATCATGCGATATTTGCTTGAAGTTCTTTGGGGCATATCTTGTTTTTTTATGCTAAATTTGTTTTCTGGGTTCTGGCATTTATATAATCCCGAGCAATGTTATATATTTTGTTTTTATTATAACCAAAAGCAATGTTATATATTTTGTTTTATTCTAACCAAAAGTACTCTTTGTCTTTTTTAAGTGGTTCGAGTTAGAAACATAATATAGCTTATTCCCCTCCAAACAAAATGTGTAAGACAAGCGAGGTGTAATTTATTACACAAGTCGATTAGGTCAGGTAAGTGGATAGACAGTTCACTCATCGCAGTAGATACACACTGCACATGACACTAATTAGCCCTCCTGCTGTGATCCCCTTTGATCAAACGGTTCTAAACGGGAAAGTTAAATGCGTGTCCAGTAGCCTTGTTATGGATGAATGAACCCTGAGCGTCTCACTCAAAATGAGGAGAGATATTGTAATATATACATACCATTTGTGTATATCTATTTATATTTAACTGATCAAGTCATAATAAGGGCAAGTAAGGAAGTAAGATGTATATGATAACAGCGAAACCATTCAAGCAAAAACGGCTTACTGTCGGGGATGCATAATTTATATATATAAGATAAGATTAAATCTTGTGCTTTAACATCGAGTCACCAATTTTGCATTATCCGAACATTATTTATTTAATCTTGAAATCAATCTCCAATTTAGATCTTGTGATGACCCACTCACTTTTAGATTGTTGACAGCAGTGAAGAGGCGCGTGAAAAATCCAGATTAAACATTTCTTAATCATTTGATTTGTTTGCAATTTCGACTGCTCTCTCACGACGATACACTGTTTTATACAAGACGTCTTACGATTTTGATGGACAATATTTACGAATAGCCTTTTGTCACACAATTGTCCTTCCCTAAGAAATATCACGAGTTGAGTCAATTTTGAATAGGCGTTTTCACAATATGCTCTTCGGTTTGTGTTCAAATGAAATAAAAAAAATATAGACCACTTTTTCAAAAACCTCAGAAACTTTAGAGTTTATCCATGAAGGCAAATGAATCGTATCTCCTGAACATTCCAGTGATCACTGGAATATATCTCTGAGTCAACCACACGCGTGTTAATTTATTCAGATTGAATTAACAGTATTGGCGACAATATTCATCCGTACGTATTTTTAATACACACACATCCTACTATATCCAGGCTTGCAAATTCCATTTAACTCGGCAATTAGATACAAAAATACTGTACTTTATACACTGATACAACTTATAAATAATAAAAAATTTAATTGACTTGATTCATTTCAAATAGCGCCACACAAATTACATTTATTATACCATAATGAGAAATCAAATCAATAACTATATAACTATCAGTAACTATCCAATTTCCAAATTGTGTCTGCATGTTTATAGAATATGACAATTAAGTATTCCGTCGATTCTTAAATTTTACAATACATGTACTTTGTTTTGAATATTCATTTATTTCTCATATACATTGCAGATTATAATATCTAAATGTAGACAAACTATAATGGCTTTTGTTGGATGTGTGATGGCAATATATATGTTATGATAAATACGATGTTTAATCAATGTTTTTACGGTTAGATTCTTATTGGTTGACGACAACGGTTTTAAATGATATTATACATTACAACTTAAACATCGATACGATTATCGACTGAGTGTTTACAATTCACAATCTGTTACTGAACATGACAATTGAAGTTTAATTACTGCCTTCCTAATGTCACATGTTATATAATCAGTGTGTGTTAGATCTATAAGAACATTTGAAGGTGTCAGAGTATCAACCCATCCCTAATAGTCTGATTGAAGCGGTGTGAAATACACAAACACTTAAGTGAGGGTCAGTTAATTAGTTTATGGTTAGCCCCGTCCTCTGTATAAATACGCGAATTCCCGTGGCCACTGAATGGTGACGCATTTGCTCCAAGCACGTTATGTAAGAACCATCACATATCATCGAATACCGTTATAAATCATTGTATTGTCGCAGTAAATTAATTTTGTAACTTGATTTGTCACAATAAATCCATGTTTTTTCTTGGAATATGTTTATATCGAATGAAAAGTGGTGTTTGTTCAATATTTCAGTATTCATGTGATGGACATGAGAAGTCTATCATTAGTTACTAACTGTCAAGGCTACAGAAAACATTTTGTTATATTTTCGTTCTCACATGGAATGCACTGTCATCAGCCTAATAATTTCCATGCGTTTTGCAATGTTTGAAACAATAACCCTGTGATGTCCAATTGAAATTTGTCACCGTTTAGAAAAGTTTTAAGACGTCACACATGGTGATTTAGAAACATTTACCTTCATGGCTATATTTATACTGTCCAATAAACCACCATAGAAAATCCGTAGCCATAACGGTTCATAATATCTTCTATAATATATTATTATTAATCACATATAAGGATTTATACAAACTCCAGTAATGTTACATGAATGAGCCTATAGGTGTACATGTATATTTCATACCGTCTCACTTGGTTATTTACATTATCCTATGGTATTTCTTTTTAAATATGTGTTTATTCTTATGAATACTATGTTTTATAGGGCCCCATAAGTCAGTTTGTGTGTGACACTCACATATAATCTTCACCTTTGTGAAAATGAGGTTTAATTGGCATTGTCACAGACGTATTTACACTCATATGTAAGTGTGGATACTTATCAATACGAAACATGTGTAATGAAATAAATAATTTGCGCGTTTTCAAATTTGCTTATATTTCATATTCGTGCGCTCACAATTGGTCAATAGTGTTATCAATATACATGTACACACTGATTTTCATACTATACCGCAATGAATACGAGACTTCAGATTTTTCATGTTTGTAACAACTGAAGAACTGAGAGATTAGATTGACGATATCAAAACCAGTGTTTAATTACGCACTATCATGAACTTACAGACGCTCCACGATAGTGCTTTGAATACCCTGCTAATCACGAATGTATAACAAGTGGTTCCTAATGAACGAAAACTATCTAGTTATGTACAACAGCCCCGGTGATTTAGTTTGTGTATATACGTCTACGAATATATACAATATATAGCGACACTGATGTACACATGTCTGTCTCTTATGTAGCTCTTGTGCGACCTCTGTGATTGCATTTTATCAGTTCATGCAAAGGAATATCAACAACCATATTTTGATAATCTGTTTATGTATTATTACATACATGTATTACAATGTAACATGATTGATAACTTTGGTTCAACGACTACAACTTATGTAGGCTCTCAAGTAAATTCTCAAATATAAAGTCATACATATATTACCCTCAGTAATATTTTTCATCTTGATTGCGCAATGAGCACATGCAGTGTTCATAAGACATACGTGTAAACAAGAATGGTAGATGATTGATTGACATTTAGAATAAGTGATTTTCAGTTCAAATTCAAATGTTAATTCTCTCCATCGGGGTTACATGAGATAATCAAGATATCAGCTTATTGAAGACATAAAACTTCTGTCCTGAATACATAAATAAATGGCTGACAAAACACCATCTTTCAAATATACACCATTATAGTCCACGGATCAATTGCCTGAGAAGTCTGAAATATCGTTTATCTCGCAAAACTCTAAATACTTTATATATGTCATTCATTTTGCCTCTTTTTGACTACTGCTCTCATGTATGTTATTAGAAAATTTACACTTAGACGCATTAAGAACTATTTGCGGTGCGGTACGCGGCACAAGTCATGATAAAATATATGAAGAAACACATTACAGCACGCTAATAGATAGAAGATATCGATTTAAACTGATTAATTTCTATAAAATGTACCATAACCGGACTCATGAATATCTGAGCGATCTTGTACCATGAAGGGTATTTGAACAAAGTAATTATAATCTTAGAAATCTGCAACAAATTTTCAATTAACACTCATATACGTATATCTATAATTTGATTGTCTTGATTTTTCATTTGTTGTTAACATGTTACCAGCTCTTGTGAATTTGTTTATGTTTTATGTAGTGGTGAGGCATTCACATAAGCAGAGTTTTGCTTGTTTGCCAAACCACATTCTTATTGAATAAAAATATGTTTAAACCAATCTTAGAAATCGTTCTTCCATTCAAACAATTAACTGTAGAACTCAAAGATATTCCCAATCTTTCTTGCCAAACTCAATTATGCTGCAGAATTCTTTACCAGACGAAGTCACCAACGCTCACACCCTTAGCCAATTCAAAACTATGATAAACCCAACAAAAACTCGTAACTCGTTCAATTTAAATTTAGGGACTAGATTTTGTCAAATCATCCACTATCGCCTTAAGCTCGGTTGTAGTGATCTTAACGCCCACCGTTATAACAGACACATATCGGAAACATCCAGGTGTTCATGTGGTCACGATAACAAAATTCACTATTTGTTTATTTGCCGAAACTATCACTACTTAAGAACAAATATGTATTGTTATAATCAAGGTTTTGACATAACGACAGTATTATATGGGAATTGCTCTTTGAATGACTCAACTAACGGTAATATCTCAAACTCATTACATCAGTTTATTAGTAAAAGCAACCGGTTCCTTTAAAACTTATCTTGTAGTAATATGATTCAATTTTCGACTGCAGTCCACTCCATTATTAGGCACACCCAAAAACATGACAATAATCATGTTTGATGTTATACAGATGTTATTTTTCACTTTTTCTCTCTTTGATTTTGTTACCAGCTTTTTGATATATATGTACTGGAGCGGCGTTGAACTAAGTCATTTTGGCTTGTTCGCCAATCCTATTTTCATGTTCTGGAAATAAAATACGTTTAAACCATATACATGTACACCATTTCCTTATTTCAATCGTCTTGTATACTTCATGATGTTATCTTGACATTGAATGAATGACACAACGGCAGGTCCCCAGCTAACCACGTTGGAGTTGCTGAACAGGTGTTCTCAAAACGTGGGATGACAGGAATCTGTCTGGTCATATACACCAGCCATGACTGTTTAATTAGAGATATACACGTATACATTAAATACATTGCACCATTGCTGGTCATGCCCGTGTCTCGTAAAACTCTTTGGCGGCCTCTGTGTTTCATCTCTTTTAACGAGCTTTTAACGAGCTGACCGCCGACGACCAGTTAATTAGAACCTGTCGGTCACGCAAGGTTAATTTTACGCTCTAATAATCTCTGGTTTACAGGACAAAAATCAAAATGGTACCATCAAAATGTCCCCATTAAAGTTGAACACAAGCTTAAAGGTGATAAAATAATTGAGTATATGAAGATATGTGTGTGACTCAGTGTAATTATCAGAACTTATATTTAATAACCTGAAAAGGCAATTAACTCTAGAAAAACACACATACACATTTTAACTAATATGCAAGATGACATTTTACTTCATTTTCAAAATACATTAAGTGGCTTATGGTAAAATGCCCTCTTTCAGCTACCATTCCTTCTAAAAAATCGCCTTGCATTAGTGAGTCTCTCCGGATTTATTAATATTGTTTCTGTTCATATGTAGTAAGTCACAACAAATGAATTAAAATCAGTCACTTGATATGGTATTCCAATCAGTTTAGGAACAAATACATTCATATTCGTTGAAACGCCTTGCTATAAATACTCTGCTACCTATACTTCCATGTATACTGTTATCATAATTCAAATGACACATTTATTGTTCATTTGAAAAATATACTTACAAATAAAGATTCAAAATATGGCAAACTTATTATATTTCTCGAATTCAGCTAAGCAGACAACCTTAATCCCAGAGAAACCTCTTTAGTTCAATACAAATTATCTAAACCTAATTTCATCAAAAGCGGTTGAGTATGCTTTATTGGTTACATCGGAATAGGTTGTATTGCCATAAAAATGTAAATTTCATTCAATGACATGTTTTACTTGTCTGTGTGTTGCTCTGTCTTTAAGACAATGCAATTAAGCCACTGTAGTGACCGGCCGATTTCGTTAAGTAGTTCAGCATTAGTGTAACCAAGAAAGTTAATCCGTTATAACAACACAAGACGTCATCTCTCAAGCATCAAAGGATGTTTACTGTCATACCAAAGGTCTACTCTCCGGCAAGACACCTGACCAGATAGTGTCAGTGTCACTTGAATAAACAAGTGCAGGTGGTACTGAGACAATTGTCTGTCTCTCTGTCTCAGTGTGATGAGTTGGTTGTAACAACATGAACACTATTTTTCCTCAATCTAACTGTCCAATGACAATTAATGGGTAAACCAAGGAACCAATGAAATTACATTAAGTATGAAATCGTGAGAACATGTCGTTTGCAAACTTTGCCAGTTACGAGAAGACTTTTGTTGAAGTAGGACAAGTTTCGCAATCTTGTGGTTCAAAGTTCTAACATTGATGGATATATAAGTTTACAGTTTGTGTTCTTGTGTATTTGGATATTCATATTGTTCGCTTGGATACAGTGATAAGGTAAGTTTCTTTCATTAATTCTTAATATTTGATTTCATAACCAAATATTATTCAATGAAAAAATTATCCTGGAAGGACGACAGTTAAACAACAACCAAGCTCTTAGATAACAACACACCATATTGAAATCAATGAAATGACTGTACTTCCAGCGTCATTTATATTTATTATAAACTTATTGTGTTTACTGAACCGAATATTCTTAAACCTTTTAATAAATACTGACAAAGTAAATAAGTGATATGCTTTTGTTTATCGTGATCTCGCTATTCTCCGAAATGTGATTTAATGTTATCGTTTAGAAAATAAATAAATTGTTAATTGTAACATTATCGTCAAATATTCATATCGATTATAGTTTATGCGGAAATAGTTTATTAAATAAAATTTAAGAAGGTAAGACCAGCGAAGGTAATCATTGTTTGTTAAGTTGCCAAGACATGTGGGAAAATCCCCCTCTTCATTTGTATATCATTTTTTTAAGATGTATCTTACAAACATCTTATTTCCATAAAACATTTTGAAAACTGCTATTTTTTATGTATAAATAATTCCCTTTTCATTTGAATAATCGTTTAAAAACATCCAACCCTCAAGCATTTTACTTCAAAATTAACATATATAACACATTATTTCAATTTTTAACAATGAAATGTAACACGACTATGTATATTTGGTAAATAAATACAAAATCCTCATTATGTTATAGCGCTGATAATTTCCGTGCGTATAATGGAGTTTCCTTGAGTTTCCTGAAGTATCCTGTGCTCAGGAAATTCCCTGTAAACTGATCATGATACCTCATTAAACCCTTAGGGTATCCTGAGCAGGATACCTCATGAAACTCTTAGGGTTTCCTGAGGTATACTGTATCAGGATACCCCCAATTTTCTAGCAGTGACACCTCATATATATAGCTTCTTTCTTTTACACCTGGGGAATTTATTTGACATGCTAACATTCAAGGTCAAAGGTCAAGGTCATGAGTTCTGAAATCACTACAAAAATCCTTGTTAACATGATAACTTCAACAACTTCTGTGCTATCAGGCCCTTATTTGGTATATATCAACTATGGAGAAAGACTGAGATTTGAAAAGGTTTTCGTTTAAATCTCTCCAAGGTCAAGGTCACAGTGAACTTAAACATGCAGTTGCGAACATGCCTTATTTTAACTATTAACACTTTGAATCATTACAGGATTGTTATACACAATGAAAAGTGATCGTTGACTGTGTGACCTCGAAGATCAAAGGTCAAGGTCACGAGATATGGTCATGGTGACCAGTTGTAAAATCTCTAAATAACTTTTTTCCAAGAAGGTATTAACACCTCATATACATAGCTTCTTTCTTATAAATCTGGTAAATGATTTTGACATGTTCACATTCAAGGTCAAAGGTCAAGGTCATGAGTTCTGTAATTACTACAATAATCCTTGTAAACTTGAAACATTTTTGTGCTGTCAGGCTCTTATTTGGTATATATCAACTATGGAGATAGACCAATATTTGAAAAAGTTTTCGTTAAAATCTGTCAAAGGTCAAGTTCACAGCAAGGTCACAACTTAAACATGCTATTGTGAATATGCCTTATGTTAACAATGAACACTTTGAGTCATTGCATGATTGTTATACACAAAGAAAAGTAATCAGTGATGGTGTGACCTTGAAGGTCTAAGGTCAAGGTAATGAGATATTGGTTCAGGCCATGTTAATCCTTTTATCCAATTTTGAAATCAGAAATAGGTTTTAAGAACAAACTTGTGAAAAGTGACCCCAGTGTTGATTCAACTTGTTAGAATAACTTGAATAATAAACAAATTTTTGTCCAAAAAATGCCATTTTTTTAATGCTGAGGAGAAGGCGGAACAGGGAAAGGCGAAACCCAAAGTTTCGGAGCTGCTCTGCTTTTGCGGTGTCCCGCAAACGCTCTTCTAGTTTAATACTAAAAGATGAATAGCTGGTGAAGCATTATGCAGTTACTACAAGGTAAACCACAAGTGGGTGAACATATAAACAATAAAGTGTAAACAAATGGTGTATATGTATATAAACACTAAATACAAGATATACTACTCAAATAGCGATTATAATGTTCACCATGTTCCTGCCATGTCAGAATAAACACGAATCAAGATCCTGAAGAACTCTTCCATCCCTCTAATTCTCAGTGTATCCTGCAATAAAGCTCGTAACTGTACTAACCCTATCATGTTTAGTGTGATATATCAAATTGTCTAGACATGCGTAGTCTATCTGCCAGGTTGTAATTAAATTAGCTTATTTATAGAAACAGTGATTTTTAGTGATGCCGTCCAGTTTTGAGTTTAAATGTTCTAATTGATTGTTTTATTTGTGGCAGAAAAGGGTCAAGAATATTACTACCCAGATGATGACAATTCCAATATTTTCATCAAAGCGATTGTCAAGTATCAAGTATCGGAATACAAGTGCTATCAGTGAAGCAGATAATTGTTAGAGTTATAGTGTGTAACTTGTGGTATGTTCAATTTACAGGTTGTGTTGATGCAAACTGTGATGCTGTTATACGAATAGCAAGTATACTAGTAAAAGGAAGACTTCAAATCAAAGCGGAAAATAATAAAAATGTATTTTACAAACGCATAACACCTATCACGCTTTCTCAGGTATCTTATATTGACTTGGCGTTTATCAATGGAACCATCAAGATAAGTTTTCGTCAGCCAAAGAAGACTTCACCTCCCTCCTTTGAGCACGAAATATATCATGGCAGGAGATGGTCCGATTGTGAGATTAACACTAAGTCTGGAGCAGTTCCATTGGAGATAATCACAGAAAACTGATCATCTAAGTTTTCATGGAGTACTGATAAGTTAAGGTATTTCAAAATGAACTCTGAATTGCAAAAGCAGGCCTTTCTCTACATTAAAACCAGTGCTGATGTCACAATGAAGGGTATTCTCCAAGGTTATCCATACAGTGGTGCTTTTGGAGAGACAGCAACTCAGCTTGAGACTTACAGCTATTGCTTATTCATATTCATGTAAGAAAATATATGTGCTTTCCTGTCTCTCACGTTGTTCATCAATCTGGTCCTGTATCTCCAAAAACGATTTCTAATAAATGACGGAATCACATGATTATTTCCTCTTTTTTTTAATACTGTGGAAAGAGCTGTGTTATTTATATTGCAGCTCAGTCTAGTACAAATATCAGCCTTACTCTGTCACCCTAGATAGACCTGACACTGCATACACTGTTTCTTTTAAGGTATAAGTGAATTAACCTTTCAGATAACAGCATGTTTAACTTCTTTCGTCATACTTAGGTTATCTTATGATTACTCTTTAATTAGTGACGCTGCAGGATAGTTTTGATAATTTTACTGATTTAATCCCTCTCAACATGAGAAGAGTAGACTTTGTAACAGATTTTGTCAAAGAAATTAGGACTGAGATTGTAACGGTACTGATAATATATTAAAACATTATTTAAAAAATAACAATCTTGTATATTTGATGATTCCTTGATTGCATGGAACACCTACACATTTTTTAAGGTGCACAGTACTGTTACTTCTGATTGTTGACCAATAGGTAAATACTTACGAGATAAACGCTGTGTTTTTAACTCTAATGTAGATTTGATATAAATTTTTATCATTCACAATTGAACGTGTCAGGATAATGCATCGAATGATAACAATTGCTATTGAATCTGCTTAGACTGAGAAAAAGTTAAAAAGTTAAAAACAGTTAAAAGAGTTTCTCCATTTTGTAATATCTTAGACGGTTAGGAAGTTTCAAACAGACGTTAGAACTGACTTTTTATTTCATCCACCCTTCTTAATATGCAATGTTTTGCTAATGTACTGTAACTTTAGATTTAAATTTGAATTATATTTGTATATACTTTTAAAAACCAACATTGCCCAACACTTCCACTTCAGCTTTCCTCAGCATAGATCACTAAGATAAAAAAAGTGATGTTACCCGGTGTAAGTGGCACTCGAGCCACGTGATGGCTATTTTGTTGAGTGAGCATCCATTAGAGAGTGTTCTCTCTCTTTTTTTGCGTTTTTCCCTGAGGGAAATAAGGGCCTTGGCTGGCTGGGTTTGTCTCCAATAGTTGCACAATCAAAAGGTAAAAGTTTTTCGGGCAAACAGACAGACAGACAAGTGAAAGACTGTACAGCTCCGGAATTCACTGTTTTTTAAATGGGATTTCATTTAAGGTATAACTGTATTCACTATTCAAATAACAGTATGTTTAGCTTCTTTCGGCACATTTAGGTTATCTAATAACTACTCTTTAATTATTGCATTTTTGCGTGTCAGCATGAGGCATCGAATGATTAAAATTGTTAGTGAATCTACGTTAGACTCACAAAAAGTTAAAAACACAGTTTGTTTATCTTCATTCTACCAAGACGAGTTAACAGTGTTTTTTTTAAAGTGATGCAGTAATCGGTTGAATCCATTTTTCGTCAGGTATGACGGATCACAATACGTTGTTTTTGATGCGATAGACATTGAATAAAATAGTGAAATTAATAATTCATTAGTATGAAAATATTATGATAGTATATTAAAATATTAAGCGATAGATAGAATAGATTTTAATCAAATAGAACCTATATGTTTGGAAATCTTAACATTTCACCGCCTTGAAATTCTGTCCTCCACCACTTGTCAAATTGACATGACTATTCCCTGTGATGTCATAAGTGATTGAATTTATGACGTCATTGTCTTTTAATATAAACCGCTTCACTTCTGGCTTACCATGGTCATGCAGTTAGAGCGGCATTCTGAAATGTTTATGTTTTCTTTGACAGAACAACCATAATAAGGATGCGATCAGGTCACTTGAAGAAGGAAATTAGTGCAATAAAAACATAGCCATTAGTTTCGATGTCCTTTTCGTGTGTAGCTGTTTGAAGCGACTTTAAAAAGCCATATACAGTCTGAGAGACCATGTTGAACCCTGTCGTGATTGGCAATTATAGTTTCACTGTTTAACCTGCATATTCCCATAGACCCATATATGTGACCGTCCATCAAAACCCCCAATAGTGCCATAAGACCAGTTATGGTACCAAACTATGACCCCACTAACCTCATTGCTATTTCAGGATAATATAGATCAAATCAAGTTGACAATCATTTGTCCAGAACTAAGCTTCAATTTGATACCAGTGCAATATAACTAAATCTTAACAGAGATATCATGATTCATGAAATAAAAATGTGCTCAAGAAAGTTTGTCCCCTCTGTCATGGTGCCATTGTCTTCCTCTCTACATTGCATATTTAAATGTATACAAGTATTACAGGAAAAGAACAATGTAACACAAACAACCAAATTCACCAAACAAAACAACAGTGTGTCTAGTTTTGAAATCACATGCTAATAATTAAAAATACTTTTTAAATTAACAAGAACGGACCCTGCAACCCATAACCAAGTAAAAATGTCAGCTTTGAATAATGGCTATCTATGTTGGGACTACAGGAAAACCGTTATGATGTAAAACCTATGAAATAAAAACATAGCCTTTAGTTTCGATGTCCTTCTCTCGTGTCACTGTTCGAAGTGTCTTCCGAAAGGCATACAGTCTCGGAGACCATGTTGAACCCTGTCGTGATTGGCACCTATAGTTTCACTGTTAAAAGCATCAGTCCAAATAAGAATTATTTTCCAAACAGATAAAGATTAAATTACGTAGGAGGAAAACATGATGAAAACCAATCAAAAACAAGGATTTTAAAATGTCACGGTAGAATAAAGATTTACCAGTTGACTTGAAAGAAATGAATGAACATATTCAAAAGAAGTGAAATTTATATGAAATAATTTTATGTCTTAAACTGGTAGATTATGATTCTCTTATTCCACATGGTTACTTTGACTGACAGATTGTCCTCTTTCTTATCAGACAGCTTTTTCTAATGAAAACAATGTTGAGGTGCCTAACCTTTGTAACATATGTATATAAGGGTTACATTGTATTTCAAGGAATTTACATAAAAACTTAACAGAAACAGTCATTTTCAGAAACATACATGTATATCTTTACTTAAACAGATCAATTACAATATTTAAAATTCCTCGATGAATACATCATTGTAGAAAATACTATGTTCATTCTATTTCAATATTTGTATACATGTATATTAAATCAGGTACGCATTCCTTATATTCAGCATATAAATCTCACACCATTACTGGATGCTTCATTATAACCATTACGAAAGTAGAGTTTTAATATGTTGATGTGTTACTGGCTGTGTAATATACCACCGTGTAACATTTATACGGCAATATGAAACTAGTGTAATAGCAAGTATGACGTCACAATAGTTTTCATTTGTATTAAACTTGTGAATGATTTGATATTAAAAACGCTTACGCTCGTTTTATACAAAATCATAAACTCGTTTAATGGAATTTTTTTTTAAATAGGAGGTCATTCAGTGTTTTAGTCGTTTATAACATTCGTGAATTTAGCATCAGTATTGCACGTCTTCGGAACTATTGATGTTCAAGTAATATAGTATAAGAAGATATCTGAATCCTCATATTTGTCGGTTAATGGTTACATATTAACATCTCTCAGTTGATACCAATGACATTTGCTGGTTGTCATACTATCCATTGTCATTAAATATCCACTGAAGTTTGTTGTTGAAATGTATCAATCTCAGTAGAAAAGTATGTCTAAGTCAAACCTTATCATTGTATATTTCAACTGAAACAATCTTAAAGAGCCATCACGGATGTTAGTTTTTCAAATTTTGGGAAAATATACTTATATCGTCATTCGCCAGAGAAATCTTTTATCTACAACATGGCATATGTTACATAATTTTCATATCACGACAATGTATTGCATTTTGGTTTCAAAGAGAAGTATCACTTCGACTAGCGCGCGCTACGGGTATCTGACGTATATAAACAGAGTCCCCCTTTTCGCGTAATACGTACTACACAAACAGCAAGCGCTTCCGAAGCGTGAATGCTCGTCTCTAGCGCAAGTCGCCATAACAACCCATGTGATGCACGTGCTGCACGCGTTTCTCTCTTGCAAATTACCCTTGTCACACATTACTGAATGTGACGATTGCTTTACAAACAATGTTTCTAAATGTCCTTAAATATACAAATTATTTCCTGTTTAATGGTTTTTTTTATTGAGATAAGATTAGCAAATTATGACAATTTTTTACTCTCATTAATCATAAAATTCAAGAAAAATACCTAGTTGGGTAAAACAATTATTCCAATATATGTAGCAAATACGTAATTAAATGAAATGGTAAATAAATAACCGTCAAAAAATTATATATTTCGATTTCTTTCATTGCTCATATTTTTTTGTTATTCTTTCGTGTCTTTGTTTAATGTGTGTGAGCTAGACCATAATGCTTTGCGCTTGAAAATAATAGACTGGATCTATATTTAGACTGGAAAACACCTATACTAATTAATGCAATTTCTCGGCTTATTTTAAGTTTGAAAATTTAGGGAAAAATTAAGTGTATTTATTTTACGAAGACGGATTTTTGGAAAAAATTTGATATTTTCATCAACATCCGTGATGGCTCTTTAATGTATTTTTAAAATGTCTACATATACCTTGAAGGCATTCAAAATAGCTCGTTTGGTACGACGTCAGTTGTAATAAAAGCAGTGAGATGTAATTACTGCGGTAAATTGTAATAAAAACACGGTAAGATGTAATACTGCGGTAAATTGTAATAAAGATCAATGCGACAAATAAGGGGTGCGGTAAAATGTTCAGATCAAATGTGCTGTAAATTGTTATATGATGTGCGGTAAGTTGTAATAACATTGATGAAGAGGTTCCTGTTGATATAAATAGTTATTACTTGCCCGTGTGAGATACTGCAGGGTTATCTCTATACGTCAATATTAAAGTCTCTGCAACATTTATTTTTTCAAATTTCCCATTTATAATGATGGTTTTAGTCATTTAAATTCACTTTAGAAGGTAAAACATCTTATTACACAAACCAATTATCCGTAGTGATAATAACGTTTTTTGTGCATAAACCAAAAATTGCAATCTCATTGCTTTACCGAACCATGTACACTCATTTTGTACTTGATTTTCCGAAGAGAGAAGGATGTTTACTATTGGTGACATTATTTTTCAAATACATTTGATTGACTTATTTGAGCAAGAAAATGTGCCACTGCCCCTTTGCATTAGGTTAATAATGCCTTGCGTATGACGACAGAGTAGTATGTCATAGTTCAGAGTCATGTCGACTATTTCGCTGGGTAACATAATATTAACTTCTATTTGATACCATTTTACTAAATCTATGAATGATTTCTTATCAAACTCACTTTCGCTCATTTTATAAAAAAAAACATGAACTCGTTTAATAAAAATGGTATTAAATAGAAGGTCGTTTAGTATCCTCTATATATAATCGTGTTGCTGCCTTGTGAGCAGCATTGCCAAATAAAACAAAATGATTATTTCAATGATTTATTAACAAAGTCTTTTATTTTAATGCGATTCTGTATCAATATTTTTGAACATCCAGGCATATGTTTTGTTTTATTTTAAAATTTTATTTTAACTCTATAACCATTCCACCGGGGCTGCAGCTCAGTTGGTAGAGTGTCCGCTCATCATCCGAGTTGTTGCTTCCTCGCTTAACAGCATTACAGTACAGAATTACGCTTTAAATAACGCTGCACTGTACCGGGGTCAAAATGCAATAAACAAATGTCAACTGGACCTTTGTATTGCAGATGATAAAGAGTTATTATCGTTAATTTCTGGTATCAAATAATTTGCACTTAATTTCTGGCGTTGATCAAGTGTTACTGATTTGGTACTCAATACGTTCATGTGCTTCTCAAGTCTCTCCAAATATGTTTTTACATTTTCTCACTTGAATTCCAACTTAGGACTCATCACAAGACGACCTACCACCAGTGTACTTGACGTATTACTATCACAACACGTTGTCACCAATGTAAAAATACACTCTAATAAAGGTAAATTAATAAGTGATTGCTTTTAAACCTCTCCTGAACGTGATTGCTCAATGTAGCAATACGTAGCAAGGCGAGCAAACTTCGAGGAATTTGCACCATGTCGTTCAAGAGAGAATGAGCGTTATTTGAGCGCTACTAGAGGGCTACCTTTCACAGAACAATCAATAAGCGATTATAAGCGATCGTTTTTATGGAACTGAACTCAGAGTCCAAAAGAAAACATAACACCCACTTGCTTGAACATAACATTAACAATCCAGACCATATTAGTAGATATTATTTTAGAAATACATCAGCAGCAAATGTTTAGAATCAATCAACAACATTACTTTATTAAACTGTGGTAGGTATCGTTTTATTTGGAAAACAAATACAACTGACACAATGTCAACACAGATGAACAAGAAAAAACATTGTTTATTCTTTAAATGTTTATTCGACCTTATTACAAGAAAATGAGATTTTCCCACGTGTATATGATTATCAATATCCTCTACCTCCGTTAGCGTTTGCAAGCACATCCTCTTTCTGTAAATAAAATAGGATTTGCAAGTTAAAACCGACAAGCAACGATAGAAAAAGTTAAAAAGTGTGAGAATTTCAACATTGCCACACATATTATATGGTACTATAGCTACCCCTTAGATACATCTTTGCACTAAAAGAAATAACTATTAATGTCTTAACTATGTGATTATAGTTTTTATAAAAGGACTGCCGTATTAAGTTTGAAAATCTTAAATCTTAATGATTAAGAACGAGCGGGGCGAGCGACACACAGGGACTCGATATCGTAATTAAAATGTAGGTAAAACATAACGTAAAATAAACACTACAATATAGTCCTTATATACAAATCTATAGAGTGGGTGTAAGGTTTTTACCGTCATTTTACATCCGTTTTAATTACAATTCGTTCTTGTGGAGGGACCCTCGTCTTAACAACTAAGATTTTTCTTTATAGGTTCAAACTGCCTTTAGAACGCTGCCTACTTTTTATTGACAGGTTCAATGACGTCACTGCTTGAATAGCTGCATGAACCAAGCGTGTAAAAATGGATAGTTTTGTTTGTAAAAGGCTTTTATAAGGTTGAACCGTAGTTTACACTCATTACTATCCTTACAAATACTTACAAATATATGCAAACTATTTCAAGATATTTTAACGAATTTCACAATGCTCATAAAGGGGCGCACCCCGCACCTTACTTTATCCGCCACTGATGTCTTTATACCGCGGGTGTGTTGAGTTCGTAATTTCATCCTCGAGTCACGTGGAGCATCTGTCAAAAAGTTGTTGAAATTGTTGTATTTTATTTTGCCCAATCAGACAGAGTGAGGGCGTGTCTAGAAATTTGTTTCAGCGCTTATTATTATAGTGTACTTTATCGGCGGCGTCTACTTCTGCCTGCAGTGCACTAGTGGCAGGTACATGTAGCTTGGTCCTAGTGGCTTGCCATTGGAGGGTAGCAAGTAGCCCACCGGTGTGATAGCTAGTTGGCAACTGGCGGCAGATAGCTGGTGGCTTGCCACCGATGGGTAGCAAGTAGCCGACCGGTATGGTAGCAGGTGGCCGCTGGTGGTAGATAGCTACTAGTGGGTGCCACTGGTGGCTCACCTTCTATCAACTGGAAAAACTACTAGTGGGCCCCTGGAGCAGGTACGAGTGGCCCACCAGTGGTCTACCAGTTGTGTGCTACTTTGGGCCCCGGCGCTTATTTCTTTCGTAGACTATTTAAGTTTACTAAGGAAGCATTACTCTAATGGTTTAAATTAGACCCGACGCATATTACAGACCCGGCGCTTATTGGAGACCCGGCGCTTATTGGAGACCCAACGCTTATTAGAGGAAATACGGTACATGTATTTGTTAAAATGGCAAGGATCGAGTCCCAAGAGGCACTGAGTATCAATGCTCCAATACTCGCTCTAATCATCAAGCCACCAACAAGATGGCCCATTTGTAGATATTCTTATATATTTGAATCCCAAGCTGTTGTATCTCATTGGAATTATTGTGTGTTTTATCCAATATTTGAAATATATATATAAAACATCCTTGTATTTCCCAAGTTTCCACTTGGGACTTGATCTTGTAATTTGATAATCGTAACAATTAAACGTTAAAGATGTATGTATTTAGAAATATTATACATTGTCGAAATAATTTTTTTAGAACATAATGACCAAACAAGTAGTTAATGAAGACATTAAAGATAACAACATTAAGGAAAGATATGTCTATTGGATGTCAGTGACTTCACAGGAATGATTGGTACGCATTATCATCACGGATATAAATAAGCTACTGGCCACTCTATGGGCATTGGCCTGGACTATCTATCCATTACTTGGTTGAGCTGTTTCAAATGAATAATTTACACTGTAGATGATATTATAGGACATGGAAGACTGTTACATGATTTGAAGGCACTTCCTACAGAGGTACGAACGATCGTTTAATTTCTCTTAAAGAAGGAAGGATGTTTGCGACACAATTAGCTCTGCTGTGTATCTGCACTGTTTACCATGTGTCCACTGGTCCAGTCGGGATCAAACTGTGCCAAGTCCTCTGTGATAGAGACTGTTCTTGTTCCTCCCCGACATACGATTCTAGAGACATGGTTTGTTCATTCAAAATGAACTCTTCATTTCCTACAACTTGGAACGGACAGGTATGAGAATACATTGTTTTTTATTTGGCACAGAAATATATAATTTTAATTGTGTTCTATACATAAATACATGTATATCATTTCCCAAAGAGTAAAGAACGGCCTCTTTCGGCCTATTCTTGCGATTCAATATTGATGTTTCATAATTATCAAGTATGTGATTCACACCATCTTACAAAATACCCTTCTGAGAAAGTGAAAATTAAACATCGCTGTTATGCTCAACAGAAAGAAGAAGCAACTGCGATGGTTGAACGTTGCAAAAGGCTTCAGATTCCTGTCTGAATATAGAGTTGTTACATTCATGAACTCTCAACTTTGCATATAATTCTTATTTGCAAGATCCGTTTTGTGTATTTATTTTGTTTCTGCTCAGACGTGCACTTCTAATCATTGTCGAGCACTGCAGACATTCAGGAATGAGTTCCTCTGTGTGGTCAATATCAGAAAAGCAGCCATTATGACGACATCTGCAGATGGAACCAGGCAGAGTAAACTTAAAATGGTGAGTAGTAAGGAAATGCAACAAATCCGTAAAATGATGGACAATGTTACCAGCCCCGATAGTACACTTACATTCAACCTTAGTTCAGGGCAGTATAATTTATTTGTGAATAATAATTCTTGATATTGATACTGTGGTGATTTATCATTACTGCAATTCGCTACAATAGCTGAATCAAAGATTATGTGCTCTCAGTAGATTGAAACAGAACAGAAGTTTTGATTTCGAATAAACCACATTTACATTTACACTCAACTGCTAAAGAACCGTTACCATACAATATATTTTTTAATAATTTCCGATAGTTAAACCAATGAACGGTTAACACATCTGAAACAGATACATTGTGTCTTTAAAAGCCAACTATACCAAACTTGAAATTTTAGAACCGTATCTGTTAATTCGTAGATGAACGTATTGAGAAATTGTCGTTTTCGAATTTAGGAGAGTCAAGAACAGTTTTTTTGCTTGTTTTATGACGTCCTACTATAAAGGCGTGTCAACAAATTTAAGTCCAAGATGGTTATTTATGTCGACACATCTTTATTAAATAAATATCTACTTTTTATGACTCTTTAAGTGAAACGACAAAAAGTATGGCCAAAAATAATTTTGAAACACCAATTTTAACAACCTTAGTGTACTTGAACAGACATAAAAATAAATGTTTTATACTCTGGTCACACGGGCTTTTATTGCTGAAAACAATCAGTTCTTAGGTCCAATACTTCGATACGGTACACCCTAAACTTTTATTTTTTAGTATATATAGGGTGTATCGTATCGAAACATTTGACCTGTGGCTTGTTTGTTTTCAGCAAATAAACTGTGGGCACCTCTTTTCAAATCATGTCCCATAACGATAATTTACAATAATCTTTTTCGGCAGCAGTATTTCATTTTGTACGCTGCTGAAAATGTGGTGAGGTTATTTTGCAGTTGACTGTAAGCTATCAATGTACAGCTGTTTATATACCCAATGTGGTCTACAACACAATGACCCTCAAAGCCAACCAGTCACCAACATGGAGATTATATAATGTTGTACTCCATTCACTTCTATTCCAGGAGAACTCTAAAGGTTGGAACCATCCAGTTGTCATCCCCAGCATACAGGGTGGGTATGTAGTGCCACTCTCGAAGAAAGGAATAGATGTCTCCTCCGTAAACAAGCTTGTGATGAAGATTAAACACTTGACCAATATTGTTATGATCATTGATTCAAGCATGGGATGCAGATCTAAACTAATTCTTTATTGTATTAATTCAACGAGAACATTAACGTTCAAGAAACAGCCCTGCAAGAAAAGAGAATCGAGGCGACAACCGGGTGGAGTGTGGAATGAACTTCTCTACATCGTTGTTGAATGGTATAAAGGACTTGTCACTCTTCGTGTAAAACAGCCACTCGAGAACTCACCAAGTACCCTTGGAAAATATTCAAGAGTTGGGAATATCATTAATGATATAGCTGTTTCTGGTCAATGGCGAAACATTGAGATAAAGAATGACAATATGTGAATCATCAATTTCATCATGTATGTTCTAAAACCCCATTGATGAAACCGAGTGGAGGGGCAGGCTCAACCAAAACAGAGGTGATTATTCTTAAAGTTTCCGTTCACACATAGGTTAAAGTATATATGAACATAATATATAAACAAGTTCCGTTTCTCATCTGAGCGATCCAAATGACAAAATTTGATTTCGTTTACTTGAAAGTTAATATTTCACAAAACCTTAGAAATCGTCTCGGAACGTATTGTGTTGCAAAATGTGAGACTAATAATTTATATGCTACCTAGAGGTATTATGTCAGAACTTGAAGCAGAAAGTAGTGATATTGAACTTAGCTTATTCATGAAACATGTTACTAAACTTCAGGGCAATTGTAACGCTATGTAACAGTTCATACTCTTCTTATTTTTGCCATTTGTGTGATGAAAGTCGAACATCTTTGGTACAATGATTAAAAGCTTGACATTAATGTTGTGAAAAAGTTTGAAAATAAAGTTTATAGCTCACCACTACAAAGCGTCTCTTGGATTCTTCTTGTTTTATATTATGATTTACATATTGCATGTGAACATTCAGTTCATATCCCGAGGCACTTGTTGTATGTTAGTATGATTTGTAAATCTCATGTCAACATACGGTTCATCCTCCCAAACATCTTGGGCTGTTGCTCGTACATTACTGAAAAAGAATCCCAGTTTAAGACAACTATATGTTTCAAATCAAACTATAATTATCATACAGTGTAGCAATGTATAAACACCATAGCTGCACTAATTTCAAAGACACTGCCGGGCCCAAAAAAATAAACATCAAATACAAATAATGCTATGGAGCCATTTGCTCTGTAGCTCATAACTATCCAGTTATCAGAAGGTAACATGTCTACGTTATATAATCGACAGAGGTGTCTGTTCACAAGATTTAACGTTTTAGGCTTTAGTTTTGACGAAGAATACTACAATAGAGTTTTACAGCGCGACCAATGAGGCACCAAAGCTACACATTATCCTCTCCATATCTCTCGTATG
Source organism: Gibbula magus (assembly GCA_936450465.1). Lineage (NCBI taxonomy): Eukaryota > Metazoa > Mollusca > Gastropoda > Trochida > Trochidae > Gibbula > Gibbula magus. The sequence goes on along the minus strand of OW388295.1, from coordinate 80,193,011 downwards.
TGCAGTTAGCAAACATTTCAGCTTTTCAAGGGGGCGGGATAGTGTAGTGGTTAGCGTTTTGCTTCGGATCAACAGCCCGGGAGTTCGAATCCTGCCAGGGGCTCGGCAACTGACATAGCAAACTTGTTTCACTCGGGACATAAGTTTGATATGAAAGGTAAGCTCGTTAGATATCCTATATCTATACTTATAAATAAATACATCTCTTCCTCTGACAATATATTTCAAACAAACGATTGGACATGATGTATAAGACTGATTGATTAATTCGGGAGTAGGACATTTGCCACCAGACATTTGCCCCGGACAATTGCTACCTTGGGACACCTGCCCACTAAGACCATTCCCTACTAGGTTAATTGCCACCCAGTTATTTCAATGCACCATGGAGGACAACAGTCACCAACATATTTATTTTTTCAGAAACCATGCAAGTGTACTTTGAAATTTGTAATTGAGCTTGGGGATTTGAGACTAATGTTTGACAAGATGTGACATTATGTCATCCAATCCCACGCATAGCAGAACTATGGAGAAAATTACTTAGATGAAATGAAGATTTTAGGAAGAAAATGAATTATTAAGAAAATTACTTTTACAAATGCAGTTAATGAAGTAAAGACTTTTATGAATACAAATGCAGTTAATGAAGTAAAGACTGTTAGGAATACAAATACAGTTAATGAAGTAAAGACTTTTATGAATGCAACTGCCTTTAATGAAGTTGAAGTAAAGAATTTTGTTAATACAAATGCCTTTTAAGAAGAACACGTCCTTTATTAAGAAACTTTTTTTCCCAAGAAATAAAGACTTTTATTGAAGAAAATGACTTCTATGAAATGAAGACGTTTATGATTTCAAATTAAATGAAACTTTTTTCATGAAAAAATTACTACCAGAAAAAAGCAATGACTTTGACGAAAAACTTGGAAAAACTGTTAAAAATTTGATCAGATCACATCGTTGATGTACTTGTGAAATGAAAAATCTCTTGCATATCAAAGTCGATTTTCTTTGCAAAATAATGTCTGTATTCAAGCTCATTTTATCATGAATACACTTTTTTTTTGTTTATTAAGGTCATGTTAAAATCAACATATTTAAAAAAAAATATTTTTCAATATGGATAGTACTGCTTTTTATTTACACATGCTGTCAACACACTGTTGCTGCTTATTCAATTTTGGACGGCAATTGTCCAAGGTGGCAATTGTCCGGTTGGTAATTGTCCTAGACCCGACAAATTCATTTCACATGTGACTGTAATCTTTCAATGAAGACATTTATATAACATGAATTTGGAAAATTATTCGATTAGAAGGACGAGCTGATAAATTATGTCTTATCTGACTCTTATGTTCAAAATGAGAGGAAAATGCTTTGAGGGTTATTAAATAAACAATAACGACGCAGTTAACATTGTAGTTGGTTTTATCAGATTGACTGGAATGTTAGATACTCATCTCAATTTGTGCTTTAGCCTGAACTAACGGTTAATAAGTATCAATCAATCAAGATGAAAGTAAAGAGACTGTTGATTGCACTATGTTGCATGCAACACACTTATTGCATTCCTGAATTGCATTGGTATTACATGCGTAGGAAACGATATTATATTGATGATTAATTTTAGAATATAATAGTACGTTTTTGATTAAACGTAATTATTTATACTTACCTGTTGACTAGACCTACTTTGCCTTACCTCCTATGGGTAATGCTATTTCAACCTTAACACAGACGAACTTGAAGAGTGGAGAAGGGGTGCGTAAAATCCCTTGTCCAAGGGGCGGTAAGTCTAGGTGGTCTCGTGACGTCACTACCGGTACAGATCACTCTCCGAAAGTCCCAAAAGGCAAGGCAGACCAAGTGGGGAGGATGGGAGGGCCTAGAGCGTAGGTCTAGTCAACAGGTAAGTATAAATAATTACGTTTAATCAAAAACGTACTATTATTTAAATACCTATCTGTTGACTAGACCTACTTTGCCTAGAATCCCACCGCAAGGAGGCGGGTCAGTAGATACATGGTAGTGACGAGACCAGCGACTAGCCCTGAGTGTAAGCTAACCTACGAGTCCTCCACCCTGTGGTGAGGACAAGGTACAGCCCGGGAGATACCATCTCTACCGCTAAGCGGATCGAAGAGACAACCCTGTCACTCAACTTCCGATCAACACACCGCCCCCCCCCCCCCCCCCCCCAACCCCCAAGAGGGAGGGGGGTGCTAAAGCGAAGTTAAAGAAAAAACCCAACAGACACGAGAGCTAGCAATGTAAACCATGTTATTTACAATAAGTCTCAAAAGCGTCTAAGAAGGATGACCCCTTCTTGGTCTGGTTGGGGGGACCACCTTCGTCTGCGCGAAGACCTGTGGACCCAGCCTAGAGATGCCTTCAAGATCAGCTGTGGAGACATCTCGTAGGTAATGGTTGGCGAAGACCTGTGATGAACGCCAAAAAACACCCTGCCATGACATCCGAAACCGCGATGTTGCAGTGATACGCCATCATGGCTGAAACTGCGCGGGTCTCATGAGGATTGGAACGCGACGGCGGAGGCAAATCAGCGGCCTTGTACGCAGCAATTACCGCTTAGATACACCCCAAACGCTCGCTTGTCTAGTTCCTTGGTGCTCCTGGGTGAGTGAGGCAAGAACAGACGACGCCTTCCATCCCTCAGCCTGTGGGCACGCTGCGTGTACATCCTCAAGGCTCTCACCGGACACAGAGAGAGATCTCCTGAGACAGAACCCAGAACCGTGATAGAGAACGTACGGCCAGCTTCATAAGCTGTCTGGTCCTTACAGACAAAGTCAGGAGCAAACTCAAGAGAGGTCGATCCCCCCTGACCTCATAACGTAGAAGGTCCGCCTGCAACGCATGGATTTCCGAAATCCGCACCGCGGAGGCCAAAGCCCCCAGGAAAAAGACCTTGCTTGTGAGAGGGAGAAGGGACACGTCGGAGAGCGGTTCACGTATCGGAGCGAAGATGTTGAGCACAATGGCTAAGTCCCACTGGACCTGCCGTCAACCAACCGGAATGTTTTAATGAGGTCCTTGAGGACCGACACATCCAACCCCGGCGATCTCTTCCTGAGGACAGCCAGGATAGCAGACATGTTGGTGTTGATTGATGGCTCGAGCCCACGACCGCGAGACTAGGAGTCTCGCGATCTACCGACTGAGCTAGCCCGAAACCGCGATGTTACAGTGGTAAGCCATCGTGGCTGACACTGAACGGATCTCATGCGGTTCGGAACGCGAAGGAGGAGGCAGGTCAGCGGCCTTGTACGCATCAATGACCTCAGGTACACCCCAACACTCGCTTATCTAGCCCTTGGGCTCTCCTAGGCGAGTGAGGCAAGAACCGACGACGCCTGCCATCCCTCAGCCTTGTGTGTACGCTGCACGTACACCCTCATTGCCCTAACCGGACACAGAGAGAGATCCACCTCTCCTGAGCCAGAAACCAGAGCCGGAATAGCAAAAGTACGACCAGCCTCAACAGCTGCCTGGTTTTGTAACAGTTCCCGACTTGTTGCAAAATCCAAAAGCATGGGACGATGAACCAGTTCTTAAATAACAAACTGAAAGAATGCAAAGATTCAGAGGAGTGCCGAACAGGAGACACAACCCCCTGAAGACTGCCACGTTCCGTTGCCACTGCGCTTCCAGGAAGAAGCATCAGACTTACGAAAGGCCGAAACATACTCCAGGAAGTCTGAAGACGAAAGAATGACACCCTCGTTACACAGGTCCTTGCACTTCATACAAGGCAAGACCTAACAGACTTCCTACCTCCGCAAATGTACAAAAAGCAAAGTATATAGTGACGCAAACACCGAGGTAGTAGAGTAACTAGGTGACTGATAGTCGAGTCACTGAAGAGACCCTCGAGACACTACCAGGTGATTGACAACGAGTCACTGCCGCATGTAAGCTAGGGGAGGTGAGTGAAACTCAAAGCACTTAACAGGTGAGTGACAGACGAGCCACTGACACGAGTAAGCTAGACGATGTGAGTGACAGGAGATACAGCCGAGTCACTTAGCAGGTGAGTGACAGACGAGGCATTGACGCGTGTAATCTAGACGAGGTGAGTGACAGTCGAGTCACTTAGTAGGCGAGTGACAGACGAGCCACTAACGCCTGTAATCTAGACGAGGTGAGTGACACTCAAGTCACTTAACAGGTGAGTGACAGACGGGCCACTGACGCGTGTAATCTAGACGAGGTGAGTGACAGTCGAGTCACTTAACAGACGAGTGACAGACAAGCCACTAACGTGTGTAGTCTAGACCAGGTGAGTGACAGGTGAGTGACACTCAAATCACTTAACAGATGAGCGACAGGCGCGTCACTAACTTGCGTAAACTACACAAGGTGAATGACACACCAGTGAGTGAGTGAGTTGGGGTTTAACGCCGCTTCCAAGAGTATCTCACTTATATCGCGGCTGCTAGTATTATGGCAGGGAGAAAGCCCGCAACGCCATGTGGCTATGCACTGCGGTGCAACTGGAACTAGCGAACAATGGTTGGTATTACGCTGAAAATCAGAGTAGCATTGCAGCCAAACCTAACTGCGTGTAGAACAGTTCTCTACTGCAGCCAAAGTTGCCGTGCCCCTGGCGGGATTTGAACCCCGGACCTTTTGATCCGAAGCCGAACGTGCTAACCACTGCGCTATCCCGCCCCTGAATGACACACGAGTCACTGACGCGAAACACCTACATAAGGTAGTGTAAGAACTAATTCCTGACACTAAGAAGCAACACTTCCGATAGCTTAATTACTCCAAAAACACCAACACACACTCGTCGCAACGAAAATCCTTCTCACACAAGTCCTTACACTTCCTAACCAGCAAGTGAGGATCCTTGATAGTGGACTTCCCACCTCCGCAATTCGTGCAGAAGGCAGAGTACATATTGAAGTAACAACGTGAGTGATAGTCAATCACTGACCCACGCGCGTAAGCTGATGAAGTGAGTGACAGGAGATTGACCCTCAATCAGTTAACACTAACGTGGGCGAGGTTAGTGACAGTTAGGTCACTTACTGACAGGCGCGTGGTGAATGACAGTCGATTCACGACGCGAAACGCAAAGTAGAGTAGTGTAAGAACGAAGTTCTGACATAGTAAGAAAACAACCCTTCTGATAACTAATTACTCCAAAAACACCAAGAGTGTAAACTCACGAAAACGTAGAACCCGAAGTCCAAAGACTGAGGAAGCGAGACACTGGCGAAACGAGTCACTGGCGAAACGCGTCACAGACGACACGAGGCAATCAAGTCGAGTCGTAGGTGAAGGCGAGTGACAGGCAAGGCGAGTGAGACGAGCCACTGACGAAAACTGACGAAAGCGAGCCAAAACAAGTTGACCACATAAAGACGAATGAATGGTGAGGTCTTGCTGTTGGGCCTCCTGTCGTGCTCTCAAGACCTCTGGGATACGACCCCCAAAGAGAGTTTCAGCGTGAGCAGGGGCATGTCGAAGGAAATTCTTATGATCGGGGTTGAGACCTGACCGGTAGAGGAAATTGTCTCTGCGAAGTACTGTAATACTCGATGAAATTCGCGACGCTGACAACATGATCTGGGCAAGGTCCGCAGCCACATCGCCAAACGCTTTGAACAACACCGGGTCCCCCGCCTCCATGCCCGCCTGCTTAGCACAAGCCAGCATCGCCTGACATGTGAAAGCCACGTTGTTTCCCAAACCTAACACCGAACGTGCCTCCCTGTCAAGATGAGAGAACTGTGCCTCAGACACGCGGTGAAGCAGGTTGGTGGTAAACAACCGAGACGCACCCTGATCAAGGGGAGGCGGAACAAGTTGAAAAGGCACCGGATACAAGGGCAGTTGCAGTCTGCGCTTGTCCGACACCACCAAAGGCGGAAACAGACGATTGGGCATCGCAGATGACACGACTTGCTCCATATCCTCGGTGGCCTCCAACAGGAGCCTATGAGGTGGAAGGGCAAGACGCGAGGGAGGTACCTCGCCATCAGGGCAAAAGGAAGCCCTCCTGGCCGACGACGTGCTCGGACCAGTCACGTTGACTTGGCTAAGTGGAACGTCCGCGAACGAAGCCACTTCGGATAGCATAGCGATTGCGTCAATCACTGGCGGATCCTCCGACAACCCCGCACCCTCCGCCTCCGTTTCTATACTGATGAACGGAGGGTTCGACACGTCCACTTAGCGGGTGTCACGCTCCGGTGAGTCCGGCGAGGACTCACGTAAAGGTGACAGCACCGTGACACGCCGCGTAGGAGTGCGAGGGGTACGCGAAGGAGTCGCGGATGCGGAGGCCCTAGCGGACGAGGAACGCGCACCCTGAGGTAACGTAAGCGAAGGTAGAGACAGTCGAGTCACCTACACGGCGTAGCACAAACGAGGTGAGTCACACACGTGAACCACCAAACCGGCGGAGCAAAAGCACAACAACTCTGACGATATGCAATCAAGAGAGTTGATAGCAAAAACTCTGAACTCGAAGAGCACAAAGTCAAAATCAAATAACAACCCGCCAAGGTAAACAAAGACGAACAAGCCAGACAAAAACTAGGCTAAACACTCACAAGATAAATCAATCTTTATTTCACATAACACTCAGCGTGTACCAACCCGTAAGTGACTGGCGTAGCGAGTCACTTGAACCTACGCGACCCACCCTAAGGGTGAGTCGCGTAGAATCGACCTAAGGCGAAGCCAAAGGCGAATGGTAGGCGAGAGCTAGCAACAGGCAACGCGAGTCACTGACGAGGAGTGTATCCACTGCTCCTTAACCAAGCTAGTCACCCACCTTAGGCGAACAACTAGCGAAGTCAGTGACAGGCGAGGCGAGAAGCCAAGCGAGACGCGAAGCACTTGAGTACGGACCGAAGGCGTATGACAAGCGAAAAACGAATGACCTGCGAAGGAGAGATTCCACTGCTCCTTTACCCTACGCAAATCAACAACCCCCAGTTAGCTCACTTGAACCAAAGTGACTCACCCTAAGGGTGAGTCACGCTAGAGTACAGACCGAAAGGTGTGTGACAAGCAAAAGCGAGAGACAAACGAAGCAAGCCAAACGATCAGGAGAGATACCACTACCCCTCTACCGTACGCAGGACAAACACCTAACAGTTAGCACTAAAGTACGGACCGACAGGCGTATGACAAGCGAGAGCGAATGACAAGCGAAGCGAGTCACCCGCGTAGGAGAGATTCCACTACATCCTTTACACACGCAAGTCAACAACCCACAGTTAGCACTAGAGTACAGACCGAAAAGCGTATGACAAGCGAAAGCGAAAGGCAAGCGAAGCAAGTCAAACGATCAGGAGAGATACCACTACTCCTCTACCATACGCAAGACAAACACCTAACAGTGAGTCACTCTAGAAAAATGGACCGAAAGGCCAATGACAAGCGAAAGCGGATGACAAGCGAAGCGAGTCACCCGCGTAGGAGAGATACCACTGCTCCTTTACCCTACGCAAGTCAAACACCCAACAGTCAGGTGAGAGAAAACAAAGAATCACGAGCTGCACGTGCGGCGCATGCAACCCACCTACTCCGGGCGGTCGCTAGCTAGCACATGTCAACAAGGCCCCTTGTAAACTAACACCTACCTGAAACAGATTGTAGCCACAACCTGCACTATCGAAGATTAAATATAAGGATATCTCTTGAAAAACAAGAGAAATAAATAGCAAGCTAGCAACACAAGTCGCTAAATACCCAGTCACAGAACAAAACAAAACACGTCTGCCTTGCTCTGCAACTTTTAGGAGAGTGATCTGTACCGGTAGTGACGTCACGAGACCACCTAGACTTACCGCCCCTTGGACAAGGGATTTTACGCACCCCTTCTCCACTCTTCAAGTTCGTCTGTGTTAAGGTTGAAATAGCATTACCCATAGGAGGTAAGGCAAAGTAGGTCTAGTCAACAGATAGGTATTTAAATAATGAAGCAATATATTTTGGTACGCATAATGATTTATACGTGGCACCCTATGATTCGTTATTTTTAAAAAAAATCTATTTTATGATATTTGGCATTGTGTTGCATTGACAGTAGATGTTTAAAATCATCAGCCTAAGCAGATTATACTTCTACGTCCTACGCTGATATTCCTGATATCTGTGACCAAACGAAAACATAATTTTAATCAATCATTTATCTTTTTAGAAATATTTACCGATTGTGTGAAGATTTCCCACTGAGTATGTTCCTGGATCAAGCTTTCCTGTGTATCTGTACTGCTTATCTCACGTCAACTGGTCCAGTGGGGATTAAACTGTGCCAAGTCCTCTGTGACAGAGACTCTAGTTGTTCAACCCCATCATACGATCCAGGACAGATGGTTTGTGCCTTCAAATTGAACTCATCCTCACCGTCAACTTGGAATACAAGGGTAAAACAATATTTCATTTCTCATTTTACCTATCTTCGTGACTGAACAAAATTACTGATTATGTCCTTTGAATTAGTAATGACCCAATCATTCAAATATTACTTCTTATAAATTATGATTGTGCCAATATCGCCAACACATTGAATAAGACAAATAACTGACATTGTCAAACCATCACTATAACTTGTCGAACATTCTACAACTTCTTTATTTCTTCAAGAAATGCACATCCCAGTCTTGTCGAGTACTACAAATGAATGCAGGAGAATTTCACTGTATCCACAACATCCAGAAGAGTCCACAGCTGGTAAGTACACGAGAAGAGAGTTATTGGTCCTCACATTCCTTTTGTGAAATGATTGCGCTAGACTCATTGAGATTGTCAAATTGTGTGACAATGAAGGATGGGCGTCAAATGGATACGTAAAATCCTGCTCAACATTCACAGTTTCTATTATTACCCTGAAGGAATTGTACTTGTTCCGCTAATGAGCAATGGCAAGCGTATAGGTCGGGACGTCCAGTATTCATGTACCCCTTTATCATTTGAGTGGACTGTGGATTAAGTGCCTTGCCCAGCGACGCAACACAATATAATTCAAGGTGACAGTTTTGATGTCTTCAACGATATATCAAACTTTTAGTTAAATTTTTTATTGCAATCTTGTCTTGAAATATTAAGTCAAAAACCGTTTTAATTTAAAATTAAAAAAACTTTATGTGTGGTAAAAGAGTATCATATCCCACACTTACGTACATATATAAAATAATCATGAATTGTTATCGATCATTAAGGCCTACACCATTACACCTTACTGCAATACCCTTAGCATACATCACTGACGTGTGGGAGTGAGTGACGGCATAAAGTTGTGAAGAAAAATGAAAATGAAAAAAAAACCTGTCAACGTCAAAACAACGTCAATGGTTAAAAGTTGTAATATCAATAAGATAAATCTACAAAAATGCATAAAATCACATTTGTATGGCAAGAGGGTCAACCAAACTGAAGTTTGACCAACATTTTCGTTTAAAGAATGTTAGTTCATTTCAGGTCATGTTATCCGTAGATACTCTACAAAGAACAATAACTCTAATCGGATGTAAAACGACAGGTTTGATGAAGAAGACAAATATTTTATGGATGATCAACATTCTTGCCTTATATCCCATCAGAAACGTCACATGTCAATACATTGAGAAACTCAACCCAAAGACTGGCAGGCAGTGGCAGTGATACCTTGATACTTTATAGATGATACAATACATGTATCGTTCACATATAAACCTATCGGCAAAGTATCACTGTTTATGACGGTTATGAATGAATATTCCAAACTGTCGATCGTGTACACATACCACTGCATTCATTCAACAGGTGCAACAAGCTTGACAAGACATAATAAAGTGCGCACATAAGGAGAGTTTCTTGACACGAAAGGGTAAATTTGCTCACACAGTGTATCCAACCAGGTAAATTTATCTTTCATTGAATGTTTTGTTTCAAACATGTCCTCTAAACAAGCACTCACCCGGGACTGCATCTCAACTAATGTCAATAACACGCGTCATAGGGGGTGCAGGTGATATTTTATTTAATTTAACAGAACACGTGTCCATTTATTCACTTTGTCAACCTCCACTAAATATTATAACTTGAATAAAAAGAGTAGAGGCGAGCTAGAATGTATAGTTTGTGAGCTAAACTCCGCACAAAATGAATTCCTACGGAGTCACTGTTTTGGTCATATTTCAATGGAAACCGCCAAAAGTAAAATTCAGAAATCCTTGGAAACCTAAAAAGGCACAAGTTTGGTGAAGCTAGAATGTTTAGATTGCGAGATATGCTCAGCACAAAATTACTTCCTTACAGAGTCACTGTTTGGTCATGTTTCCGAATGAACCCGCCCAAAACAAAATCAGAAATCGATCTAACAATAGAAACAAATCAAGGTCCTGAAGAACTTTAGGATCCCTCTCATTCGCAGTTTATCCTACAATGAAGCTGGTATATTAAAACACCTTTTATATCAAATTGTCAAGACATGTGTAATCTATCTGTCAGGTTGCAATTCAATTACCTGATTTTTAGAAAATAACAGTGGTGTTCCGTGATGCCGTCCAGTTTGGGGTTTAAATCTTCTGATTTTTATTTGTTTTGCAGAAAAAGGTGAAGAAGATGATGACAATTCCAACAATTTCAAAAAAGCAATTGTCAAGTATTGGAATAAACGTACAATCAGTGATGCAGATAATAGTTATATTGCGTAACTTCTGGTATGTTCAATTTACAGGTTGCGTTGATGCCAAATGTGATACTGCGATAAAAAATAAATAGTAAACGAATGATGACCAAACTGCAAATCGAGGAAAGAAAAAATGGACGCTTATTTTACAAACACACACTACATATCACACTTTCTCAGGAATCTTATATTGACTTGACCTTTATCAATGGAAACATTAAGATAAATTTTTGTCAGCCAATGAAAACTTCACCTCCCTCCTTTCAGTACGAAGTATATCATGGCAGGAGATGGTCCGATTGTGAGCAGTTCTATTGGAGATAATCACAGAAAACTGATTAATATGCTTGTCTTACTTTCATGGAGAACTCATAAGTGAAGGTATTTTGTGCGAATTTGTTAATTCAAAATGAACTCCGAATTGCAAAAGCAGGCCTTTCTCTACATTAAACCAGGTATTGATGTCACAATGAAGGGCATTCTCCAAGGTTATCCATACAGTGTTGCTTTTGGAGTGACAGCAACTCAGACGTGAGACTTACAGCAACTTGCTTATTCATATTCATGTAAGAAATTGTCTGTGCTTTCCTGTCTCTCACATTGTTCATCAATCTGGTCATGTATCTCCAAAAACGATGTCTAATAAATAAAGGAACCACATGATTATTTCCTCCTTTTTTATCAATACTGTGGAAAGAGCTGTGGGATTTACATTGCAGCTCAGTATAGTGCAAATATCAGCCTTACTCTGTCATCCTAAAAGGAAGACCTGACACCTCCCTCCTTTGAGAACGAAATATATCATGGCAGGAGATGGTCCGATTGTGAGATTAAAACTAGGTCTTGATCCGTTATATTGGAGATAATCACAGAAAACTGATTTAAATGCTTGTCTTACTTTCATGGAGAACTGATAAGTGAAGGTATTTTGTGGGATTTTCTAAAATGCTGAAATAGCATAAGCAGGGCTTTCTCTACATTAAAACCAGTGTTGATGTCACAATGAAGGGTATTCTCCAAGGTTATCCATACAGTGTTGCTTTTGGAGTGACAGCAACTCAAACGTGAGACTCACAGCGTTTGTTTATTCATATTCATGTAAGAAAATATCTGTGCTTTCCTGTCTCTCATGTTGTTCATCAATCTGGTCTTGTACCTCCAGAAACGAGTTCTAATAAATGATGGAATCACATGATTATTTCCTCCTTTTTTAAAAACAAAGAAAAAACAACAGTGTGTCTAGTTTTGAAAACACATGCTAATAATTAAAAAGACCTTTAAATTAACAAGAACTAACCCTTCAACTCAGAACCAAGTAAAACTGTCAGCTTTGAATAATATATATCTATGGTGGGACAACAGGAAAACCGCTATGATGTACAACCTATGAAATAAAGTCATATCCATTAGTTTCAATGTTCTTGTTGTGTGTAACTCTTTGAAGCGACTTACAAATTCATTAGTATAAAAATATTATTATAGTATATTAAAATATTGTGATAGATAGAATAAATTTTAAACAAATAGAACCATATGTTTGGAAATCTTAACATTTCACCGCCTTTAAATTCTGTCGTCCTCCACATGTCAAATTGACTATTCCCTGTGATGTTATAGTGATTGAGCTGATGACGTCATTGTCTTTTAACGTAAACCGCTCCACTTCTTGCTTATAATGGTCATGCAGTTAGAGCGTGAATCTTCAATTTTGTATGTTTTCTTTGACAGAACAACCATAATAAGGATGCGATCAAGTCACTTGAATAAGGAGATGAGTAAAAACATTCCCATTAGTTTCGATGTTCCTCTCGTTGTAACTGTTTGAAGCGACTTCCAAACGGCATATACAGTCTCAGAGACCATGCAAACCGTTATCTAAATGCATTTTTATTTCTTAAACTGGTAGATTATGATTCTCTTATTCCATTTGGTTACTTTGACTGACAGATTGTCCTCTTTCTCATCACACAGCTTAAGGTGCTTAATTTGTGCTTAATTTGTTTAACATATGTGTATAAGGGTTACATTGCATTTCAAGGAATTTACATAAACGCTTAACAGAAACATATATCATTTATGGAAATAAAGCAATTACGATATTTAAGAAATCCACGATGAATACATCATTGTAGAAAATACTTTGTTCATTCTATTTCAATATGTTTATTTATTACCCATATGGTTGAATATAACCGAGTTAATATTATTGATATGAGCACATGTGCACATATCACGTTTGCCTAGCAACGATTGTTTCACCGCGGCTTCCCGTATTTTGTCGTCTGTGACGTCATAAAAAGATTGTTCGTGACGTCACTGTGGCTTGCCGTTGCAAGAGAAGTGGGCCGCTTTCTGACTATTTTTACGCGAATCACATGGAATAGAACGGGTAATAAAGAAATTATTACCCGAGGAAGTGTGTCATATGATTTTTACAAAACGAGTGTGAATTTTTGTATTGCCCGAGCGAGAGCGAGGGCAAAACACAAATTTGCACAAGTTTCGTAAAAGTCTTTGATATAATTCTTTGATATAATTCTTCGATATAATTCAAGTACGCATTCGTTATAATTCAAGTACGCATTCGTTATATTTAGCAAATAAATATCACACCATTACTGGATGCTTCATTATAACCATAATGAAAGTAGAGTTTCAGTATTTTGATGTATTGCTGGCTGTGTAAGATACCGCCGTGTAACATTAATGCGGCAATATGAAACTAGTGTAATAGCAAGTATGACGTCACAATAGTTTGCGGTTTGACATCCAAATTGTAGCACCATCGTCACAATAGTATCGTACACACAGAAGTCATATTTTCAGAGGCATGTCGACTGGATTATAGATTGGCGAGTAACAAACAGAATACTAAACTACCTTCTATTTATAATCATTTTTATTAAACTCGTGGATGATTTTATATCAAAATCGTTTAGGCTCGTTTCATACAAAATCATAAACTCGTTTTAATTAGGTTTCTTCAGGTTTCCGTTCATTCCAGTTTCAGAGCAAAACAATTCAAGAGTATCTATTTTCTTTTGGAGTGGAACAGCTGAATAAGCTACAGATGACACATCATCTGCAAACATTATCGCAAAAAGATTTTTTAAATCTTGCGAGATAAAACACCTTCTCCTCCAACATCTTCCAGTTTCTTCAAAAGCTTATTGATGAATATAATAAATAGCTTTGGGCTTAATATTCAGCCCTGGCAGGTGCGAATATTACAGCTAAAATAATTTAGTTAATCCGTTGGAACCCTTCACACATGAACAGAAACTTGAATACATAGATGAAAGCACTTTTGAAAATTTGCCCTTAATCCCAAACATCTTTTAAGCTTTGTAATATAAGGGCCTGCCTTATTGTGTCAAATGCCTTTGAGAAGTCCCCCTATATTTTGGTACGCATAATGATTTATACGTGGCACCCTATGATTCGTTATTTTTAAAAAAAATCTATTTTATGATATTTGGCATTGTGTTGCATTGACAGTAGATGTTTAAAATCATCAGCCTAAGCAGATTATACTTCTACGTCCTACGCTGATATTCCTGATATCTGTGACCAAACGAAAACATAATTTTAATCAATCATTTATCTTTTTAGAAATATTTACCGATTGTGTGAAGATTTCCCACTGAGTATGTTCCTGGATCAAGCTTTCCTGTGTATCTGTACTGCTTATCTCACGTCAACTGGTCCAGTGGGGATTAAACTGTGCCAAGTCCTCTGTGACAGAGACTCTAGTTGTTCAACCCCATCATACGATCCAGGACAGATGGTTTGTGCCTTCAAATTGAACTCATCCTCACCGTCAACTTGGAATACAAGGGTAAAACAATATTTCATTTCTCATTTTACCTATCTTCGTGACTGAACAAAATTACTGATTATGTCCTTTGAATTAGTAATGACCCAATCATTCAAATATTACTTCTTATAAATTATGATTGTGCCAATATCGCCAACACATTGAATCAGACAAATAACTGACATTGTCAAACCATCACTATAACTTGTCGAACATTCTACAACTTCTTTATTTCTTCAAGAAATGCACATCCCAGTCTTGTCGAGTACTACAAATGAATGCAGGAGAATTTCACTGTATCCACAACATCCAGAAGAGTCCACAGCTGGTAAGTACACGAGAAGAGAGTTATTGGTCCTCACATTCCTTTTGTGAAATGATTGCGCTAGACTCATTGAGATTGTCAAATTGTGTGACAATGAAGGATGGGCGTCAAATGGATATGTAAAATCCTGCTCAACATTCACAGTTTCTATTATTACCCTGAAGGAATTGTACTTGTTCCGCTAATGAGCAATGGCAAGCGTATAGGTCGGGACGTCCAGTATTCATGTACCCCTTTATCATTTGAGTGGACTGTGGATTAAGTGCCTTGCCCAGCGACGCAACACAATATAATTCAAGGTGACAGTTTTGATGTCTTCAACGATATATCAAACTTTTAGTTAAATTTTTTATTGCAATCTTGTCTTGAAATATTAAGTCAAAAACCGTTTTAATTTAAAATTAAAAAAACTTTATGTGTGGTAAAAGAGTATCATATCCCACACTTACGTACATATATAAAATAATCATGAATTGTTATCGATCATTAAGGCCTACACCATTACACCTTACTGCAATACCCTTAGCATACATCACTGACGTGTGGGAGTGAGTGACGGCATAAAGTTGTGAAGAAAAATGAAAATGAAAAAAAAACCTGTCAACGTCAAAACAACGTCAATGGTTAAAAGTTGTAATATCAATAAGATAAATCTACAAAAATGCATAAAATCACATTTGTATGGCAAGAGGGTCAACCAAACTGAAGTTTGACCAACATTTTCGTTTAAAGAATGTTAGTTCATTTCAGGTCATGTTATCCGTAGATACTCTACAAAGAACAATAACTCTAATCGGATGTAAAACGACAGGTTTGATGAAGAAGACAAATATTTTATGGATGATCAACATTCTTGCCTTATATCCCATCAGAAACGTCACATGTCAATACATTGAGAAACTCAACCCAAAGACTGGCAGGCAGTGGCAGTGATACCTTGATACTTTATAGATGATACAATACATGTATCGTTCACATATAAACCTATCAACGGTATCACTGTTTATGACGGTTATGAATGAATATTCCAAACTGTCGATCGTGTACACATACCACTGCATTCATTCAACAGGTGCAACAAGCTTGACAAGACATAATAAAGTGCGCACATAAGGAGAGTTTCTTGACACGAAAGGGTAAATTTGCTCACACAGTGTATCCAACCAGGTAAATTTATCTTTCATTGAATGTTTTGTTTCAAACATGTCCTCTAAACAAGCACTCACCCGGGACTGCATCTCAACTAATGTCAATAACACGCGTCATAGGGGGTGCAGGTGATATTTTATTTAATTTAACAGAACACGTGTCCATTTATTCACTTTGTCAACCTCCACTAAATATTATAACTTGAATAAAAAGAGTAGAGGCGAGCTAGAATGTATAGTTTGTGAGCTAAACTCCGCACAAAATGAATTCCTACGGAGTCACTGTTTTGGTCATATTTCAATGGAAACCGCCAAAAGTAAAATTCAGAAATCCTTGGAAACCTAAAAAGGCACAAGTTTGGTGAAGCTAGCATGTTTAGATTGCGAGATATGCTCAGCACAAAATTACTTCCTTACAGAGTCACTGTTAGGTCATGTTTCCGAATGAACCCGCCCAAAACAAAATCAGAAATCGATCTAACAATAGAAACAAATCAAGGTCCTGAAGAACTTTAGGATCCCTCTCATTCGCAGTTTATCCTACAATGAAGCTGGTATATTAAAACACCTTTTATATCAAATTGTCAAGACATGTGTAATCTATCTGTCAGGTTGCAATTCAATTACCTGATTTTTAGAAAATAACAGTGGTGTTCCGTGATGCCGTCCAGTTTGGGGTTTAAATCTTCTGATTTTTATTTGTTTTGCAGAAAAAGGTGAAGAAGATGATGACAATTCCAACAATTTCAAAAAAGCAATTGTCAAGTATTGGAATAAACGTACAATCAGTGATGCAGATAATAGTTATATTGCGTAACTTCTGGTATGTTCAATTTACAGGTTGCGTTGATGCCAAATGTGATACTGCGATAAAAAATAAATTGTAAACGAATGATGACCAAACTGCAAATCGAGGAAAGAAAAAATGGACGCTTATTTTACAAACACACACTACATATCACACTTTCTCAGGAATCTTATATTGACTTGACCTTTATCAATGGAAACATTAAGATAAATTTTTGTCAGCCAATGAAAACTTCACCTCCCTCCTTTCAGTACGAAGTATATCATGGCAGGAGATGGTCCGATTGTGAGCAGTTCTATTGGAGATAATCACAGAAAACTGATTAATATGCTTGTCTTACTTTCATGGAGAACTCATAAGTGAAGGTATTTTGTGCGAATTTGTTAATTCAAAATGAACTCCGAATTGCAAAAGCAGGCCTTTCTCTACATTAAACCAGGTATTGATGTCACAATGAAGGGCATTCTCCAAGGTTATCCATACAGTGTTGCTTTTGGAGTGACAGCAACTCAGACGTGAGACTTACAGCAACTTGCTTATTCATATTCATGTAAGAAATTGTCTGTGCTTTCCTGTCTCTCACATTGTTCATCAATCTGGTCATGTATCTCCAAAAACGATGTCTAATAAATAAAGGAACCACATGATTATTTCCTCCTTTTTTATCAATACTGTGGAAAGAGCTGTGGGATTTACATTGCAGCTCAGTATAGTGCAAATATCAGCCTTACTCTGTCATCCTAAAAGGAAGACCTGACACCTCCCTCCTTTGAGTACGAAATATATCATGGCAGGAGATGGTCCGATTGTGAGATTAAAACTAGGTCTTGATCCGTAATATTGGAGATAATCACAGAAAACTGATTTAAATGCTTGTCTTACTTTCATGGAGAACTGATAAGTGAAGGTATTTTGTGGGATTTTCTAAAATGCTGAAATAGCATAAGCAGGGCTTTCTCTACATTAAAACCAGTGTTGATGTCACAATGAAGGGTATTCTCCAAGGTTATCCATACAGTGTTGCTTTTGGAGTGACAGCAACTCAAACGTGAGACTCACAGCGTTTGTTTATTCATATTCATGTAAGAAAATATCTGTGCTTTCCTGTCTCTCATGTTGTTCATCAATCTGGTCTTGTACCTCCAGAAACGAGTTCTAATAAATGATGGAATCACATGATTATTTCCTCCTTTTTTAAAAACAAAGAAAAAACAACAGTGTGTCTAGTTTTGAAAACACATGCTAATAATTAAAAAGACCTTTAAATTAACAAGAACTAACCCTTCAACTCAGAACCAAGTAAAACTGTCAGCTTTGAATAATATATATCTATGGTGGGACAACAGGAAAACCGCTATGATGTACAACCTATGAAATAAAGTCATATCCATTAGTTTCAATGTTCTTGTTGTGTGTAACTCTTTGAAGCGACTTACAAATTCATTAGTATAAAAATATTATTATAGTATATTAAAATATTGTGATAGATAGAATAAATTTTAATCAAATAGAACCATATGTTTGGAAATCTTAACATTTCACCGCCTTTAAATTCTGTCGTCCTCCACATGTCAAATTGACTATTCCCTGTGATGTTATAGTGATTGAGCTGATGACGTCATTGTCTTTTAACGTAAACCGCTCCACTTCTTGCTTATAATGGTCATGCAGTTAGAGCGTGAATCTTCAATTTTGTATGTTTTCTTTGACAGAACAACCATAATAAGGATGCGATCAAGCCACTTGAATAAGGAGATGAGTAAAAACATTCCCATTAGTTTCGATGTTCCTCTCGTTGTAACTGTTTGAAGCGACTTCCAAACGGCATATACAGTCTCAGAGACCATGCAAACCGTTATCTGAATGCATTTTTATTTCTTAAACTGGTAGATTATGATTCTCTTATTCCATTTGGTTACTTTGACTGACAGATTGTCCTCTTTCTCATCACACAGCTTTTTCTGTTGAAAAAACGTGGAGGTGCTTAATTTGTTTAACATATGTGTATAAGGGTTACATTGCATTTCAAGGAATTTACATAAACGCTTAACAGAAACATATATCATTTATGGAAATAAAGCAATTACGATATTTAAGAAATCCACGATGAATACATCATTGTAGAAAATACTTTGTTCATTCTATTTCAATATGTTTATTTATTACCCATATGGTTGAATATAACCGAGTTAATATTATTGATATGAGCACATGTGCACATATCACGTTTGCCTAGCAACGATTGTTTCACCGCGGCTTCCCGTATTTTGTCGTCTGTGACGTCATAAAACGATTGTTCGTGACGTCACTGTGGCTTGCCGTTGCAAGAGAAGTGGGCCGCTTTCTGACTATTTTTACGCGAATCACATGGAATAGAACGGGTAATAAAGAAATTATTACCCGAGGAAGTGTGTCATATGACTTTTACGAAACGAGTGTGAATTTTTGTATTGCCCGAGCGAGAGCGAGGGCAAAACACAAATTCGCACAAGTTTCGTAAAAGTCTTTGATATAATTCTTTGATATAATTCTTCGATATAATTCAAGTACGCATTCGTTATAATTCAAGTACGCATTCGTTATATTTAGCAAATAAATATCACACCATTACTGGATGCTTCATTATAACCATAATGAAAGTAGAGTTTCAGTATTTTGATGTATTGCTGGCTGTGTAAGATACCGCCGTGTAACATTAATGCGGCAATATGAAACTAGTGTAATAGCAAGTATGACGTCACAATAGTTTGCGGTTTGACATCCAAATTGTAGCACCATCGTCACAATAGTATCGTACACACAGAAGTCATATTTTCAGAGGCATGTCGACTGGATTATAGATTGGCGAGTAACAAACAGAATACTAAACTACCTTCTATTTATAATCATTTTTATTAAACTCGTGGATGATTTTATATCAAAATCGTTTAGGCTCGTTTCATACAAAATCATAAACTCGTTTTAATTAGGTTTCTTCAGGTTTCCGTTCATTCCAGTTTCAGAGCAAAACAATTCAAGAGTATCTATTTTCTTTTGGAGTGGAACAGCTGAATAAGCTACAGATGACACATCATCTGCAAACATTATCGCAAAAAGATTTTTTAAATCTTGCAAGATAAAACACCTTCTCCTCCAACATCTTCCAGTTTCTTCAAAAGCTTATTGATGAATATAATAAATAGCTGTGGGCTTAATATTCAGCCCTGGCAGGTGCGAATATTACAGCTAAAATAATTTAGTTAATCCGTTGGAACCCTTCACACATGAACAGAAACTTGAATACATAGATGAAAGCACTTTTAAAAATTTGCCCTTAATCCCAAACATCTTTTAAGCTTTGTAATATAAGGGCCTGCCTTATTGTGTCAAATGCCTTTGAGAAGTCCACAAAGAGGCAGTAAAATCTCCCTTTTCTTGTTCCTGTATATTTCTGTATCATTGCTTGCGAATGAATATTTTGTCGATTGTTGAGTAATTTGTTCTGAATCCTGCTTGTAGCTTATCAATGATATTATTCTCCTCACAAAAAGTCTTAAGTCTCCAGTTCAATATAGAAGTAAATATTTTACACATAGTATCAATTAGTGAAATTCCCCTGTGATTATTAACATCATTCTTATTTCCAGATTCGAAAGGAGGACATATGATACTTCTATTCAAAGGAAATACACCACTGTCCAATATCTGATTGAAAAGTGCAGCCTTGTGGGTAAACTAATAGGTGATGTGTTTTTAAAGTATTCAGAGACAACTCCATCAGGTCCAGGTGATTTACTATTTGCCAGTTTTCTTATATATGTTGACCAACTTCTTGAGGTTTGATTGGTTGGTTTAATTCCGCTTGATTGTCATTGTCATCTTCATCTAATATTGGACGTATATTAGGGGGATTTTCAGTTTAGAGGAGAGAGGAAAAATGATTTGACCACTTTTCAGTTTCAAATTCATCTGGTGTCTGTGCTTGTTTCCCCTGTTTTAACAATTTCCAAAATAATTAGGGTTTTCCTCTCGAGTCAATTAGTTTTTGTTTCTGCTCGTTCTGATATGATTTTCTTATAAGCGCAAATGTTTTCTTAAATTTAGTGCTTAGCTCTCTGAAAATATTTAAGTCCAAGTTATGGTTTCTTTGCCCCCTCAGTGCCCTGTATTTGTCACACTTTAGACTTTCCAGTTCGCAGTCCCACCAGGGAGCTTGACTGATTTTTTACCTGTAATTATGCTTGGAATCAATACTGTATATTCTCTTGTTTATAGATTTTTTTCTTGATAAACATAACAAGTAGGCATAAAACAGTGTTCACATCTCTGGGTATTTCATCCTTTAACACTTCATATAACTCATTAAACCTAGATTAAAACACAATACTGTTCTCTTATTTTTAGTTGTATCATACCGAGGGTGTTGCTTCATTCTCAGATTCATCACACTTATCAATTGAGTATACCGTTAGATGATCATTTGAGCCTTGATGTGAGAAATCAAACCTGCAGAACACTGGAAAGTGATTTGATTCATCTTGTATACCAATACCAAAGTCTGAGATAATTGGGTGTAAACTTTGTGAGGCTATCATATAGTCAACAGTGCTTGCTACATGTATATTCACCTTGCTTGTCTTGATGACATCTCCCATTCAAAATATGAATGCTGAATACTGAACACAACTCAATTAACTTCTTGCCAAAATTATTACAGGTATCTGTGTCATTATTGTTCCTAGGAATGTCAAAGTTGTCAGTTGGATAATCAAAATTGTCTTGTTTGTATGATGTCAATATTGTCTTCTGGGATGTAGTGAAGGAGTGTTTTTGTCCTAGTTTTCAAATTCACCTGTTAGGAAAATTTCTTTATCTTGGTGATCATAAACTATCTGTGTCAAATAATCCTCCAATGTAGTCATGCCGTCGCCATCTGTATCCCCATAAATTGGCGAGTTTTCGGGTGAAAGATATGTACAACTCAGCACAGTATCATTTATACTACTACCTAATCTTGATGTTTTGAACAATAACAATACTGTATTTTCAAAGTGTCATACACTTTAGTTAAATATCCACCAAATATCCATGATTATCTTATGATAATGGTCACGCCGCCACTGTATCGACCAAAATGTTGTTGTTTTATCTTACGCTATTACATGATCGAAAACCGGACAAGAAGTCTTTAAAATCATTAATGTTACGGGCAAAGGATTCATAAAAGGCAATCAAGTCATAGTTAGCACAGCAATGTTTTACCTGTGAATTTGAGGTATCATATTTATGTGATCCTTCTATATTCCATGAAAGAATGTCAAACGTTGGGCCAAGGTCAACTCGTCAAGTGTTTTTGTTTTGAGACATCGACACGGGAGTAGCCTCCCCTGAAGTTGGAGTGGGCGTTTCCCAGTTACCGGCTCCAAACAAATCTGCCCATGTGCGCTTGTTAGCTGTGGATTGCTTATTGTTTCGTTGATCTCGTGACAATTTCTTAATGGATCTAGAGATTTTATCATACATTAACACTTCCCCTTGAACTATTCATGTGTTAAGACGCATTTAAGGTTGTTTTCCCACATCCTGTGCTTGCATAAACCACGGAGATAGGGCCCGTCTTTCCTCTCGTACTGACTGTGGAAAAAACTTCTGTCATTCGTGACCTCGCTCCTCGTTCAAGTGATTCCAGGGCTTGCTTGAAGATGTTGCTCTTATATTTTGTCAGCAGGAATTTTGCTATGATAGGTGCGTCGTTTCTCCTCGGATTGAGTCTGTGAGCATGTATGATTACGATATCACCAATGTTATCCATATGTAGCTTCTCATTCAAAAACATAACTACTTTATCTTCCGATTCATCCCATGTTTCACCTTTTGATCCCTGAATACAACATTGTTTCGGCGTTCTCGGCACTCCATATCTTCTATTTTGTCGTTCAGCTGTATAATTGTGTCCCGGGTTCGACTCGATGTCACCACTCACAGTCAGTAGACAACTCAACATGATTAAAAATCGGAGGCACATTTTCCTTCCTCCATTTTAAGGAATGTAGGTCTTCTTTTTTACTTATTTGGCTGTGTAAAACAGCAGATTTTGGACCGATATTGAGTTAGTGAGATACCCATTTTGGAGAGCAAGGTAAACACGTCTTCTCGTTACACGGACATGCGCAGAAGATCAAGTAAGATGCAATAGGGTCACATTATTCGATCATAACTCTACAAATATGTAAACAAACTAGAAGAGCGTTTGCGGGACACCGCAAAAGCAGAGCAGCTCCGAAACTTTGGGTCTCGCCTTTCCCTGTTCCGCCTTCTCCTCAGCATAAATAAAATGGGAATTTTTTTGGACAAAATGTTTTTCATTATTCAAGTTATTCTAACAAGTTGAATCATCACTGGGTTCACTTTTCACAACTTTGTTCTTAAAACCTATTTCTGATTTCAAAATTGGATCAAAAGATTAACATGGCCTTAACCAATATCTCATGACCTTGAACTTTGACCTTCAAGATCACACCATCAATGATTACTTTTCATTGTGTATAACAATCATGCAATGACTCAAAAGTGTTCATTGTTAACATAAGGCATATTCACAATAGCACGCTTAAGTTGTGACCTTGCTGTGACCTTGACCGTTGACAGATTTTAGCAAAAACGTTTTCAAATCTTGGTCTTTTTCCATAGTTGATATATACCAAGTTAGGGCCTGATAGCACATATGTTGTTGAAGTTATCGTGTTTACAAGGATTTTTGTAGTGATTTCAGAACTCATGACCTTGACCTTTGAACTTGAATGTGAGCATGTCAAAATATTTCCCCAGGTGTACAAGAAAGAAGCTATATATATGAGGTGTTGATACCTTCATGGAAAAAAGTTATTTAGTGATTTCAGAACTAGTGACCTTGACCCTATCTCGTGACCTTGACCTTTAAAATTCAAGGTCACACAATCAGTGATCACTTTTCATTGTGTATAACAATCATTTAGAGATTCAAAGTATTAATAGTTGAAATAAGACATTTTCGCAAAAGCATGCTTAAGTCGTGCCCTCGCTGTGACCTTGACCTTTGACGGATGTTAGCGAAAACCTTTTCAAATCTTGGCCTTTCTCCATAGTTGATGTACACTAAAGAAGAGCCTGATAGTACAAATATTTTTCAAGTTATCGTGTTTACAAGGATTTTTTTAACGTTTTCAGAACTCGTGACCTTGACCTTTGACCTTGAATGTGAGCATGTCAAAATCATCCACCAGGTTTATAAGAAAGAAGCTATGTATATGAGGTGTTAATACCTTCTTGGGAAAAGGTTATTTAGTGATTTCAGAACTGGTGACCTTGACCCTATCTCGTGACCTTGACCTTTAAAATTCAAGGTCACACAATCAGTGATCACTTTTCATTGTGTATAACAATCATTTAAAGATTCAAAGTGTTAATTGTTGAAATAAGACATTTTCGCAAAAGCATGCTTAAGTCGTGCCCTCGCTGTGACCTTGACCTTTGACGGATGTTAACGAAAACCTTTTCAAATCTTGGCCTTTCTCCATAGTTGATGTACACTAAAGAAGAGCCTGATAGTACAAATATTTTTCAAGTTATCGTGTTTACAAGGATTTGTTTAGCGTTTTCAGAACTCATGACCTTGACCTTTGACCTTGAATGTGAGCATGTCAAAATCATCCACCAGGTTTATAAGAAAGAAGCTATGTATATGAGGTGTTAATACCTTCTTGGGAAAAGGTTATTTAGTGACTTCAGAACTGGTGACCTTGAACCTATCTCGTGACCTTGACCTTTAAAATTCAAGGTCACACAATCAGTGATCACTTTTCATTGTGTATAACAATCATTTAGAGATTCAAAGTATTAATAGTTGAAATAAGACATTTTCGCAAAAGCATGCTTAAGTCGTGCCCTCGCTGTGACCTTGACCTTTGACGGATGTTAGCGAAAACCTTTTCAAATCTTGGCCTTTCTCCATAGTTGATGTACACTAAATAAGAGCCTGATAGTACAAATATTTTTCAAGTTATCGTGTTTACAAGGATATTTTTAGCGATTTCAGAACTCGTGACCTTGACCTTTGACCTTGAATATGAACATGTCAAAAAAATTCCCCAGGGGCATAAGTAAGAAGTTATGTATATGAGTTCTCAAAACCTTCTAGGAAAAAAGAAACTGCGCAAAAACTGATAGCAGCTCCGACTTAGTCGGAGCTGCTCAAAAGTCCCCAATTATTAATATGCCTTGAATTTTGTTGGTACATTGAGCGATGCCTGCTGCCAGTGTTCACAGATAATTTCAAGAAGTCAGAGAAATCGCTGTACAATCATATAATGTCTAAAGTCTGGAATCCAAGTACAGAATGTCAATCCTTTTCATGAACAGCCCTATTGTACTCAAAATGTCTGTTTAAAGTGAATTGAATTTCATGAACACACCATGTGATTGCCAGTGAAACATACAATGTCTATATCACGGGGGTTGGAACTGCCCAAGTTGACAGTCGTCATTCTGATCTGTATTGTTCTTAAAATACAAATTTATATCAACATAGGACATAATAATTGGTATTAATATATTAATAGCTTAAGCATTTTAAAAGCAGGGTTAGTATCTCAAGTGCACAGCTTATTATCGCAAGTCTGCAGCTTAGTATCTCAAGTGCACAGCTTACTATCTCAAGTGCACAACTTATTATCTCAAATGCACAATTTAGTATCTCAAGTGTACGGATTAGTATCTCAAGTGCACAGCTTAGTATCTCAAGAGCAAAACTGAGTATCTAAAGTACACCGCTTAGTATCTCTAGCGTTCAGCTTAGTAACTCAAGTGCACAGCTTTGTATCTCAAGTGTATAGCTTGGTATGTCAGGTGCACCGTGCATGGCTTGGTATGTCAGGTGCACAGCTTAATTTCTCAAGTGTACGGCTTAGTTTCTCAAGTGCACAGCTTAGTATGTCAGATGCACGGCTTTGTATGTCAGGTGCACGGCTTAGTATCTCAAATACAACACTGAGTATCTCAAATACACGACGTAGTATCTTTACAACATAACATATTATTAAGCACACAACATTCCATTCTAATCAATATGAGACAAGTAAAGAGACTGTCGATTGCATTATGCTGCATGCAACACATTTATTGCATTCCTGAAATGCATAGGTGTTACAATGCATGGAACCAATGATAAGTTTGAGATTATAATGTAGCTAGACTCTGGTATGCATAGTGATTGCATGTCAAAACCATCGATTTACAACTGTAAGTCTTTGATTCATTGTTTTTAAAAAATCTATTTTGTGATATTTGGCATTGTGTGTTGCATTAACAGTTGTTGCTTACAATCATCAACCTAAGCATATAATATTTCTACGTCCAGCGCTCATATTCCTCATTTCTGTGACCAACATTTATCTTTTAAGAAATATTTATTGATTAGAAAGGGTTTCTCAATAAGCATGTTGTTATTTCAAGCTTTCTTGTATATCTGCACTCTCTACTATCTCACGTCAAATGGTCCAGTGGGGATTACACTGTGCCAAGTCCTCTGTGACAGAGACTGTAATTGTTCAACCCCATCATACGATTCAGAACAGATGATCTGTACCTTCAAATTGAACTCATCCTTGTCTGCAACCTGGAATACAAGGGTAGGACAATATTCCCGATTCGTGATATTCAAGATGACTCAACTTGAATTAAAGGTTTAAGTTCTATTGTGTTTTTTTAGTTCAGGTACAATTAATGTCATATTCATTCGAATGTAATTACTAAAAATAAAATTGCCTATACTATTTCCAAAAACGTTTAATAACAGTTGCAACCAATACAGTCAACCCATCACTATGCTTTGTCGAACATTTTTCAACATTGTTTCTTTTTTCTTTAAGAAATGCACATCACAATCTTGTCGAGCACTACAAACGAATGCAGGAGAACTTCACTGTATCCACATCGTTCAGAACAGTTCAAGGCCGGTGAGTACTGAGAGCAGAGTATTATGGTCGTCACATTTGTTTTAGATATGATCGTCCTGGCAGAGAAAGATGGTCAAAATCTGTGGAATGTGATAGATACGTAAAACCCTCCTTGTTGAAATATTTCCGAAATTAACGCCAAAAGACTCTGCAACACACTCCATAAGTATTGTAAAACTGTTCCAAACTAAACTCTCATGTGTTTTAGATAGATAGACTTACTCATTGGAATGTCAAGGAACTGATCGGCAAAGTATATGCCTTTTTAAATGGAAATTCCAATCTGTGGATTGTGTACACAAACCACTGTATTCGTGCAAAAGGTGACAAGACATAATTTTGAAAGTGAACAAATTATAAGTTTTACTGGACATGAAAGATTAAATCTACTTTCTGTGTGTATCCAACCAGCAGAGAGTATCTTTCACCGAATGTTTTGTATCAAACATGTCCTCTCAGTCCAGTAGAAATTGCATTTTACCCATTTATTATCAAATGACCCCGAATGGGGTACTGCAAAACTCAACCAAAATCAATCTTGGGGAATTGTCATTCAAAACCTACAAAAACCTAAGAAAATTTATTAATATTGTTTAAAAGGAGTAACGATAAGTAAAACTTGCCAATTTTATGTTTAAATGAACCCAAATGGGGTAAAGAAGAATGATGAACAATTTTATGGATGTACAACTTTATTGTCTTTGTCGAAACGTCACCTACATAGAATAAAGAAGTTGTATATCCATAAAGTTGATCTTCATTCTTCATTACCTCAACTCCTAGAATGCCCATCAAAGATGCCAAATAGGGAAATTAATTATCATGAAAAACCCAACCAAAATCAACCTTGGGCAAATTGTTATTTGGAGTAAAAACCTCCAAAAACCTAAGACAATTGCTTAATATTTAAAAAAAAAATAGTTACAATAAGTATAATTTGCCAATTTTATGTTTAAATGAACCCAAATGGGGTAATTGATCACCATGAAAAATCAAACCAAAATTGTTTTATATTTTGTGATTGAATTACATTTAGTATAACGAGCAAATTTTATGTCTAAATGAACCCACATGGGGTATTTACTCGCCATGGTAAACCAAACCAATATCAACCCTGGGGAAATTGTAATTTTTAGTATAATTATCATAAAAAGATAGGAAAAATTAAAAATATTTTGCGCAAAGTTGTTTTCAGTACAACAAGACACTTTCATTCCTAAATGAATCCACATTATGTACTTGTTCCCAACCAATACACATACAACCTAGGGGAAACTGTCATTTTTTTGGCTATATTCCGAAGTGTAATAATACAGCAGTGAACCAAGCAAAATCTACGAATTAGTGAACCTGTGGATCACAATCAGCCTGAATGAAATTTCAAATTTTGAGGTGAAATCTTATAAAAAGGTAAGGGAATATTCCAATTTTGTTTTAAAGAACTTCATTTCATGAATAAGTAGCAATATATGACTAATTGGCATTTTATTTGACATCATGGAATATGTTGCATTTAAATGTAAAGCATTCATTTAGGTCAGTGAATAAATTATAAGATACTGGATATACGGTATTTATATAAGCCGGCAGTCTCTCAAAAGCATCATTGAGATAAAGTCCTGAAGATGCTTAAAGAAAAACAAGACATTCAAGACTATCACTTTTGCGAATAATAACCATAGGTGCACATTGTAATGGATACGCAAAACAGCTAGATAGATAGTACAGATAAATGTATAACTTTAACAATGGTAATATCTTCTAAACATTGTGTTGGTGCCCTTTTTTTAAATAGTCTCTCTACTTAAGTTGATCCAACAAGATTCAATACAATGATGATGAAGATTATGATGATTGTCTCTGGTTGTCTTCAATCGGAAGATTTCTATGATTAAAGGATCCTCTTGTTTGTATGCTTCATAAATTATGGAGAGACATACCTGAAGTCTGAAGATTTAAAAACATTACGGCATCACAGGGACCTATTAATCATTTTAAGAAACAAATTTGCTTGTTATACTAAATGTCCGGGTCAGGTAAAGTTCATGTTGATTTCTACTGAACTATCTATACGACTGCAACTCAACTAATGCCAAAACCTCGCGCACTCGGGAGGTGTCATGAGCAGGTAACCTCTAATAATTCACTTTGTCAACATCCACTAAATGTTATAAATTATATAACGAGTGTAGAAGCGAGCTAAGCTTATATACCCCTGCTTCCCACTCAGGTCAACCGTTCAATTCAATGGATAGAGATGAACATACATGTAAGGTTTGATTCATATGCTTTTATTCCTCCAAAGGAGAGTGCAAGGGAAATTGAGAGTAGAGGTGATTATTAAGTATTTACATTGTCTCATTTTTTTTGGGACCGTGTTGGTCAATTAATTGAGTCACACAGCTCCTACAGTCCTTGGATTGTGTGACAGGCGTATGTTACGTCGTCATCGTCATCTAGGGGAATCGGAGGTATACATGACAGTAAACAGCTTACGATGTCATGATCATTCTTCTCAAGGAGAGTTATTGTAAGTTATTGATGTATCATTGAGCAAAAAAATCAGATACAGGTCTTACCCTCATAAGGCATATCTGAAGATCATGTATGACATGTTTATAGTTTGGTGTAGCTAGAATGTACGGAGTTCAAGACCGGGATCTCCCAAAGCTATTTTAGCCACTGGAAGTGCCAAAAATTGATATATCAACCTCTCGCAATCCACACAGGTTGATATCGCTTGGGGTCAGTGCTGTCATGTGACCTCGTAGAGCAGTCAGAAAGACGGAAATAATCCATCAATAACAATCGATGAAGTAGATGTTCGCTTACACAAAGGAACACATTTGGTGCAGTAATATACTAAAGTGCTTTTAGTTAATGAGGTTTGAACATCTTAAACATTATTGTGCTAATCTAGCCTCTCAAGAAGCCTCTAAGAGCCTTTCGTGCCATGTTAAAAATATAAATCTAGAATAAAAACAAATCAAGATCCTGAGGAAAAATTTCGCTAATTCGCAGTTTATCCTGCAATGAAGCTGGTCACAGAACAAAATCTCAATCATGTTAAGTGTGATATATCAAATTGTCAAGACGTGCTAGTCTGTCAGTTTGAAATTCAATTATCTGATTTTTAGAAAGCAAACATGCTGTTCAGTGATGCCATTTAGTTAAGGGTTTAAATATTCTGACTGATTTTTTTTGTTTTTGGCAGAAAAAGATGAAGAAGAGGACTACCCAGATAATGAGAATTCCAAAATTTTCATCAAATCGATTGTCAAGTATCGGTGTAAACATACAATCAGTGAAGCAAATAATAGTTAGAATGCGTATATTCTGGTATGTTCGATTTACAGGTTGTGTTGATGCCAAATGTGATACTGCTATAACAATAGCGAAAATACTAGGCCCGAGCAAACTGCAAATTGGGGGAGGAAAAATACATACCATGCTTTATCATGTATCCTTTACTGACTTCATAATGATCAATGGAACTGTAAATATTAGTATTCGTCAGCCAAAGAAGACTTCACCTCCCTCCTTTAAGTACGAAATATATCATGGCAGGAGATGGTCCGATTGTGAGATGCATACTAAGACTGGACCTATTATTTTGGAAATAATCAGAGAAAACTGATAGTCTATTTGTCTTACTTTCATGGAGAGCTGATAAGTGAAGGATTTTTGTGCAGATTTTCAATACAAAATGAACGCTGAATTGCAAAAGCAGGTCTTTCTCTATATTAACTGTGGTGTAAATGTCACAATGAAGGATTTTCTCCAAGGTTTATTATACAGCAACTTTAACGTGAGAATCACAGCTCAAGCTAATTCCTATTCATGTAAGTCAATATTTGTCTTTTCCTATCTCTCAAGATATTCATCAGTCTTGTATTTTTGAAAGAAATATTGGTTGTATAGCATTTCCAAACCGATTTCTAATAAATGATGAAATCACATAATTTTGTAATTGTTATTTAAGCAAAACTGTGGAAAGAGCTGTGAGATTTTTTCTGTGCAACTCATAGGGAATGGTTAGGATATTTCAAGGAACAGCTGTTGGAAGTGACTTTTTATTTTATTCATCCTTCTTAATATGCAATGTTAATTTTGTAATGTGTTTTTTTTCTCTTTTGATTCAACCAATTGACGAATGTCCATATGTCTGAGACTAGAATTCGTGATTATTGAGTAACCAGACAAACCACACATATAAAAAGACAAGAGTATTTGGAGAAAAGTCTGCTTATTACTGTCTATATTATACACACAGTCAATAATCTTCCAATAATATTCAATCACTATACAACGTTTTATACTGTTACTGAAATTACAACTTGCTGGGTGGGAGCATAACAGTAGATCATTCCTTTTCATGTTTTCATGATTTTCATGTTGAGTGTCACAAGTACTGACTTCACCACAGCCAAAGCACGCAACAAAACATGTCTCTCTTTTCAAAGTTTATTACCCACAAAACAAAACAACCCACTCTTTACAGAAACCTAATCGAACAACAAAATCACTCCAATCAACATTACACACGTACTAAGACCACATACTAAATACATCACTGCACCAGTGACCCAGCGAGGGTGTAGATGTGGACGAAATGAGGTACGAAAATTACGCGTTATTCACTCGTCAGCTGCACATCAAACACACAGAGTCACAGAGGTGTCAACATATCGAATCTGACAACTCTTCATTCAAAACCTGCTCGGAGGCATGTTCAATCTTTGGCTACAGAACGCTCAGTCGGTAAGGAACAAAACTAATGACATTGCTGACTTAATCTTTGATGAACTTCTGTATATACTTTGTTTGTGCCTGAAACCTTGCTACATGATAGCGGCGATGAGGCGTTTATCTCTGATGTGACCCCAGAAGGTTATTCATTTAAGCATGTAACATGGACAAGTAGGGATGGTGGTGTTGCTATGATACACAGGCATGATGTGTGTGTGCATTTTGTTACATCTCATGATGTTAACTCTTCTTTTGAGCAACTTACTGTGAAGGACTGTATGCCTATATCATCCACCACCTTCTTCCAAAACGAAACTGTCTCATGCTGATTTCTGTAATGATCTTTCCCTTTGGACATCTTCATCAATAGAAAATACTATCTACATGTACATTGGCGATTTTAATGTGTACTTTGATGATGACAAGAAACCAGATTACACAACACATTTGTCAACCAACCCATAGTGCAGGTCATACATTGGATTGGCTAATAACAAGCAATGACAATCTGATAGACAGTGTTAAGAGTTGAGAAGGAATTGGTTTCTGACCATCATGCTGTGTTTGCTATGTTAAAATGGAGAGTGCTACTTTGAAGAAATCCATCAGGTCATGCAGAAACCTTGAACGTATTGATGAGGATGAATTTTCCATCATCCTCTCGAAGTGAGTATTATAACACTGCTGTCCGTGAGGTGCTTGATAGACATGCGCCACTAATACAGAGGACATTCTTACGCAAAACAGGATGTACTTGGTATTTTGGGGAAGTGCCTCAGACGCCGTACTGAACGGAAATGGAGAAAAAATAAATAAGTTGTCACTCCGCAATAAAGTTTCAAAGACGATAGAGAAGAGTAAAAAAAAGTCCATAGACAGAAAATCTCCAAAGACAACCATGGGAGCTGGAGAAAGTATTTTATTCCCTCCAGGGCACGAAAAGTGAGGATGCACTTCCAGATGTCTCTGATCCTATTGCTCTTGCCAATTTATTCAATGGGTTCTTCAAAGATAAGATCCTAGATGTCAGAAAACGCCTGTCCTGTTGTGCCACGGCACACCTCCATGACCAGCACTCTTTGCTTCAAGGAACTTCTCTTCTTGAACTTCATGGATTTGAATAAGACTACCTGTGCCTCAGACCCATTGCCAACACATCTTGTTGATCATCTTGAAATCAATTATTTCAGCTTGAATTTTTCCTCATTCCTTGAAAAATGCCAAATTCAAGCCTCTGGTTAAAAACAACAAATTGGACAGTTCCGAACAGTGTCGAATCTATACTTTCTGTTATAACTCATTGAGAAGGCCGTGGCTAATAGGCTGATGCAACATCTCATGACATACTCAACAGATACCAGTCAGCATATCGCCAACACCATTCCACAGAAACTCTCCTGAGATAAGCAAATGATTTAAGAAATATTATTGATTACGGAACTTATTTGCCCTTGTCTTGGTTGATAAGAGTGCTGCATTTGACACTGAAGAACACAAACAACTGTTAGAAATCTTCAAGTCAGAGTGATAGGTACTTCTTTGAAGTGGTTTCAGTCTTATCTAAGTAGTCGTTGCCAAGATTTGTGTCAAATAAGGGTGCTTCTTCATCAAGGCTAGAGTTAGACTGTGGTGTCCCCTGAGGGTCAATCCCTCCAGGGACACGGCAACTGTTTTTGCAGGAGAGAACTGTTCTACACGCAGTAAGGTTTGGGTGCAATGTTACACTGAATTTCAGCGTAGTACCACCCATGGTTCGCTAGTTTCAGCAGCGTAGTACCACCTATGGTTCGCTAGTTCCAGCCGATGATAGCAGGTTTCACCGGAATGCATAGCCACATGGCGTTGTGTGCTTTCCCTGCCACAATACCAGCAGCCACGATATAAGTGAAATACTCTTGAAAGCTAATCAACAAGCATGGCTGTGGCCACTATGGTTACACATATGACATCAAGCTCACTACTATACTACGACTGGCTAATGTGGATTCAAAATTGTAGAGTTCGTGACCGCTTGACTAAATGGGGTCACAGGGGTCACATCCTTAAAAACTTATTTTCATTTTCTTCTCCAGAACAGAAAGATCTAGAAGGCTGAAAAATTGTGTGCAGACTCTTTTGTCAATGAGGATTGTAAATTGTAGATTTGGTGACTCTGTGGCCCCAAATAAAGGGCCTCATAGGTCATGACCTGAAAACATATTTTTGTCTTTTTCTCCAGAACGAAAAGACCTAGAAGGCTGTAATAGTGTATACAGACTCTTTAGCCAATGGAGATTCTAAATTGTAGATTTGGTGACCAGTGGCCCCAAATAAGGGCCTCACGGGTCATGACCTAAAAATCTATTTCAGTCTTCATCGTTAAACAATACAAACCCTGATGAGCTACAGAGCCCATGACTCTATTTTTCTTTCTTAAACTGGTAGATTATGATTGTCTTATTCCACATGATTACTTTTACTGACGGATTCACTTCTGGTGGGGTGCTTAACTCTTTTCCAATTGTTTACAAGGCTGAGATGTATTTGATTTACAGAAACATAGTCACTTTCAAGAAACATAAATGGTTTACAGAAACAGATGAATTACGATATTATTCAAACAAATCCACGATTAACACATCATTGTAGAAAATACTATGTTCATTCATTTTCAATATATTGATATGATTTATGTACGCATTCATTATATTTAGCAAATAAATATCACAACATTACTGGATGCTTTCATTATAACCAGGATGAAGGTAAGTATTTTGCTGCATTACACGCCCGTGTAAGATACCGGATGTAAATAGAGAATACCAAACAAGTTTCCTATGGGTACAATATTTATTACAATGAGTAACTTAAAAACGTATTTAACGAGCAAAAGTTTGTTATGATGTTGTTGGTCCCATTGGGAATTCCAACGTTGTTAAATGTAAGATTTAATAGCAGGTTTAGAATCCGCATATGGAACTTCAGTGGGAGAAACATGTTTGAGGTTTAATGCTGATTTAGCTACCGAGTCAGCTTTGTCGTTACCTCTTATACCCATATTGCTGGGAAGCCAGCAGAAGACGATGTCGCATTGGAGACAAGAATTATGAAGTAATAAAATATCCCTGATAATTTGGTGATCACTCTTACAGTTTTTAATTGCTTGTAGGCAAGAAAGTGAATCGGAAAAAATAATGTAATTTTTTGGAGTTGAGTTTTTAATGTGATGGACGGCCTTGAGGATGGCCTTAGCTTCTGCAGTAAAGATGCTGCTGCCATCATGCAGCCTTGAAGCATATGTTTTTGAAGGAGTCACAGTTGCTGCAACTGTGGGTCAATCCTTAGAGCCGTCTGTGTAAATTGGTTTATATTCTGCGAAAAAATCACGTAGTTAAAAAATGCCTGTTGAAATATGAATTGGTCTGTATTTTCTGTTTTATGAGTAGATAGAGAGAGGTTGACACGGGGCCTCACCAGCTGCCATGGCGGAGTGGCAAGCAAACCGTGCTCTGATATTGTTGTTAGGTCGATATCAGAATCTTCAACATGTTGTTGAAGTCGGATACCGAGTGGTGGAATTGCTTTAGGTTTTGAGTTATACAACTGCTGGTATTCAGGATTGAAAACGCAGTTGTATGCAGGATTTGAATGGTTTGATTTTAATTTGGTTATATATTGAAGTGCTAGCTTGATGCGCCGATCTTAGAGAGATGGCTCATCAGCTTCAACATAGAGACTTTATACAGGGGAAGTTCCAAGTGCCGTTTAACAATAACTCACTCACTCACTATTATATAACCCTTTTGTTGTATACTAACTTTTAGTTTTATATGTTATTCAACCTTGTATGTTAATTGCATTTCAGTAGATAGAAATAAGTTAATCTAAATATTTTATTTAAATAGCTTTTTTTAGATCTTGAGGTTTGAAGATTTAAAACATATTTCGGTAATTTCACCTCACTAGTATAATTACAAATGTAACAATATTAGATGACTTCACTTCTGTTGAAAATACGAAATTAGGAAAGTGATATCCTTGCTCTGTATATTGCTCACATGTCCCTTTTCTGAATGGTACTGAAATGAATGTAGTAAATCTTTTTGCCACAGTTAAACTTAAAGTAAGCATTCAAGCCCTTTGTGACGTACATGGGGATGTAGCTCAGTTGGTAGAGCGTCCTCTCATCACCTGGAAGGTTGGAGTTCGATTTGTGGATGCACAATCCAAAGGCGAACGCCTTTTGGACAAACAGACAGACACACGAACAGGTGAAAAACTACAGGGTCCAGGAATTCCCGATTTTGTAACAGGTTTTCATAACAGCTATAACTGAAGTAAACATTCAAATAAGATGTTTTAGCTTCGGAATTCAAACTTAGCTGATCTAATAATCACTCAGTCTGTAAACTTAAGACTTCCCCCCCGAGTTCAACTTTCCTTTTCCTACACTACTCAGTTTCTCTCTTCTTTATGCAAGGTTCGGTTAGCCTTTTAAGGTCAATCTTTAGATCAGATTTTCAGAAATATACATGATTTAAAAAAAACATAAGCTTTACAGAAAGTTACTTTGCAGAATATATGATTCACAGATACTAGTCAATTAAATATTTAAAAAATCCACGATAAACACATCATTGTAGAGAATACTATGTTCATTACATTTTAATGTGTTTATATAATTTGTAATAATGTACGTATTTATTAAACATAGCAGTTAGATCTAACAACATTCCTAGACACATTCCTTCTAATAAAGATGAAAGTAGATATCAAGCGTTTTGCTACATAGTATCATCTATCAGTGTCTTTGTCGGCATTCTCTGAATCAGTGGGTTGTTAAAATACTTTTTGTCATATATAAGTATAATTATATATTGGTAAGTATATGTACTGACGTTTGCTGTTGAAGTGCATCAATTTCTGTAGAACAGTATGTCAAACCATTATCTTTCAATATTTCAAACGAAACAATCTTAATGTATTTTGTTATATCTACAGGTTGTTTAACAAAGGCTTACCACATAATATGTTCCTATTCCAAACCCTCTTGTGTATTTGCAGTGTGTCAGACTTTCTCAAGTCCAATGCTCTTGTTCGATTATGGTCACATTGTTTATGTCCTCGACATAAAATAATCCATTTCTGCAACATGGAATACAATAGAACAGAAATATTCCATTACTTTCTCCTACACATCAATATCAATGAACTGCAAGAACTTTGGGTTTTGATTCCATTATGTTCTTCCATTATCTCCACACACACTGAATAAAGTATTTTGCCGATGGTAACAACTTGCCAAACTAAAGTATCGACGTTGGGCAGGAAATTAACCCTTCGAACTCTGAGATGATCGACCCTGCAATGAAGCTCGTTGGACTGAACCTCGCTACCATGGTTAGCTGAGCTATGCACTGTACCAAAATGAAAGGGGATCCATTTCATAATATTCAAAAGTCTTATTGATGGCAAACCTTTCAATGACACAAGACGCAACTACTTCGGACAGTTCTTGTAAGTGCTGAGGCACTAGTTTGTTTGATTTCTGAATATCCTGTCATAACAATGATTACCGATGC
The DNA here is from genome assembly GCA_936450465.1 of Gibbula magus. NCBI lineage: Eukaryota > Metazoa > Mollusca > Gastropoda > Trochida > Trochidae > Gibbula > Gibbula magus. The sequence continues at coordinate 80,155,972 of OW388295.1, read as the reverse complement.
TACCTGAATAGTGTGATGGTAATGCACTACATTTGAACATGCTGATTAACTAAAGGTTCTCAAGCCAGTGTATTTGGCTGTCCTTGTATACTATAAACATACATACACTATTACAGCCCAACATTCCCCCCGCTTTACAAATTAGAAATCTTAATTCTTTAAGAAATGCACAACTGTAATTAACGACAAAAAATAATTCGAGACCTAATTTGCTAAATATGTTATATTTCTATTATTTGTAATAAATGCCTTCAGTGGTATCGTTAATTAACATATATAGTTAAAGACATTAACACACTTTCCTGGATGTCATGTCGTTTTACAACACTTGTGCCAGTAAAATTATGTTTCCGTTGCTCTTCCTCGGGAGAAGATCATTTTACAGCCTTTCGTGTTGTGAAAACATTGTGACATCCCAACTTGGATATGAATCTCTATTTCTTCGATTGTGGAGAACTTGTTTAACCATACCATAAAACAAAGTTAAGATAATTTACAATCACTAAACCTAAAATACCATAAATACTTAACTCATTAACGCCGAGCACCGATCTTCAGCTGAACGCCTGGCCGTCACGCCTCAGGGTTAGCGTACCACAGCGACACGCTAATTCGCCTGGCACCTCTGATTCAGGGAGAGGAATTTCTTGTTATCAAACGTGTATTTATCGTTAAGCGCTTCCGTCCATTGTGTAGAATGAACTGATTGTATATTCACGGCAAGATGACATTGAAAGCCAAAAATGTGAATAGATTGCATCATTCTACATAACTGCACGTGCACGACTCTTTGTCGTCTTTTCAATTATGTAATCCCGTTACATATACGTATATGTTTACAATGTAATGAAGTTTATATTGAGGATGAGTACCATTTTCTCCTTGTATGTTCCAAATTCCACCAACTCCGTTCTAAATATTTACCTCAGATATATTGTACAAATCCAAATGAAGATAAATTCAAATTTCTCATGTTGACATCAGATTGTAAACTTATTAATAACTTAGCATGCTTTATTTATCATGCAATGTACCAAAGATGTTAAAGCTGAAAATATGTTATTGTATACACACCAGTTTGTCATGTACAATGTAGTTATGGGCCGATGGCCTACACTTCAGAAATAAACAAATTGAATGTAATCCCGTTACATATATCTCTGATATTTGTTTCTGCTTTAGCTTTCCAGATCAAACCTTAATATGCTGGGATTATATGTTATTGACATCAAATAATTATTAATCCTTTCATACGTTTTATAAGTCATATTACAAAATAAAAATCAATTAGTAGTTCGAGGAGATTGAGCAGTTGATTAGAAGCCAGTTGTGATGAGCAAAGATAGCTAGAGATTTAACACTTTTGTTCACCAATCGTATAAGATATCCGTCAATGTAAGGGCTCGTGATGGTCGTGGCCAAAATCTCTAAACAGCACGTTTGAATTTTCGCTGAACAGCTTGGTCAGTTGATTGGTCTAACTATAACCAATCGATACTATGGCTCGTGATGGGCGTGGCCTAAATCTCCAAACAGCACGTTTGATATTTTGCAGGTTCACAACCTGAAATGAATTATAACAATTATGTTACTTACGTATAATTTAAGATTGTATTTAGTAACCTGAAGGTGTATAGAAATATTGAAAGGAATTACCAAGTATGTTCTCATGAATAAAACTAACGTAGGCGTGGCTACAATAATCAAGCTCCATCATGATATAACACATGTCACGTGAGAAACGTCAGAATGTAGGGGAAATTACCAGTATGTTATTCCAAGCTAAATTACCTTGATCTTGATTGATTGAATATTCACAAGCATAATTGCCGTAACGCAAATTCTAATTTGTTTTGTACATACACATATGTCGACATATACACACAACTACATGGGCGTGACAATGAATCGTGTTGTCTATCTATGGCACGTGTTTATTCTAGCAGGTGTCACGGATCAAACAGGAGTGCCGAATTACCCCAAGGGATTTACATTTCATGGTCAATTGAGTTTCTCAAATATTGTGGTACCATAGTCTGATTGAATGGTTATTTGCAAGAACATATGTGTATTTACTTTAATTGTATTGACGACGGATCACAAGAGACCGGATCCATTGATATATATGACAATGGCATTGGATTATACCAGAGTGTGTCAAAGTGTTTAGCTAATTTTTGAATGAAAGCATTTTATATTCATGAAAGTACCTAATAACTGTAAAGGATTACCGAATCATTGTTGTACGTGTAGAATATCAATACAAATATTTCAATACCCTTGCATGAAATATCATTGAAAAGAATTAGATGCAAATTATGACACACAATGTAACAAGTACAATAAGTATCGGTAACCATGTACAATGGATAGGTTTTTGCAGACTAATTGGGTAAGCTACATTGTATATCTTATCAATAACAACAATGACATGAGTGTTTACTGTGGACAACAATATTAACCCAGGAAAGTGTTATAGTACAGAAGTTATAGATAAATGAAAATACTTCAACACTCTTCTATTGGCTTAGATGTGCGTTGCGTCTTTGAAATAGTTACATAATCGTATGTAAACATGCAAAACAACAGGTATTGTAATATTTTAATTATTCTTTCTATACGCTCACTACATATTCAGGCATTGCCTTTGTTTACACAAAGTAAAACAGACACAAAATATTCAACGGATATATAGAAAAAGCGATTACTCTATATTCTCAAGACATATTCATTGTTCTGATTATTTTCTTAACCATTCCCAATGAGGAGGTAGCTGTGTTTACCTCTGTAAATAATTCTGATAATCTCTTTACTCACGGGAATGAGTTCATTTACGGTACTGCAGGTAAGCCTTTGATACCTTGTTCTGACTGCTATCAAAACACCTTAAATACTTCCGGCCATCAACTCTATATGTAGCAACTCTCTAAAAAAACATGCATCTCGCACGATAGATACCTCATTGTTTTAATTTATGTGTGTTTATGATTCAATAGGCAGCACCCCTAAAACGCGTCTCTCGCTGTGAGAAGCTGTTAATCAGCTACCCCAAATACACGTCTCTCGCTGTGAGGAACTGGCACTTAGCTGACCCCTAAAATCGTCTCTCGCTGTGAGCGAGAGATTAACGGCCCGCCTATACGCGTCTCTCGGCGTTAATGAGTTAAACCTGTTTGCTGACATACCGTCTAAACATACTTGGCTCTATAACTGATCAGACCTTAAATAAAACAATATATGAGGTTAAAACCATACATTTTCTAAATCGACAATTTATAACCCCTATTTGCCAAGACGACTGTACACATATTTTGGGGTCACACCAGATCTACAATTTATAATCCCCATCTGCGAAGCTGACGAAGAAGATGACACATGTTGATTTGATTACCTGTGATCCTTGGTTGAGATCACAGATTCCAATGGGAAAAAATCTTAACACACAATAAGAAAATAGTTTTAGACGGCATGCCATCTTTATAAGACAATATGTTTTAGACGGGATACTGTCTTTTTGTAAAGAGATGGAAAGCCGTCATTTATTCATAAAAAATGTTTTTTATAATTTAAATTTCAAATAATGATGTCTCCCTCCTGACAATAAAGACGGCATGCCTTCCAAATTATTTAAAGATGGCATGCCGTCCAGATTTATGCTTTTATTAAACGGCATGCCGTCTGATATCACATAATATGCCCAAAATATGCCCATTTACTAAATGATTCTCTTAAACGAAATGATAAACATGTTTTTGCATACCTCTATGCTGTAATATTTTATCTTTGCGTATGCACTATTTGAGTTAATTCCTAGGCTCAGATATTGAGATATATCGATAAAATCACTACCACTCCTCACTCTGCTTTTCCATGTTTTTCGTAATTTTCTCTGTTCTGAAAGAGAGTTTTCATCTTTTTGTAGTTCAGATCATCAAAGGGAAGGGGGCATTTATTGTTTCCAAAATATTATGGCTTTGTCTGATCCTGAGTTTTCTATATGCTTGAAGCTATGTTATAGAGTTTTAGACGGCATGCCGTCAACAAAATTAAGGATGGAAAGCCGTCGTGTACCTGACTGTTGGTAGAGCGTCCTCTCATCACTCGAAAGGTTGTAGTTCTATTCTCGGCCGCTTCATACCAAAAGACGTTAAACGATGGGAGTTGCTGCTTTCTTGCGTGGCGCTCGGCATTTAAAGGATAGAACAACGATTGAAGTGGCGTTGCACTGTGTTATTATTATCAAAAATAACTTATGGATTTTATCAAAGGCACATGCCTGTTCTTAGTGTGAACCTACCTTAATTATTTTATTTCATCATATACAGTATAAACAGGTAATACTTAGCCAGGAACAATGCAAGGAAGGAGCTTTGGCTATTAAACCTTCCTACAAATAGCAGATTGTTCTCAAGGTTAACATCAAGGTCAGGTTAAGCATTAATGTATCGACATTTCTGTCAAAGGTTTTACGATTTTGTACAAGGCTTCCTCTACCAAGGTCGAAGTCACAATTACAGGCCTGTTCACACGGGATGCCCATGTTTAGTTTCAAAACTATATCACTGATTTATCAACACGTATTGCCGTGGTTAACCTCGATGTAAAATGCTTCCTGTGGAAAGGTCAAGATCACAAGGTCAATTAGTATAACCTTGTCTGAAAGCTGTCATAACAATAAATGCACAATCCAAAGGCGAAAGTCTTTTGGACAAACAGACAGACAGACAAACAGGTGAAAAACTACAGGGTCCGGGAATTCCCGATTTTGTAACAGGTTTTCATAACAGCTATAACTGAACTCAACATTCAGATAAGATGTTTTAGCTTCGGACTTCAAACTTAGCTGATCTAATAATCACTCAGTCTGTAAACTTAAGACTTTCCCCTGAGTGCAACTTTCCTTTTCCTACACTTCTCAGTTTCTCTCTTCTTTATTTAAGGTTCGGTTAGCCTTTTAAGGTCAATCTTTGGATATCAAACCTTCCTACAAATAGAAGAGTGTTCTCAATGTCAATATCAAGGTCAGGTTAATCATTAATGTATCGACATTTCTGTCATCGACATTTTTGTACAAGGCTTCCTTTACCAAGGTCGAAGTCACAAGTAAAAGCCGCTTCACAAGGGATGCCCATGTTTAGTATCAAAACTATATCACTGATTTATCAAAAAATTCGGTTCGGTTAGCCTTTTAAGGTCAATCTTTAGATTGGATTTTCAGAAATATAAATGATTTTAAAAAAACATTAAGCTTTACAGAAACAAAGTTAAGTTGCAGAATATATGATTCACAGATAATAGTCAAATAAATATTTATTAAAATCCACGATAAACACATCATTGTAGAGAATGATCTGTTCATTACATTTTAATGTGTTTATATAATTTGTAATAATGTACGCATTTATTATACATAGCAGTTAGATCTAACAATATTCCCAGACACATTCCTTCTGCTAAAGATGAAAGTAGATTTCAAGCGTTTTGCTCGATTGAACACATGTATTACATTCCTGAATTTAGCATTGGTATTGCTCTACTGATAACGTATTGTATTGGTGCGTGACACTTGATGGTTGCATAGTATCATCTATCAGTGTCTTTGTCGACATTCTCTGAATCAGTGGGTTGTTAAAATACGTAGTGTCATATATAAGTATACCTATATATATGTAAGAATATATAGACGTTTGCTGTTGAAGTGCATCAATTTCTGTAGAACAGTATGTCAAACCATTATCTTTCAATATTTCAAACGAAACAATCTTAATGTATTTTGTTATATCTACAGGTTGTTTAACAAAGGCTTACCACATAATATGTTCCTATTCCAAACCCTCTTGTGTATTTGCAGTGTGTCAGACTTTCTCAAGTCCATTGCTCTTGTTCGATTATGGTCACATTGTTTATGTCCTCGACATATAATAATCCATTTCTGCAACATGGAATACAATAGTACAGAAATATTCCATTACTTTTTCCTACACATCAATATCAATGAACTGCAAGAACTTTGGGTTTTGATTCCATTATGCTCTTCCATTATCTTCACGCACACTGAATAAAGTATTTTGCCAATGGTAACAACTTGCCAAACTAAAGTATTGATGTTGGGCAGGAAATTAACCCTTCGAACTCTGAGATTTTTTGTTTATGTTTTTATTCCCAAGAAATCACATAATACATGGTATATGTATACATGTATATAAGACAATGTTTACACTTGTTTGTATATAGGAATATGAAGGTTAACAAAAACCTGTTGATTTGCATGATGTCATCTCAAATTAAAAAGAGTGTTGACATTCTTCGTAAACAATGATATGGCCTATTCAATGTACACAGTAGTTTCTTGCACATACAATAAAGAGATTGAAAGGAGAAACATTGGAAGATCATTGTGAATAATGATTTGTTATACTAATAGAGTGTGGAGTGATGACCAGAACGCAAATAATTTTGTTTGTTCATTGTTGGAGTAAGCAATGTATTTGCATAATTTATAATATCTTCTTATTTCATGTTTAATATGATTAAAATTTGGCTTTGAATCTTTTCTGCTCATATTGTAAATGTTTGTTTTCACAATCAGGCAGATTACATTTAATGGATTGTTATTTTACCCGTTAAAGCCGAAAAGTATAGTTTCAAGATTTAATTCAATATGTCCTTCACTCAGGATTCCAAGCCATGATGCCAAATCTCTCCACACTCCATATACAATGTTACATTCAAATAGTAAATGCTGTACAGATTCTTGCGTCTGTTTACAGAATGTACATAGTGGTGAATCAATCAAACCAATCTTGTACAGAAACTTATTGGTTGTTAAAATGTTTTGAGTTACCTTGTATTGAAAATACTTCAAATTCACACTTTGTGTGCATCTATTGGGCATTAAATTAATAGTTTCCCATTCGGTCTGTGCAAGTTCTCGTCCCAATCTTTCTTCCCATTTCAGCTGACCTGATGTTCTAGCAAAAGTGAAATTACATAGTATTTGATAATAATATTTACTTTTCTTACCCATGCTCGAACTCTGAGATGATCGACCCTGCAATGAAGCTCGTTGGACTGAACCTCGCTACCATGGTTATCTAAGCTATGCATTGCACCACAAATGAAAGGGGATCCATTTCATAATATTTAAAAGTATGCTTGATTGCAAAATATTATAGTTTCTGTTTCTTTTTGGCTTAATTTTCTATTCATGTGCAAGTGAGTTGAGCTTAGAACTACATTTATGATGTGTATACTGTGTTCTTTACTAACAGACCCCTGATATCCACCAACTGCGTGGGCTTGATACATGGGCAGGGGTCATATGAAACACTAGGAGGTGTCACCTCAGAATTATATCGTGGAGGCATTGTGTTGAGTATACGATTTTGTTGTGTTGTAATGAGCTGTTAAATATATTGTTGTTTATAGCAATATGGCCTCCGTAACCGGGCAACCGTCTTCCCGCAATGCACGTGCAGTTCATGCTTGTATCGGGCCCGGCTCTGTATCACCGAGTGTGAGTCGTCTGAATAAAATTCATGAAGTCGGCTTGCTGTTTTGTCCGCCTTACAGGAAAATGAATGGAAACACTACAAATTGGCGACGAGGATGGGATCCTCTGTGAAAGTTACTTGTTAGCAACGAACATTTGCCTGTGTTAAGGTGAGACTGAAAGCATTTTATGTAGTGGGTGCTGTGCGGTTCAAGATGGCTGCTGTCTCATCACATGGCAGAATGGAGGAATTTTCCATATCCGAAAATGCGGATTGGATAGAGTATATTGAAAGACTAAATCAATATTTCATTGCTAATGACATTACAGATCCTGATAAAAAGAAAGATGTTCTGCTGACTGTGGTAGGGAGAGAAACCTACTCTCTAATGAGAACTTTAGTGTCACCCGAAAAACCCTCAGAGAAATCCTACCCTGATCTGTGTAGTATTGTGCAGAACCACATTAATCCTAAACCCTTGGTGATAGCTGAGAGATTCAAGTTTTACCAGCGGAAACAACGCCAGGGTGAATCTGTGAATGCTTTTTTGGCAGAGCTGCGTCGACTGAGTGAGCACTGTCTTTTTGGAACCTTTCTCGATGATGTATTGAGAGACATGTTTGTGTGTGGACTCACCGAATCTGCTATGCAAAGAAAATGGTAGCTGAAAAGAACTTAAACTTGAAGAAAGCTGTTGAAATTGCTCTGAGCATTGAAGCTGCTAACAAAGAAGCTTATGAATTTAGTCACAAGGTTAACGCGATGACCACACCATTTGAAAAAAAAGACTTCCACAAAAGTAACAGGAACTGGAATAACACAGTTCGTGAATGTTGGAGATGTGGTAGAACAAACCATCAGAGTGATGACTGCTTTCACAAGTCATCCAAGTGTCACACTTGGGGTAAGCATGGTCATCTGAGTCGGAAATGTCAAGTTAAGTTTAAGTCCAAAATCTCCAAATCTCAGAAACCTCAGAAGCTGAAGAAAAGATCATCTAAATTGAAGTATCTTGAAACGGTTGATAACAAAATTGACAGTGACAGTACTGGTGATAGTGACCCGGACACTGTTTTTACTGTGAAAACTATGAAAGATGACAAACCAATTTTCATTCCATTATCAATAGAAGGATCCGTCATTTCAATGGAATTGGATACCGGTGCTGGTGTTTCACTCATATCTGAGGACTTGTACAAGCGACAGTTCAAACATATTCCAATTAAACCTTCATCTCTGCCCCATCTGGAAACTTATACAACAGAAAAATTGTCAGTGTTTGGAAAAATAAATGTAGACGTTGAATATAACGCTCAAACGTTCACTCTTCCATTGCACGTTGTCGAAGGGAATGGACCACCTTTGTTGGGTAGGACTTGGTTAAAGAACATTCAGATTGACTGGTTTTCAATCAAAAGGATCAACGCCTCTGAAATAGATCCTGCTCGTGAAGGAATTAAAGAACTGATGACTAAGTATGCTTCACTGTTTGACGGCAGTTTGGGTACGGTGAAGGGAGTGAAACTTCATCTGGCTGTTAAACCTGATGCAAAGCCCAAGTTCTACAAACCTAGACCAGTCCCCTATGCCTTACAGGAAAAGGTTGGTGACGAGTTAGACAGATTAGAGAAACTGGGAGTCATTGAAAAGGTTGATTATTCTGAGTGGGCTGCACCAATAGTGCCTGTTCTGAAACCGTCGGGAGCAGTGCGAATATGTGGGGATTAAAAGTTGACAGTCAACCATGATTTGGAAGTTCCCCAGTATCCTCTTCCACTGCCTGAAGATTTACTGAACAATATGAATGGAGGTGCGAAATTCACAAAGCTGGACTTATCTCATGCTTATCAACAGGTGTTGCTGGATGAAGAATCACGAAAATATGTCACTATCAACACCCATAGAGGACTTTACCAGTATACCCGATTGCCCTTTGGGGTAGCTTCTGCACCTGCACTATTTCAGAAAGTTATGGACCAAGTATTGCAGGGTCTGCCAGCTACTGGAGATTTCATTGATGACCTCTATGTTACTGGTAACAATGACAAACACCATATGGCAAACCTTGACAATGTCTTCAAACGTTTGGATTCTCATGGCATCAAACTTAACAAGTCCAAATGCTCCTTTCTGCAACCATCAATGGAATACCTGGGTTTCAGGGTTGACAGCGAAGGAATTCATCCAACGCCGTCTAAAGTCGAAGCAATCAAAGATGCTCCACCTCCAACAAACCTTACAGAGCTACAGTCTTTCCTCGGATGTGTGAACTACTATCGTTAGTTCATTCCAAACATGTCCACTCTGTGTGCTCCCCTGAACAGACTGTTGCAAAAGGGTGTTACTTTTGATTGGAGCAGAGAATGTGAAATTGCGTTCCAGAAACTGTGCAGTCACTTATCAACATCAGATGTGCTGGCTCACTATGACCCCAATAAATCTCTTGTGTTGGCAACGGACGCCTCCAGTCATGGTATTGGAGCGGTCATATCGCATGTCACCAACGAAGGTGAACGTCCCATAGCCTATGGTTCAAGAACTCTCACTTCTGCAGAGAAAAATTACTCTCAGATTGAAAAAGAAGCTTTGTCAATCATCTTTGGAATACAACGTTTCCATAAATATCTGTATGGGCGGCGTTTTACCCTGTACACCGACCACAAGCCTCTGACCATTATGTTTGGATAAAAAACAGGGATTCCAGTCCTTGCTGCTTCTAGACTCCAGAGATGGGCGATACAGCTGTCAGCATATACTTATGACATAAAGTATAAGTCAACTAAGCAAAATGCTAATGCGGACTGTTTGTCAGGACTTCCTCTGGAAACTACTGATCAGCCTGAGACTGTGCATTCTTTCTTGACCACTGAAGCCACTGCAGTCCACACAGCTAAGCTTTAAAAACTACTGCCCATCACAGCGAAGGAAATTGCTGCTGCTACAACAAAGGATAAACTGTTATGCCGGGTGAAAGAGTTCATTGTTCGTGGATGGCCTTCAGATGCAGACAAGATTCCAGATCTTCTCCCCTACTTCAGAAAGCAGAATGAGTTAAGCACTGAAGAAGGCTGTCTGTTATGGGGAGTCAGGGTAACCGTGCCAGATCAGTACAGAGAGACTGGAAAATCTACATGAGGCCCATCCAGGTATAGTGAAGATGAAATCTCTTGCAAGGTTACATGTGTGGTGGCCAAACATGGACATGACCATTGAAAGTGTTGTGAAGAATTGTAAAGCATGTCAAGCTTTTCAATCCTCACCACCCTTGACAAGAGACAACCCTTGGATATGGCCTACAAATCCCTATCAACGTATTCATGTCGATTTTGCCGGACCATTTATGGGAGAAACATTTCTCATTGTTGTCGATGCTCGGTCAAAGTGGCCTGAAGTGGTACAAATGAAATCTACCTCAGCAGCAAGTACAATTCAGGTGTTGACACGTCTGTTCGCATCCTATGGTATCCCGGAACAACTGGCTTCGGACAATGGTCCTCAATTCACCTCAGATGAATTTTCCACATTCCTTACACAAAATGGTGTGAAGCACATCCGCTCATCGCCCTACCATCCAAGCTCAAATGGTGAGGCAGAGAGGTTTGTACGAACTTTTAAATCTGCAATGAAAGCAATGAAATTCAACAATGGTACCCTTCAGCAAAAACTATGCAGGTTTCTGTTATCTTACAGAACAACACCTCACACCGCAACGAAGACTACTCCTGCAGAGTTATTTCTAGGAAGGAGGGTGAGAACACGAATGGATCTTATCAAACCTGACCTGAAGTCATCGATGAAGAAAAAAGTGTCATCTAACAGCAAACCGGGTCAAAGACACTTTCAGGGTGGTGACCCAGTGATGGTGCGAGATTACCGGGGTGGAACAGAGAAGTGGTTAAAGGGTGTTGTGCTGAAGGAACTTGGTCCTGTCACATACAGAGTTCAAGTTGAAGACCTGGTATGGAAGCGCCATGTCGATCAGTTGATCAATCTGGCCGGTGTGTCAGATATTGTTCTGTCACCTCCCTGTGTAGATATCAGCACTGATGTGGGGGATAAGATCACAGTGGTGCAGGCAGATGAGCACTCATGTGTTGATACCCGGGAGGTCACAGCGTCTAGTTCTGTAAGTGATGCTATGATGTCAGCATCCCAACAAACTACACATCAAGATGAGACACAAAGGATACCTGTGTCAGAAAGTCCAATGAGAAGATATCCAATGCGAGAGCGTAAAACAACAGAGAGACTTTCTTATTGAAATGACAGTGTAAAGGTAGCTGGTGTCGTTGTGACCTAGTGTCCCAGTGACCTAGTGTCAGGATGACCTCATGACCTGAAAATATAGGTCAAATCTAGGACAGTTGAAAGTTGGATACCAAGACATTTATACACGTTTAAAATAACTTTAATTTACTTGATACAGATGGATACCACTCTATTATTTCAAGGGACTTGGTTACTTTCGTTTTATTTAGAGGGGAAAAGTGTTGAGTATACGATTTTGTTGTGTTGTAATGAGCTGTTAAATATATTGTTGTTTATAGCAATATGGCCTCCGTAACCGGGCGACCGTCTTCCCGCAATGCACGTGCAGTTCATGCTCGTATCGGGCCCGGCTCTGTATCACCGAGTGTGAGTCGTCTGAATAAAATTCATGAAGTCGGCTTGCTGTTTTGTCCTCCTTACAGGAAAATGAATGGAAACACTACACATTGGATCAGAGGAATGTGAGTATTATGAAACATTAATACACAACCATTCATTTGCATAATGTGAAACGAATGGGACTAAATGATAATTTGTCATTTTAATAATAGTTGTTAACATTAAAAAGCTCATATATATATGCTTTATATCCTTATATCCTTTACGAAATCCTATATCATTTACGAAATTATATACACTTCACATAATCATATACACTTTACATAATCCTATAGACTTTACATATTCATATACACTTTACAGAGACGTGTATGCTTCACAGAAACATGACATTTAAAATCTTGAATACAAAATAGCATGTTAATCAAAATTATGTAATATTAGTTCAATAGTATTACAAGTTGTATTGATTTGACAAAGCACATAAACATTTCATTCTACTCAAGGGGACAGTAAAGACACAGCACAGACACACTTATTATACTCCTAAAATACATTGGTTATACATAGCAAATACTGATAAGGCAGTAATAGTTAAAAATTATAATATAGTTACATCATGGTAACAATGATGATAGCACGCTTATATCATCATTGGAAGCAAATACGTGGCATTTCTTGATTCACTGGTTGTTAAAACAGATTTGTTTGTTGTATTTGACTATGAGATGCATTGACGATTGTTGTTTGAACAGTCTTTATTTCCAAGTCCAACGTTTATATGCCTATATTTACGTGACCAAAAGAAATAATTCTCTTGAGAAAGTTTAAAGAAATAGTTACCGATTGGGTGAAGGTTTCCTACTAAGTATGTTTATTGTTCAAGCATTATTGTGTATCTGCACTGCCTACCATGTCACGTCAACTGGTCCAGTGGGGATTAGATTGTGACACGTCTTCTGTAGCAGAGATTGTTCATGTTCATCCCCATCATACGCTTCAGTACATATGGCCTGTGTCTTCAAATTGAACTCATCCTTGCCTGCAACCTGGAACACAAAGGTAGGACTCCATGAGTTATTGCACTGGAACCCAGTATGTTCTTTAGATTAGGTGCAAATTAATGTTTTAATCAACCACATATTAATACTTTCGAAAGTATGCTTGTCCAAAATATTACAAACACTTTTAATAACATTGGTAACTGACATATTCAAACCATCACTAACATTTGCCAAACAAACTGCGACGTTGTTTCTATATTTCTTTAAGAAATGCACATCACAGTCTTGTCGAGCATTACAAACGAATGGTGGAGAACTTCACTGTATCAGAAGAATTCAAAACCGGTGAGTACATGAGAAGAGACACATCACACTCATGACGAAATATTGTGAAAAAATGTCTGGATCCCTTATCAATTTACAAATTTGAAAACTTTTCACATTCAAAACATCCTTTTCAACCTGATCATAATTTGTTCTTCAACACATTTTTATTTAAAATAGGACTTGCAATGAGTTTGCTCAGGTTTAAGTTGGGGAAAACCTTCATTAGTATAACTCTTTCAGTTTTGTAAAAATGCAAAAGTGTCTGTAAAATGAATTAAAGGAGAAAGGGTCATTCAAAAGTAATTTCAATTGAATTGTTAACCTGCAGTTATGTAATCATAAACATACATAGCAAGGTCAAGGTCTGTTAGTCAGTAGTGTAACATGACTACGGTGTATCCATGATTCTGATTGGTTGATTTCCTATGTTCATTGACAAATTGGCCGCTAACTGATAAATCATGTTCACTAGATTCGACTTAAGATTTATTTGTTCTGCTTCTCTTAATATTAGTGTTTTACTGAAATTTGACATTTTCTAACTTGTGTACACCCGATATCACAAAGTATTTATGTAACTAAAATGTTTTCAACTATCTAAATCTGTTCAAGTATACCGTTTCTGTCACGAGGCCAGTTTTTTCAATGGCGTTACCATGGTATGACGTCATAATGATCAAAAGTTTTGATGTCATAATGTTTTCGTCGCTGTCACAATGGTTGAGGTCAGGTTTAAGATTTTTTTCTTAGGGTTTTGCTATGTGTATTGTTGCTGTAGATAAAATACTTATCGCCATGTAAAAGAATAAGGAGAAATATTGTAAGAGACCATAGTTATGAGTGACACTGTTCAGGGTTACAGGTAGATTGTTGTTGATGTATATTACGCTGAGTATTCTTTTGACCTGACCTTGACCTCTCTTCTCAAAAATAGGTACACAGGACAGGAGTTTGTTAAAAAACGTCCAATAACTAACGGACATATTTCAATATTGGTAAACTGTTTTGTTTGTAAACTTTCCGGTATTCAAAGTTATTCAACACCCTTGGTTTTCAGCATTTAAAACCTTCCGCTAATGCCGTCAGTTTTTAAATTTACACCCCTTGGGAAGTTATTTCTTTTGTTTGAGTTGCAGGTTATATGCCATAACCAACATATGTGCAGGTTGGTTATCTCATAACCACCATGGTCGGTTATGAGATATTCCACCTTCGGAAACAAATGGACTTGTAAAATTTGGAAATTTTGTCAAATTAGATATGAAAATTTTTTAAGTAACGAAAGTGGGATTCGAACCCTGGACCTCTATATCGTCGAGCAGCGCCTCTTCCAATGGAGCTACCGAGGATCCATACCGATGAGTGTTCGTTCTTTTGTGTCATGGCTGAATTAATATTTTTTCGAGTATTATATATGTTTGTATACATATATGTATGTATAGGTACCAATTGATGTCTAATTTGTGTATGGAATGAAGGATTAAGTTTGAAACCTTCCTTTCAATTCAATAATGAGTGCATTTGGAATATTTCACGGAAATATTTTGATCATGTCTTATAAATCCACAAAATATCCCTTTAAAATGCATGTATACATTTATTTTATAAATAGAGTGTTCCGCGGGAGTGTAAGGCAAATAATAACCCGATTGCCTCGCGTTATGGCAATAAACTCTGCTCGGGCTGACCCCCATGCGAGTTTATATGCCATAACCGCTCGGCATCGGGTCATTATCTACTACATAATTGCAGGTGTTGGATAACAAATTCAGCTATTTATTTTAAAATTAAATCGTCGTTATAAACTAGCATATTGTCATGTTTAAATCTCATTTGTTGTCTTTTAAATATTTGATTCACAGTGTCCTTTGAATCATTTAACTACAGCTGCTGAACAACAGTTTGTTTAACTGTTCCCCCAACACAGTGCAAATATCATGTAATTCTGTGTTCGTTTGAGTTTGATTTATTCCTTAAATATGCCCGCAAAAGTTATGAATCTTTGTTTAGATCTACAACAAATCATTTCTGTATCATAAACTTGAATATGATACTGATATGTCTACAGGAGCAAATATGGCAAGGATTTATATAACACAGGGGTCCAAAAATCATAAACTAAACAATTTATATTGTGTTATAAAATTGTCATTTTTTAATCATTTCGAGACAAAACATAATTCCTATCATCACATTGACCAATATTTGATATTACTATGGAAATTTTTACCGACATTATGTTTAATTAATATTTTCTTGAAGAAACAATGAAATCTAATTTTTTTGTCTTATTTTTGTTGTACGACAAATTTGTTTCTGGCATGTTACATATCTGTCCCTTGTATATGTAGTGTAAAAATGACTTCTCTACATCTTGTCTCAAAATATTATCCATAATGTGTTCTGATAAGAAAAAGAGCCAAATTGAATATTTCCAAAAATGATGATTTACGTAGGAAATCTTGCATAGTTAAACAATCTTTTTTTCAGCAGCTATAATGGCATTGGTTTAAGATCGGTCTTTTAGACCAAGCCACTGTTGGATATTCAATTTAGAACACATAAATAGCACCAGCACATCTGCACTGTTTGCTTCACATATGTAACTTAACTTAATGAAAAATATTTGAGTAAAATGTAGATGTTTCGGTCTGAAACGTTGCCAAGCTACTTCCCAGGCCTAAATCCAGCTTGTTTCAAGAGGACAAAAAGAATGCAATGTTAGAAAATTTCAAAAGTGACAACTATAATGATACATTTTAGAGTTTCCAAAGAAACTGCCAAAGTTAAATTCACGATACCATTATCTTTTTTAATTTGTATTACCGTAATTATGATGATGATGATGTTGATGATGATCATGATCATGATCATGACATTTGAGTTAACACAACTATGAAGAAAGTGGATCACTGAAACACCTTCACTCGGGATAAACTCAGTTATGATTACACGATTTTATTTTATTTAGATCGAAGGAACGTCAATCTAAAGAAACTGAGATAAATAGATGGTTCATATTAGGTTGTACGATGATGATCTAACATGCACAAACGCACAGGGGTGTCCCATTGAACTTTTATGACATTTATCCACTAAAAGAGGCCTCATCTTCCTATAGCTATATCAAAACTCCAAACATATTTCAGTCGTGTATGGCGAATGAAGTAGCCAGCTTCCCAAACTTAGAATGTTCTGTTCGCAAATAAGTATAAATAAAAAATATTGTCACAAGTGCCGATAAAAGGAATCAGCCCTTACTTACGATGTTAAACTATGGCAATTGTTTAACTCTCACTAAGTACTGGGCTTAATAAAGATTACTTAATAATTTTAAGAAAGAGAAATAAAAAAAAAAACAATACCGTGTAACGGTTACTTTCTCATTCCATGGTAATCCGTTGTCACTAATTATTATGATTGATGATGATTGTGTGTGTTAAAATACGTTAGCTTTGACATTAAAGTCTTTTCACTTACTTTTTGTTGTTGGACTGACGGGTTGACGGGTTTATTTTGGACTTTCTTCTGTGGATATTCGGCACTTTGGAAATTTGATTGGCTGTTTGCTTTCACCATTACATTTCAAGCTTACTAATGTGTGACAAAATACAATATCAATTTAGTTTGATTCGTTAAAACAACATCAATCGTGTGTGACCTGAACTGAACTGCAGCATAAGAGGAACATACATATTTGCATATATACAGCACAACATAGACTATATGGTCACAGCAATTAAATTAGAAATAGAGACACTGTGTAGTTATTGACAACATTATTTGAATAACGACATTATAATTTTACAGAACATTGACAGAACTTAAAGTACTAAGCTTAGTAGTGCTAAAAAGGGAATTAATTTTGTATATATTTGGTTCAATATAGTAAGATTTATAAATATATTGTTCTCTTTCTAACGTTAACTTTGGGCATATAAATAAATAATGGAATTCGTCACCAATATCATGTAAATTACACAATGTACACTTTCTATTGCTAACTTGAATTCGTTGCCATCTGCCTGTCTCGAAGAAAATGATTAGCAGTTCGGAATTTCAACAACATAATAAAGACAATGAAGGTATTGTTCAAATTTAAGAGATGGATTCTAAAATATACTATAGACAGTTGCTTTCGAAGACGTTTCTAAAAATGTCATTCATGTTTGTAAAAATATATCTGTTAATTTACTCATAATACGACTTCTTCCTCTTCTTCTTTTTAGCCAGAAAACGCTTTTGAAATTTTGTGAATTCCAAATGAAACTCCCAAGATTGTCGAACATTTCTTTAAGATACTTTATCCATTTATGTTCATATTTGCCAAAGATAACATCATTGAATGTCAATTTATAAATCAAGGAGCACTATTTTGACGATTTTCTAATTAAAAGATTTGCCCACAGACATACCATTCTGCTTTTCATTACATTAACAAGTTGAATTCTGCCAAACTCGCCATATACCATATAATTAGGTGTAAATTTCCGCGATGATGATAAATATTTAAGAAAACGCAGATGGACATTTTCAAAACATTGAATATTTTCAAAGCCCCAAATTTCACATCCATATTTCACCGCGCTCATGTCATCAAAGGATTGTCACCTAAGCCCCAATTATTGAAACTACATAAACGTCACACATATCCTTTCAACACGTCCCCTTACACATTCGGTATTCCTAATCTTCATCTGATTGAAGATGGATACATGTACAAACCTTAAACTAACTTAATATAATAACTGAATCTAATGTAAGTTGTAAGGGATACAAGTATAAATAAACCTAAGTAACTAAAATAACCCTCTGTACTGAGAGTTTATCAACACATATTTACATATTTACACATACAGAATAGTTCATATTGAACTAATCCTAATCTTAACAATAGCTAATATAACTTTCGACCATGAAATGCATACAAATACATAACTAAATATATACACTAGATAAGTTATGACTACCCTCAACAATATGAATAAACACATCCCGATCACCATGATCTCGATCCAAATAAAATAATGAATCGGGACAACTGAAAATCACATGTCAAACGACCCTGGACGACACAGCAAAATAGACTGACCAACAGATTATATGAATTTAACCTATTATAAAACCTATGCTATGCTTTGGTGAACAGAGAACAATAGACCTAACCAAATCGCCCAAGCAAGGGACAAGCTTGGTGGTGATTGCACTGAAAAAGCATGCAGTGCAAGTTAGTAATGTTGGTTACACTTTAGGTTTAGATTGATGTTTTAAAGGGGCTATGGTAAACATTGGGCTAATATAGAAATATGATTAAAAAGATTAAGATATAGCTAAATTCATTAGAATTTGTTTCTCATCAAAACATGACAAACAACTATATCAAGATCACATAATTATTACTAAAATTATTTACAACTTAGAATATTGACTTTGCCACAACCTCACCTTGAAAGGAAAAATTCACACAGATGATGATCTCAAAATACATGAATAAATGTGGATATGATTTGAAGGCATTACATACAAGGGTAGGAATGCTTGTTTTATTTGATGAGAAAACAGAATGATGTTTGCAGCACGAGCTCTGCTCTGTATACGACAGCTTACAATGTGTCCTCTGGTGCAGTGTGGATCAAACTGTGTCACGTCCTCTGGTGCAGTGTGGATCAAACTGTGTCATGTCCTCTGGTGCAGTATGGATCAAACTGTGTCACGTCCTCTGGTGCAGTATGGATCAAACTGTGTCACGTCCTCTGGTGCAGTGTGGATCAAACTGTGTCACGTCCTCTGGTCCAGTGTGGATCAAACTGTGTCACGTCCTCTGGTGCAGTGTGGATCAAACTGTGTCACGTCCTCTGGTGCAGTGTGGATCAAACTGTGTCACGTCCTCTGGTGCAGTGTGGATCAATCTGTGTCATGTCCTCTGGTGCAGTATGGATTAAACTGTGTCACGTATTCTGGTGCAGTGTGGATCAAACTGTGTCATGTCCTCTGGTGCAGTGTGGATCAAACTGTGTCACGTCCTCTGGTGCAGTGTGGATCAATCTGTGTCACGTCCTCTGGTGCAGTGTGGATCAAACTGTGTCACGTCCTCTGGTGCAATGTGGATCAAACTGTGTCACGTCCTCTGGTGCAGTGTGGATCAATCTGTGTCATGTCCTCTGGTGCAGTATGGATTAAACTGTGTCCCGTATTCTGGTGCAGTGTGGATCAAACTGTGTCATGTCCTCTGGTGCAGTGTGGATCAAACTGTGTCACGTCCTCTGGTGCAGTGTGGATCAATCTGTGTCATGTCCTCTGGTGCAGTATGGATTAAACTGTGTCACGTATTCTTGTGCAGTGTGGATCAAACAGTGTCATGTCCTCTGGTCCAGTGTGGATTAAACAATGTCATGTCCTCTGGTGCAGTATGGATTAAACTGTGTCACGTATTCTGGTGCAGTGTGGATCAAACAGTGTCATGTCCTCTGGTCCAGTGTGGATAAAACTTTGTCATGTCCTCTGGTCCGATGTCGATAAAACTGTGTCATGTCCTCTGGTCCAGGGCCGATAAAACTGTGTTATGTCCTCTGGTCCAGTGTTGATAAAACTATGTCATGTCCTCTTGTCAAGTGTCGATAAAACTATGACATGTCCTCTGGTCCAGGGCCGATAAAACTATGTCATGTCCTCTGGTCCAGGGCCGATAAAACTATGTCATGTCCTCTGGTCCAGGGCCGATAAAACTATGTCATGTCCTCTGGTCCAGGGCCGATAAAACTATGTCATGTCCTCTGGTCCAGGGCCATTAAAACTTTGTCTTGTCCTCTGGTCCAGTGTCGATAAAACTGTGTCATGTCCTTTGGTCCAGGGCCGATAACACTGTGTCATGTCCTCTGGTCCAGGGCCTATAAAACTGTGTCATGTCCTCTGGTCCAGGGCCGATAAAACTGTGTCATGTCCTTTGGTCCAGGGCCGATAAAACTATGTCTTGCCCTCTGGTCTGGTGTCGATTAAACTGTGTCATGTCCTCTTGTCAAGTGTCGATAAAACTATGTCATGTCCTCTGGTCCAGGGCCGATAAAACTGTGTCATGTCCTCTGGTCCAGTGTTGATAAAACTATGTCATGTCCTCTTGTCAAGTGTCGATAAAACTATGACATGTCCTCTGGTCCAGGGCCGATAAAACTATGTCATGTCCTCTGGTCCAGGGCCGATAAAACTATGTCATGTCCTCTGGTCCAGGGCCGATAAAACTATGTCATGTCCTCTGGTCCAGGGCCGATAAAACTATGTCATGTCCTCTGGTCCAGGGCCATTAAAACTTTGTCTTGTCCTCTGGTCCAGTGTCGATAAAACTGTGTCATGTCCTTTGGTCCAGGGCCGATAACACTGTGTCATGTCCTCTGGTCCAGGGCCTATAAAACTGTGTCATGTCCTCTGGTCCAGGGCCGATAAAACTGTGTCATGTCCTCTGGTCCAGTGTCGATAAAACTGTGTCATGTCCTTTGGTCCAGGGCCGATAAAACTGTGTCATGTCCTCTGATCCAGGACCGATAAAACTGTGTCATGTCCTTTGGTCCAGTGTCGATAAAACTGTGTCATGTCCTCTGGTCCAGTGTCGATAAAATTGTGTCATGTCCTCTTGTCCAGGACCAATAAAACTATGTCATGTCCTCTGGTCCAGGGCCGATAAAACTATGTCATATCCTCTGGTCCAGGGCCGATAAAACTGTGACATGTCCTCTGGTCCAGGGCCGATAAAACTATGTCATGTCCTCTGGTCAAGGGCCGGTAAAACTATGTCATGTCCTCTGGTCCAGGGCCGATAAAACATTGTCATGTCCTCTGGTCCAGGGCCGATAAAACTATGTCATGTCCTCTGGTCCAGGGCCGATAAAACTATGTCATGTCCTCTGGTCCAGGACCGATAAAACTATGTCTTGCCCTCTGATCCAGTGTCGATAAAACTATGACATGTCCTTTGGTCCAGGGCCGATAAAACTATGTCATGTCCTCTGGTCCAGGGCCGATAAAACTATGTCTTGCCCTCTGGTCCAGTGTCGATAAAACTATGACATGTCCTTTGGTCCAGGGCCGATAAAACTATGTCATGTGCTCTGGATAAAACTGTGTCTTGCCCTCTGGTCCAGGACCGATAAAACTATGTCATGTCCTTTGATCCAGGGCCGATAAAACTGGTACATGTCCTTTGGTCCAGGGCCGATAAAACTATGTCTTGCCCTCTGGTCTGGTGTCGATTAAACTGTGTCATGTCCTCTTGTCAAGTGTCGATAAAACTGGTACATGTCCTTTGGTCCAGGGCCGATAAAACTATGTCTTGCCCTCTGGTCTGGTGTCGATTAAACTGTGTCGTGTCCTCTTGTCAAGTGTCGATAAAACTATGTCATGTCCTCTGGTCCAGGGCCGATAAAACTGTGTCATGTCCTCTGGTCCAGTGTCGATAAAACTATGTCATGTCCTCTGGTCCAGGACCGATAAAACTATGTCATGTCCTCTGGTCCAGGGCCGATAAAACTGTGTCATGTCCTCTGGTCCAGTGTCGATAAAACTATGTCATGTCCTCTGGTCCAGGACCGATAAAACTATGTCATGTCCTCTGGTCCAGGGCCGATAGAACTACGTCATGTCCTCTGGTCCAGGGCCGATAAAACTGTGTCATGTCCTCTGATCCAGGACCGATAAAACTGTGTCATGTCCTCTGGTCCAGGGCCGATAAAACTGTGTCTTGCCCTTTGGTCCAGGGCCGATAAAACTGTGTCATGTCCTTTGGTCCAGGGCCGATAAAACTGTGTCATGTCCTCTGGTCCAGAGCCGTTAAAACTGTGTCATGTCCTTTGGTCCAGGGCCGATAAAACTGTGTCATGTCATCTGGTCCAGAGCCGATAAAACTGTGTCATGTCCTTTGGTCCAGGGCCGATAAAACTGTGTCATGTCCTTTGGTCCAGGGCCAATAAAACTGTGTCATGTCCTCTGGTCCAGGCAATTAAAACTGTGTTATGTCCTTTGGTCCAGGGCCGATAAAACTGTGTCTTGCCCTCTGGTCCAGGACTGATAAAACTGTGTCTTGCCCTCTGGTCCAGGACCGATAAAACTGTGTCATGTCCTTTGGTCCAGGGCCGATAAAACTATGTCATGTCCTTTGGTCCAGGGCCGATAAAACTATATCTTGCCCTCTGGTCACGTGTCGATAAAACTTAGTCATGTCCTTTGGTCCAGGGCCGATAAAACTGTGTCATGTCCTCTGGTCCATAGTCGATAAAACTTAGTCATGTCCTCTTGTCCAGGGCCGATAAAACTGTGTCATGTCCTCTGGTCCAGTGTCGATAAAAATGTGTCATGTCCTCTGGTCCAGGGCCGATAAAACTGTGTCTTGCCCTCTGGTCCAGGGCCGATAAAACTATGTCTTGCCCTCTGGTCATGTGTCAATAAAACTTTGTCATGTCCTCTGGTCCAGTGTCGATAAAACTGTTACATGTCCTCTGGTCCAGGACCGATAAAACTATGTCATGTCCTTTGGTCCAGGGCCGATAAAACTGTGTCATGTCCTTTGGTCCAGGGCCGATAAAACTATGTCATGTCCTCTGGTCCAGGGCCATTAAAACTTTGTCTTGTCCTCTGGTCCAGTGTCGATAAAACTGTGTCATGTCCTTTGGTCCAGGGCCGATAAAACTGTGTCATGTCCTCTGGTCCAGGGCCTATAAAACTGTGTCATGTCCTCTGGTCCAGGGCCGATAAAACTGTGTCATGTCCTCTGGTCCAGTGTCGATAAAACTGTATCATGTCCTTTGGTCCAGGGCCGATAAAACTGTGTCATGTCCTCTGATCCAGGACCGATAAAACTGTGTCATGTCCTTTGGTCCAGTGTCGATAAAACTGTGTCATGTCCTCTGGTCCAGTGTCGATAAAATTGTGTCATGTCCTCTTGTCCAGGACCAATAAAACTATGTCATGTCCTCTGGTCCAGGGCAGATAAAACTATGTCATGTCCTCTGGTCCAGGGCCGATAAAACTGTGACATGTCCTCTGGTCCAGGACCGATAAAACTGTGTCATGTCCTCTGGTCCAGGGCCGATAAAACTCTGTCATGTCCTTTTGTCAAGGGCCGATGAAACTATGTGTGTATATGTGGTGTGAGTGTTTCTGTTGTCCAGGTCATATGATCAAAGAGATAGACTCATCATTTCCTACAACTTAAAATGGAATGAGAGGACTTGGTTATTCTTCATGTTAAAAGACATCTGATAAAGATTCGGATGTTTAGCATAGAATATAGTTTTTTTAGTGTATATGCACATCCTTTTCAAAGGATTTAATTAGCAGCTCCCTTTTGCCCCTAACACGTGTCTTGTGATAAAATGTTGATGCAACATAGAGTGCAAAGGATACATTGAATTCAAACTGTGTTGCAACTTAAAGCAATCACTCGTTCAGAGGACCTGACTATTTATCATCACTTTTTGGGTCACAAAAAGAGCCTGCAAATTTGCATCTTGGGCTTATTCAGTGGCGCCCTCATTCTCGGTTACCCAGGGTTTTTAATTATGCTCTGTTACTCTCCACTACACGGAGCATATACAAACCTAGGTAACCGAGGATGTGGCACCCTAGGTCTGTCAGATCTCAATATAGCGTTGATACATTTGTTTGCTACATAAAACAGCAAGTAATTTTGTTTTGCGAGATCAATGCTTCAACTTTTTGTCACATCTGTTATCTGTTTCTTGTGACACGTGCAACTTGTCGAGCACTGCAGCGAATCTGGAGAGTGATGCTCTGTGTAAGGAAATCAGCCTTTTAGACAATCTCTGTTGATGTAATCAGTCACTTAATCAAGCAGAACGATGAGTAGTGACAGTATAAGAGATCAGTGAAATGGCAGTTAGGTAAAGCTAAACAGATCGGAGAGGATAATGAAATAGTGTCACATCCTTGAGGGGATTCATTCAGTTGATTGATAACGATGTTAGTATTTAACCCGAAATGTCGCATTCATAGCAATACAGACGTTCAATAGCTTAGACTAAGTGACAATAAGGTGTTGTTCAATTTATTGTGTTCTTTTCACACTTAATAGTACACTTTGATGCTGTGGTGGTTTGTCACTGTTCAAATCGCTGCAGTAGCTGCATCAATGTCGCACTATGGTCAGATGAAGTTACATAGTGACGCACGCAATGTATAGAATTTTAAAAAGTTCTATCACCTGTTTTCGGCTCTATCAATTACAAACTTATTTTCTCCTTATTTGCTGCTTTGTCTGGAAACAGATCTTATTTTGCATTGCTTGCACCCTCAGATTAGGTTGTTTTAAAACACTTAAAAGCTTTAAGTAATACCTTAAACGACTTTAAACATTTCAGTCGAGACGGAGTACGCCATTTTGTTAACGTTTGCGGTCAAGAACATTCAACTGATACCAGCTGACCAGTCATCGCCAGTCAAAATGCATTACATATAATAATACTATTTTTACTGACATGACGGAAAGATAAATACATTGTATATTTCTCCGTCGGGTAATGCGGTCTCCTGTTCCATATCTTTACCATCTCGCCTGAAGGCCCGAGGCACACTGGTACAATGATGGTACATGAGACCATATTATCCCGCGAGAAGCATACAACTTATTTTGTGCTTTACAGAAATATATACGCTCTACGGAAACACGTGTGTTTTAAGAACATATAAATATGATTATATGGACGCATTGTTTTTCAAAGCACATAAACATTCAATTCTAATCAAGATGAATACATGGAATTCAAGAGTTCGGGATCTCCCAAAGCTATCCATTGGAGGTGTCAGGATGGTTATATCAACCTCTCGTGAGTCACACAGGTTGACATTGCTTGGCAACAGTGCTGTCATGTGACAACGTACACCAATCAGAAAGACGGAACTAATCCATTCATATAATAATTGGCCGAGTTGGAGAGCCACGTAAATGAGAAACTGATACCAAGTTAATCCAGTTCACAAAGTCTATGTTAAATAATATGATAATAATGTTGATGTTAACAGGAGGATCTCTCAACAAACTGATTGATCAATTACTATTTTTAGAGATGGAAACTCGTTTGGCTTACTTTCAACTTCTTCATTACACATTTGCAGCATACTCAAAGGAAAATTATGAGGATATATACACCACACATCTTTATTCGTAATAAATATGGTGCATAACGATTTAAGTATCTGTAGCTACTAGACTCTCCATCAAGTCATTAGACCATAGTCAATAGTCTGACAGAGTCACTTAGAACTTGCCCTGGAAATAAACCACTATCAGACGCTGATATAAAACATAGAACATTTACTTAGTTCTTTGCTCGTCATTAGAGCAGACAACGTAATCGTTTGCTATAATTTACAGTTGAACAAATCGTTCTTAATGACTGCCTAAGGTAGTATATTTCCAGGTCTCTGTCAGAAACTGGTTACTAGCGAACAAAGTCAGATATGTATTACCTTGGCATACGACAGAGTATTGATATGCCCAAGCCACGATCAGGTTTTCATGTATTAATTACTGTAGAGAATATTGAATATAAAACATCTACAATGCAGGAGACCCTTTTCAAACTAAGCAAAATGCAAAAGTAGTTAATCAAACATTGGTATATATGTAATACAAGTGAATACAGGAATAGTATATTCAAAAGGAGAACTAGTATCTGAAATACCGGGTGTTACTGGGTGAACTTATTTCAAATAGATGGTTATCGAAAATCTGAAGCTCCCTTTATCATAAAATAAAATGATGTTCAAATGTGAAATACTAAACTGAGGTACAAAATAAAGTGTACACCTCAGTTGGTTTTATTATATGTTTTGATTTTCAATTACAAATATCTTATGTTTTCGAAGTCGTACTCTAAAACTGCAAAGTGCAGGCGTTTAGTCATCAGCCAAGGTATAATTCTATGTTACTTTAATATTTTTGGGAAATTTTAAATTTATAAATTCTTCCAAAATTAATTTGGATTAAACACAACTATCCATCGACAAACAATACATCTGCTGAGTGACAAATCAATAAATATGCCTCATTCTGCAAACATGCACAACATTATAAACATGGTAGGGGTCATGTTGGTGTAAAACTTATTGTATACCCCTTGGTCCTTTCAGTGACTCTAACGCTGCATGTTTTGAAAAAAACGAGTGTGATTGTTTGCAGAATCAGTCAACATTGAACATTAAATAATATCCCAGTTCTATCATATCAATTTGTTTTGTTATTAATGTGTTATTGGATGAGTGAAACAATAGGGTGTAAAGTTCTTTTGTACCTCAGTTTAGTTGATAACTATCAGAAGTCCATTATCTGACATGTTAAACACCAGAGAGGAAACAATTCCATAGTTTAAAACACATCAACTAGACAAGCATGACTACAAATAGCCCTGTGTAGTGTAGTGAAAGGTCGTTCTTCATAAATAATTTACTGCTCATTTGATCTGAAAATTTTACCCATAAACAGTTTACAACACTTATGTTCATTACATTTTACTGCGTGTTATTACAGTTTACCGCAATATTACATCACACAGTGGTTTTATTACAATTTATCTCAGTTACTATATTTTACCGTTCATTATTACACCGTAAGGTTACCCACACAGTGAGGACGCTCATCGATACTGAACCTCCCTGCCAGCTGTTAGCTGAGCTAGGCATAAGACCACAAATGAAAGGACATCCGTCTGAGAATTATACCCAAAGTCTGATTGATGGCAAACCTTTATCGTGTCTGTTTCTTTTTGTCCTTATTTTCTATTCATTTGCAAATGAGTTGAGCTTAGAACTACATTTATGATATGTATACAGTGTTCTTTACACACATACCCCTTCCATCCACCACCTGTTAGTGCTTGATCGTACATGGACAGAGATCATAGAAAACACAAGGAGGTGTCACCTCCGAACTATACCTTGGAAGCATTGGATCAGAGGAAAACAAACATCTGATTATTAAACAGTAATACACAACCATTCACTTGCTTAATGTGGAATGAATGGGACTTATTGATAATTGTGATCGTGACAAATGATTTTAAAAAATATATATTTAATTAATAATTAAAAACCTGCAGACACTTGCATGCTTTACAGAAACATGCAAATTATAGTATTGAATACAACATAACATTTCAATCAAACTGTTCAATTTGATTTCAAAAGTTGTATGTAATGTAGAATTGTTCTGACAAAGTTCACAAACATTCCATTCTAATTGAGATGACAATAACGACACAGCGGACTGCACCATGCAATATGCATAACATCATTGCATTCCTCAATTGCACATGTATTACACGGCATGGACAATACTGATAAGGTACAATGTAGTATCAATTAAACAAAAGAATATAGATAGATCAAGGTACACATGATGATTGCATATACCTAATACAATCGATTGAAATACGTGGCATTTCTTGGTTGTTGAAACAAATTTGCTTATGATGTTCCACTACTGATGCATTTTTCTATTCATGTGCAAGTGAGTTGAGCTTAGAACTACATTTATGATATGTATAGTGTGTTCTTTACACACATACCCCTTATATCCACCAACTGTTAGTGCTTCACAAACATTCCATTCTAATTAAGATGACAATAACGACACAGTGGACTGCACAATACTATATTCATGACAGTTATTGCATTCCTCAATTAAATGGCATGGACAATACTGATAAGGTAGAATGTAGTATTAATTAAACAATAGAATATAGATACAAATGATAATTGGATACCTAATACCATCGATTGGAATACGTGGCATTTCTTCATTCATTTGGTTGTTAAAACAGATTTGCTTATGATGTTTCACTACTGATGCATTGGCGGTTGTTGTTGAAAATTATCAGCCTGAAGAGTCTTTATTTCTATGTCCAACGTTTATATTACTATATTTACGTGACCAAACGAAATAATCTATTTGAGAAATATTCAAACTGTTTGCCGTTGTGTGAAGGCTTTTCGCTAAGCATGTTGTTATTTCAAGCTTTCTTATGTATCTTTACTGCTTATCTCACGTCAACTGGTCCAGTGGGAATAAGACTGTGTCAAGTCCTCTGTAGCAGAGACTGTTCCTGTTCAACCTCATCATACGATTCAGAACAGATGGCCTGTGTCTTCAAATTGAACTCTACTTCACCTGCAACCTGGAATACAAGGGTAGGACTTTACTCCTATATTTCTGTTACCAATCAGGAGGACTCAACTGACGGAGTTTGTGACCCAATTGTATTCTATATCATATCATTTGATATATTATGTCACGTGCAATGTAATGTTATAATCATCCATATATTCCTACTTTCTAAAGTTTGATTGTCCATATTATTGCAAACAAGGTTAATATAATATTATATTTCTTCTTTTAACCATCATCGTGACTGATCAAAATTACGGGTTTTAATTTCATTATGTCCTTTAAATCAGATAAACTGCTATTCCCTAATCATTCGAATATCACTTCTTCAAAATTGTGATTGTTCCCATTATCGCCAACACATTTAATAACACAAATAACTTACACGGTCAAAGCATCATTAACATTTGCAAAACATGCTTCAACGTTGTTTCTTTATTTCTTTAAGAAATGTACATCCAAGTCTTGTCAAGCACTACAAACGAATGCTGGAGAACTTCGCTGTATCCACAACATCCCGAAGAGTCCACAGCTGGTAAGTACACGAGAAGAGAGTTCTTGGTCCTCACATTTATTGTTGGTATGATCGTCCTAGCACAATGAGATTGTCTAATAAGAAAATTCTGTGGAAAGAGATGATGCAGGTTTTTGTCGTGCTTGTTTTGCTTTTTGACAAAAAGACGAAACTCTTACTTCTCAAAAGTCACAACTTCATTACTACAGAGTTTCATGGACACGTTTCCATAGAAACTCCCAAGGAAAAAGTCAAATTCAGGTTATGATTAACAACTTTAAATTATTAAAACTTAATTATGATGATGTTGTTGATAATGATTATGGTGTCACCTGAAGAGAAAAGAGGTAACCAGTAATAACTAAGTGTTTAAATTGCCAAAACTATGAAGAAAGTGAATCACTAAAACAATTTTACTTGGGATAAACTCGTACCTCGCTGCGTTACTGGTTTGAGTACACCATAATAGAGGACATGTCAGTTGACTATTTACTCCAGCCTATCAGTGTCGAGGAGACCATGTACTCCAACCTATCAGTGACAAGGAGACCATTTACTTCAGCCTATCAGTGACGAGGACACCTTTTACTCCAGACAATCAGTGACGAGGAGCCCAATTACTCCACCCACTTAGTGACGAGGAGACCATTTATTGACTCCAGTTTATCAGTGACGAGGACACATTTTACTCCAGTCAATCAGTGACGAGGAGCCCAATTACTCCACCCACTTAGTGACGAGGAGACCATTTATTGACTCCAGTCTGTCAGTGACGAGCAGACCATATACTCCACCCAATCATTGACGAGGAGACCATTCCTCCAGTCTATCAGTGACGAGGAGACCATTTACCCCAGCCTATCAGTGACGGGGAAACCATTTACCCCAGCCTATCAGTGACGAGGAGACCATTTACCCCAGCCTATCAGTGACGAGGAGACCATTTACCCCAGCCTATCAGTGACGGGGAAACCATTTACCCCAGCCTATCAGTGACGAGGAGACCATATACTCCATAAGACAATCTGGTGTTGAAATAAGAAACACCTCATTCAATGGTCCATCTCAGAAGGCCTCTGATTTATTGAAGGTCACAGGTCAGAGTCTGACCTAACATGACCCCTGTGGGATAATTATTAGATTGAGGAACGAAGTACGAGAGTTACGTATGATCTGATTTCAATGAGATAATAATTTCAGTGATACACCAAATTGTCAACACAGGGATGGCATAGTAGTATATCTATCAAAATTCAATGATATTATAATTACAGTGATACACCAAATTGTCAACGCAGGGATAGTGTAGCAATCTATCTATCAGATTCAATGAGATTATAATTACAGTGATACACCAACTTTTCAACACAGGGGTAGTGCAGTAATCTATCTATCAGATTCAATGAGATTGTAATTACAGTGATACACCAAATTGTCAACACAGGGGTAGTGTAGTAGTCTTTCTATCAGATTCAATGGTGTCGTTGTTTTGATCATTATATCATTCTGGATTTATATGTTTAAATTGTTAATTTTACTTTTTTCAGAAGAGGACGATGCATCAGATGATACAAGTTGCAAGCCGTATGAAAACTTTATTGTCAGATAAAGGCATACGTGTGAGATCCGTCAAGCAGATTATATGTAGGGTTAGTAACTTGGAGTATGTTAAACTCTCGGCTTGTGCCAAATGTCCTACATATATTGAATTTGCGAAGATGATGCAAGGTAAAAGTCTATATATTACAGCAAGAAATCAACATAAAATAGTTTACAATCGCAAAACACCTGTCACGATTTCTGGGGTGTTCTATATTGAACTGACAATGATTAATGGAGTTTTCAAGGTTAGTGGTCGTCAACCAGAGAAGACTTCGCTTCCCTCCTTCGAAGATGTAATACACTATGGCAGGAAATGGTCCGATTTTGAAGTTTACAGTCCATCTGAAACAATTCTTTTGGAAATAATCAGCGAAATCTGATCACTTAAGAAAACAATAATTTTCGGATAGGATCTAGAGACCGTTCCCCAAACATGGGATGTATTAATTCCATCTGTAAACTAACCACAGTTACCATAAATCGGTACAAAAAAGATTTTTTTAAATGCTATTAAAATCTATATCATTTCATACAGCATTGTCATTGATTGTTGGGTGCAATGTTTGGTTGGTGACACGGAAATGTCATACTCCTATCTCTTAACATTTTCAAGTTATCCAAGTATCTAATGTATAGATTATTACCCGAGGAAGTGTGTGATAAGTATTTTATGAACGAGTGTGAATCCTTGTATTACCCGAGCTACATTAATAGAGAGAGGGTTATACCAAAAAAGTTTTCGTAAATTCATATGGCACATTTTTGGGTGTAATAATTATTTATTACCCATTCATTCCACTTGATTCATGGACACATTGTTAGGAAACATACAACTTGCAACACTGAGCTACAGTTACGTCACGAACAGTCGGATGACAAAATACGGAAAGTCGCGGTGAAACAATGGTATCCATCATGGCGTTACGAAACCACAACAAAAGCGTTCACTTCACCCTTGGCCCTTGGATGGCTGAAGAGTCTCAAGAGATAATAAAGCGCTGAATTTGTTGATAGCACTCACAGGATGCCCGAAAAATTCGTTAGTGTCAGTACAAACGACCCCGTCATCTCTGTCGAAGATGTTTTTTCTGGCCCCTCATCTGTAACTGCTAGGAAGCAGCATGTAGTTTTAGACTTTCTCGCCGGTGTTAACGCATTCTGCTCATTCACCAGGATGTTCAACTTCAAACATTAGAATAACATCTCTTCTTTCAGTGACAAGATCGTCAAACACCAGTATACTTATATTAAACATCTCTAGAAGATATAGATATATATATTTATGTATAAGTAAATGTCGTCATATTTTACGTTGCTTTGATTGTTCAATTGCTAATCAATGTGTTCTACGACGGGAGGCATTAATTTTTTTCCAAAAAGAGCTGATACAAACAAGCTAATATCTCCACATTATGTTTCGCCCTTCGTGTTTAATGCACCCTACTATCCTTTATTCAACGAAAAAGCATGGCAACTCGTATACTATTTATTAAATAAAGTAATATTTGTTTGATGAGTAGCAATTGAATGACTCGTAATAAAGAGTGCCCATGTTAACGTAACGTCGATTCGCGTCAGGCTTCTCCAGTCATACATTGCAAAGAATACCGCGTGCAATCCTTTCCATGGTCTGCAACTCCTGTAGTCGGTCAAAATCAGCGGTTGGAAAATGAAAATCAACTTTTATGACAGCAGCAAACGTTTGATTTAGAAAAATGTGCATTTCGCCAAAACGCCATAATTCTTCTTTGAATGTTAATCTCGTTATTAAAATATACGTAAGTGATCACGTGACGTCTAATTTTGTTTAAACCAGTCGTGTTTATTTTTTTATTTTCTTGTGAAAACAATAAAGCAGTTAACAGAAAAATAATATTCAGGATAAATCAATGACAAAATGTAATGTCAATATCAAATCTACTGAAATCAACCAATGAAATGTCTTTCTTATCTCAGGAATGGGTTTTATACATGGAATAGCCATATGTCGGCCCTCTTCATGGATTATTGATATAACGAATATAAACAATGTTTTAGTTGTATTTCCAAATTACAGGAAGGAGAATTTTACCTGTACCTGATTTACCTGTACCTGATCAGCTGGCATCTGAGAAAAAGAGTTTGCTCTACCCCAATGTGTTATGTTATAAAGTATAGTTTTGCCCTGAACTATCATTACGTCAAAGCACTCGGATAAACGTCCGCTTCAACTATGATAGTTCTTGGCAAGTTGCGAGGAATTACGGATTATCTATCCAGAGTTAATAATTGTGGTAAAGCTCGGAGATTGACATAATAATTCAAGAGGGACATAATTCATAATTCCGAGCAAAGAGTTTGTTATTATATTTCTTACCCATGTTCATTTAAATGCGTCAAAATCGATATAACAAGCCTCAACATTACAATCTAAGATGCGCATGTAAGCAATTCACGAATAGGCGTAAAGTTGTTCCCTCCGTCAACCAATCAAAAAGAAAATTATACTTAGAAAAACTGTAATTCCCATGACCATTTTGAAAACTTTAATACCCGGTATGTCTTTGCCCGTTTGGGAAAAAATCCATGATTTTGATGCTGTGGTGATTTGTCACTCTTGCAAATCGCTACAATCGCTGATTCAAAGATCTAATGTTAAGTTCAAGTATGTCGATTCATAACTATTCGATGGTAGAATAGAATTTCAGGAATAAAAACAGTTAATTATGAAATGTTAGTACACAACCATTCACTTGCTGAATGCTGAATGAAGGTGATTAAACCATAACCCCGTTTTCCGCACAATTGGGTGACAGTTTAAAATTGTCTGGATAGCAAGAATCACCATTTGCATAGAAATGGATAAAGGAAATTTGAAATACTACTGTGCGGCTGTGTGTACTACTGAGTCAATTAAAAACGTCAATGTAACCATTCTTGTCCTATCGTTATTGCAGCTTGCAGCTGATATTGAGTCAAAACATCATCAAGATCAAAACATTGATAATGATTCATTGAAGTGGACGGGTTACAATGACCCTGTTCGTAAAGATAGAAACTCGTTTGGTGGAGGTGTTATGATTTATATAAGAGAACATTTACATTTAAGAGACTACTAAACCTAGGAAACATGTATGATGAAACTAAACCGCTAATAGTTTGTATTGCTTACTGACTGAGTGGTCAAGTGAAGTAAATCGTTTTTTTTTTAGATATCTGTTGTTTTTTTTAACGACCCCGACTGACGCTTTTAAGATATCCTGATTAAATAATTGTGCAAAGGTTATTTAAATTGTATTTTTTTCGACCACCGGCTTTGAATTTATATGAACAATTCCTGTAAATCATAAAATAAAATAAAATGGCTAAATATATGAAATTATCATACAATGGGTGGTGTTCTCGGCAGGATAAAGGCTACGGATAATTTCGGTATCCGTCGGGGTGATATACGGATGAAGATGCAAATAACAGAGGTCAAGTGACGGAACTACTTTGGAAAATTAAAATGACGTCACAGGCGTTACTATGTAAGAGGAAAAAGCTATATACACAAATATAAATGCTTCATTTCATATACATTAATTTGAGAAATAACAACAAAAACATTGTGCAATGCTGACATTTATTATGATCAAGCAGTGCCAAAACATGTTCATCGTTGGTTGAAATCTACCGAACACTTTATACATACAATGTACTCACAGGTAACAAAAGCAGTCTGAGACTCTGAGTCCATTATTCATTTACCGGACGTCTATCTTCACTTCTATAATGTGACTTGTGTAAAGAGGATTTTAGAATTAGCAGCTTAATATTCCGTTTAGCTCTCCGCTTAATATGTCGCATTGAGTCGCCATTTTCAACCGAGCGGAGGGGAAGCAACTCTTGTGCCTTCGTGAATCGCCCACATGATTACACGATTTAAGTGACCGGACGCGAGTTCGATTTCGCCGTCCTTACGTTAAATATTTTTCATTTAAAAAACGTATTTCGAAACGCATTAAAAGATTGAAATTTAAGATCATGCCCTAATAACACTTATTTTAACTGAAAGCTTGATTTTGGAGGCATTATTTTGTGTCAGTTTACCTTGAGAAGAGCACGCTGTTCATTTGCATATATCAATACGCGTAGTTAAAGAAAAGTTAAACTTTGAAATTAATGGTCAAGCTGTTTAGCGCAAAATGAATGAAGAATGACATTGTATGATAAAGACGTTATCATGCTCGTGTGTATTGGGATGGTGAATATCCTGCATTAGGAATAAACACTATGTATTTAGCTCGCCAAGGCTCGCAAAATACAATGTTTATTCCTAATGCAGGATATTGACCATCCCAAAACACACTCTCATGATAACCTCTATTTATCTAATGAGATAAGAATGAATTCATAATACAATGTCCAGCCTCTATAAACTAAATAATAACGGTTGTTACGTTCATAAATGTAACAATGTGAATGATAGAAACCTCCCCTCTACTGTAGTAATTCCCCGACCCCAAACGACTTCCTCAATCAACTGTAGATGTTTTGGCATGTGGACGTTTTGGAAAATTACACTAAAATTACATCCTCGGCTGTTCCATTATAATATAGGTAATTGCATAATTCAGCCTTAACATTTTTAGGACCTTTTGGCATGTAGAAGATTTGGAAGGTTATTCAATCATAATCAGTGAAGATATCCATACAGTTGACTGTGGGATTATTGAATTGAGAATTGTGATCACAAAGGCACTTACGTGACATTAACTACTTGAATAAAGTAAATACACAACTGTCATACACAAGAGATGTATTATGCTATAAACAAGGTGATAACATAACCTTAAATACAATTATTAATGAAATAAACTGTACTGAATTGTTCGTGAATTGCCAAAATGTTAATCATGCTTGTGACATATTTTACAAACAATTTAACATGTTTCTAAAAACATGTATCCCTAAAAAAAGTAACTATAAGACCAACTGAAAAAGAATGGTCTGATTTAGGTTTAAGGAGATAATGCAGGTAAAGAGACGGGTTACGCTGGCAAGCAAATATAACACAAATGTCATTTGATGTAACAAGGTTCAAACAGCAAAGTCAAAAAGTTAACAACATGAAATATTATGCAAAAGAAACGTTAATGTTGTATTGAAAGTAAGAGTTCATATTGGAAACTTCTACGGTTCTAAGCGAAACAATCCGGCTCAAGCACTTCAAACGAATGTTGGAGAACACTGTATCAATAACATACAGGAACAATCAAAGCTGGTGAGTACAGGAAAAGAGAGTTCTTGGCTCTCACATTTATTTTGATATGATCGTCCAAGCACAGTAAGATGTTAAAATGCTCTGGACAATTAAAGATGCATGTTTTTGTCACACAGATACATACATGTAAAACCCTCCACAGTTGTAAACAAATTCAAAATGAACGAAGACAGTTTTCAAACTAGATACTTGGTAAACTGGTATTGTAAATCTTATTGCTAACTAAACTAAACTAAAGTGTAATATACATCATAAACTAGACGGAAATGTTTGAATAAATTTGTACATTTAAAAAAAAGGAATTTCTATTCAAAATGTCATTTGACCTTGATCCTTCGAACATATTGATCTAAAATGGGTCTTTCAATGAGTTTGCTCACGTATCAGCTGCGAACAAATCTTCAAAAGTATAACCCTCTCGCTGTTCAGTAATCTTTCAGTTTTGTTGAAATGCAAATTATTCTGTAAAATGCAGAAAAAAGAGGAAAAGGCCATTCAAAAATAATTTAATTGAACTGTTTACTCAACTGCAATACAGACGTAAACAAGCGCTGTCAAATAAACATGTATAGAATGCTAATGATTTGTCATTCAGTATTGTAACCCGACTGCGGTGTATTTCGTGATTCTGATACACTATGTTCAGTTATTCAGCCGGATTCAAGGTTTAATTATTTTTGTCTCTTAGTATTATTTTATGACAAGTGTCATTTTCTTACTCATCTATTCCCGTGGATATCACAAATTACTCTCAATATGAATTAGTTTTAAGAAACTAACATATTTTCAACACGCTTCATCTTTTCAAGTTTGCCATTTCTTTCATGTCACCCTGATATGACATCATAATGATCGAACTTTTTGATGTCACAATGATTAGGTGACTCTCATAATAGTCGAGGGGACGTTTAAGTTTTGTTTATTGATTGTTGTGCGATGTAGTTTGATGCTGTATATAAATTTACGCCATGTAAAAGGATAAGTGGAATATTGTAAGATACCATAGTTATGAGTGACACTGTTCAGGGTTACGTGTAGATTGTTGTTGGTTGATGTATATTACGCCGAGTATTCACATTTCTTTTAAAGTGACCTCACCTCGCAGAATAATGGAACCATAGTAAAGTTCTTTCGACTCCACAATAGGCACACAAGAAGAGAGTTAGCTCAAAAACTCTCAATAACTAACTGTCATTTTACCATATCGAACAGTTGCATTGTTATTCAACACCCAAAAATTTTGGCATTTGAAACCTCCGGGTGTAATCAAAGAAAATGCTCAATGGGATAAGACGAAATGGTCAAGGGAGATAACCGGTGACGGATGGCTAACACAATGACCTCGCTTGCTTTGAAACGAAGTGATATGAATTGTCATTGGCTCGCAGGTCCAAAGCTGCGGAGCAGTTTGATTGGCTCACGGCGGTCAAGGGCGGGTAATTTGAGTACAGATTTTCCTGATAAGGTTTCCCATGGGTGATATAGTGGAAAGTAACGGAGCATATATATAATCCTTGGATAACCGAGGATGGCTAAAGGCATGTTAAAGATAAGTCATTAAGACACAGTCAGCAGTTGCCATCATTGGATAGTTGGTAGAATCCGTAAATGACAAAAGCACATCTACACTGCTTGCTTGATACGTGTAGCTATAGTTTTGAAGATAAGCTCGGAGATATTTTGATTTAAACGTAGCCAAGCTACTTCTAAGGCCTAAATCCAGCTAATTCCATCAGACAAACCGGATACAATTTTGGAAAATCTCAATCTATCAAAAGTCAGAACTGCAATAATATATTTTCATGGATTTCCATAGAAACTGCCGAAGTAAAAAATTAAATCCACGATATCATTAGCAACTTTGGATTGTATGAACTTAATTACAATGGTGTTGATGATGATGATGATGATGATGATGATGATAATTTAGTAAACTCAAATAATGAAAAAAGTGAATCACTAAAAGACCTTCACGAATGTTAATCTAAGTTAATTAAGATCGCCAGCTTTTTTTTTTTATATAAGGTGCCATATTGATCTAACATTCACAATGCCTGCGCTGTCCCATTTAATTTTGACATTTCGCCACTAAGCCAATAAAAAAAGACACCCCATCTCGCCAAAGCTTTATCAAAACTCCGTGCATATTTTAGTCATTGTACGGCGAAATGGGTTATCAACTCACATTCGGAAAGCACCGGGTGACTGAAACTTAGAATGTCCTTTTCGCAAATAATGATAAATGAAAGATAATGTACAACATTTTGAAAAGTAACTAACAATATTGTTAATGAATAATTAGAGAGAAAATAGATGCATTAAGCCAAGTTATTTGATGCTTGGGTTCTCCGATAGACTGTTTGTAAGGGTTGATAACTCGTTATTGGAAAATTTAGCTCAAGTGAACTTTTCATGTTTATCTAAGGTTACAGACAATAGAGCAACTTTCACTCAATCTTAAAACAAAACAAAACTCATTTCATACAACCTTCTTTTTCTTTTTAAGAACATAAACATAATTTTATTTTATTTTTAAATGTGTTCAAGGACATACTGTTTATGAAAACTGGACTGGAAGCTATAAGTCTCAGGCAGTTTTAGGACCAATTGTGAATTTTTTTATTGCTCAAGCCAAAGGCATATGGCACACTTTCGAGCGTAATAATTTCTTCATTACTCATTCAATTTCATTTGATTCCTGTAAAACTAGTTAGGAAACATACCGCTTCTCATAGAATACCAAGCTACAGTAACATCACGAACAATGTTTTTATGACGTCATAGACGACAAATTAGTAAAATCACAACGTAACAATGGTTGCGAGGCTGCCAAATGGCCATAAGAAGCCACAACTCAATCGTCCACATCACCCTTGGTCCTTAGAGGGGTGAAGAGTCTCGAGAGATAATAGAGCAATGAATTCATTGAAAGCAGTCAGAGGGTTCCAAATATGTTCTTCAGTGTCAGCACTACTCACAATGTACGAGAGTAGTGGGATGAGGAACATCCTATCAGGCTGTCCTGTAACCTGATTCTTTACCACATAATCTTAAAGGGGCAGTAGCACGTTTTTGGCAAAATTTACACATGTGCTCGTCGTCGTCTCAGATCTTTTCACAGCGGATCCTGATGACAATGATAGCATGGATCTCACTGACCCTTGTAGCACTAGTCAAGGTGATGAATGCTGTCTATTTTGTTAGGTCCTGGAATAAAGCATTTGACAATGTCGCATAACGTGGATCCCTCATGATCATATCCAGTTGTTCACTATCTAAATGACATGTATTTCAAATGGTAAAAATGAGAAACTGTGTTCTGTATTCAAAGATGTTTATTTGTTTCCTGCTTTTGAAATTATCGTTTTTTTACAAATGCCAAGCAGGAGGAAGCAGTAGAATTGCCAGAACGTTAAATAAACTAGCAATTACAAATCTATTATAAAGATTGATATTTTAGATATATGTCCCAGTGTCCATAGCAACGTCACAAGGGATTTTTGGTTTGAGCTTGACTTGTTGAGAAGACATCTTGATACGAACTTGATATTAGTAATAACTTATATCAGAGGACAGACAGACAGATGATTTTATTTGTATAAAACTGTACACATTGACATTCATAGTAAGATAAAATCCGGAGCGCCTTGACATTGCTTACATTTTAACTGTACGTGAAGATGTTACTTTTGAACAATACATGGCTAAACGTATTAAGACGTTTGCCAAATTGAATTCAAGAGAGTTATGAATTTATGTAAATTAGAGTTGTTGTAAAAACAACTTGGTAGGTATTTGATTCGTAAATCAGTATATGATGGACATTCTAGAAATACATACTCATTTTCTAACTTATATTATGGCAATGGTGATATCTGCATCTTTTGATCTTCTATATAATTGTATGTTAAAACCAGCAATACCACATCGACATGTTGTCAGTGTTCTGCGCAAATATAAGGAAGGTAATACTCGTAAATACCTTTCTGGCATCATATCAAGTTTATAAGTCGAGTATGTGTTCGAACATTTGGAAGAAGTCACAGTGGTTTACCACTCTTGATAATTAATATATTTACATCTTTGCTTGACTATGTTCAAGAACAACTCTTTATTGCCTACATCCTGTATAACAAGCATAAGACAAGTCATACTGGAACAGTTACTTTCGCACTGCTGAGGTCCAGTTTACATCTCCAGAATCATCTGAACGTTTTATCATATGATAACATCTATTTGAATTACGAGAATCGGGTTGTCTGAGCAACCGAATCCAATACGATATAACTCGTGTCTTAAAGTTAACGTGCAGTATCCAGGATATCGTCCATATTCAGCTAAAATAGCTTTTGTGGGAGAGCGACAACCAACTCGTAATATAAATTTGCCAAAAAAGGTTTCTATGTTATACGGTACAATGTTCCCCAGACCTCCGCTCCGTACAAACGGATAGGTTGGATTTTTCCATCAAATATTTTAAAAGCTATGTCTGGAATTCTTGATTTATAGGTATAGATGAATTTTTTAATTGGAAACAGAGCCCTCTCGGCTTGTTTGGATAACATTTCACAAATCTTAGAAAATATGTTTCGACATGATAAAGTTAAACCAAGATACTTATAGTAAGACACAGTTTCCAGTTTATCCTTACCAATATACCATTTTTCATTTTGAGACACTTTACCCCCTTTTTTGAACACCGCGGTCTTAGTCTTATTAGTATTGATAGAAAGTCCCCATTTCTTTCAATACACGTCCAGGATATCGATTTTCTTAACAATGTCTTCAAATATTGCAACATCATCAGCAAATAAGAGTATTGAATGTGCATCGACGGCTTCTTCGATAACCGCACCACTATAATTGCTGTTCACGATATCCTTTACAAGTTCATCAATGTATAACATGAATAGAATAGGAGATAAAATGCAACCTTGACGGACGCCCGTCGTGGAATTAAATACCTTGGTCATAGTTTCTTTACTACACCGGACGGCAGATTTCACATTTTTTAACATATTATGAAGTAGGGTTTTTATTTTACCATGAACACCGTTGTTTAAGAGAACTGACAAGAGCTCGTTTCTGTCTACTTTGTCGAAAGCTTTCTTAAAGTCGACAAATATACAATAGAACTTGCCGCGTTTCTTTCTGATATTGTTATGTATTACAGATTATAGAGTGAATATTTGATCAGTTGTGCTATAATCTTCCCTAAATCCTGCCTGTGACTCGGTTATAACTTATATCATATGAAGTACCCAAACAACAACAACCATAAATATATAATTGTTAATAAGAAGGACTTTATCGCAGGGGACATTTTCAACGCTCGAGGGAAACAAAGATAGGTACATAAGAAGCGTATCCAAGCCATACATTTATTGATATGCATGGAGATTTATCTCCTTTTCTTGTCCTCTTAGGGAAACCGTTGATTTTTAATATTCACGGTTTTACTTTAATATTATATGGCTACGTCATATAAACAATAACCAACTCGTAATGGGAAATTAAAGATTATCATTCACTCATCATATCAATTATGCAATTCTCTCGCCAAGGCTCGAAAATTACGAAATTGATATAGCTATTGAAACATAATCTGTCATTCGTTAGTTGTCTAAATACCGCCGCTATGCATAGTTGTCATGTACTCATGTTCTTCCCACCATGTGTGGTCTATTTGCAGTTTTCTTAACATCCGTCAAACGTTAAGGTCACAGCGAGGTAACAACTTAAGCATTCATTTGCGAACATGCCTTATTTCAACTATTGACACTTTGAATCATTATATGAGTGTTTCAGACAATGATAAGTTGTCATTGACTTGTGACCTTGAAGACCAAAAGTCAAGGTCACGAGATATGGTCAATTTGACCAGTTCTGAAATCACTAAGTAACTTTTTTCCATGAAAATATTAACACCTCATATAGATAGCTTCTTAATTGTATAAATCTGGTGAATGATTTTGACATGTTCACATTAAAGGTCAAAGGTCAAGGTCATGAGTTCTGAAATCACTACAACAATTCTTGAAAACATGATAACTTCAAACTTTTTGTTTGCTATCAGACACTTATTTAGTATTTATAAAGTATGGAGAAAGACCAAGATTTCAAAAAGTTTTCGCTAAAATCTGGCAAAGGTCAAGATCACAACTTAGTTTACGCATTTTAACTATGATCACTTTGAGGCATTGCATGATTGTTATACAAGAGGAAAAGTGATCATTGATGGTGTGACCTTGAAGGTCAAAGGTCAAGGTCATTAGATATTGGTTAAGCCCACGTTAATCCTTTGATCAAATTTTGAAAAAAGAAATAGAACAACCTTGTGATAAGTGACCCCAGTTATAATAAGTAATAACTCAAATAATGAAAAAAAATTATGTTAAAAAGAATTCCCATTTTATTGATGCTGACGAGAAGGCGAACAGGGAAAGGCGATACCCTAACTTTCGGAGCTTCTCTGCTTGTGCGGTGTCCCCCAAACGCTCATCTAGTTTTTTTAAAGTTTTATAGAGTGCAGTTGGGAGACGTTTACTCAGAAACTATGACACGTGTGAAACTATGGATGTGTGTACTGTTATACTTATGATCGAGATCGTATGCCAGTCCTGACATATAATTTTGTATAGAGGTATGATATTTGAATGTGAAATCGAACTTAATACAAATGATATGGAAATAAATAGGGTTGCATGCAATTAGCCCTGATGACTCCCTTGATCGAGTTCGATATCCAATTCCGATTATTTCTTTTAAGGAGCATTTTCCCTTGAATCTG
Organism: Gibbula magus; assembly: GCA_936450465.1. Classification (NCBI taxonomy): domain Eukaryota; kingdom Metazoa; phylum Mollusca; class Gastropoda; order Trochida; family Trochidae; genus Gibbula; species Gibbula magus. The sequence goes on along the minus strand of OW388295.1, from coordinate 80,113,223 downwards.
AAATTCAACTTAATGCAAAGGCTTCAATGGGCTTCAACACGGTTTCGTTTTTTCCAGAAACTATTATAATGACATTTAGTATGCAGGTTGTTTCCACGATACCCTTGATCGAGTCACTCCGTTATTTTCAGTAATGGAGAGTTACATATCACATCATATTTTTTTAGTAGAAATTAAATTTCTTTAACTTTTTAAAGCAATTTTGATAAAAGAGCAATACTTTGAGTGTAATTTAAGTTGGGTAATATCCTTCCAACTATCCATTCCTTCAAACTTATTGGTCTCGGCTCCATTAGTTTTAAGGAATTTAGAGTTACTCGGACATTACCCTCTACGAACGTACATGGGAATATGTCTGTGAGTACTCCTGTCCTTACTCTTGATTGAATTCGAAAGCCAGGTCCGAAATATTATGTGTAGGAAAAAACACGATTCAGAGTTATGCTTATTGTAAAACCTGAGGTAAGAAAGCTGAGCGGGAAGTAAGATCGAAAGAATAACCGAGGTAGAGTGTTTTATCTAACTTAGATACCGTAAAACAAAAATGTGAGCGCTAATCGTATATTGAGGTCTTACAGCAGAAGAATGAGGGGTAGTGGTTTTTTTTTATTTTAGACTGTCAAATGTCAAAATTTACATTTTATAATGTTTGATTCCCAAATTCTGCGTTATAAAGAGTATGGCGCCCGGACTAGCATTATATAGAGGCAGAGACAGTTTGACTGTAAATACAGGAAATCCACTCAGTTCTTTCGGCTTCCTCGGTAGCGTTGAGGTAGAACGTCCAGGTAGCAACTGGTATTGAGTTCGATTCCAGCCATCTACACTCTGTAAAACTTATCTTTGTATACTTTTCGATAATAATTGTTAGTCTAAATCTTAGTCTAATTTAAGGTATTACTATCAAAAGTAAAAACTTACTTTCACAATAAAAACCTCATACATGGTTATTATCAGAAGAAATACCGAATGAAATAATAATGAGAGATTATTACGAGAAAATACCTTTGAAACAATAGACAAAATGCCTGATAGGTTTCTAAGACAAGACAAGACATGTGTTCTCGGAAACTATTTCACCTGTGTGAATGAAACTTAGCATGCAGGTAATCCTGGTGATACTTTTGATCGAGTTTGAAATCCATTTTCAATGTATTATGTTTCACACGGTTCTTGCCCTTGAATCTGTATTTGAACTAGGTTAATCCAATTTCCTTTGATATTTTTTAACCGATATATCATGTATCAAGAAAAGTGCGGTTGTATCTATGACGTCACTTATTTATCAGCCACACTTATTTTAAACCCTCTGATAGGACGATTGTGAAGCAGCAGGGCGGTCCAAGGGCGGAGCTACAGACACCTGGCTGACGACCTTCAGTAATTACAACATTGTTGCAAGACCAGATGACATCAACGAGCAGTATGCCGCTCAGTTAAAAACACAGGGGCTTGTATTGCTGAAAACAAACAGTTCCTAGGTCCAATACTTCGATATGATACACCCAATACTAATAAATAAAGAAAGGGATGCAAAGCGCTTTTGACTCCCGGCCCAAACAAGTCCACATTTCAAAATGTTACCACACATTTTACACGTAATACATACCACAGAATTAGGGCACGGTGATGTCATTTTCGTTTTAAACAAATATCAATAAAATCGGTGCATAATTTCTCAAATTATGACACTTGAAACACGATGTTTTACTCATCAAGCTTGAGTGAGCCAAAATGGTGTCTCAGAAAAACATCGATTAAAATCAAGGGAAAAGTCGATATTTCATTCATAGCAAAAGCTATCAATCTCGAAAAGAGTTTTCTACTATACATAAGACATACTTGAATCGTTCGTGGTATATAACAGTGGAGTTTCTCCTGACTGATTATTAAGCGCAAAAATCACGTCACGTGACAGGCACATTATTGTCGAACGCCCATTGGATAAAACAGATACATGATTTACACAAGTATATCATCTCGCTATCACGCTAGCTCAATGATATTTTGTATACACCACTTGTGTCATCATGTATTACATATGTAACTGCTGTGACAAGTCTTCTTGGAAACAAGAACATCTTGGTGAGTGAATTGTTGTCATGTGAAACTTCAGTTCGAAATTCACTTCCAATAAAGTATTTTGAACAAAATTATGATGCTTCAATATGTATTTTAATTTAAACTGAACGTTGATTTTTGTTACGATAATAATTGATAACATGATAAAGTATGATACCAATGCATTCGTTTATCAACTCTCTATGAAAGTAAGTCAAGTTATCAGTTTTCGCTTATTATTTCCAAAAGAATTGCCCCAGTTGAACTGTAGACCTCACAATACGACCATTTCTTGTGATGCGGAATCACGCCGTGGAAAGAGGGTAGGGAAGTCTTCTCTGGCTGACGAATACTAATCTCGACGGCTCCTTCGATCAATATCAAGTCAATATATGATACTCCAGAAACTTTGGCATGTATAGTGTGGGTGTAAATCTTTCTATAAGAGCGCCGAGCTGTGATTGACAGCCTGTTATCTCGTCTCATACTTATAATAGTATATGTATCATATCGGACATCCGTCCAACCAGTGACTGTGACATACTCCAAGTTACCCACTCTACCTATAATCTGCTTTACTGATGTCACACGTAGTTTCCTTCTCGCAAGTTTTGGGATTGTCATCATCTGACTTATCGTCTTCTTCATCTTTTTCTGAAAAATAATAGAATAAACAATGAAACATATCAACCAGAAACTTGATCATCTAAATACGAAACGTATGACACCACTGACAAGTTCTGCAATGTTCTAAAACACAAGTAATATAACTTTAGACTAAAATATAGACTACTTATCTGTTGAAAATTCACTGTAAACCAGGCTAACTTTATGTTGTCATTTTTCATTAATAAAGGTTGTATCAAACAAAATGATAATACTCTACTTCTATTGTAAAAATCACGTTTCGTGATGTTTCAGCCAGTCGATATCTAATCGAGCTTTGAATTTAAAGAATGTGTCAAAAGTTAATGTTTTGAAGGATTCCAGATTTAGACCATTTAGAGGAAATCGTTAAAAATATAATTTTTTATTCCGTTATTAAAATTGTTCTTTTCTTGAAAACTCTAAAGTGGCCCCTAAAAGGAGAGGTTTACGTTGTGAATGACTCCAGATTGTACAAAAAGAACAGCCATTTAGAGCATTGTAAGAATCCAAAGTCATTATAGAGATTATTACACTAGGAAGTGTGTAATATGAGTTTAAGAAACGAGTGTGACTTTTGCATTTTAAGAAGCGAGGATTATATAATAATATGATAATAATTATATAATGTATATATGTATATATGAACAATTATGTCATCAATAGTAAAACAACCTTCTCTCTTTGGAAACGTTTTTGTAGTTGGAAATAATAAAAGGTGTTCACATTAAAATGACTGCAATGCAATATTTGTTTTATACGCATCACCGGTATTACCACTACTCACCTGTCTGAAATTGTTCTGAACTCTGTCAATACAGTGAATTTTCCCGGCATTCCTTTGCAGCCCTCGACAAGACTGTGATGTGTATTTCTTAAAGAAATAGAGAAACGACTTCGCAATTATTTTCTGTAGTAATTGTTTGAACTAATCAATCACTATTAAATGTCTTTACAACCATGTTGACAAACATACTTGTTGAGAAGAATTTGAATTATAATGATATTATATTGTATATGATCTTAAGACTATAATGGAATCAACAACTCTTGTCATAAGGTCATATTGATGAGTAAATGAAAGGAGCAGAATAGTGTCCTACCCTTGTATCCCAGGTTGCAGAAAAGGATGAGTTCAATTCGACGACACACATCATTAGTACTGATTCGAATGATGGAGTTGAACAAGAACAGTCTCTGTCACAGAGGACTTGACACAGTCTGATCCCTACAGCACCAGAGGACACGAGGTAAGCAGCGCAGAACAACAATATAGTTTGCAATACGAACATGCTTAGTTGAAAATCTCCAAGCAATCTGTTTATATATGTATACCCTAATTTTTTTTAAAGTAGGAATTTTGGTCACGAAAATAGAGCAATATCAACGTTGAAAAGTCGAATAAAATTTCTGGTAAAGCTGCCTATTCTCAACAACAACCGTCAATGGAGCACTTCCTACCCACTGAATCAAGAAATGCCACGTATGTACATGAATGGTTGTAAATAACTAACCATCAAGATATATTCTAATTTGTAAGATATACCGCTTTATCTGTATTCTCCAGACCGTATAATAGCAATGCAATTAAATAATCTGTTAACGTGCTTCACACTACATCATGCAATAAAATTAATCTTTAGTTTCATTCTGATAAGAACAGAATGTTATTGAGCTTATTCAAATAAATACATAAATATAAAATATTGAAATGAACTGAAATACGTTTTATGAAATGTGCTTATCATTTTGTATTCAAGACTGTAATTACCGTGTTTGATAGGAAGCGTATATGTATGTGTCATTGTTTACGGGTGGGTTGCAATATTAAAGTTTTCACACATGAAATCTTACTTTCAAGAAGTATTATGCAATGTGCCATGTTATACTCATTGCATGTAAAACAATATGAATATTGAAAGTCAAGGAAACACTCTGTTGAATGACAACATCTAAACTGACAGGAGTGAGTGAGTGAGTTGGATTTAACGCCGCTTTCAAGAGTATTTCACTTACATCGCGGCTGCTAGTATTATGGCAGGAAGAAAGCCCACAACACCATGTGGCTATGCACTGCGGTGAAACCTGCGAGCAGCGGCTGGAAATAGCGAACCATGGATGGTACTACGCTGAAATTCAGTGTAGCATTGCACTCAAACCTTACCGCGTGTAGAACAGTTCTCTACTGCAGACAAAGTTGCCGTGCCCCTGGCGGGATTCGAACCCTGGACCTCTTGATTCGAAGCTGAACGCGCTAACCACTGCGCTATCCCGCCCCCTAAACTGACAGGGGAATAACAGTTAAATAAAATAAAAATATTGGTGACAATGTGAACATACTTGTAGATATGTTTTAAAATGTAACGGTTAAATGTAAATGAATGTTAAATCCGAAACTACCAGAAATCCAAATTTGTTATACAAAGGTCGTCTTGGTAGTTTGCTCGATCTACGGCCTCAAACCTACATCTGTTTTAATATTTACAAGGAGCACTGGTTTCAACATAGGTGCAGCTGTAAAACAAAGTCATTAGTGGTTTTTATATATATAAACAAAGGCTTAAAATATTTTGGATTCCCGACCGATTTACACTATTCAGTGATCCTCACGGACGTCATAACTCAAACAAAGCGTAATCTGTGACGTCATATGTGTACATTTATGTATGTGCAGTATTACGAGATATTTATGATGTTTAATCGTGGTTTAAAGACTGGTATGAAATAGTTTTCTTTGATTTTTCTCTTTTCATCGCTGTCTGATATGACTTTGTAATAAAATACTATTTTAAAATTAGGAGTTTTATTCTCGGCGCATCTATCTATATGTCCACTTAGTAGAATGTAGCGACAGGAGGGATCCCTTATTTGTTATTAGGTCTTCAAGACGAATGTCTGAAGACCTATTGTTGTTATCGTGTTTTTCCTTATTATTATTATTCCGACGATTTTGTTCCATGTTTTCCCGTAAAACGGCTGGTCCGATCTGCATGACATTTTCAGGGATTATAGCCCGTGTCCTCACTTAGATTTTGTCGAGCCATTTTTTTTAATTTCGTCCTGGTTCTTGAGTTATCTCCCCTTGAAGTTGAAACTTCAAACCTTAATAGCTCGAAAACTATTTAAGATATTTTCATAAAACTTTCACCAAAATATGGGCAACAACATTCCCCATCGATTATATCGGCCGTAATAATAGATTTTTTGCTATTTCACAAAAACTGAAAATTTTGTGAACTTTCGCGAGTTTGAGGGTACGCGTTTTCAAAAATCTTCTCCTAAATAACGGCAATACATACAGCATCATGCACTAGCTCATTTGAAAGCTGAATGAATGTTGTTTAAAGGAACATCCCAAACCAATTGACTATTTTCAACGGTTAACGAACTACAGCCATTTGAAAAATGAACTTTTTGAAAATACATTTTTTAGGGTTCGCATTCAAAGGGACATAACTCTGTTGGGAATAAACTTATGTCAAAGTTACTTAGTGCAATCTCTTTCTTATAAATAGTTTTGAAATTCTGTAACATATCTTTATCATATAAAAGTTATTAGTTTGGGCATAATTTGAGCATATTCCCAAAACAGTGAAATATTTAGATTTTGAGACTTTTTGAGGTGTTTATCCTTTGGGGAATTATTGATCATGAACCACTGAAGATAGGAAGACTTTAAATAGATCATGGTGATGTAGAAACGTCATTTATTAAAGGGATAATATTTTTCAAGCTCGTATCTCTCTTAGTTTTTTTGTGACAAGTCATAGAAGTTTGTCATTTTAAAAAAAATCGCCATTTTAAACAAAGTTGAAAGGTTCATAACTGCCATTAACTGTTCATTACTTCTTATGCTATTGAAATTTTTCATACACCTACGTGTGTACAATTTCAAGAAGAACAAATTTTATGTTGACCGCTTTCATCAAAAAGTTGATAGTTAAGCCTCGAACATCGCAAGCGATGTCTAGGGGTCCAAATTTAAGCATTTTTGACTATTTTCTTGAATATTCAGAACAGCATAACGCATTTATTATGTATGCATCTAACTGATGATTACATCTCCTTAAGTGGAAATTAAATCACAACATTTTCTATGTTGCACGTTAATATGGAAATATTAACCATTTTGTCTTAATCGTGAGAAATGTAATGTAGGGGTCCATTAATATGTGATTTTTATATGATAAACAAAGTCATTGAATCAACATTCGTTTTGATCTAAATCTAATGATCTAGGAATAAAAAGGCAAAGTTATTGAGGCCAGCTGACCAGAGATAGAACTATCATTTGCACACTTGGTGGTCCATCGAGGAAGATGATGGCCGGGAGTGCCCTACACGTGGCATCGATCGTCCTGTGGAAGGCTCTCGACACCCTCGAGCAGGACACTCCATGCAGGTTTCCCATTTCCAAAAGGAAACCACCCTTGCTGAAGTAGCGCAGGGTGAGGAGAACGTGCGTCTCCAGGTACAGGGCGTTGAATGCTGAGTGGGGTGGTCCACTGCATCTCTCACCATGTCAACCAGGCTAAAAATAGCTGCCCTCTGCATCCTGTACTGAGAGATCAAATTGATGTCGCATAGACATTCCAGCTGTGAGGTACGGTCTCTTTTAAGGTGGAACTCATTGTCTTCTCCATAGAAGTCGATGCACTACATGTATGTCGCCATATTTACGACAATGCTAAGGTTGGGTCAAACGCACCTTAATTTTTGTATCTTACTTACGATCACCTTAGTGTAAGGGTGCTTTGGGAAAGTGAGTGACGCCCTTAACGTACGGCTAAGGGGGAAGTTACGATCACCTTAGGCTAAGGGGGCTCTGTGCAAGTGGGCCCATATCTCTATCAATTTATCCAATTAAAACTCTGGATTACATACCAATGTACCTATGAAATTATTCTGAGTGTAAAATCATCATAACTATTTGGTTTTCTATCTTGCCATTTGTGAAAAGACTCTTGCTGACAAATTGTTAGTATTTGACCATCTTCTGTTTCCAAATACTGTCATTGATGGATTTATAGGTTTACAAATTGTGTCTTATGTGCATTTGGATATTCATATTGTTCGTTTGGATACATTTCTAAGGTGAGTTTTACATTAATTGACACATTTGCTGAAATGTCAATTAAATACGATGTTCGTTTGATTTCATTTGATTAACCACAAACATTATTTTATTATCTATTAGATTCTGAATGTGTTAATAAGTGATAACTAAATCGTAAAATGTAACATTGAGATTCAGTGTTTAAAAATATGTGGTGAGTTGCTTTGATTGTTGTAATGTACTGTTGGTAAATTAGATTGTCAGTAGATTAATGACGTTAAAAAATCAGGATGTTGTGGTGTGCTTTGATTGTTGATGGCTTACTGCAGGGCCTACTTCGCCGGCGTTTGATAATCTCTAGTTTGTTGTTATATTTATTCACAAACATTCTCCAACAAAAAATAACAACACCACTGAATATCTGATTTTGTTGTCTTAACTTTACTTCGTTCACATTATCATATCTTTATTTCATTTTGTCATCGTATATCTCATTAGCATTGATTTATCCTATGTCTATGAATGTCTATGAATCCACCGTCTTTCACTATTTCACAACTTTTATATATAAACCGATATTTTGGGACATTTGTAAAGTGAAATTTGATAACTAACATTACTCGAAAAGATTACAGAAGAACAGCGATGTGGCATTATTGCAAAGCGAAGATATAACACATTAACTGAGCGGTTCCAAAGTGTTTGACATTGTAAATAGTAAGCGAATACAACCCGTCCCTTCACGTACATCACTTCTGGTATCTTCCAACTCTCTAAGTCCTGCCCCATTTTTCGTTTGTTGTTCGAGGGTTTAGTTTAATATAGAAACAACATATCGAATTTGTCGGGGGTCTCGTTTTTTACAAAAAAGTCTAATGAACCAATTCAATAGAAAATAATATTATATTTCGGCCTTCCTTTAAGGCCACGTTAATCCATGGATCCATTTTTTAAATCAGAGATAAGTTTTAAGAACAAATTTGTGAAAAGTGACCCCAGTGATGATTCAACTTGTTTTTTTCATTTTTCGAGGTATTACTAACAACTTTTTAATGCTAACAAGAAGGCGGAACAGGGAAAGGCGATACCCTTAGTTTCGGCACAGCTCTGCTTTTGCGGTGTTCCCAAAACGCTCATCAAGTTTTTTTATAAGGTTTTCTTAAGTTGCTTTGGTTTTTTTTTATTGTTTTTTTATTTTCCCGCCTATTGTTTCAGTTGCACTTTATGTTGAGTTCCCACTTATATTCTTTTGGCTTTCAGGGAACTATGGATGTATTGGAAATTGAATCTAGAAGATGTTTTTACTCGTAAAATTAAATTTCTGTTATTATTCTTCGAAAAGACAGTCCAAATTGTTGCCATGGGAACGGGATTGGCCACATAGTGTCAGAGATCTGCTCCGGAAACAAACACTACCCTTCAAATAGACAAAGTCAAAATTCTCACTTTGGAAACGAAAAATAATAAAATTGTAAAAAAGACAACCATGGGCTTTGTAGCTCATCAGGATTTCATTGATGTACTATCTAAGGTTGAATATCTAAGTTATCTAAAGTAATACATTGTTAACAAGCAAAATAATATGGGTTTTAGATCATTTGGAGGCGCAGGGTCACCAATCCTACAATTATGAATCACCTTTGACCAAAGAATCTCAACACAACATTTCACCTTTCTGGAGCTTTACATATAAACTGAAGAAGAAGATGAAAATAATTTTTGGGTCATGACCCTTGACCTAGATTGGTGTCACAGGGTCTCAAAATCTACAACTTAGAATCCCCAATGGCCAAGGAATCTGCACACAACTTATCAGCTCTCTAGACCTTTTGGAACTGGAGAAGATGAAAATAGGTTTTTAATGATGTGACCCCTGTGACCCCAAATCGGGTCATGTGGTCACGAAATCTACAATTTAGAATCCCCATTAGCCAAGGAGTATACACACAACTTTTCAGCTGACAAATTAAAATTATTATGTTTGGGATTTGTATTGATAAGAATTCCTCAAAAGAATACTATGAACTGATGCAACTTATTGGATCCAATATTTAACAATTTAACATCCGTTCACTATCCGAACGGGTTTTGTTTCTAAATTGAATGCATTTAACTTTGGGAACCTTGCTACATTAAACAAAGGTATACTGACAATTAAATAGCTCCAAAACCGGTTTTACACTGTTTATTTCGAGGGATTGGTGTCCGTTGGATACATTTTTTGATAGCCAGTATCTGATTTTGAGGATACTGCTTCAACACCATTGTCCAAAAACGTAAAAGAATATGTACTCTAACATAATATTTACCCAAATATAACAATGCGTATGCGAAGCTATATTGAAATTGGGACATTGCAATTTGCAAAACGGAACTACCATACTTCCTGTAAACATTTATCGAACATCGAAACCAATTACTAAAATAATTACAACTTCGAAGAGATAACTAATAATCTTGGCAATTTTTGTCAAACTTGACAATCTTCTTAAAACAATGAACTAAAAAAATTGCTGATGTTTACTTTTTAGCACAATCACTGCAATAGATAAAACACGTCAATGAAGAGGTCAAATACCCATTTGTATAAAAAAAAATTGAAAACGAAAAGATGGATGATCATCAAATAACGATTTACTAAGGCATTGACCCATTGTTTTCCCAACATTTCCTTTAACACCAAAGCAACACTGCTCCCTTTCCTATACATTTTGATAAGTTTTCTGACACTTACTACTCTTGGAAGACTTCCTGAAATGGAGCAATATATTCGTGGCCGAAATGTCGTGAGATCTGAGGATATCCTCCTGAAAACTTGCAGACTCCCATGAGTGATAATAGGTATGCGAGCATAGCCTGCATGGTTGGAGAAGATTTCAATGTCATTTTCATGATGCGTAAAAGTAGTTCAGGGGGTAGATCAGTAATCGTAATTTGGTCATTCATTACAGTTGCATTAGAAACGTCATTTACAACTAAAGGCTGTGTTGCATGTTTTTCATTCGTATCATTCGTGTCTGAACACTGAATTTGAAATTCCCCCCACAAATCCCCGATATCGGAGGAATTTAAATCATCATTATGAAGCATGGACATATCCTTGTCAATAAGTGAAAGTGGATTCTTTTGAAATTGAAATTGTTCACTTCCATATTCTAAAGTCCCTTGACTTTCAGTATTCAGTTTGGTATTATTCGCTGAAGATGACATTTCAAATTGTTCATTTGAAGGATAATCTTCATTGTTCAAGTTAATGTCGCATTGTTCAACATAATCACTTGCTGGGCTCTCTGTGTCAAAAATATTTTCAAATTCAGTATCACTGTCGTTATTGTTCGGCCCAATGTCGCTAAATGAAAAAGGCCCTTTTGTGTTAAAATCACTTTCAGTATCGCTTTCATTCTTTTGCGTATTGTACTTATTTTCACCATCTGGCAAATTTGACTCTGGTTCTCGCCAGTCACCTAAATCAGTGGATGACACACTTTTGTGATCGTTTTGTTCATTTGTTGTTCCAAGAGAGACGTAGTGTTCACCATTTTGTTCATCAAAGTGACCAAGATCTATGTTGAGAATAGCAACACTGTCTACAGGTGTTAATACTGTCGTTGTTCCACCTCCGGCAATAGAATGAACTATTATATCAACATGAAAGATATTTGCTGCCGCCTGTAATGTTAAATGATCCCCAAAAGTACTCTCTTCGAACATTGACGTAATATAATGTTCCCAGTTAACACCGGCATAAAGTTCCAATGGAAATCCGTGAGGGTCATCTGGATAAGATGTAAGATAAGATCTACGACGTAGTGTCTTGGCTAACCTAAATATACCTATCTTCATCAAAGCGTGACAGAGTGCAGCAAATTGGCAGTTGTCATCTCCATTAGGGTTAAAATCGATTTTGTATCCTTCAAATGCCATGTCGTGAACACCCTTTTTTGGTGAAATGCTATATTTTTTGGGAGCCGATGCAATATTTTCCATTGAAACCCATTGTTGAAGAATTTTATTTTTTGGATTGGATGTTCAAACTCAACTTCATACATGGAACATTTTAGATTTTGAGCTAGCACCGTTCCTCGTAAGATGTATTGAATTCGTGCAAGTTTTCCTTTTGCATAGAGATATTTTATGAAAACCTCTTCGCCTATCATAAAGCCAACTGCGTTTGCGGAACTTCTACTTTTTCTACACGTCTATCATTAACTGTCTTCGATACTGATCTTGCTCTGTCACGTATTTTCTTTGCTAACTTAAGAGATTTCTTTGTTTGATTTCGTTTGAAAACACTGTTTCTTTTCGTTTTTGTTTTTAAGGTTGATTTCTCTTTACTTTTATTATAAAATTTATTTTTTCTTCCAAAATAAACTTCAAAGGATGAATGCCATCCCAAAATTTCTCTTTTTCTCATTATTCAAAATGTTAGCGTATCATTGTGCTCTCTGCGCCCAGTTGACGCCCTGATACCCGAGTGACAGGAAATCGAAGCGAATTTTTCGCCTGAGGGACCTATGCGATGTTTCAACCTTTCCTTGAGTTTGTGGCCTATATGGTCTTCTCCTTGGCACATTGATTTTCAAATGTTCGCGTAATTTGAGGACATGACCTTTGTACTCAGGCCCCTGGTCAGTCTGTATCCTCTGAGGGGGGGCCGTGTTCAATGTATATACGAGACAAGGATCCCGCAACATGTCTACTTGTTTTTCTCTGTATTGGCTTTAGTCATATAAATCGGCTAAAAATGTCACTAACTGATAGCATATATCGATAAATCTTTTTCTTCCAGGTAACTGGTTGTTACGAAAAATCAATGAGGTCATGTTGGTGATGCGCATTCACACAGGTTGAGGAAACTGGCTTTAGTACTCCCTTGTTTGTAAATCTAACTCTATGAATTGCAAAGTCTGAGTTAGTGTTCAGTTCCGTCCTGACGGACTTTTCTGTCAGTCCTGATACGTTGTCGGTGGCGTGGTGCCATATTCGACGATAGCCAGCGGATTTCAATTTTGTAAACTCTTCCTTTACAATGTCAGACACTTCCGATTTCTTTAGTACTCGCCTTCCTTGAAAGAACAATGAGGGAACACTTTGTTCATCGATAAATGGAAAGTCGAATCGCCGTCTCCAATATCGGACACATGCATTCTTCTGTGTCCGAGTTGGTTTTGTTATGGGTACGCGAAACTTGCCTTGAGCCAATTCCAACAAAGTTGTGTAGGTTTCTTCATCGACTGCATGCATGTATCTGTTGTCTGTTCGTGCACTTAGCAGTGCTGCTATACAGTTTGTGAAAATAATTACAACTAATACCTGATTGAGATTCATTTTCGTCAGAGAATGAAGATCAACGTTTGAAGTAAATAATGTCAAGGGACATAACTCACATTTAAGTATATTTGCTAAGAATGTTAATCTATCTATGACATGTGATTTGCATGTTCGAATCCCAGCATTATCGCTTCGTTTCGACAAAATACGCATACAATGCACATTAAAAGTTGTTAGTATAAGTTATATTTTGTCGTAAACTTCACTTGCTAACGCAAAGCTATTATTACCGATATATAACGTAAATCCTAAGCGATGTGATTTTACCGAAATGACATCAAAAGTCAACCGCATGTTATATCATTGAATAAGTCACGCTGTCGTTGGTATGTTATATTAGCAGTTACATGATGAATGTGTCTTACCTACATACTTTATGATAATGCATATAACATTGCACCGTTCGCTGTATTTTTCAAAATCTGCGGTTTACGATTAAAGTTTAATAATTTTACCACTTTAGATGGTAAAACTTCTCACTACACAAACCAGATATCCGTAGTCGCAGACAATTATGTTGCGGTTATAATAAAAACTACTGGCGGCCATTTTAATGTCAACAACTTGAAATGGCCGAAAAATACAGAACTATATTCCAATAGTTTTAAAAAAGCATGTGGAGAAGTTTTCAGACTATTTGTGTTAAGAAGAGTGTTTTTCAATTGGCGACATTATTTTAAAAATTCATGACATGAACTTATTTTAGCAAATAAAACGTGTTACAGCCCCTTTAAGGAGTTGGTACTACGTTCCTACACAGTTCTTAAAGTTCGCAATTGGTCCTCGTTATGTTCTATTCGTTCGTAGTACGTTTGAGAAATTATGAAGGGACGGATATAATTCCATTTAGTTTTGCGAGTGAAACATGAACAATCTGTTTATATGCTGACTGATGGTTTTCTACAACCTTTGGATGGAACCAGAGAAACAGTACAGGTATACACGTGTGCAGAGTTCTTTGGTGAAACATATCATATTTATAATAAACGGATTGGGAACAAATTATCCACAAAACATATATATATCCTTTCCTTTGTAACTAATTGTTTGGTTTGAGGCAAGAGATTTTAATGGACAAAATTCTTTGTCCACAATATATAAAAAAAAATTCAAATTAAAACTGAAAACGGAAATATCAATGAAAGAATGTGGGCATATTAAGAACGAGATATGTTTGGTTGAGAACGCATATAAACTGACTGATAACGGCGTTGGACTGAAGTAAAAGTTTTGAGCACGAGATGAACGGGCAAGTTTGTTCAATCAAAACATGGTACCAACTATTAGAGGACGGAGTAAAGACGACATGGGCGTACTAAGAATTGTCTATCGTATTTGAAAACTTCTTCATTACAGTTAGCTGTCTCTGTCCCGTTCGAGGCCGTTTTACAACATTTTTTGGAAGGAAAAGAACGTAGTATGAACTTCTTTTGTGTGACGGAGGCATATGCTTTCGCCAACCAAATGCTAACTACTGCAATAAAATCGATTTATCAGAAAAGAGACTACGTGATATCTATATCCTATTTCCACAGTTTAAAGGGTAGCACGTGTTTTTCTCTGAAATAAATCAATGTCATGAACTTGACAAATAATGTCGCCATTCGAAAAACACCATTTTTCTTCGCAATATTAAAGTTAAAAACATGTGCACATCTTTTTTAAAGCTATGGGAATCATTTTGTACTTGGCGGCCAGTCAAAGGTGTTCACCTTGAAAAGTCTGCCAGTGGTTTTCATTATGACCACTATACAAATTTCTGCGACTACGGATAGATGGTTCATGTTATGAGAACTATTACCCTCTAAAGTAATTATATATTGCATAAATTTGTAATATAAATGGTAAAAAGGAAAGAATAAAATTGGCAAAAAAACATGCTTCAGCTCCTTTAAGCAAAATATTGACCAAACATGTGTGCCAATAAAGGTTTTACACAATAACCTCAAGAAAAATAGAAAATATTTGAAGGACGGCGCTAGTTTTCTAAATGAATTAACATTTGAATTCAACACACACACAGGCACACATGCACACGCACATTTTTAAACGCTTCTCAACTTACGCATTCCCACCCCGGGATGTTGTGCAGGTGGGATGTTGTGCAATGATACTAGCCATCATGACATAAGTGAAATCGTTTTGAAAATGACATTAAACCCTTATAATAACACACATACGCACGCACAAACACTCACACGGACACATACACAAATAATTATTTATGTTTTAAAATGACAATCGAGAGTTTGGCTTGCCAGAATAGAGCAAAGGTACAAGCAGAAAATAATTTCAACTTCAAAAGTTTCCGCTATCAATTAGATATGGAATTAAATTATTTTAAGCGTTGCATGTAACATAATTTGTTTTCTCATATCAACTGTAAAGTCATATACCCTAGGCTCATTTTGTTGGAATGGCAACACTTCATGACACCGGAAGTTACGAACATGTTACATGGAACCTTATACTTTAACAGTTCAAGACAATATGACTGCCGTTACAAAAAAATTCAAAAACTTGCAAAATGTAAATCTGTGGGTATGAATATGAATACAGTTTAATGAAGTGAACCATATATGTTTCAACGATTCTGCAAAACAATGGAATATATATTCTTCCATTATACACATAAAGTCACTGTTTCATTTCCATAGAAACTCAAACAAACACACGAGTCATCAGAAGATAAAATATCCAAACGGTCCCCTATTTATTTAGAGTGCTTTATTAGGATGTATAATCGATCTTTGATTTAAATGATGATAGACTTTTTAATTATGTCAGTGGATAATACACGACATGAATAGGTTTCAGAAAGATATGATGAATGGATATCAATCTCTTCTCAGGAAACAATCTATCTATCTGTAAACGTGAACAGAGTCAAATTCTCGTTTTTCATGAAAACAAACAAAAATAATAAAATTTTCAGAAATCTGAAAATATCAAGAGGCACCACTCCAGTAAATTTGAAATACAAATTCTCATTTTCATGAAAACAAACAAAAATAATAAAATTTTCAGAAATCTGAAAATATCAAGAGGCACCACTCCAGTAAATTTGAAAAACATATGTAAAGTTTCAGACAGATTGACAGAATAAACCCTGTATACTCCCATGTAAGGCGGAGGTTTAATCAAAACAGTTCGTCTGTAAATTTTGGAGAACTTATGATTTTAATATGCAATAATACTTATAATAATACTCTCATTCAAAAAATACATATGTATATGTTCAATGAATGACCCAAATTCGGCATTCATGGCAGCTAAAAATTAGATGTATGGTTATTACATTTTACCGCATTATGTATTACATTTAACGCACTTTTTAGTAACATTTTACCGCACCCCCTTATTACAATTTACCGCAGTAAACTTTACTACATTTTACCGCGTTTTTATTACAATTTACCGCAGTATTACATCTTACCGCGTTTTTATTACAATTTACCGCATTTATTACATCTTTGCGCGTTTATTACAACTTACGTGGCTTCAGCTCCTTTTTGATTTTTCTAACTTTTGAAAATTTACCGAACCATGTATTTTTGACAATCTTATCCTCTAAAGATACTTGCATCTCGTGGCTGCAATTTACATTTTTAAATAGTTGAAGTATTGGTGAATAAATGATGTTGTTTTTCACTAATGTACTCCTAATCCTAATACTTTTGAACAGTAAACTCTCGAATTTTGATGATTTTTAAACATTCAAATTTCAAGGGAACATAATTCAAAAACCTAACCGGCGATTAAAATATTTTTTTCAGTAGAGTAAGATAGGATAATGATCATTTTGAATCAACAATAAAAATGTCCAGTCATAAGAAAGGCCAATACACCAAGAGATGTGAAAGATTCCGATTCAGAAATATGGAAAAAAATGTCAATCATGACGGTTTCATCGCTATTTATATTTTACTTGAATAACAGAGACAAAGAGCCGATGGCACTTTATCACCACTTGCTAAAAGTCGCATTTTCTGTGTTCTTCTATTTTATTTAGCTCTGCGTTTCAGCCAAACTTCGAGAGTTAACATTCTGGAAATAAAGGTAATGATAGTCCTCACTATCAAGTCACGGCGTGAAACTTTTTGGCTCAATCGGGCCAGTCATTCAAGTTCCAGTTCGAATCTTAATGTCCATTTTCAACAATTCAAAATGGAGATAGAGATTTGAAAGTTGTTAATAAAGATGTGCAATTACCATGTGAACAAAAATGTAAATCTTCGCAAGTACTTAGATCACGAGGTTCAGTCGCCATTTTGATTTCAAAACGCAAATAGAGACTTGAAAGTTTTTTAAAAAGATGTTTAATAACCATGTTAACAAAAATGTAAATCATTGCGAGTTCGTAGATTACAAGGTTAAGCACACATTTTGATTTTATTGAAAATTATTCCATACCGACAGTGAAAATTTGGGTTTCAATAATCCTACAGACATGCGCAATTACAATAGCAAGACGGTTTCATTCATTACATTTGATTATTGTTGGCGCTGAATTCTTTTATTGTCACTTGTGACTATATTTTATTTTATGTTAATTTTCTTTCACATAAAGCCATTAGTATAAGCTTAATAGCAATCTATGCACTTTACAGAATCAAATACTTTTTACAGATAAGAAACATGCAAATAACAGTCTTGAATACAAAATGACAACCACATTTAAAGAAAAGGTATGTACATTTCATTTGAACATTTGTATAACATTGATTGTCTTAGCACATAAACAGTCCATTCTAATCATGATTGCCGGAATTCTCATCAAGGTTAAATTAATGATAAATATTACTGTGTTCAATACATTTATTGCATTCCTGAATTGTATTAATTGGTATTAAATGGCAGGACACACACTGATAAAAAAAGTTATAGTTAAGCATTATATTGCAGCTATATCTTGTTACACATGATAATTGCACGTTAAAATGGTTGACGGAAATATGTGACGTTCCTTTGTTCATTGGATTGTTAAAACTATTTTTTATTTTGTGACATCTGAATATGTTATTCATTAACAGTTGTTGTTGAACATTATTAGCAAAACAGACGTATATCTATATCGAACGTTTATATTTCTCTATGTTTGTGTTCAAACGAAAGAACCCTATCGTCATTTAGGTATATATTGGAGAAGAATTTCCACTGAGTATGTTCTTAGTACAAGCTTTCTTATGTATATGTACTGCTTATCTCACGTCAACTGGTCCAGTGGGAATTAGACTGTGTCAAGTCCTCTGCAGCAGAGTTTGTTCATGTTCAACGCCATTATACGATCCAGGACAGATGGTTTGTACCTTCAAACTGAACTCAACCTCACCTGCAACCTGGAATACAAGGGTGAGACTCAACTCCAGTTCTTTCTTTTACCATGTGACTCAATGCAGGAGTAATGGGTTTGGATCCGATAATTTTTTTCTTTTGATATCAGATAAATATTTATGTCTTATCATTTAAATATTACTACTGAAAGTATAATTTTCCACAGTGTTGCAAATACATGTAATAACAAAAAAATACTGACGAGGTCAAAAGATCACTTAAGTTTGCCGAACATACTTCAGCATTGTTTCTCTATTTCTTTAAGAAATGCACATCCCAGTCTTGTCGAGCACTACAAACGAATGCAGGAGAACTTCGCTGTATTATCGACAATTCCAAGCTGGCGAGAAGTGGGGGCAGAGAGGTCATGGTAGAAACATTTATTTTCGTAATGATCGTTTTTGTAATGTGAAAGATGCAAGCTTTTTGTTAAAAAAAATCGAAATTGTGTTTAGTTTGTTGAAATAAATTTGAAATTAAAAGAAAAATACTTCGAAACACAACACCTGACCAAATACTAATGCAATCAACCACATATTTGCACCAGAACTTCAATTTGTTGTAAAGCAATATAACTTGTAAATTGCATTAAAGGAAAAATGGTAAACCTTTCCGTAAAAATTATTCGATCTTTAAAGACTTAGCAAAATATGAATGTTATTGCTATAAATCTATTTTGAGTGTTTTACTGTACCCGAAGACTGAAAAATCAGGTCTATGTCTGTATAATAAATGATTTGGAGATAGTATCAAAGGCTTTTTCAAGTAATAGTAGAAGTCCAGGTTAATTAAAGTTTCTTGTTTCAAAGATGATATCATAAAAAAGTCTAATTTTTTCACTCATACATCTATGAAGCCAGTTTGGTTTTCATGGAGAATGCTATTTAAGTTTGTTCACTATGCATGTACTAATAAGTTGTAGAGGGAATTTAGCAATGAAATAGGACGCCAATTTCTCAGTAGTTTGCACTCTCTATTTGGTTTAGGCAAATAACTAATCATACTTCATACCATTTAATTCTTTTAAGGAATTAAGATTTGTTTCATGTCTTCTTCATTGACTTCTTCCAAAAGCTTTGTTCTTTGTTGTTAATTCTGATAAGGAATGTTCATTTAAATTATTAAAATCAATTCTTATATTTTCCTCGAGGGATTGGATTGTATCTTCAAACTATTTTCTTTTTTTAATTCGTATCTTTTTTAATGAATGTAGAAAAAGAAATTGTCTTTCCTCTTAAATTCATTAAAAGGGTTGCAAGAAATAAGGATTCAGATATTATCAATTCCAATGTTCCATCCTTGATATGATTGTTCGATTCATCTTCTGTGTTTATTGTTTTTTGCATATTCATAAAGAGTATCATTTAATGTAATTAAGCTATTTTGATGTAATCTTCATTCGGTAATAGGGAAGTATTACACTTCCGGTAGCCACGGCCTCATTGCTTAATATATTTGACATTGAAAGTGTAATTGATAAATGATCAGATTGATACCCTTGGACAATGTCGGTTTCATATGATACATTGAAGAGATCCTGTGAGACTAAAAATGTCAAGCCTAGCTTGCTGCTTTGGATTTCTCTTCCACCAAGTGAATATTTTGCAATAACTGTTTCGTTTTCTCCAAATATCGATTAACTCTAATTCTTCAATCTTTTCCAAAACAATATTTCTGGCATTGGGATTATTTATATTTTTATAGTTTTCAAGATCTATTGAAGGTTTAAGTACCAGATTCCAATCACCACAGATAATGATTGATGCATTTCCAAATGTCACATATCACTCAATAGTTTAGAATAGAATGCAGGTTCGTCCTTATTTGGACCATACAGATTTGTCAAGGTAACATTCAATCCGTCTAATGTTATATCAGTTATAATAAATTTGCCACTTTCATAAATCATTGATACTATGTTTTTGTTAAAAAAAATTGCTACTCCTCTTGAATTAGATCCAAAATGAGCAATGATACCATCGAGTCCCCATTCATTCTTCATAATATCTTTATCTCGTAAATAAGTATATCTTGGAGACAGATGTATTTTGCCTTTAGTTTGTTGATGAATATCATATTTGAAATGGTGTTTAAGTTTTAGAAATGAAATACGGAACATAGGTGTAAAACAAAGAAAGTTTTCTCTTCCACAATAGTTGGATATTGTTCCATAAGTGATGGCAGTTTGTTCATCAACATACAGCACAGGGCAAAAGGTGGTGGAATCTGCTAGCCGGATTCTTAAGGATGCTTCAATATTTTTTAACTTTTTGTCCTGTGCAGCAGTTTCACTTTCCCTTGAACTTGAAGGAAGAAGGACTCGTTGATCCAGTGAATGCATGGAAAAGGGTTATGGGCTTAGTGTGTTGTCAGACCCAGGTTTGTGGCGACAGTGTTCAGGGAAGTACTGGTGATGATGTTGGTCCTGTGAGGAGTTGAGGGAAGAGATACTTCATATGTTGTGGAACAGATGATTTTTAGGGAAGTGTTCCAGGATCACTTCCTTAAAGCGTATTTGGTTCACGGTCTTCTGGATTCTATGTTGTTCTAACTTCTCAGTCATCATATCTGTCAGTTCTTGCAGTGCAAAGAGTCTACGACCTTTACTGACTTCTTCCTTTATAAATTTGAGCAGTTAATTTGTTTATGTAACCTTGACGTTTTCGCTAGCTTTATCTTGTTTACAAATAACATCGTAACGGCGATTGAACCCTGTATAACAATTCCGATGGTACGTCCGATGGCTTCAATGATAACCACATCGACTTTCGCAAGTAGTGCAATGATACGCTCCACCCCAGGAGCCACTGCATTGTCATCTGTTGGGTTAGTGTTACATTATTAAGTGATAGCACAGTCGAGCTAACCATTATATACGAAGTAGTTAGATTCTGTCTAATTGAAATTAAATTACCACATTTGTAAAAAGTAACACTGCAGAATTGATGATCCAGTTTTGGATTTATATGTTTCAATTGTTGTTTCTGTGGTTGCAGAAGAAGATGACGAAAACGACAAGTACGACATTGCTACTTTCAAGCAATGTGAAAACACGATTGTCAGATAAGGGAATACGTATGAGATCAGTAAAGCAGATACTACTTAGAGTGAGTAATTTGAAGTATGTTTCAGTCACAGCTTGTGTGGCTGCCAAATGTGATACACTTATTACTATTGCCTATAGAAAAGACATTAAATATATGCAAATTTGTGGAAAACATGGCCTTAAAATATTTTACAAACGAGAAATACCTCTAAAGGTTTCTAAAGTATCATATATTGAGTTGACATTGATCGATGGAGCTGTCAAGATTAGCATCCGTCAACCAGAGAAAACTTCACTTCCCTCCTTTGAAGACATAGTACACCATGGCAGGAAATGGTCGGATTGTGATCTTTACAGTCTTTCTGAAGCAAGGCTGGAAATATTCAGCGAAAACTGAAGTGAAATACGTTCATAAGAGCCAGGAGATATATTGTATTAAGTGCACTGTGTCACAAAAAAACACTATGTGCATGGAAGGAGAGAATGTAACCTACAATGACTATCACTGACCAATCAAAAGTTATTTCCGAGGTTAAAGATCTAAGAAATTGACTTTGGTAAATAATGAGGTCCACTATATAGAAGAGTCGGAACTAATTGGAGTGAAAATTGTGTCCACATATCATTAAATTACACTTATGACGTCATCCTATTGTACTTTCACTATTATTTTTCAGTAATGGAGAGTTGCACATAACATCATATTTTTTTAAGTAGAAATTTAGTTTCTTTAACTTTCTAAAGCATTTTTTTTATAAAAGAGCAATACCTTGAGTGTAATTTAAGTTGGGTAATATCCTCGTAACTCTCCATTCCTTAAAATAATGTGCCTCGGCCCCTCCGGGGCCTCGGCTCCATTATTTTTAAGGAATGGAGAGTTACTCGGACATTACCCTCTACTTACTTTGATCAATATTGTAGTTTATAATACCTACAAGTTTAAACTCTTAAGACATAAGAAAGGCTGCGAAACATTGTGAATATTCACAATAAAGTAAATTGACCTCCACAACATCATGTTTTTATAACAATCATTTGCTACAAGAATAAGGACGTTTATAGTCAATATTGCAGTTCAAACATATAACACATTATTACCAAATTTGATGAAAAATATGTATTGCTACACGTGTTGATACGTTTTAAATTTTAAATGTTGAAAATAAGACCACGGTCACCAAATTTGACTGGTGTCTGCGTCTTCTCACAATGTAGGCAGACACAAGATTTGAAGACTAGGGATAAAACGCTTCATGAGTTATCACTTAAACAAGAGTTTAAAAAGTGGTCAAAGTGTCGTGGTGACCTTGAAAAGAAGGCCAAGGTCATCACAATGTACTGGTGTCTTCGTCTTCCCACAATGTAGACAGACATAAAATTTGAACACTTTGGATGTAACGCTTCATAAGATATCGTTTAAACAAGAAATGTGACGTACAGATGGATGCCGCTGAATACGAGTTGCGGCGGGAGATAATAAATTAGGCATGTGCTCTCAATGAATACACTTTAAGACACATTTTTATTACATTGGGGGATGTATTGCAAGTCTACATTTTCAAAATCGAGGACAATGTTTGCACAAATAGAATTTAAATAACCACTTTTTAAAAAAAAAAAGAAAAATGACAATTTTATCATTTGTTTATTCTATTATTTGTTTTTAATATTCAACGGATGGTTTCACTTACACACATCTTTCAGATTTTGCTTAAATGGTTACATGATGTACACATATGAATAAACAAAGAAATTCAGTTGGGTATCCATGGTTAACCGGTAATTGTCACAAACGTGGCCATGTTCCTCAACGCAATTAACAAATGAGCTAAAAGGATGAACACACAGCTAATGTCAAGCCGTGCAATCGTTTGTGACAAACACTGGTATCTTTCCTAAACTTTCAAAGAAGTCAAAAACCTCATATTGTCAAATTTCTATATAGCAAAAGATAGCAAAAGGCACATCTAGACTACTTGGTTGATACCTGTACAAAGTTTCAGCAAAATATATTGAATAGTTTTAAAGTTTAAGGCCGGAATATAGTTTTCACTCTTCTTGGTTCTAAGTCCAGACTGTTTGCATTCGTAAAAAAAAATATTCTCAAATTTCTTTATAGCAAAAGGCACATCTAGGCTACTTAAGTTGTTGATACCTGTACAAAGTTTCAGCAAAATATATTGAATAGTTTTGAAGTTTGAGGCCGGAAAATAGTTTTCCCGCCTCTCGGTTCAAAGTCCAGACTGTTTGCATTCGTGAAAAAAAATATATTCTCAAATTTCTATATAGCAAAAGGCACATCTAGACTTCTTAAGTTGTTGATAGCTGTACAAAGTTTCAGCAAAATCTATTGAATAGTTTTGAAGTTTGAGGCCGGAAGGGAAAAGCCGGGACGCACAGACAGACAGACAGACAGACAGACAGACAGACTTCGTTCAAAGCTAGTCATTACAAAACGTAAGTTCCAGGGCTCCAGATAATTATTTTCACCAAAGGCTATTTCACTCATCAAAATACGAAATGAGGAGTAAAATTACTAAATGAAAAAAGTCAACGGGTATTTCGCTCATCAAAAGAAAAATAGAGCCATGGGCTCTGTAGCTCATCAGGATTTCCTTGATTTACTATCTAAAGTTGAATATTAAAGTTACTTAAGTTATTGTTTACAAGTAAAAGATTCTTAGATCATGCTCACTGATTTGAGGTCACGGGGTCACATAATCTACAATTTAGAATCCCCATTGGCCAAGGAGTCTGCACACATCTTTTCGGCTCTCTAGACCTTTTCGACCTGGAGAAGATGAATATGGTTTTAAAGGTTGTGACCCTGTGACCCCATTTGGGGTCTCAGGGTCACGAACTCTACAATTTAGAATCCCCATTGGCCAAGGAGTCTGCACACATCTTTTCGGCTCTCTAGACCTTTTCGACCTGGAGAAGATGAATATGGTTTTAAAGGTTGTGACCCTGTGACCCCATTTGGGGTCTCAGGGTCACGAACTCTACAATTTAGAATCCCCATTACTCATGGAGTCCGCACACAACTTTTCAGCTCTCTATACATTTTGGAACTCGAGAAGAAGATGAAAATAGGTTTTCAAGGTTGTGACCCTATTTGGGGTCTCGGGGTCACGAAATCTACAATTTAGAATCCCCATTACCCAAGGAGTCTGCACACAACCTTTCAGCTCTCGACCTATTGGAACTGGATAAGAAGATGAAAATAGGTTTTTATGGTTGTGACCCCTGTGACCCCCATCTGGGGTCATGGGGTAACACAATCTACAATTTAGAATCCCCATTACTCAAGGAGTCTGCACACAACTTTGCAGCTCTCTAGACCTATTGGAACTGGAGAAGAAGATAAAAAAATAGGTTTTTAAGGTTGTGACCCCTGTGACCCCATTTGGGGTCTCGGGGTCACGAAATCTACAATTTAGAATCCCCATTAGCCAAGGAGTCTGTACATAAAATTTCAGCTCTCTGGAGTTATTGGTTCTGGAGAAGAAGTCGAAAAAGCGAAAAGCTGGGTATTAAAATTTTTATAATGGTCATGGGAATTACAGTTTTTCTGAATATAACTTGCGTTTTGATTGGCTAATGGAACTTCTTCGCGCTCATTCATGAATTGCTTAGCTATCCTGTTTAAGCTAAATCACATAATTGAATAATTTCGACCATCCCTAATTGAAGTCACAACTCAATAAAACATATTGAGTATAAAATCATGTTCAACCTAAGATTCCGAGATCGTAATTACATTATTAAACATGCAAGGCGAAGTAGCATGCAAGAGTCGCCGACTGCACTGCCGTGACGTCATTGCTTTGTAACGTCATTAACCATGACGTCATTTTGTGACGTAATTACACTTCTATCTTGCATTCCGACAGTGCGATTGTTAGTTCCTGTTTTCATTAATTTTCTCTCAGTCTGCGACATAGTTTACAATATTAACGAGTTGTTTACTATGTCAGTAAACCGTTTTGGTAATAAAATTTAACATTTACTTTAGAACAGTTCTGAAAAAATTAGAGCAAGTTGCAAACTATTTAGATATGCGAATCTTTAAAGTGTGAAGGAGTTTATAAATGGCGTATGACTACAATTTGTAATTTTACAGTCTAATCAAAGATCGTGAATTGAGGTCTTGTTTTTCGATTTTTACGCATCAAAATGATCTTGGGTAAGAACAAAAATAAACAATTTGGTGCTCGGAATTACGGATTATCTGTCCCTCGTGAATTATTATGTAAAACTCCTCGCTAAAGCTCGGAGTTTATCACAATAATTAACTCGGGACAGATTATCCGTAATTCCTCGCAACTCGTTGATTATTCTTATATTAACATTCGGATTATTCAACATAATTTGATCAATTGATGCTACTAAGATCTCTCTTCACCCGATTCCTGCTTGTCTTCTTCCCTTATTCCAATATCACTTGAACTGTCATTTGGTTCATACAGGTAAGGCAAGGCATCGGTCACCTCATTTGAAATGATGGAATTTGAGCTTGAAAACAAACACTCCATGGAAAGTGATATGTCATTTTCTGAATCGCTGAAACACATACTTCGTGTGAATGAATGTACCTTGCTTTCTAGTTTATTGCTACAAACATACTATACGAAAGCGCAGAATGCACTCCAATTAAGCAGGCCTCAGTCGTTGTAATCATATGAAATCGCTAGTTGAATAGCATAGTAATTCGTTTATCGAAAATTTTGATTGTTTTCTGTCTTATATGAGCAGTTTAAAAGTTGATTAGCGGTCATAATGACACTCCTCCACGTACATGTACGTTACAGCAGGATACGCTTCAGTGACCACCGCCCGCCCACTGTCATTCTGGTCGCTGGGACTTAATTAGGCATTTAATTAAGCTGTATATAAGTAATTAATGGGTCGATTTCAGTAATTTAAAATCGAGCAATTGTAAAATTAAAACAGCTTTTCAACGAATATGAAAGTGACCGTATGTCATTTCATCTAACATTAACCAATATCACATGACATTGAACTTTGACCTTCAAGGTCACACCATCAATGATCAAACTGTTCATAGTTTAAATAAGGCATATTCACAAAAGTATCCTTAAGTTGTGACCTCGCTGTGACCTTGACCTTTGACAGATTTTAGTGAAAACCTTTTCAAATATTGGTCTTTCTCCATAGTCATATTTCAATGGGACCTGATAACACAACAAATGTTGAATGTTAACATGTCAAAATCATTCATCAGGTTTATAAGAAAGAAGCTATGCATATGAGGTGTTAATACCTTCTTGGAAAAAAGTTAATCAGTGATTTCAGAACTGGTGACCTTGACCTTTAAAATTCAAGGTCACACAATCAGTGATCACTTTTCATTGTGTATAACAATCATGTAATGCTTCAAAGTGTTAATAGCTAAGTTGTGATCTTGACCTTTGACGGATGTTCGTAAAAACCTTTTCAAATGTTGGCCCTTCTCCTTAGTTTATATACACCAAAAAGAGTCTGATAGCATAAATATGTTTCAAGTTATCGTGTTTTTACAAGGATTTGTTTAAAGCGATTTCAAAACTCGTGACCTTGACCTGAATGTGAACATGTCAAAGTCATTCAACAAGTTTATAATAAAAAATCTATGTTTATGATGTGTTAATACCTCCTTGGAAAAAGCTATTTAGTGATTTCAGAACTGGAGACCATGACCATATTTCGTGACCTTGACCCTTAAAATTCAAGGTCACACAATCCGTGATCACTTTTCATTGTGTATAACAACCATGTAATGCTTCAAAGTGTTAATAGCTGAATTAAGGCATGTTTGCAAAGTCGCTAAATACCCGATAATTGAATTAAAATGACCAATGATATTACTAACTAACTTATAACCCTAACCGACCCGTATATAATGATTACATTACCCGATTTCCTACAATATAATTGTTCAGTAACATTTAATGTATACTTCTTGGAATATTTGACCTTTGTTGAAGTTTTGAAATGTTGTACTCGCATCCTCGTGTCTCAATTTATCATGGGGGATAGCGCAGTGGTTAGTTGTGGATCAAGAGGTTCGGGGTTTGAATCCCGCCAGGCAACTTTGTCTGCATTAGAGAACTGTTCCACATGCAGTAAGGTTAAGGTGCAATTCTACACTGAATTTCAGAGTAGTACCATCCGTGGTTCGCTAGTTCCAGCCGTTGCTCGCAGGTTACCCAACAATGCATAGCCACATGGCGTTGTGGGCTTTCTCCCTGCCGAAATACTAGCCGGGATACAAGTGAAATACTTTTGAAAGTGACGTTAAACCCCAAATCACCTCACCTCACCTTTAATTAAACATGCTATGTCTCTAGAATCGTATGGTCATCTCACCTAAATTGATCATGAATTGTATTATTGTTCACGTCTATAAATCAGTCAGTACATTTACAACGACTTGTTTCTCTCGAATATACTGCAGTTTCGACAGATGAGTAAATATAACTTCCAGAATCGGGACAATATTGGTTTTTGAAATTTACAAAACCCACTCCTGTATTCGATTGGTCTTGATAGGCTTTTGAACCTCAACATATACATGCACTGAGACGAGACCTTTCAGATCAGGTTATATTTATTATTCTACTACTTTGACCGTGGCACAGAACGCAGAAAGCATTTCTGAAACTTTAAGCTTAATTTAAACTTGCTATTGGTCAGAATTGCAAATGGATCACTCGCATTAGATATTAGTCCTTATTATTTTTAACCTTGACAATACTTGAATTGAAACAATGATTATACCCGCAGGCATATGTTTAACAAACATACATCGTCTTATTTTCCCAAGCACTCCATCTGAGGAATTACATGACATCAGGGAAAGGACAGAGAGTTTAATACCGATTTGGAGTAGGTGTAAATTGATTTTTTTGAAACTGTCAACAACAATCGCAACTCATGTTTAAAAATTACCCAAGATGTTATGTGTGTACTCCTTAATTCATGATTATTTAAGATGCGATAATTGAATAAGCACCGTCTTCAGTGCACCTCTCAGTTTTCAAATGCCATGCCATGACAATAAGAAATGGTGTTCGTAGCACAATGTAAAAACAGTTTGAATTTGCTCAAACACTCGATGTGAGTGACAGCCATATTTATTTTATAAGCCGTGCCAGGAATTGCAATGTCCATGGAAAAGTCGCTATCGTGACGTAGGCTACTCAGTCATTGGAGATCAGCCTTCTTTGTGAGACTTACGCTACGGTAGTTCATTTGGTATCCATGAACGTAATTAACTCAATATCAGTGTTCGTGGATTATTTCTAAACTCAAAGCTCCAGATTCGCTATAAACTTCACAATCCGACCATTCCCAGCCATGGTGTATTACGTCTTCGAAGCAGGGAGGTGACGTTTTCTCTGGCTGACGAATAATGATCTTGACCGCTCGATCAATCAGTGTTAAGTGAATATACAGTACCTCAGAAATGGTGAAATGTATTTTGCGTCTGTAAATAACTTTTACAGAATTTCTTACTATAATTCCCAGCCTTCCAAACGTTCTCACAAAACAAATAATTGCATCACATTTGGATCCCACACATAAATTGAAACCAACATACTTAAATTCACTAACTCTACCGACAATCTGCTTTACTGATCTAACACGTACTCCTCTATCGGACAGTCGCAATGTAGTTTTTCTTGGAACTAGAATCTTCTGACTTATAGTCTTCTTCAGGTTGATCTGCAAAAAAATATAATTAACAATTTAACCATATTAGCCCACACCTGGACCGTATGATAACCAACACAAAGACACCACTGAACATTTCTGCAATGTTGAACCCTTAATAATAATAATGCTCTAGGTCAAAGTTGATGAACCGTGACACAGTTAGTTGTTCTGAGGGTTTAAGCCTGATTGTAACGGTATGGGTTTGACTCACAAAGGGGACTCGTTCCGCAAAAAACGTTAAACAATATTATAGATAGTGTTGGCATTAGTATAACAATGCAACAATTATCATATCTGATACTATATTTCTCGCTGTTATCTACATTGTTTGATCTACACAAATATAAATGGATTAGCTGACAACAGGTTCGTTATTTAAAACATTGAATTATTATTCAAATGTTATTCACATGTTATTATTCACTTGTTAGGCAACCATCACAGTATGGAACAATTTGTTGATAGCTATTTATTTCTTTGAATTTGTAAAATGATATAGATAAGGATATGTGGCATAACACTCGTTTTTCGTTGAAAAGGATTAGCAACAAATCTTGGTTTGTTTGTCGATCCAATTTTGTGTAATTATGGAAAGACATTGATAAAAAGCATAATCATGTAAAACAAAACAGACATTTATAGGACTAGTCTTATAATAATATTCGCTTCAGTAAGACGCGCACGCTCGCCTGTCTTCGCCCAAACGCAAGGTTAATCGTGGGTCTTTTAAATTACCGCCACAGTGCTCCTTAAATAGATTTGTGTAATGGGAAAAATGAAGTAATGTTATTTTAGTTGATCAACTATAGTGAGTTCAGCTGGTATCTAAAGTATATTCAGTCATCTGTTCAATTGCAACAGAAGCGATGAAGTACCTTTATACACCGAAATATTTGAAAACTGTATTAAGATCTATACCAAAATGTTGTAGTGATTGAAATGATGAACAGAACATTTATAAAATCTGTCCTTCATTATAATTAAAGCTTCAACCACTCAAAATGTTCAAATACATGTCAACTTTGTCATTGGTTTTGCAAAATATTTTCCAGCTCATTGAGTCTAATGAGGAAATGATGTTCCAACATTTCTTAGTCAAATAATAGTTGAAGGAAGAAATTGCAGTGAAATTTTAGTTAATTTTTATTGCCATTATATACAAACAACATGTTCTGTTCAAGTGTGCCATACTGCATTAATTAATGTATATGTAACTTAATAAAACAAAGTAAATAGTAAATATTTTATGTAGTTTTAATATCAGGGTGACAGTTGAAATATGGAGCCATTTGTTTGTAATGTCTTATTTTCTAAAATTGAAAACCAGCAATGAAATAAATAATACCATCCAACCTTTTTATAGACGGTATGCCGTCCCAAATTTAGAGGGCATCCCGTCTTATATCACAAAATATGCACTTTTGCTAACATAAATGATTCCGTTAAAAAAGAAATAATATACATGTTTTTTCCATATCCATATACTGTAATATCTTATATTTGAGTATGCACAATTTGATTTAATTCATGCCAAGGATATTGAGATACATTGTTAAAATGACTCCCAGTCAGCATTACAATGTTTTGCCTCACCGGTCTCTCTGTTGTTAAAATCATCAGAGTAAGGGGGACAATTATTGTTTCCAAAAGAGTGTAGCTCTGTCTGATATTATGTTTTCTATTTGATTGAAAAAGTTAATTAAAATCGGAAAGCCCTCACTGATTCCTTTTTTTTTGCTCCAAATTTCAATTGAAAATTATACAAACATGTACATGAACTCTCAGCTGTCAGTACTCACCGGCCTGGAACTGTTCTGAACGATGTGGATACAGTGAAGTTCTCCTGCATTCGTTTGTAGTGCTCGACAAGACTGTGATGCGCATTTCTAAAAGAGATAAGAAAAAACATTGATGCATTTTGCAATACTGTGGCAAATCATCCTTTTTAAATTAGTTCAATTAAAACATAATAGGAGCGGGATAGCTCAGTTCACATTCAGCTTCGGATCAAGAGGTCCGGGGTTCGAATCCCGCCAGAGGCATGGCAACTTTGTCTGTAGTAGAGAACTGTTCTACACGCAGTCAGGTTTGGATGCAATGATACACTGAATTTCAGCATATTTCCACCCCATGGTTCGCTAATTTCAGCCGCTGCTCGCAGGTTTCACTGCAGTGCATAGCCACATGGCGTTGCGGGCTTTCTCCCTGGTATAAATAAAAACTAGCAGCCGCAATATAAGTGAAATACTCTTGAAAATATCGTTAAACCCCAACTCACTCACTCACTAAAACATATTCGAATACAGACCGATTATTCCAGCAGTAAAATCATATTGATTGGTAAAGAAAGAACTGGAGTCGAGTCTCACTCTTGTATTCCAGGTGGCAGGCAGGGATGAGTCAAGTTTGCAGGTACAAACCATCTGTCCTGGATCGTATGATGGGGTTGAACATGAACAATCTCTGCTACAGAGGACTTGACACAGTCTAATTCCCACTGGACCAGTTGACGTGAGATAAGCAGTACTGATACATAAGAAAGCTTGTACTAAGAACATACTTAGTGGAAAATCGTCTCCAATCGGTATATATTCCTCAATGAGGATAGGGTTCTTTTGTATGAACACAAAAATAGAGAAATATAAACGTTCGATATAGATATAACGTCTGCTTAGCTAATAATATTCAACAACAGCTGTTAATGAGTAACATAGTCAGATGTCACAAAATAAAAATTGTTTTAATAATTCAATGAATAAAGGAATTTCATGAATTTCCGTGAATTTCTGTCAACCATTTCAACGTGTGATTGTTTTTTTTATCAGTTCGTGTCCTGCCATTTGATACCAATTAATGCAATTCAAGAATGCAATAAATGTGTGATTGTAATATATATAAATATAGATTACATAACTCGTGAGTGTTGAATATCGAAAATATTCCAACGAGATATTTTTAAATGTTGTGATTTATTCACGAGCGAAAGCAAGTGAATAAATCACAACATTTAAACATATTGAGTAATACTACTAATACTGGGTAATTAATCTAGGTGGAATCAAACCGTAAAACAGTGAACAATTAAGTCCCGTTTTCCGTTACGCTTTCGTTCGCATCTGCATAAAACATCATATTTACACAATCATTATCACAATGTTTGTCGTCATCAATGTCCTAAATCAATTGCAAGATGTCAAGAAGCAGTTTAACAGCAAGCATTGACGCAGTTGACGTCGACAGAGGTCGTCATTCCTTGACCGACTGTTTTCATACAACCTTCCTTGCTGAACGTTTCGTCATGCAAGTTTCTTATTTTGAACTTCAAATGATTTTATCAATAAAACACGGAATTCGTGTTGACAAAAACACGGCCGTTGTAAACAAAAGGGAGATAACTCTTCCTACACAAAATTGAAGCAAAATGTCATCTAATTATAAAATATTCGAGATCGGAACTCGAATTCTCTATTTTTAATTTTGCACATCTATTTTTGCTGTCATGCAAATTTGATAACAGCCAAATATACGTACAGGAAAAAGATGTGATGAACTGTAAAAATTAAGTGGCGATTGGGTTCGGCTGTACACGATCAGCTGATGGCGAAAGTAGTACAGCATTATGACATCACTATCATTGAATAACTTGTTTTGGTTACAAAACACTCGTTGAATAACTTTCAACTGGTTACAGAACACTTTTTCAAATAACCAAAGTTATTTCATAAAGATATTCAGAACATGTATGTACTAAATAGTAATATCCATCAGTTTCATATTGATGAGAATTAGGCAATCATGATTCGAAAGGATTGTTTATGTGCTAAGTCAGTCAATGTTTTATAAATGTTCAGATGAAATGTACCTAACTTTTATGAAAATGTGGTTATCACTTTGTATTCAAGACTGTCATTTGCATGTTTCTTATCTGTAAAAAGTAGTTGTTTTCGTAAAGTGTATAAGCTGATAGCTTATATTAATTACTTTATGT
This sequence comes from Gibbula magus, assembly GCA_936450465.1. Lineage (NCBI taxonomy): Eukaryota > Metazoa > Mollusca > Gastropoda > Trochida > Trochidae > Gibbula > Gibbula magus. Next base: position 80,080,043 of record OW388295.1, on the reverse strand, counting down.
GAAAGAACGTAAACATAAAATAAAATATAGTCACAAATGATTCAGCGCCAACAATAATCAAATGTAATGAATGAAACCATCTTAAAAGAACTAGTTGAGTCTCACCCTTGTATTAAAGGTTGTAGGTGAGGTTGAGTTCAGTTTGAAGGTACAAACCATCTGTTTTGAATCGTATGCTGGTACTGTACATGAACTGTCTCTCTGACAGAGGAACTGACACAGTCTTATCCCCAATGGACCAGTCGACACATGGTACGCCGTACAGACACGTAAGAAAGCTTGAAATAATAACATACTTAGTCGAGATCATTCACCCAATATGTAAATACTTCCTAATCAAGATTCATGGATATATTGGAATATAAACGTTGGACTGAATGTCCACTCAGGCTGATAATGCTTTGCATAATCAATTATTATACCGTCGCTACTAATTAAGCGGGGGTATATAGCGGTCATTCTGTCCGTCCATCCATCCGTCCTTCCGCCCATGAGTGAGATTAACGCCGCTTTCAAGAGTATTTCACTTATATCGCGGCTGCTATTATTATGGCAGGGAGAAAGCCCGCAACGCCATGTGGCTATGCACTGCGGTAAAACTTCCGATCAGCGACTGGAACTAGCGAACCATGGTTGGTACTGCACTGAAATTCAATGTACCATTGCACCCAAACCTGACTGCGTGTAGAACAGTTCTCTACTGCAGACAGTTGCACTGCCCCTGGCGGGATTCGAATGTTCAATGGGGACAAATTTCTCGGATACTGTTCAATCTAGGTGAATGAAATTAGGGTTGTGAGTTATCATGACCACACTCTTTATCTAGTTCGAAAACCCGTTCAGAAATGTTACTTTTTACGGAGTTATGGCCCTTGAATCCGAAATTGAACTTTGTACCAAAAGAGCTGTGATGCTCCAATTGGGACAAGTTTTCTCGGCAACTATTTCATCTTGGTGAATTAAATTTTACATGAAGGTAGTCCAGATGATACTCTTCATCGAGTTCACAGTTCAGTTCGATGAAGCCCTTGAATCTGTAATTGAACTTGGTACAAATTACCGGTGTGATGCTCTAATGGGAAAAATTAAGTTACCTGAAAAATATTACATCTGGGTGAATGAAAGTTTGTAATAACAAAGCCAGTATCTAAAATCATTGTGGACAATATTATGATGCTTGAAGCTGTTTTTTAAACATAGCAACCTTCACATCTATAAATTATCAATGGACGGATAGCGGATGACAGGGGTATATGAGCCGTGCACACTGTTTGTTGTGTTAAAAATCAATTAGTTTTCACAACCAAATGAATAAGGAATGTCACATATTGTCATCAATGGCCCAATGTTTATTTGTATCAAAACCTCGCTATTATAATGCTTGATTAACATTGCCTTTTCAGTAGTGTCCATATCATCTTACACTAATGCAATGCAGGAATGTAATAAATGCAATAAATGTGTTTGACACACCATCATTGTATCTTTACTTTCATATTTTTAAGAATGGAATGTGTTCGGTCAAATCAATGTGTCACAGAAATGAAAAAGGAATTATATTATACGATGTTCCATTTAAACACATATTCATGAAACGAGTGGTTTGTTTTAGTATCTAAGGAAGGAATTAGTGCGAAACCAATACCATTCACGAGTTTCATAAATATATAATCATAATCTCTACTTTCATCAGGATTAATGATTTAAATGAAGGCAAATCATTGCGTATTTAAACATTATTGAAATGAAATATACTCACTTTTTTATGTGATTATTGTATTTGTTTAATTGTTAAACTTGGCATTTCTCTTATTCTGATATTATTCTTCAAAACGTATATGTTTCTTAAACGTGTATGTTTCTTGGCTTGTGAATATGTACCTGTGAATCTATTGTGATTCATCCTTCGGTTACCCATGGTTTTATATATGCTCCATTTCACTCCACTATATCACCCATGGGAAATTTCATCAGAGAAATCTGTACTCAAACTGCCCACTCTTGGTCGGAAGAAATTACCGAATTACTAAAGTATATTCATCTCATCCTTTTAAAAGTTGCCACATACCTTCTTCATCACAAGGATCATCACGAATTGTAACTGGATTTGGAATTTTGAAATTGTTGGTGAATATTGTGTATTCTTTAACTGTTTTAATCTCATCCTTATGACATTTGGAACATGTTTGTTTCACCACTAGGAGAGGTGCAATGCGAAATATTACTCGATTTGGTGAATTAGTTAATTTTAAATTGTGAGCTAGAAGGAATGAAGTTACTTCTTTGTTGTCATTTGTTGACTTAATCATTTTCTTTTTAATGTGACTTTCATCAATAGCTACTTTTGTGTTCTTGTTGATTTTACTATTTTTTATTTCCACTGTTTATATTTTGGAAATAGTTAAATGTTCTTTCCTTTCAGCAATAAACTCCTGTACATCCCTCACTGTGATTAGAGGGGTGTGCTTCCATGTAGCTGTTGTTTCCAGTCACCCGAACGTTGAAATCGGTTATCCCTACCTTAGATACCTACTTTATATGAAAAATATCTGTCGTACCATCTTAGCAATTACATTGCATAGCTTACCTCTCTCTAAAAGTAAATGAAAAAGTCAAACTTTAACAGTCGGAGGTATTAATGGGCCACGCCTGCTGTTAATGTGAAAATACATGACGTTTGCATACTTATACAGTATATATTTACGCCTTCATCAGAATGTACACACTGACTAGATTGAATACCATTATATCTGATCACATGTATGCCATCATTTTTGTAAATTCCCTTTAAAGCTATTATAAATGCCATACCACGCCTGTATATCACTTAGATATCTGTAAACAATCAGCATAAAAGAAAATTGTCTGATATATACCACACAGAGCAACAGTTTCCTGAATGTCAATGGTCAACATAGTAGAGGTCCTCACCTTGCAAGATGAAAAATGAATACAGAATGACAAACTGATCCTGCAATGTTTATAGTGATAAAATGCTACAGTGCCCTATGTTGATTAACCTGCGAATTTGCATATTCTTTCTGATGAGCATAACATGGATTATTGATCAACAATTTCTCAGAATGTGGCATCTTAATGTTTTAAAATGACAAATAACTAGCTGTTCGCATCACCTTCAATTATAAGCTGGAGGAAATGGTGAGTTTATTTTAATTAAACAAGGGCGGGATAGCGGGATAGTGCAGTGGCTAGCACCGTTCGGCTTCTGATTAAGAGGTCCGGTATTCGAATCACTTTGTCTGCAGGATAGAACTGTTCTACACGCAGTAAGGTTTTGGTGCAATGTATCACCCATGGTTCGCTAGGTTCAGCCGATGCTCGCAGGTTTCACCGCAATGCATAGCCACATGTCGTTGCGGGCTTTCTCCCTGCCATAATACTGACGGCCGCGATATAAGTGAAATACTATTGAAAGCGGTGTCAAACCTAACTCACCTCACCTCTTTAAAGCGACGTTAAACCCCAAATCACCTCACCTTTAATTAAAGATGCTATATCTAAAGAATCGTATGGCCAGGTTAGCAAGAACAGTCTATGTCACAGAGGGCATAGCATAGTTATACACCAGATGACAAATATTAAGCAGTGCAGATACACATCAGAGCTAGTTGTGTTGCAAGCATCCTTCCGTCCGGAGTTTATAGTGATGGGTGAACAAATCGACGTCACAAAGAGTTTCTTGGTTTTCTGATGACAGAATTTCTAGATTATAATGCGATGGCAAAGAACCCAGCTAAGTCAGTACGGAGAGATCTAGGTCTCCTAATAGCCAAGTTGAAGTCCTTCACAACCTTCAGTACATTACATGATTTTATAGTGTGGTGAACACTCACTTATAGAGCACTTGTTTGGGGAAGATATTCTGTCTCGACAGTCCAAAATTGAATCAATATACTATATGTTCGTCTTGGAACATACCCCAATGATGAGACAATAGTCATATGTGTGGGTAGGCACTTGTGTCGTTTTCGTAATGTGGATTCATAAAAAGGTTTTTGATTGGGCTGAACATTTAACAAGTTTTCCAAGGATTATTCAAACCTGACTATTTTGGTTAGATGGGTCAAATGTTATTATGACACGATTGGAGTTCTTTTTAAGTGATATGAACTCTTTGTAGACGAATTAGTCTATGATAATGTGGTCATCGCCAGAATGAGTTTTATTCTAATGATTGGATATCCAGAATGTGTAAATTTTCTAATGAAAATTTTAATCAAGTAGCCAGATATTAAACAATATGAATTAATTTTAATAATATAAATACTTTGGTGGACGTTTTACATAAGCATTTGGAAGAAATAGGATTGTAAAAGCATGTAGAAGCCATGTTGCCTGATGGTTAGAAAAAAGAGGTTAATAGTTGAGGTTGGCGGTTTTGTAGTGGTTGGGTGGTGGTTGGTGTTGATTGGTAGCGGCTGCTCCTATAAACTGTGACAGGAGTGAATGGATGGTTCAGTGGGTGCTCTTATTATAACCTCGCCATTCTGTCCGTCTGTTCGCCTGTCCGTCCATCACAAAATCTCTCAAACTATACATGTTACCTTCACCAAACCTGCTTCACATGTTAGCCATGGTCTCTAGTTGTGCCTATTGAGAGTTATACCACTTTCTAATATTTGTTTTTGCAATTTCGATGGAAACATGACCAAAACAGGAAGTCATTTTTTGCGGAACTTATCTCCCGTACTGTACATTCTAGCTACATCAAACGTCATACACAATGTCATGTCATGTCAACCATGGTGCCTAAATATGTACGGAAGGGATTTTAAGACAGATATGAAGACATGTAGACCTCTCATATGGAACAAGCTGCCTTCAAATCTCAGACAACCATTATATAAAGCTACCTTCAAGACATCTCTAAAAAAATTTCTTTTTCAACGAACGTATAATGAAACTTCACCTCTTCTTTGTATCTCACTTCTTTATGTTTTGTTAATGTCTCTCTTTTTTGTATTTCCATGCTTGTTTATTCGCTCATACTTACCACTCATACTCACTATTTTTGTTAAGCGCCTAGTGCTCAATCTACGAGGTCAGGCGCTATAAAAAATATTCATTATTATTATTATTAAGTAACTAGGCCCTATATTTAGATTTCTAACAAATGTAAAGACAACATTACTGGTTACTACAATGTATGATCATAACATATGTTTATGATACAATCAATACATGTTTACGTCAGATTGATCAAAGTAATCTGAAATACAGCAAAGGTGCTTGTTATATGTCGAGGGACATTCTACAATTTCATGTGGAGGAACAAAAAGGTAATGCAACCACAAAAAGAAAAAGAAAACATTTTTTTCTCTCAATTGTTTACAAGGGAACCTTACACATAATTATACAGTTCAAAAGGTACGTAGAAATCAACATAAATAACTATATACACATTTAGAGAAAAGTTAATTGTCTATTCATTTGTTCTAATTAACATGTGTAGAAAAGACCAACATTTTAAGAAATATGCTCCCTATATTGATATATGTATTTTGTGATATTATAGTATTGCATTATTCTTTTTTAATATTCCGGATAAAGAAAACCTAGATATATGGATAGTCAACTTCTTTATTGCAATGAATGCGACGTTTCGGTGTAGATACTAACACCGTTATCAAACAAGTGATACATGAATATGGTAGGAGGAGAATTTATATAGTATAGTGAGTATGTACAATTAACAAGTTGATGTACACTGGATTCCCAATTATATATTTAGGGGATAAGAAGATTAGGTTGATGTACAGGGGGATTGGTTGTATAAACAGATTAACAAGGTTTGTACCCTTGAAGAGGTTGATGTACACTGAGATGTTAATTAGTGATCAGCTTAGTTATTACAAGAGAGCCTGATGTACAAAGTGACTTTAAGAGAGTGGCCAGATGTATACAAGTGATGATAACAGGAAAAGTTGTTGTAGATACTCTAAGAGCAAGAAGCCAGATAAAGTACTAAAGACTGTCTTTATATAATAAACCTTACTTAATTTCCAATGATTTCGAAATATTACTGTCAGTGTTACGGATTTCTTTGATTTAGGTAATAATTATCAGCCAAAGTTAGCACGGGGACCAAGATACATTCACAGGAGCACAGTGGTGTAGTGGTTAGCATGCTTGCCTCTCAAGCCAACGGCCCGGGTTCGAATCCCGGTGGAGACACCCAAAATCTGGGTAAACAGCGCACTGAACTTAAAAATAATTTTAAAAATAAATCTACAATTTTCGAGACTTTCTTAAAACTATAAATGCACTGTATCATATCAGATGATTTCGGGTTTTCGAATATCCATTCATTCAAGCAGAAATACTCGAGTAAACTCTCGGTTGCGCTTTTCATTGATTCGTAGACAGTTTTAGGATTCGCATGAAACAGTGGAATTTTGCGAAAGAAGTTGTGTATTTGACCCTTGACCTGTTTTACATATTTTTCAGATTTGGATATCAAGTTTATCAGATTGCATCGATAACACCCTCATTATATGATGAATCTTATTAAAGGTGCATCAAATTTGTTTCATAAACAAAATATTTGGCTTTAATAAGCTCGATTTCGCCATATGTGCTATTTAGAATTCAAACAAATTCACTCAGCATATTCTCTTCACATCGCCTAATATTATAATCATTTTCCATGTGTAGAAACCGAAACTGCACGTTCCATTTACTTGCACAGTAGTAAGATGACCTATTCAACATCATCAACCCAAATTTTTGTCGGTTTAAGTTTTACTCATTGGTGCGCGCCACACAAGAAACATTTTCCTGTTTTCGATCAATCCTTCATATCGTCAATATACATGTACAAGTCGACTATCATCAAAATGGTAGTTTTCGGTAACAGTCGGTTCTTCTCGATAAAATAACACCATTATAATGTTTAGAATATGTGACCCTCATCAACATAATGGATGGACCTTTAACGGCAACAGTGACTAAATTTGTTTTTTTGTTTATTCTTGTAGCAAATAATTGTTAGAAAAGCACGATTTTGTGGAAGAAAACTTTTTTATTGTGAACATTCACAACATTTTATATGTTTCTATGTCCTCTACTTCTACATTCCATTCATAGAGGTTACACTTTAAGATATCATTGACCGTAATATTGATCAAAGTCATGATATATGCACATTCTGTTCCTCTAATTAGTTCCGACTCTAGTGTATATTAGACCTCGATATTGACAAAAGTCATTTTCTGAGATTTTAACCTCGGACATAACTATTGATAGAACACTGATAGGCAATATAAGCGACATTCTTTCCTTCCATGCGGATAGTACCCCTTTGTGGCAAAATACTCTTCGTAAAATACATCTCTTGGTTCTTCATGAAATATTTCACTTCAGTTTTCGCTGAATATTTCCAGAAATCCTTCAGCTGAACTGTAAATCTCACAATCCGACCATTTCCTGCCATGGTGTATTACGTCTTCAAAGGAGGGATGTGAAGTTTTCTCTGGCTGACGGATACTCATCTTGAGAGCTCCATCGGTAAATGTCAACTCAATATAGGATACTTTAGAAACCTCAATAGGTATTTCGCGATTGTATAATGTGTTGAAATCATTTTTTACAGATATTTGCAGATATGTATCGCTTTTCCTAGCTGTAAAACGAATATTTGTGTCACATGTGACAGCCACACAAAGTGAGAATAATACATATTTCAAGTTTCTCAGTCTCCCTATTATCTGCTTAACTGATCTAAGACGAATTCCTTTTTCTGACAATCGTTTTATCTCATAGCTTGGAATAAGCATCGTATGACGTATTGTCTTCTTTATCTTTTTCTGCAAAAAATGTAATCAACATATGAAACATGTAAACGCATATCTGGATCATCTGATGACCAAATCTTTAACATTTCAGCAGTGTTACTTTTGGAAAATGTGGTTATATAATTTCAAGCTGACATATAGACGTGTGTCAACAACTTAATATGTTAAGATAACCAGGACTGGGTTATTATTTCTTTATCTCAAGTTTTTAGCCAATTTGGCGAAGATCATGTTTTAGACTTTTTAAAAGCTATAAATCTTTTCGACAAACTTTAAACCATTTCAAATCAGCTTTTAATCAAATTGTGATAGTTTGCTGGTGTTTTTTTCTCGCCTTTGTGCTGTTACTTTGCATTTGCAATTTATCTTTCTTATTAATAAATTAAATTTTTTCTCCACTAATGGCTGCGATACTACCGAAGCGGTGTAAACAATAACTCACTCACTCACTCACTCACCCACGACTGGGTTAGCACAAAATAAGCTCTTTAGGTGACACACATTTTCAAGGGGTACCACACAACAAGTTCTTAAGGTAACAATGATATCCAGGTGACACCAAATAGTAAGCTCTAGGTGGGAATGATTTCAAGATGGTACAAAATAATTACTGTATGAGAGGCATTCTAAAATTTTCTGTCATGGAAAGACAAGTATGCATGGATTATCAAATTTTGTATTATCTTATTTTTCAATATCTATGTTTCGTTGTAAATCCTTATACTGTTGTCAAGCAAGCATCATGATTGATAACACTGCAAGGATCTATACCAAATCGTCACCGTAATACCGAAACCATGCCATTGTAAAATAAATAATTTGATCATCAATTAGAGTACAGTCAAATGCTTTCGTCAAATCATATGAGTGTATTGTGGTCACGTGGAGTACATTTATATCCCGATAGATGTACGGTTGTCTGGTTGCGTTCGGTCATCATGCTCATGAACTGGTTCACCGACTTACATAAAACAACAAACAATGTCAACTGATTGTTTTATTTATGCGGATAATACACAATTAAACACTTATTACATTGACAAATGACCTGTTGTGGCCCCTTTCCCATAAGAAATATTCACTTCCGTAGCTTGGGGTCTTCTATATTAAGGAGCTTGATATTCCTAAAAGAAGACTAAAAGCATGTAAATAAAGCAAGTGATGTGAGGTCGATTGGGATTTTTTAAATGGAATTTCATTTATATCACGAGAAAGTGAGACAATGACATGCATGAAACCATGTTTCAAATTGTTTATATATTTTCAACCACGATATAAAAAAATAATATTCAGAAGTTATATAGAGCGACATAAAAAATGAGAAGAAAGTCATATAAAATTACGCCCTTGAAGTGTAAGAAGGTGGAGGCTGCATTGTCATCTCACTGAAACTTCTGTATCGTCACACAGCATCCAAGCAATGTCCAGTACGACGTTACATTCTTTCCTACAGACAGTTCGAGTTCCTTTGCTTCAGTAACCTGAAATAATGTATATGCAATATAGACGGGATGCACAATAACATATGCAACAATATATATAAGAACTCGTAAACAATTTTAAATACAAAAAAAACAAAAACAATAACTGTTAATAAATAAACCATTTTAATGAAAGTTAGTTTGAATTTTAAAATTACAGAGTTTTAAAAGTTAGGAGAAAAAAAGTAAAGTTATCTTTCCTGAATGAATAGTGTACCTGTCCTTGGACTGTCCATGATGAAGCCATTGTGTGAACTGATTCATTCCACAAACCACTCAGTCAGGGAATCATGCATGTGCGTGATTCAAGCACGACGATTATGCTGTAGCACGACTCGTATGCTTTATATAAAATGTACACATCATGCACCTCGGACAATTTAAGAAATTTAGTGGTCACAGTGCCGAAGATGACGTCAATGTCCCTAACATTTGCATATGAAAATGAGAGATGTCAATGTTTTGCATATTGTGTTCGAAAGAATGTTTCCCAAATTTGTTGACAAAATATTTGAAATGAATTCATTTTAAGATATTTTCTTGAAGACTCAAGCATTTGACTGTGCTCTAAGAAAGATAGAGAACTCGTAGAAGTACATTATCGGGATATAAATGTACGGGTTTGAGAGGGCTGACGCCTCGCCCAACTGTCTCAAACCCGTACATTTATATCCCGATAATGTAATGCTACTCGTCCTCTATCTATTACTTAAATATCCTTGTCTAAATAATAGACTCTTAAATGAGCAGTATCACGTTTTAAGCTCAAGTAGGTCCATGAATAATTTAACGAATAGTGAAACACCCTTCTCTCTTAGGAATATCAAGTTAAAAATGAGTGTATATGGTCGGTAAAGCCATGGGAATCGTTTATGTCATTCGAAATTATAAAATGTGTCAACATAAAAATGGCCAACATGCAATTTTTACTTTAAACGAAACACTATTATTACAACTAAGAATAATTGGGGTGTGTAATAAGATGGTTTACTCTCTAAAGTAAATATTAATTACATCAATTCTAATTATTAATTGGAAATTAGCACAAACAAAAAATTGCAATTTACGTGCTACAGCCCCTTTAAGGTAACAATGATTTCTAGGGATTACCAAATGCCAAGTTCTTAAAGTATTAAATAATAATTATCATTATCGGGTATTTTATAAGTTTGCATATGTATCAAGACAATTTTTATTCAAAGTCTGCATTTGTTCAAAACAAATAAAATTGTATTGCATTGAAGAAATATTTGTTATACTTTCCTTTGACTAATTTTCAAACAGATTAAGCTGATGGACTCTTTATTTAGTTTTAGATACCAACAATTAGCTTTAAGTATGTAGATGGACTTTCCGCATGTGTTACCCAGCGTCCTTTGAAAGCAGATAAGGGAGACATTATTGAGAGATAAGAGAGTTATACATTATATATTTAGGATAATTACTAGCCCTTGAAAGATTCTTCAATGTAAACTATTGTAATACCGACACACGTATGACCTCACATGACTCAACCATGGGAGTAACGTAGTCACACTAGTTTCGGCCCTGCGGGAGTCATAGAGACATGTCGGCTATTTCCCTGGATTATACGTAGGAGAGTTATAAACAGAATACTAAACTCCCATTTTTATTAAACTCGTGAATGATTTGGTATCAAACTTGCTTTCGCTCGTTTTATTCAAAACAATTAACCCGTTTAATAAAAATTGTATTCAATAGAAGGTCGTTTAGTATCCTCTATATAATAATGGTGACCAAAAGGTGCCACACAAATAGCATTTAATTTTAAAATTTTGGGGACAATCTCGTATATCTAGTGTAAAGTTGAAAATTTTGTTCTCGAAGACTTTGTCAGTGTTAACAATTCGTCTTTACATTGTCTAAGGCTTCAAGAAAATAAAAAAAAAAGTTTCATGAATTTAGCTTCTATTGGCTTCTATTGGATTAACGAGTCACCAGTTCTACAATTTATCATTCTGCAAAGGTAAACATTATTTTAAAGATTTTTTTCGAAGATACATTGTGTTTAGAGTCTGAAATCTATAATTGGTATTGTGGAGGCAACACAGAAAATAAAATAACCTCAATACATTTTTAACATTGGCAATATGGTGTGATGCATGTCACAGTTTGACCTTATTTCATGATATAAATGAAATACACTTGAAAATCCGAAATGACATCACCAGCTTTACTTGCATGTTCATATTGTTCCGGAACCTGGAAGAACCCATCGACGGAAGTGACTATTTCCTTTGCAATTAAATTTTCAATCAAAGAAAGTGTTAAAATGTTTCTTAACCACACAAATAAAGCAAGTTGGCACTGTTTGTTGTTTATTATAGAAATCTGTGAAGTGTGACCACAGTATAAACATTTGACTGTGCTCTAATGCAATTTACTTCTGTGGTTGATTGCATTACTATTTGGTGAATTATTTTGTCTCGAGGTATTATCTTTTTAACTTTACAATACAACTTTGAAAATTAGTTCAACAAATTGAATACTTTAGTTTCTGTTTGACAAAAAGCTTGCATCTTTCACATGACAAACAAAGACGATCAAATCGAAAATAAATGTGAGGACCATAAACTCTCAGCTCTCAGTACTCACCAGCCTGGAACTCTTCTGAACGATGTGGATACAGTGAAGTTCTCCTGCATTTGTTTGTAGTGCTCGACAAGACGTTGAGGTGCATTTCTAAAAGATATACAGAAACAACGGTAGAGTATAGTTAGAAAACCTTGACTGATGGTTTAGCCGTCACAGTTATCTGGGTTATTAAATGCATTTGCAATACTGTGGACATTCATACTTTTCTAAGTAATGATATTTGAAGTGTTAGATGTAACATTGTAGCTGATCTAAAAAATAAACACACAATTGAATCCAAACCTATTATTCCTGCAGTTAAGTCACATTGATTGGTAAAATAAGTAACTGGAATAATGTCCTACCCTTGTATTCCAGGTTGCAGGTGAAGTAGAGTTTAGTTTGAAGGCACATACCATCTGTCCTGGATTGTAAGTTGGTTTTGAACAGGAACATTCCCTTCTACAGAGGACTTGACACAGTTGGACCAGTTGACGTGAGATAAGCAGTGCACATGCACAAGAAGGCTTGAAATAAGAACATGCTCAGTGAAAAGCCTTCACCCAATCAGTCAATACTTCCTAATGACAGAAATATTCACGGAAATATTGGAATATAAACGTTGGACCTAGAAAGTATATCTAGTCAGACTGATAATGCATAGGATTATCAACTAGTTTTAACAAGCCAATGAATAAGGAATGTTATATATTTTCATCAACGGTTTCAATCGTCATGGTTACCAAGATCTGCTTATATTATGCTTCCTTATCAGTAGTTTCCAAGCCATATAACACTAATGCAATTCAGGAATGTAATAAATTCAATAAATACAATAAATGTGTTGCACACAGCATTACTGCATATTTACTTTCATCTTCATTAGTATGGAATGTAGTCAGTAATTCAATATGCTATAGAAATGAAATGATAATACTTTTTAATTAGTTGTTCTCATTTTGTACTCACGATTGTAGTTTGTATGTTGTGAATAATTGTTGCCATGGAAACAGAAACAAATATTTGTTTAAAAAGTTAAAACGCACATCTACAAGGAATTAGGAGGTAATATAACAAATTAAATAGGGAATGGTCAAGAAGTTTTAGAGATCTGCTTCGGAAACAAACACTTTCCTCAAAATAGACAAAATCCAAATTGTTACCATGGAAAACAATGTAAAAGCTTAAACCCCTTAAGGCACATCTACATGCTATGGGGAAGGTGTATACCATATTTGGTGAAGATTGGACAAGCAGTTTCCGAATCCTGGTCTGGCAACGATATGATAACGTACATACAGACGGATGGACACACAGGCGGAGCCAACGATTATATCTTATTATATCACATTATATGACGGGGGGAGGAGGGTATTCCTCTGATCCACACTGCATAGTTGTCGCAAACATCTGGGGGTATGAAAGACCTGCGCCGTAGGTATACAGATTTTTAAATATAGCTTTAAGCTCAACTCACTTGCATCATGAATGTGAAATAAGGACATATATACGCTGGTAAGATAGAAGTTTTAAATGAATTAAGGCGAGATTAGAGGGAAAAATCGAAGGCACCTACAGTAACATTTTGTGACAACAATTTAATGTTGTGAATACGTCTCAAAATATATGCATTACATTCTTCTAAGCATAGATTTGTCAATAACCTAACGGAAAGCGGTTAAATGTACCGCAATGTATTTCTAACGGCCATTTTACGACATTTTCACGGTAAATATGTTATCATGTGTGTTTCTTCAATTTCATACATATCTCCAGTAAGTGATGAATATAATCCCTTTGTATAATTAACTGATAGTTGTTCTTCCTACAAGCACTCTTAGATTGATAGTATATTCAATAATAATTGCACGAAAAGACGTCAAACTTGCATTAACTTGCATTAATCAAAACTACCGTGACGTCAGGTTTTTAAGTTTATGTAGGTAATTTAATAAATTACGTTTAAGTGATGAAATACGTTCTTTTATTATTTCTGAATTCGTTTGTTTATTCAACCCCGCATAACATATTACAGTTTTAGCTCAACTCAAACTCTTTATTCTCGGAAACCACACTCAGTTGTACAAGAGATACAGTTTATAATAATATAGCAATATCTCAAATATGTGTGTCACTGTAAAATCATGTTGATTATGCGAAAACCAAGATTAAAAATGCCGTGTTTATTTAAAAACTTATCCACTTTATTTTATTTCCCTTAACAGTGTCATTTATTTTGAAAATATATCCATGCTATGTATCCGCCTTTATGATAAAATTGATTCTGAAAGGATTCTGAGTTTAATCATTGAACGGGTGTATTTTATTTAAGTAGGTGAAATCGGTCAAAAATAGCATAATTTGCACACAGGGTTGTCATTTTGGATACCGATAACTCTTTAAATCATTCGGTGACCCCCCAATTTATTACATTTTTCGACAAGGATATGATAAACTTGCTACTTTAAAAAAATAAAATTCTAAAATATTTCGTTTCATCGTCCATATCTCTACTTAAAATTGTTTTGTATTAATAATAGGGAATTAAATGTTTGACAAAGTAATTATCTTGTCTGGTTGATAAATTTAAAAAGCTAGCATCAACGTCTATCTAATGACAATGAATATTTTCACAACCCACTGACTACGGAACGCCATTTATATTCATAGATACTATGCAACAAGTGACAAAAACGAAGATCTAGATATCTTCTAATGATGCCTGTGGTGAAGAGTCTACAGGCCGTGAAATACCAATGCAATTTAGGAATGTGGTGAATGTATTTATCATAGCAATGTTTAATACACGTAATCTTTACTTTCATCTGGATTTGAATGAAGGGAATCTAGGAATGCTATCATTGCGTACATATACATTAGTTAAATGAAATATGCTTACCTTTTTATGTCGAAATTGGCATGTCACGGGGAAATTCAGCGAGTTAAATATACAATGAAAAAGTACATGTAAGTAAGGTAGTAGAATATGAACTCCGTATTTCCACATTCAGGAGAAAGCCCGTCAGGACCACTCACTTTGTTGAATTGTAAAACACGGAGTGCGGATGTGTTTTTTTTTACAGTTATCGCCTCATTCAGGACATTGCTAGAAACATCATCTGATAATAGAACGTCATTATGTGATTAATAATGTTCAGCAAATGATGCAAAATTGTTATCTTTGTTCATATCATATTATATGTAGCTTTGAAAAAGTAAACACATCGTGAGCTGCAAATACAAGAGGCATTGGATACATATATGCCTTAACACCCAAATACCTATATATACCAAAATGGTTTATAGTTACCATTCTAATATGATTGTAACAAAAACATATCATAAAAAATGGCATCCACAATCGCAAATTGAATAAAAACAGTACTCCCGACAATAATAAATGAAGAAGTTGTCATCATATTATCATTCAATATAATATACCACGTCAAAACCAATATATTTTTATTTGAAACAAGTCATCAAACGTAAAAATCGATTGGATAATAACAAGAATACGATTTTTCAAAGTGTTAAATATTAGCATATTGCTCATGTCTGCCATTTGGGCAGCCCACCAAAATGATAAAAAATTCACTTGAAAAAAATATACTTTAAAATACTTTATAATATCCTATCAGCTAATAGTGACCCTTTTACAAAGCCCAGTATTTGGTGCATCAGACCGTGCAAGAATTAAACATGAGGTATCACATTGACGTATCAGGTATTTTAGATAATCTCAAGACGAATCTCGAAACATCGTTTGATAGTGAGACGTCCATATTCAATGACCTTGGCATTGCTCTAATTTTGGAAACGAAATGATGTCATATGGATATTTTGGACCCTATCATCATTTCGGTTACATTTGATTTGACCAAAACTACCGTTCTGTGCTGCTCTTTTTGTGTTTTTGTAAATTTAGTAAATGGTAAACGTCATGAAAATGTTCGATGACCCCCTTCGTTGTGGCAGAAGAAATAGAAATGACCAACGTTTGTGCATCCATCCGTGCATCGAGGTTTCATTTCCAGGACAAGACCTAAAAAATGTGAGGCCTAGATCAATAAAATTTGTAAATGGGTTTTTGTGGGTTTTCGACTTCTTTGAAATTTTAGGAATGATACCAGTGTTTATCAAAAACAATTGCATGGCTTTTGCAGAGGTATGAATGAAGGTATATCTTTGTCATGAAGGTACTGGGAAAACATACGAATTTAAAACATATCAAATCTAAATTGAATAGCAATACATATTTTTAAAATACAATTTGGCAACTATGTGTTATATGTTATAAATATTGATTTAAGTCGATATTCTTGTGTCAAATGATTCTTTGAAAAATACGATGTTGTGAAGGCCGATTTATTTTATTGTTAATATTCACAACGTTTCACAGCCTTTCTTATGTATTCTATTCCATTCCATTCAAAGATTTTAAACTTGTAGGTATTATAAACTATGGTGTTGATCAAAGTAATGATATTTGCACACAGTGTTCACTCCAATTAGTTCTGACTCTTCTATATAGTGAACCTCATTATTTACCATGTCATTTTCTTAGATCTTTAACCTCGGAAATAACTTTTGATCTTTTGTTCAGTGATAGTCAATATAGGGGAAATGTTCTCCTTCCATGCACCAAGTTGGTTTTTTGTGACACAGTGCACTTAATACAATACAACTCCTGGCTCTTATGAACATTTCACTTCAGTTTTCTCTCAATATTTCCAGAAATGCTTCAGAAACACTGTAAATCTCACAATCCGACCATTTCCAGTCATGGTGTACTACGTCTTCAAAGACGGGAAGTGACGTTTTCTCTGGTTGACGGATGCTAATCTTGACAGCTCCATCGATCAATGTCAACTCAATATATGATACTTTAGAAACCTTGATAGGTGTTTCTCGATTGTGAAATGTTTTATGGCGATGTTTTGCATTAATTTGCATATATTTAAAGCGTTTGCTATATTCAACAGTGATAATTGTATCACATTTGGCAGCCACACAAGCTGTGACTGAAACACGCTTCAAATTACTCACTCTAACTATTATCTGCTTTACTGATCTCACGCGTATTCCTTTATGTGACAATCGTGTTTTCACATTCCTTGGAAGAAGTATTGTCTGACTTATCGTCTTCTTCATCTTCTTCCGCATCTTCTCCTGCAAACAAAGAAACAACAATTAAAACATATAAATCCAAAACTGGATCATCTTATAACCAATTCTGCCACATTTCTACAGTGTTACTTTTCACAAATGTGGTAATTTAATTTCAATCTAACATATAGACCTGTGTAAACAACTTAATATGTTAAGATAACCAGGACTGGGTTAATATTTGTTTATCTCAAGTTTTTGGCAACTTTTTAAAAGCTATAAATCTTTTCGACAAATTGTAACTTTTAACCATTTAAAATCAGCTTTAAATCAAATTGTGATAGTTTTATGGTGTTTTTTCTACAGTGTTTACAAATGTGGTAATTAAATTTCAATCTGTCTACCCCGGCCTGTGTCAACTTCTTCGTATATAATGGTTAGCTCCACTGTACTATCACTAAATACGCTCTCAAGGTGACACTGAACAGTCAGGGACACGTCGGCTTTCCGTCCTTGATTTTAGACGCCATGCCGTCGAAAACACTATTAGATAGCTTATCCATTCATTCAAGCATATAGAAAACACAGGATCAGACAAAGCCATAATATTTTGGAAACAATAAATGCCCCCTTCCCTCTGATGATCTGAACTACAAAAAGATGGATGCTCTCTTTTAGACCAGAGAAAATTATGAAAAACATTGAAAGACAGAGTGAGTAGTGGTAGTGATTTTATCGATATATCTCAATATCAGTGCCGAGGAGTTAACTCAAAGTGTGCATACTCAAAAATAAGATACTACAGCATATGGATATGCGAAAATATGTTTATCATTTCTTTTATTAAGAGAATCATTTCTTTTAGTGAATGGGCATATTTTGTTATATCAGACGGCATGCCGTCTAAAAAAACATAATTCTGCCGGCATGCCATCTTTAACTAATTTGGACGGTATGCCGTCTTTATTGTCAGAAGGGAGACATTATTATTTGAAATTTAATTTTTTTATGAATAAATGACGTCTTTCCTTCTCTTTACAAAAATAAAATATTGTCTTATAAATATGGCATGCCGTCTAACAAATATTGTCTTATAAAGATGGCATGCCGTCTAAAACTTTTGTCTTATCGTGTGTTAAGACTTTTCCCCATTGGAATCTGTGATCTCAACCAAGAACCACAGGTAAAAATGATCAACATGTGTCGTCTTCTTCCTGATATGGGGATTAAAATTGTAGATCTGGTGAACATATATATGTGTACAGTCGTCTTGGCAAATAAATTGTCAGATCATGTTTTTTCTGAGGTCTGATCAGTTATAGAGCCAAGTATGTTTGGACAGTATGTCACCAAACAGCTATAAGTCTTAATGGTATTTTAGTTTTAGTAATTGTAAATTATCTTAACCCTGTTTTATGGTATGGTGAAACAAGTTCTCCACAATTGAATAAATAGAGATTCATATCCAAGTCATAACACGAAAGGCGGAAAATTTATCTTGTCCCTAGGAAGAGCAAGGGAAACATAATTTTACTTGCAAGAGTGTTGTAAAACAACATGACATCCATGAGAGTGTGTTAATGTTTTTAACTTTATATTTTAATTATCGATACCACTGAAGACATTTATTAAAAATGATAGAAAAGTATTAGCATCATCAATGGTGAATTTAATCTTGTCAACACATATAGAAACATCACCTATACTGTTACTATTGAACGGCTGGACTATCAAAACGCTAATGATGCAGGCTATTTTCAAACAACATAATTCAAACTCAAAGATCACTGTTGGTATGTAATAGCTCGATTTCCACAGACACAAATATTACATATTTCGATGTAAAATGTTAATGCTGTGACAATCTTCCTCATTTTACATCAAACGTTTGTATAAGATGGCAGATGAATTGGCACTTTCACACTGATCACAAATACGTTCGAGGAACTGTGGGATAGAACCTGCAACCTGACGGTTTCTGGTCGAGTGAACTAACACTACAACAAGATGACATGAGAATGAAATTTCTATGCAATTGATTGAGCAATTGATTAAAGTTCTTAGATTTTATTTGACCAAAATGGTTATATGTGTGCATAGTAGTCTTATTTTTGGCACTTTAAAGATAATATAGCACGCCGTTCTAACTAGAAATCCATTTCACTTAAACAGTGTAACCAATTGCTAAATAAGACCCCTGAAACAATTTAAGAATTCTATAACGAATGTTTTCCGGCCCTGTCATTTTAAGGTGTTTACACTTAATTAATTGCCTGCTCGAAAGTAGTGAAAGTATTCTGACTGATTAAGCTATACCTATAAGAGCCATTGTGTATGTTAATAGACATTTCGTATTTTCGTATTAAAATATATACTCTTAGTTTTTCGCAAATTTACTTTTTTCGACCCAAATTAAGTATGATACGTTTCCAGTTTAAATATAAATCAATATTATTTTACAAACATTTTGGTTTTCTCCCAAATAAACATAAAAATAAACACACACATACAAGAGACAGTTTATGAGTATTTAAAAAAAAATTTAGACATACGTTTTTTGCGTTTATTTATTTACCATTTATTTCAATTATGTAGTTTTTACAAATACTATATCTGTCATAGTTTTCTGGTGTAATCAAAATAAAATACATTTAACAGGTAAAATGTCAATAATTTGTATATTAACAGGATCTTTTGAAACATGATAAAATAACAATTATCACATTCAGTTGAAAACACTTGAGAAAAACGAGTTTCATATGGGTTGACATTGTGGCAACTTGTAAAATTGATAAGCAAACACGCCTCGGAAATGTTGCTAAGTGGTACTGTTTTTATACAGAAAAGAAAAAGCTGTTAATATGACGTTAGATTCTATTGACGCGCGTTAATATACGGCTTACATGTCTTTAAAACCAAATTTCATCGGATTGTTGTGATATAAAAATTATGTGTCATAGTTTTGTAGATTTCCCCAGCGATTGATACACAAACACATAATGTTGTAGTTAAAACAATAACATACTCAATGGTTCTCACTCAGAGTGGAGTTAAAATATGGCATGATGGAATGGCCAACTATAGTGCTGTCAACCTCTCCAGATTGCATGAAACCAAGCAAACTACTACTCACACTGAAGTCTTCCACAAAACTGTCGCTTTTTAGATCGCACCAATGTAAACCAATACGGATAAACATTTTTCTACTGATACGGCTTATTGGGTCGGTAATGAGATGTTTTACCCTCTAAACGTAATATATTGACTAAACTTTAATAAATAATAAAAACTATTTTTAAAAAAATGTCACAATGGAGCAAAACAAGTACGCAAATAAACGCGCTGCAGTAACTTTAAATGGAAGTGCACATTTTTATAAACACTTTTATAAATATGTTGTATTGTGTTTTTATTTGATTTTATGTAAGCTGACGATATTGACATTGACAGTACCAACTTGTACCTTTCCACGTGCATCACGATTAGTTCATGGTGTCTGTGAGCTGCCTAATATAGACACTTTTTTCTGACAAGGACACGTCTGTAAATACCGTAATATGTCGAATAAACGAGAACTGAAAATAAAACTAAAATGGCGTCAATTCTGTTTGTGGTTTGATGTAGTGTTGAGATTGGGTTCAAGTTAGACGAACCATCGAGCACGTGAAACATGAACACCTCGACCTCGTGATTCACGTGCGCGAGGGCTCTAACTGGAATACCTTAGTCTCAGTCGGTAACTCCCAAGTAAGCTCAATACAGCCATGCTGTTATAATTTTAAATATGAGACATTATGCCGTCTTGTGAAATATGAAGATGGGATGCCGTCTTACTTTTTTAACGTTTGACACAATGAACTCTCCCCTGAATCATTAAGACGGGATACCGTCTAATACGTTTTATAGACAGCATGCCGTCTTTATAAGAAAATTATATAACGAGATGGAAAGCCGACATGTCCCTGACTGCTGATTTCAAGGTGGTACCAAAAAATGGGCTCTGCCTGTAACCATTATTTCCAGGTGGTACAAAAATAAAAGGTTGTTTAGGTATGAATGATATCCAAGGGTACCAAATAATAGGCTGTTAAGGGACCAATAAGTAAATAAGCTGAGGGTACCAAATAATAAGTCTTTTAAGTAACAATGATATCCAGTTTGTGTCAACTAATACGTCATCATTATATGGAAATTTAAAAGACTGCGTATGCATCAAAATAAATTATTTTATATCGAAATGGCTGCCTGCATATGTATATATATCTCCAAATCGATCGCATTCCAGAAATACGTGCTTCGTTTGTCTTTGACTGATTATCAAACAGATAAAGCTAGTCGACCCTCTGCAAATACCAACAGTTTTTATTTATTTTAATGTGACTTTCCACTTGTGTGACTCAGTGTCCTGCGGAAAGAAGATACGAAATCGTAATTGAGACGTAAGAGTCATAAATTTGATATTTGGGAATCAAAAGGTCGCACACAAATATTATTCAAGTTGAAAATATTGAAGACAATATGATATATGTAGTGTAGATTTGAAACGTTTGTTCTTGGAGATTTTGACAGTGCTAACACATGTTTTTTACACAGTCTAAGGCATCTAGAACACTCATGGTTTTAGCTTATATTGACTCCTTGACTAAATATATTATTTATGTTTTCAATCTGCAAAGGTGTAAATACGATTTAAACCTTATTTCTAGGGCATTCAGTTTTTTCGAAGAAACATTGGCTTAACAGCCTGAAATAAATCTCTTCCGTGAACGCTATTTCGTAAGATTATAAACTTGACACCTTCAATTACAATATAAAAACAATTTAAGCCCAATACTGCTGTCAAAGGAGTTAAAGAAAAACGAATATCTGACTTCTAAAGTAGACAGTTTAAAAGGATCGGCGAGATTCTATAAATGATTATCTCTACAAATCATGATCCACAAAGGGTTGACGACCTCAATACATATACCAATACAGTCACCAAACTACCAGATGAACAACGTGAATAGTGTGAAACAAAGTAAACTGAAAACATGAAGAATAAAAAAATGCCCGGCTTTGATGGCATTGCCGAGAATTATAATTTCTTCTGTAAAGATATACAAACGCCTTTACTGCGCTCAATTCAATACGCATACACACATGATTATTTTTCGGAAATTAAGAGGCAAGGCTTACAGTATGTGTATAGTTAAAGACGATTACGATCGTTGATTCTGACACGATTCGCGCTCTATAGTCTCAATATTGACTATAAGATACTATCAGGAGTTATTACCAGCAGAATGAAACAGATATCATCAGTGAAACTCAAACAGAATTTCTAAAAAATAGATCTATTTCAGAAAATACCAGACTAATGTACGATTTAATGCATAACTGTGAAGTAAATAAAATACCAGGTTTATTGGTTACTGTAGATTTTGAAAAAAGTGTTCGATACCATTAAATGGGACTTTACTTAAATATTATAATGAATTAAAATGTGAGTTCAATATCCGTGATGTGTACTTTGTATATTTCAAGTTGCTCAAACATCTTCCACAGCTTTTGATTATAAAAAATCTTAACCGAAATTTCCAAATAATCTATCATTAGTATACTTAATTCAGATGATTGTAAATTCGTTTAAAAAAAGAAATACATCGGAAAGTAAGATAAGTTGCAACATTACACAAGATCATTGTCTAAATTCTTTGCAAGCAATCAGAAATCAATTATTTATTATCCAACTCGAAATTTTCAATATATACTTACTTTACCGAATTACACCTGCAACATCATTCCTCTATAAAATTGGACGAAGTGACCACTAATATTGCTCTTTTTGTGAAACGAAAATTGTAACTCAAGAATACTTATTTTTGTAATGCCCTCAAATAAAGAATCTGATCACAATCTTTCCCTCAAAGCAGACCAGTCACAAAACTGACTTCTCAACCTTTCTGCTTGGAGATCCCAATCAAAGCATTTTAATAAACCACATGTTTACTATGTTTATATATATGCACTCATAGATTAGAATTTTGACCACGCTCTTAAGGTAATGAAATTAAGTTTACATTGAAAAATACATATTTGGCAAAGTCAGTTATCCATTGTTTTAATAACTTGTTAAATTAATGCATCATGTTAATGGCAAACTGAGTACAATTTCTTGAAGTTTTGAAGTATTGTACTCGCATCAAGATGTATGACTTTATCATGACTTGTATTATTGTTTTCATGTATTGACCCAATATGTCTCTCATTGACCTTGTTTTTCTGTATTGGCCAAGTTTGTCTCGCATTGTCCTTGTTTTCCTGTATTGATCCAGTTTGTCTCGCATTGGCCTTGTTTTCCTGTATTGGCCCAGTTTGTCATGCATTGACCTTGTTTTCCTGTATTGGCCCAGTTTGTCTTGCATTGACCTTGTTTTCCTGTATTGGCCCAGTTTGTCTCGCATTGACCTTGTTTACCTGTATTGACCGAGTTTGTCTCTCATTGACCTTGTTTTCCTGTATTGACCGAGTTTGTCTCTCATTGACCTTGTTTTCCTGTATTTACCCAGTTTGTCTCGCATTGACCTTGTTTTCCTGTATTCAACATGTTTGTCTCGCATTGGCCTTGTTTTCCTGTATTGGCCCAGTTTGTCACGCATTGACCTTGTTTTCCTGTATTGGCCCAGTTTGTCCCGCATTGACCTTGTTTTCCTGTATGGGCCCATTTTGTCACGCATTGGACTTTTTTTCCTGTATTGACCCAGTTTGTTTCCCATTTACCTTGGTTTCCTGTATTGACCCAGTTTGCCTCGAATTGACCTTGTGTTCCTGTTTTGACCCAGTTTGTCTCTAATTGACATTGTTTTCCTGTATTTACCCAGTTTTTCACGCATTGGCCTTGTTGTCCTGTATTGGCCCATTTTGTCACGCATTGGACTTGTTTTCCTGTATTGGCCCAGTTTGTTTCCCATTTACCTTGGTTTCCTGTATTGACCCAGTTTGCCTCGAATTGACCTTGTGTTCCTGTTTTGACCCAGTTTGTCTCTAATTGACATTGTTTTCCTGTATTTACCCAGTTTTTCACGCATTGGCCTTGTTGTCCTGTATTGACCCAATATGTCTCGCATTGGCCTTGTTTTCTTGTATTGGCCCAGTTTGTCTCGCATTGGCCTTGTTTTCCTGTATTGATCCAGTTTGTCTCGCATTGACCTTGTTTTCCTGTATTGGCCCAGTTTGTCTCGCATTGACCTGGCTTTCTTGTATTGGCCCAGTTTGTCTCGCAATGACATTGTTTTCCTGTATTGACCCAGTTTGTCTCGCATTGACCCTATTTTCCTGTATTGACCCAGTTTGTCTCGCATGGACCTTGTTTTTCTGTTTTGGCCCAGTTTGTCACGCATTGGCCTTGTTTTCCATTATTGGCCAAGTTTGTCTCGCATTGACCTTGTTTTCCTGTATGGGCCGATTTTGTCACGCATTGGACTTTTTTTCCTGTATTGGCCCAGTTTGTTTCCCATTTACCTTGGTTTCCTCTATTGACCCAGTTTGCCTCGAATTGACCTTGTGTTCCTGTTTTGACCCAGTTTGTCTCTAATTGACATTGTTTTCCTGTATTTACCCAGTTTTTCACGCATTGGCCTTGTTGTCCTGTATTGGCCCAGTTTGTCTCGCACTGACCTTGTTTTCCTGTATGGGCCCATTTTATCTTGCCTTGACCTTGTTTTCCTGTATTGGCCCAGTTGGATTCGCATTGACCTTGTTTTCTTGTATGGGCTCAGTTTGTCTCGCATTGACCTTGTTTTCCTGTTTTGGTCCAGTTTATCTCGCATTGACCTTGTTTTCCTGTTTTGGCCCAGTTTGTCACGCATTGGCCTTGTTTTCCTGTATTGGCCCAGTTTGTCTCGCATTGACCTTGTTTTCCTGTATGGGCCCATTTTGTCTCGCATTGACCTTGTTTTCCTGTATTGGCCCACATTGACCTTGTTTTCCTGTATTCACCCAGTTTGTCTCGCATTGATCTTGTTTTCCTGTTTTTGCCCAGTTTGTCACGCATTGGCCTTGTTTTCCTGTATTGGCCCAGTTTGTCTCGCATTGACCTTGTTTTCCTGTATTGACCTAGTTTGTCACGCATTGGCCTTGCTTTCCTGTATTGGCCCAGTGTGTCTCGCATTGGCCTTGTTTTCCTGTATTGGCCCAGTTTGTCTCCCATTGACCTTGTTTTCCTGTATTGACCCAGTTTGTCTCGCATTGACCTTGTTTTCTTGTATTGGCCAGTTTGTCTCGCATTGACCTTGTTTTCCTGTATTGGCCCAGTTTGTCTCGCATTGACCTTGTTTTCCTGTATTGGACCAGTTTGTCTCCCATTGACCTTGTTTTCCTGTATTGGACCAGTTTGTCTCCCATTGACCTTGTTTTCCTGTATTGACCCATTTTGTCTCGCATTGACCTTGTTTTCCTGGGATAACATACTTGACTAATTCCATCTTTTGCACCATCGAGTGAGGCAGCCAAGAGTGAAAATATATAACTTTCTCTACCTCACGAGGTGGGATAAACTTGGTATTTGTCAAGAACTGACAGATATTCTACTTATTTTATGAGGGTACCATTAGGCACAGCCCCTCACCACAGTAACACTGTGACGTCATAAGCCAATTCGCTGCATCAGTCCATTGTTTTATGATGTCAAATTATATCAGTCACTGGTCGCAGTGAAAATATAAGTTATTTTCATTGTAGTTTGATAGACCGTTATTTAACTGATAAATCCAAATATTTCATTGCTCGTCACATAATACACCGCATGCTTTCCCCTTCACTAATACTAGCAGCCTTGATATAAGTGAAATAATCTTGAAAACCGAATTTAAGCACAAACTCAAATCAACTCACTGTTGGTCAATACCTGTTACAATGTTGTATTCGATTGTCTCAGTAGATGTCTTATTTTTATCATTCTATCTATACCTTGGCACAGGCAGAATTTCTGCAACTTTAAGATAAGCTAAACCTTGGGAGTGGTCAGTGATATATATAGTTAATCGTAATACCAAACAAGAAGTAAGAGTACTTTTTATAACACTTAAAATACTTATGATTCTTTAATCAAAATTATAAGTATATCCAGGGATATGAGTGTTTAACAAAAACACTGTGTTACTTTCTTAACTGCTCGGTGACATCCAGGAAATGATACATATGTTTTTTACATTAGTGAAGTAGAAAAAATCACCAATCTTTGTATGGTTTAACAATTTACGTTTTACAGTATATTGAACTGAAGTGATGATAACACATTTCCAAGTCATAAATATGGATAAAATAATTATCTGTCATTCTTTGATTCAAAAGAAATATGTTTTGTAATGCAATGTAAACATTTTTATTTCTACAACACTCGACGTGATGAACAATGCAGCACTATGTAACCCAGGAAAGGACAAATATAGCAGGTGCCCCAACTAGTAGTCGCTGTCTTTCCATCAGCGACACCATTCTTTGACATAAACCTTCTTTGAAAATTTACACTTGGATAAATAGGACAACTGAAATGCAACTAAAGTTAATTTCAAAGGAAATATCCGACAAAAAAAGGATTACAATGCCTTCACGTATAGGTTCTCCATGACAATAAGTCACATCAGTTTTCGCTGATTACTTCCAAACTAATTATTCCAGATTTCCAGAAAATCAGCCAATCTGACCATTTAGTGAGATGGTGTATTTCGTCTTCGAAGGAGGGAGGTGATGTCTTCTCTGGTTGATGAAAACTAATTTTGACGGCTTCATTGATCAATGTCAGGTGAATATATGATACTTTAGAAACAGTGATATGTGTATTGCGGGTGTAACATCTGTTAAAGTGATGCCCTGCTACAATTTGTAGCTTTTTACTTCGTGCCTCACTCTTAACAGTAATATAAGTACCACATGTGTCAACCAGACAAGCTGAGAATGTAACATACTCAAGGTTAAGCACTCTACCTATAATCTGCTTTACTGATCGTGGATGTATTCCTTTATCAGATAATCGCGTTCCAATAAAGTTAGGAACTTGTATTGTTTGACTTATTGTCTTCCTCACCTTTTTCTGCAAAAAATGGAATAAACAAATGAAACATATAAACAAAAATTGAATCATCAACAAAAATGATGACACCGCTGATAATCTTTACAATGTTATAAACAAAATAAGTAATGTCATGTAAAATCAACAAATTGTCCCCTGTGTTGACAAGTGATATCAAAGGTACCCTCAACTACATGGTCTACGGCGAGTTTGGTCGATTCCCACTTGTAAATATTATTAAATGCAGAATGGTATGCTTTAAGGTCAACATTCTAACTGGTAAATTGTCAAAATTGTTGTTTATAAATTGTTATTTAATGATTTTATCTTTGGCATGTTATATCAAACGAATTTTGGATGAACTTGGACGGAGTTTCGTTTGGAAATCTCAAAATATCAAAAGTACCATTTGGCTAATATCTATAGTTAATAGCAAATTAAAAGATATTTTTCAGCAAAATTGGTTATCAACAATTGAAAATTCTTCCAAAGCAACTATATACAATATCTTCAAAAATCCATCTCTCCAGTTTCAACAATACCTAAATTTTTTTAATTACAATAACTTGTTATGATTTAGAACAGCCAATCATATTCTGCCAATTGAGACCGGTAGATGAAAAAATATCCCAGTTCATGAAAGAAAATGTACTCTTTGTAATTTAAACGATCTTGGGGACGAATTTCATAATTTATTTGTTTGTCCTATATTACAATCAGAAAGAGAAAACTATATTCACACATATTATTACAATAGGCCAAATATGTACAAAATGAATATTTGATTTAATTCTAATAAGCTAGGAACTTTAAGAAACCTCTCAAATTTTTGTAAAATCATTATGTCTTTGGTCAAGAAATAGGTTTTATAATCATGTGTACCAGCTGTACATACTATTATATTGTATATTGTGTCAATGTATATATGTTCTATTTGCCTCTTTTGCTGCTGTTTGCAGCCTGAGGTCTTGAATAAAGTTCAGTTCAGTTGACAAGACTTAGTGGTAAGTCACTGTAAACACAACTACGTTTCTCTTTACTTGTCATTAAACTGTTGGTAAAGTTGCTGTGACTTATGAACCATTTTGGTAGCTTTAAAAGAAATAAACACATGACTGGACCTTATGGGCCTCCACGGCACAGGGTATCCTTTACTGTTTTACACATTTTACTGAAACAGTGATACAAACCAAAACTTATTGGATAAGAATATTAATGAGTTTGGAGAATTGCAGGTTTTGACCTTTTTAGAGGAATATATGTAACAATACAATTTCTACTTTCAGTATTTAATATGTTTTATACTTGAAACTCCTTGGTGACCCTCAAAAGCCAGGGCTTAAGCACTCAATGACATCCGGGTGGTACTAAATAACGACTCATTTATTGCATTATAAGTTCAGACTTTGAAATTTAGGCGATATGCTCTCAGCTGATTGGATTAAAGAAGGTCATGTGACCAATATACATTCAGATTGACAGCTGAAAAGGATAAACTTCATACTCTGACGTTTTAGCGCCTTGAGCATGCTTTGTGCTTTGACCTAGTTGATCACTTTTCATTAAGTTTAAAGGAAAATATTAAATGCAGTCTTAGACATTTTGACCCATCGTCATTTTAAAGGGCTGCCAAAATGTTAGGTCTACTATGAGGTATAAAATTAGAATATGTTACAATTACCATACAATCGACTGTGTTTTTCCCGAAACGTAAATGCAAAATGATCGGTTTCATTTTTGCTTTGATAAGACTCTTTAAAGATATGATATTAATACTAAGAACTACAAATATGTGATGAAACTTTGGGGATGCATCAGCACATCTATAGCCGAAAGGTTGAAATGTACACAACACTGGGATTCACATCCGAAATATTTGCCAACAAATTATATTTACAAAAAAACAAAAAAAACAATCTGGTCTATAACATTGTTTTATAATGAATAACACATAATAAGCATGTCATATATGTGAACGAGTATATGGTGAGGTGTTTTCTATCAAAGTATTATTTCGTAAATTTCTATTCTATTTAACAACTTATACATACTTTGAAGAGTTTTTTCCATTTTGTATAACAAACAACCTGCATCTGCAAAGTAAACAGATTGTTGTGATGATTGTGTTGTGCTAGGAAGATTATATTGAGGACCGTGAACTCTCATACTCACCATCCTGGAACTGTTCTGAACTTTGTCAATACATTGAAGTTTCCCAGCATCCGCTTGTAGCCCTCGACAAGAATGGGATGTGTATTTCTTGAAGAAATAGAGAAAAACATGTTGTTTTCGGCATTAATGGTTTGAATGTGTCAATTATTAATTCATCAATGTGTTGCAATTATGTGAAAAGTAGGGCTATTTGAATGTAATGACATTATATTGTATCTGATCTAAACACATGTAATATAATTGAATCCATACCAATAATTTACGCTGTTAGGTCATGGTAAATGTAAATATTGTCTCACCCTTGTATCCCAGGTTTCAGGAAAGGATGAGTTCAATTCGACGACACACATCATGAGTACTGATTCGAATGATGGAGTTGAACAAGAACAGTCTCTGTCACAGAGGACTTGACACAGTCTAATCCCCACAGGACCAGGTGACACGAGGTACATGTAAGCACAGGAGATACACAATGTTATTTGAAAAAAGAACATGGTGTGCGAAAATTATCCAAGCAATCAGTAAATATGTATTAATGTATCGAGATTATGTCTTTGGGTCACTGGAATATAGGAATATATAAACGTCTGATGTCGAAAAGATGTCTGCTTAAGCTGATAATTCGCAACAACAACCGTCAATGTGGCATCTGCAACCCACCGAATCAAGGAATGCCACGTATGTACATGGGTGGTTGAAAAAAAACAATCATCAAGTTATATTCTAATTTGTAACAGATACTGCTTTATCAGCTTGATCTTTATTTTCATTTTGACGAGAATGGAATGTTAATGTACTTAGACAAATCAATACGCACATATAACATATTGACATCAAAATCAACATTTATTTTATTAAATGTGCTTATGATTTGTAATTGGCCTGCTTTTGTGAAGCGTGTATGTTTCTGTAAAGCACAGACTTTTAGTGAGTTTGTTTCTGTAGAGCTTGTGTCCTTCTGTGAAGCATATGTCCTGCTTTCAATTATATATTTTCCTTTAAAGCCCATATGTTTCTTCAAAGCTTGTATGTTTCTCAAAAACGTATATGTTCTGTCAAGCGTATATGTTATTGTATTCAAGTCAAAGATGTTTTTTTCACTTAAGGCATCCAGCTGATATAATCTAGATAAATGCATATGTTACATGCATTTCACACACAAAAAGTACAGTTCTGATAATATATTGATTCCCAGAATCATAGCATGTTTTACAAATAACTCTAAATTGCGTGTGACATTTTCATTTTGGAAGACAAAATGGAAAGGAAGTTGAAGTATATTTCAAAAGGTAATGGTTTGGAACAAATAACATTTGTAATAACACTACCTGTTTGTGCTTTGTCGGGCCGAGTCCCTAGCGGAACTAGAACCCACACTCTTAGAGTAGGAAATATCGCCAGCACTGACCAGACCAACAGGTTACCACACGACCACGGGGCATCAAAACAAATTTTGCTTGGTCCAACTACAACTACGTCTAGCAGCCATGTCACTTTATGACAGGTGAGGTCCAATGATATTTCTGAGACTTTCTCTTGGGAAAACTTCAACAGGAGGTTGTTGCAACGTGGTCATCGTGTAAGAAGACCTCTCTTTCCCCTTCTGAATTAACTTTACTAAAATATACAACAAACAAACCACTAACGCCATTTATGTATATAAAACAGGATTGAGTACACTGGCGGTATGAAAATTATACATCTCAACAAGTTGCAGCGATTATTAAAAACATTATGACATGTTTAAACGTTTTAAGAAGTTTAAATCTACTTACAGAAGCTGCAATAAACAACTCCGACTAGAAACTTTCAACAGCTAAATAAACACTCCGTATCCACAGTCACAACTACAGCATGCAGCATGCGCTGACACGGTTTTTCTCACCTGCACGTAGAACACCCATTACGCTAGAAACAAGATCTCACAAAACGGTTACATTTAAACAGGCCCTTTTAAATAAAACTATGCATCATGTTTTCTTTTCTCCTCCATCTTCAATCTCTCTCACATTCACCACCGAAAACAATACATGGACACAAATCAAACACAGCCAACTGCAACTATCATCAAATAAGTCATGTAACACATTTCTCAAATGACTGACACTCTAAAAATTGTTTCAATGAATTGCCAAGAATTAAATAATAAAAAGAAAAGGCTCGATGTTTTCCGTCATCTGAAACAAAAGCACGCCAACATCGATTGTCTCCAAGACACACATTTTACCCAAAGATTAGAAAAATAGAGCCATGGGCTCTGTAGCTCATCAGGATTTCATTGATTTACTATCTAAAGTTGAATATTTAAGTTATTTAAGTTATTGTTTACAAGCAAAAGATAGGTTCTTAGATCATGACCACTGTGACCCCATTTGGGGTCCAGTGTCACATAATCTACAATTTAGAATCCTCATTGACCAAGGAGTCTGCACACAACTTTTCAGCTCTCTAGACCTTTTGGAACTGGAGAAGAAGATAAAAGTAGGTTTTTAAGGCTGTGACCCCTGTGACCCCATTTGGGGTCACTTGGTCACGAAATCTACAATTAAGAATCCCCATTGGCCAAGGAGTCTGCACACAACTTTTCAGCTCTCTAGACCTTTTGGAACTGGAAAAGAAGATGAAAATAGGTTTTTAAGGATGTGACTCCGGTGACCCCATTTGCGGTCACGGGGTCACGAAATCTACAATTTAGAATCCCCATTGGCCAAGGAGTCTGCACACAACTTTTCAGCTCTCTAGACCTTTTGGAACTGAAGAAGAAGTTGAAAATAGGTTTTTAAGGATGTGACCCCTGTGACCCCATTTGGGGTCACGGGGTCACGAAATCTACAATTAAGAATCCCCATTGGCCAAGGAGTCTGCACACAACTTTTCAGCTCTCTAGACCTTTTGGAACTGGAAAAGAAGATGAAAATAGGTTTTTAAGGATGTGACCCGGGTGACCCCATTTGCGGTCACGGGGTCACGAAATCTACAATTTAGAATCCCCATTGGCCAAGGAGTCTGCACACAACTTTTCAGCTCTCTAGACCTTTTGGAACTGGAGAAGAAGATGAAAATAAGTTTTTAAGGATGTGACCCCGGTGACCCCATTTGGGGTCACAGGGTCACGGAATCTACACTTTAGAATCCCCATTGGCCAAGGAGTCTGCACACAACTTTTCAGCTCTCTAGACCTTTTGGAACTGGAGAAGAAGATGAAAATAAGTTTTTAAGGATGTGACCCCGGTGACCCCATTTGGGGTCACAGGATCACGAAATCTACAATTTAGAATCCCCATTGGTCAAGGAGTCTGCACACAACTTTTCAGCTCTCTAGACCTTTTGAAACTCGAGAAGAAGATGAAAATAGGTTTTTAAGGATGTGACCCCTGTGACCCCATTTGGGGTCATGGGGTCACGAAATCTACAATTTAGAATCCCCATTGGCCAAGGAGTCTGTACACAACTTTTCAGCTCTCTAGACCTTTTGGAACTGGAGAAGAAGTTGAAAATAGGTTTTTAAGGATGTGACCCATGAAACCCCATTTGGGGTCATGGGGTCACGAAATCTACAATTTAGAATCCCCATTGGCCAAGGAGTCTGCACACAACTTTTCAGCTCTCTAGACCTTTTGGAACTGGAGAAGAAGATGAAAATAAGTTTTTAAGGACGTGACCCCGGTGACCCCATTTGGGGTCACAGGGTCACGAAATCTACAATTAACAATCCCCATTGGCCAAGGAGTCTGCACACAACTTTTCAGCTCTCTAGACCTTTTGGAACTCGAGATGAAGATGAAAATAAGTTTTTAAGGATGTGACCCCGGTGACCCCATTTGGGGTCACAGGGTCACGGAATCTACAATTTAGAATCCCCAATGGCCAAGGAGTCTGCACACAACTGTTCAGCTCTCTAGACCTTTTGGAACTGGAGAAGAAGATGAAAATAAGTTTTTGAGGATGTGACCCCGGTGACCCCATTTGGGGGTCACAGGGTCACGGAATCTACAATTTAGAATCCCCATTGGCCAAGGAGTCTGCACACAACTTTTCAGCTCTCTAGACCTTTTGAAACTGGAGAAGAAGATGAAAATAAGTTTTTAAGGATGTGACCCCGGTGACCCCATTTGGGGTCACAGGGTCAAGGAATCTACAATTTAGAATCCCCACTGGCCAAGGAGTCTGCACACAATTTTTCAGCTCTCTAGACCTTTTGGAACTGGAGAAGAAGATGAAAATAAGTTTTTAAGGATGTGACCCCGGTGACCCCATTTGGGGTCACAGGGTCACGAAATCTACAATTTAAAATCCCCATTGGCCAAGGA
Source organism: Gibbula magus (assembly GCA_936450465.1). Lineage (NCBI taxonomy): Eukaryota > Metazoa > Mollusca > Gastropoda > Trochida > Trochidae > Gibbula > Gibbula magus. Next base: position 80,046,514 of record OW388295.1, on the reverse strand, counting down.
GTCTGCACACAACTTTTCAGCTCTCTAGACCTTTTGAAACTGGAGAAGAAGATGAAAATAAGTTTTTAAGGATGTGACCCCGGTGACCCCATTTGGGGTCACAGGGTCACGAAATCTACAATTTAGAATCCCCATTGGCCAAGGAGTCTGCACACAACTTTTCAGCTCTCTAGACCTTTTGGAACTGGAGAAGAAGATGAAAATAGGTTTTTAAGGATGTGACCCCTGTGACCCCATTTGGGGTCATGGGGTCACGAAATCTACAATTTAGAATCCCCATTGGCCAAGGAGTCTGCACACAACTTTTCAGCTCTCTAGACCTTTTGGAACTGAAGAAGAAGTTGAAAATAGGTTTTTAAGGATTTGACCCATGAAACCCCATTTGGGGTCATGGGGTCACGAAATCTACAATTTAGAATCCCCATTGGCCAAGGAGTCTGCACACAACTTTTCAGCTCTCTAGACCTTTTGGAACTGAAGAAGAAGATGAAAATAGGTTTTTAAGGATGTGACCCCTGTGACCCCATTTGGGGTCATGGGGTCACGAAATCTACAATTTAGAATCCCCATTGGCCAAGGAGTCTGCACATAAAATTTCAGCTCTGTGGAATCATTGGTTCTGGAGAAGAAGTCGAAAAAGCGAAAAGTTTACGGATGGACGGATGGACGGATGGACGGACGCCGGACACCATGCCATGCCATAAGCCCATCGGGCCTTTCAGGCCTGATGAGCTAAAAAAGGCATACGCTATGAATGGGGGTTAAATCTCTGCTATTTAAGTTCTTATAAGAGTACCTCGCGTGTTGTAGCTGTAATGTTTGACAAAAACCTCGACTGTAAAGTTCTTTGACAAGAACAAGATGATGAGTTCGGTAATAACCTAACAATGGAAATACAATTAACTGATGCAACATTAACATTGATAACCATTTATGGACCCAACACAGACTCTCCTATGTTTTATTAAACACTAAAAATAATATTATTCGATTTTGAAAATCCGATCTCTTTTCCATCTGCGGTGACTGGAATCTTATTCAAAATCCTGACTTAGATCAATTCAACTATAAACATGTAAACAATCCAAACGCAGGAGAAGTTATACTTGCTTTTATTGAAGAAGAAAACATAATAGACCCTTAGCGATACCAAAATCCTTTAGACAAAAGATACACCTGGAGACGAACAAAGCCAATAAAACAAGCTAGACTTGATTATTTCCTTCTGTCAAAAACCCTCGAACATTCTATGGCTAACACAGGCACAGATCCTATAAATCCGATCATTCTTTACATTGGTTAACTCAAATTTAGTTAAATTAACTGAAATCGAACGATGACAAGGTTTTTGGAAATTTAATAATTCGCTACTGCATGATAAAACATATGTGGATAATATCAAAGATATAATTAAGAGCACGAAAAAACAATATGAAAACGGCACCGATGAGTTTAATTAAAACAATAAATACTATTGAAGACCAACTTCTATTTGAAACGATTCTTCTCATGATCAGAGGACAAACTATACAATATTCACCAGAGAAAAAACGGAAAAGGGAAAAAGATGAGAAAGATTTAACAAAGCAAATAGCCAAACTAAATATCAAACTCGACGAAGGTGAGAGTATATATGACAATAAGGAAATATTGGAGTAATTAAAATCAGGAAATTAGAAATTTGAGAATATAAATGAAATACAAACTGAAGGGATAAGGATGAGAGCAAAGGTAGAATGGAAGGAGAAGGGTGAAAAATCGACAAAATATTTCCTTTCTCTTGAAAATCGAAATAACATAAAAATAACTATTGCAAAGAAACAATCCAAAAATGGAGAAACATATTACCAGAAGTGAAATCCTACTACCAGAATCTGTACACATAACAGACATGTAGGGATATTGCTCTAAATGAGCTTTTTAAGGACTTCTCCGTTCAGAAACTTAGTGAAGGTTGAAAAAAACAATATTGAAGGAGATCTAAAATATGACGAAGTACTTGCCGCTTTAAAGAATATGAAAAACAATAAAAATCCCCGAACCCTCCGGGTTCACTGCCGAATTTTATAACATTTTCTGGATTGACCTTAATGAAAGCTTGTTAAGATCTCTCAACTCCACTTTCGAAAAAGGAAAAACAAAAGAGTTTCTTAAAAACTGGAGACCAATCTCCCTTTTAAACGTTTCATATAAAATAGCATTCGCAACAATCGCAAATAGAATAAAAACAGTACTCCTGACAATAATAAATGGGGGTGAGAAAGATTTCATGTCAGAATGTTACATCAGTGAATGTACGCGCATGATTAACGACATCATTGATTACACAGAATGCATTGAGATACCCGGTTTATTAGTTTTAATAGATTTTGTAAAAGCATTTGATTGGTTATATCAATAAAATTTAAATTATTTTGGATTTGGTCCATCTTTCTGACGATGAATTGAATTATATTATACACACATTCAATCTAGTGTTACAGAGTTTTTTGACCTTACAAGAGGATGCAGGCAAGGTGACCCATTGTCCCCCTACATTTTCATAATATGTGCGATTAATATAACTTTTACGCCAATAACAATAAGGATTCAGCAAAATTGCTGAATCCTTAATGTTATTCCAAAAGTATTCCACAAACGTTTAGGGATAAAACTGTTTTCTAAACTCTGAGCGACTTTACTATACGATTACTATACCATGGGAGCATTGGATCAGAGCAGCTGTTTATGGAATGTTAGTACACAAGCATGGCCATACGATAAATAAAGTGTTTGTAAACCGTTTTTCACATAACAATATATCTAGATCCTGGTACTTGTCACGTACTATGCAACCCTCGAGTGACAATTGCCAGGATCTAGATCTTCTAATATGACTTCATCAAGTGTCTACTGGCTGCATAATATCAATGCAATTCAGGAATGTGAAAACGTGTATTAAACACAGCGATGTTTAATACACGTGGTCTTTCAGGATTGAAAGGAATCTCGGAATACTTGGTTATAGCATGCCCACATACATATTATTGAATTTACAAGTACTTACTGTTTTATAACAACGTGATTATTTGTTTGTCGAAATTGGCATGTCCCTTGAAATCGTATATTATTCTTCAAAGCATACATTATACTTCAAAGCAGATTTGTTTCTGTGAAATGACTATCTTTCGTTAAAGTGTATATGATTTTTTAAAATCGTTTAAGTTTCTGTGAATCAGACTGAAAACTAAGGAGGGACCTTGAAATGCTACCCGAACCTTATGTAAAGAAGGAAGAAGTTAGGAAAGCTAGAATAAAGAAATGAAGAGGATCGACTGAGGCAGGGTATTGTTCACACTAACTAGCTAACAGTGAATTATTATCCACGTGGTACTTGTAAAGGGTTTCATAACAATCAGTTATAAATGACAGATTTGTGTCATAACATCTGCAAGTTGATTGGTTTACCATGAATTTTGTCACTGGTTGGACTACTTTATTCATTAAAAACATGAATATGAATTCATTCATGAAATTACAAGTAATTTACAACACTTGTATGTATCTAATTCGTCAGTTAATTCATGCTGTCAATCTACCATTATTGCAAATGACATTGCAACGAAAGGCTACTCTGTCTTGAAAAAAAACAATGTGCTTGTAAGGGTACAAAGTGACTGAACCCTTACCTTGTATATTGTATACAGCGGCCCGACAGGCCTAGCGACATTTCTTTGTGATATACAACATGTCTTTGTGATATAAATGACAGAAAAACAACATACGGTCTTCCATGGGTGCCAATGAACAGTTTTGATATAAAATGTATTGCTTTACTTAATGTTACATATTTATTTTTATTTTTTTTTATCTAAAAACGATTAAATCTCATAATGTCCAAGTTACATGAGCTTTCCCGCACCATTCATGTATCCTGCTGCATCATGTTTCCGAACGTTTATGTATGGTCAACTTGTGAGTAAAATTGTCATATTTGCCCTCCATTATCTCTTTGATACCACTTTATCGTATTTCAGTAACAAACGTGATTTATGGTAGTCTAAATGAAGACTTCGAATTTTTAAATTTTATGTATTGAAAGTATTGTCATGGCTTCAGGTAACGTTGTAGATGGATGAGCATCTGGGAACATGTCACATTGTAGTCGTTTAGTCGTCATGTGGATCGCACTTCTTCAGGTTAATCGACAGTTCTGTTCGAAGATATATCCGTCGTTCTTGTCCAGTAAAGTGGACGTTCTTTACTTTTCATGCAATGTAGGATAGAATGTCTGCAATATTTAATATGTTTGTAAAACTCACTACTGGCCATATATTGATATGTGTCTTTGTCAACGCCACCTTTGGTTCCAGTCAATTCCAATTCAGGCTTCTTCTGCGACAGGTTATCTGTCAGATTATCAGATGTCTTGAAAAGGAGTAAACTTGTCCCAGCTTTCCCATACAACTCTCGTACCCACCATGTTGGCAAAAGAAACAATCTCTTTTACCATGTCTGCATTCACAAACAGTTTGAATATATCATAGTTAGCATGATCCGCATTGGCCATCCTTTTCAGTGAATCTCTTATGAAAACCCTGCGAGGTGTTTTGCTGGCCACAATGAAGTGGTTGACGATATTCTTCCATCTTTTAAACAATAAACATTTGTCCAGATTCACCTCTGTATCACTGAATCACTGAATCTGTGCAGTAAAACATCACTGACAAATATCCTGTCTTCTGTGAAATGTGCCTCACAGTTTGTTTACCATACAATTATATCATCCAAATCGTCAATATACACGTAGTTCATATTGAAGCAACAAATCCCTAATGTCGACTAGGACGTGACATTTTGGAAATAGTTCACATAGATAATCCAAGGCTTACTGAGGATTGTTATAATTGAATCAATGAATGCAAGAATACACTAAATACAAAATCATGCTTCAACAATTATAAGCAAAAGAATGAACATATCTAAAACTCATAACTGCCTTTAGCAGTGATCTCAGTGACGTCAAAGCCTTGTGATGTCATAAACTGATGATGACTATATAATATTGTAGCGATATCTACAATGTATATATTGCTTGTAGATATCGTTTGATGCCACACAAGCGATATAAAATGTTGGAGCCAGTTTTGTATGATAAAATACGATAAATAATGCCCCCAGTCCTGTCGGGCCCACTTATGCACTTAATGTAGGTAAAAACTTAAAATAGACCAAAAACATAAATTAGTAATTAGTTGTTAATGAACACTTTCGAAATGCAAGAACTCCCAGAACTTGAGGAATACATAAATTGTCAGCTATAAATTCTAATTTGTTTCAAATATATAGAAGTTAAAATAGGCTCATGGGCCTCTGAGGCCCCGTGATACAAGGTAAGGGTTACTACTCACAAGACAAAAACAACCGAAAGAAAAGCCATTTCAACAGAGATGTTCATCTGAAAGTTACATTTAATGATTTGTTTAATTTGTTTTGAACATATACACACATCGACGACGTGCAAATGGCAGCTGCCATGCCATGACATTATTCAAAGGACGAATAACTCTCATCTCCTGTCCTCGAGCTGTATAATATGTACGCTTCCTTCAGCATGACTAGAGCAACTGGTTTCGCCACACCGAACATCATGAATTATACAATAGAAAACGTCTGATTTTAAGAATGTGAATATTTAACGTCGCAATAGTATGAACTTGGATGCCGTGACAGGGTTGATATTACCCCGCTGTTCATTTCCTTTATAGGGACAACACAAATATATATTAAAACACAATACATCTTATGAAGTACAGTAACTCGTAACTTGTTCCCCTATCATATCACCAAGACTTGAAGCAAAGCAAATTTCACTTGGTACAAAAACTTGATATCAAAGGGGAAGCTCGTTAAATGTTCCATAAATATGAAGCTAAAACACGCAGTTATCTATATATTGTATAACTAGTATTTATCACTGAAATGAGGACTGTCACAAAATCGGTGTTTCCAGGGGTATATTCCTGTCCTTGTTTCTGCCTGTCTGTCTATTTGGCCGAAACACTTTAACCTTTGACCTTGACACAGGAAGCATTTTACGATCAATTTAATTGATTTATCTTTGTGTTAGACCTTTCATACTTAACATATGCATCCCTTCTGATGCGGTATTATACCTTGTGATCTAGACCTTTGAATCTTATCCATGCAAGTTAAACGTTAGTCATACCTTTTAATAAATTAGTGATTGTAGTAGATAGTAGATAACAGTACTGTGTTCCCATTATTATGGTCGATGAGTCAAAATGTTACAATGCTTTTCTAAGTGCCTTCCATCAATAGTTTGATTGCATAACGATTCCGTGCAGAACCGTTTTCTGCATTAAGAACTAGGTGTAGTCGACATAAACAATCAAACTTGTATCAATTATATATAGTCATCTTGGTCAGGAATTTAGTCTTTATCACAAGCTTGTTTACAGCAGATAACACTTTATCTTTCTTCGAGGGTGATAAAAGCCATCTGTTGAGGTTTTGAAGTACATTTTTAAAGTATGACCTGTTATATTTTTCGAGTTTGTAAATCCATCATTTTAAAATGTATATCAAATTCATTCTCCATGACTTGTATTGTGTTGAGAAGAATTTGTTTACATATGGAATTTGGGAAGTTGTACAACTCATTATTAAGTTACTTCGTCATGGATTGTTCACAAGACAAAGCTACCACGATCTTGATAACGTATTTAATCAGAAAACACAAGTGATTTCTGCAAACGCTTGCATATATGGGACGGAAGCATGAATGTAGATATGTCTGTTGAACATTATTGTAAACATTATGAATTGAAAACATAACAAATCTAAATTGAATATTAACACATAATTCGAATGCAATGTAGTTCCATCTTTAATTTATCATTAACGAAAATAGTGACTGAGGTCCTTATCTCAATTGTCAATGAATGTCAGAAAGGCATCAGTTTATGGATGACACCTTCCTTATTGTAAACATACATGACGTTTCGGAGGCTTGTTGCTCTATGTACTTTATTTGTACATTCAGTTCAACCTCGTTATGCTTGTTGGTATTGTGCTCTACAATAATGACCAAATTTCTGATTGTATGCGTTCACAAGAGTATGCACGAAAGTATATTATGTTAAATCCCTCCGACATCACTTTTGATTCATTAGTGATAGGCAATATAAGAGGCATTATCCTACCTCATGTAAGAATGTCGATCCCTGATTGGTCCACGTGACCATTAACAACAATCAACAAAATAACCGTCATATGGTTTGATAAATCTTCCCGTGGGTGATACATGTTTTATATCCCACAACATGAATAAAGCATGCACCCATGTCAATCATTCCATGACATGTGACACAAGTTAAAGGTCAGTGTTTGTCGTCGATCAGCTGTTTTCTGTAAAAAAAACAATTGTTTTTTAAGGATATGTTGAGACATGCGGTAAGATAAATACGTTATAACATTCACTTTGTTCGGGTGACATCAAAATGTATCAGACCTAACAGCTGGTTGGATAAACACTGATGCCAGTCTGATAAATTACGATGTCACCTTCCTATGAATCTTATAATTTATACTGTCTTCTTCTATGCAGATATTGCTTCGTTGTGATACAATACACTTTGGTGGAAACCTTTTTGTCTATTAGGTCACTTCAGTTATCAGTTTTCAATCGCGTTAATTAAATTAAGTTTTCGAAAGAGGGAAATGAAGTCTGATCTGGCTGATTGTTCTGGTTCAAGTAAACTAATCCTGAGAGGACAATATACGATACCTCAAAAACGGTGATACATAATTTGCGGTCATTAATTGATAAATTGATTTTAACATTTATGCTTGTATGGATTGCAGCATTTTACCATGTATCCAAGTCATTTAACTTATAACCGTACCATTTTTGATAACTACACATCCACATAATTCAACAAATGCCAAGTGAGACATTTTAACGTTTATCTGTTTCACTGATTGCAGACATATTCCTATATTTGATAGTGCCATTCTCCAGTGGAATTAATATCGCCAAAATATAATCAATTGAAACATATATAGGGGATATAGTGATTGGCTGCGTCCGTCCGCCCGTCCGTACGTCTGCACCTACAACCGAAATCGAATAAATCAAGTACTTTTCACTAGATTCCTTACAATAGCTTCTCCAAGAGTGAATAAGGGGCTGATCAGTTAGTGGTTACCATGACATTATTCGGACATAGCGAAACGTTTTCGACATGTGAATGTGCATGTTAAGCTTGTCAACGGAATATATCAAGAACTTTTTTTTTCATATCTTACACAGCGCCTCTCCTAGAGATTATATTAAGGTGCTGATGAAAGTTTGGTGACCATGACAGTATTCTCAAGGTAACTGTGAACATTTGTATTTTTCGGCATGTGAACTTACATTCTAATCTTTTCAGCAGGATAACTGAAGAACCATTCACTGAAATTTCATCACATCTTCCACAAAGCACCTCCTAGGGAAGACACAGGGCTGATTAGATTTTGGTGACCTTGACATTATTCTCAAGGTCGCAGCATAACATGTTAAGCTTGTCAAAGGGATCGATATCACAAGAAGTATTGATTAGATTCTCATCATTATCTTACACTAATGACCTTTTTAGGGAAGATCCAGGGCCCAATCAACTTTGCTGATCTTGACATTATTTGTTAATAATGCATTATAATATCCATAGAAAAAAATTCAACTGGGGTATTTAGAGAAGGAAATAACATAATGAAATTAAAACACCCACTTGCAGTTCAATCATTCTGGTGTGATCAAAACAGAGATGGAATATTGTCGTCCTCTTGTATTCATGCAAGGTTTCAGAAAAGCATTCAATTCAATGACACAAATCATGTCTGTATCACCGAGATTTTGACACAGCCTAATCCCGACTTGACTGGACAACAAGCAGTGTAAGCAGTGCATGTGCAGATTCATAAGAAAGGAGTAAATAAAAAACTGTTATTGGGAAGTCATTGAGCAATCTATAAATATGTTTAATTTCATTAAGATTTATTTTTTGTTCTTTTTTTTTAAAGTAAAAAGTAAGACTCAATGGGCTCAGATTGATTAACTCAAACAAGCTTCAAACTTACAAAACCGTTATTGTAACCAGGAATATTATCTTGCTTACTCAGTCTTACTTTAATGGTATTTTCTCGGAATTCGGAATTCAGGAATGTCATTATTGGTTTTTTGATGTAAAATCATGCCCACCTACCAGTTTATCTATATGTTCAACACCATTAATATGAATTGAATACACACATGGACGTAAAACTTACTTCCCTGTAATGTGATCCATTCTAAGACACCCATGTATGACCAATGCCGCAATTGTCAAATGTCAATGATTAACATTATTTGTTTTGTACATCATCATATCTCAATGAATGATATATGTCGTTAAATTAACTTCCATAATGGCTGCTGGTAACATTCTCAAGAACCAAGAGTAATTATTTTCACGCCTCTTAATTCTGTGTTATTCTACGTTTCACAGATAGAAAGGAAGTAATTATAAAAATATATGTTATTTTGTTAATGGGGTTATACATATGTATCTAACTTACGTACAGATATGTGTACAATGCATGGGAAATGCTATATCATGTATCCCTGGTTACTTAAGTAGTCTCAACATTCTTGACACCATCCGAAATCACCGATATTTGGACACTTTTAACTCTAGCATTTTACTTTACAGCTAGCATTGTATCAATATGTAACCTAATGGGCCTCCAGAGCACAGGGAATCCTTTACTGTTACACATTTTTAACTATAACAATTATATCAAAAACGTTTTGGATAAGAAACTGAATTATTTCTGAGAATTTCAGATTTTGAACTTTTATAGGAATTTGCGTAACAATATCATGCTACTTTCAGTATTAAATATGTTCTATGCTTGAGTGCCTGGGTGGCTCTCACATGTGCAGGCTTAAGTTGTCAATGACATCCAGGTGGTACCAAATGATGAACCATTAATTGCATTATAATTATTATAAGTAGTATTATAGTGGTTGCATATATAGATATTATTACACGAGGAAGTGTGTCATATGATTTTTAAAGAAAAGCGTGTGGACTTTACTTCCCAAAGAGAGGGTCATACACAATTTTCATAAAAGTAACATGCCACAATTTTTAGTGTAAAACTTTTCGTTACATCCATTCTGTTCCATTTAAAATCTCTTGCAACATCTTCACTGACATCATGAATAATTATACTATGACAATATGGCATACGACAGTATGAGATGTCCCAGTGAGACCTTAGTTCTTAGGGAATCATAATGGAGTCATCACAGAGTCTTAATGGAAGTCATAAGGGAGTCATTAAGAAGTCATAATTGATCTTAAGGAAACACCGGTAAGGTCTTAATATAGTCACAAGGGGTCCATAGATGATATATAAGGGATGTATATAGGGAGCCATTAATGGTTTAATAGCATAAATTTCACACCTTAGAATTCTATATACGAATCAGAACTCTTTTACCATATATGAGCCAGACATACAGACGAATAATCGCATTGAGGTATAACTTGTATGATTTTCAAATTTCTGGAATTTAAAGGATATATGTAATGAGATTCGGAATCATTAAAATGAGATGTCAATTTTACAATTGCTCGATTTTAAATTACTGAAATCGGCACATACATTACTTATATACAGCTTTTTTAAAAACTAATTTAGACTAGAATGGAAATCTGCGGGGGTGTGGTCCCTGAAGCGATCACTTGTTCAAGCGATCAAGTTGGATTTAGACCTGAGAGGGTATTCAATGTATTTTCATTAAGCTAACTTAACGTTAATCTATCATAATTAGATGTGCCTTCTGCGATTTAGAGATTCTAGCTTGGAGGAAATAACTGATTGTGAGCTGATGTCCGATAGATATATCCTGGACCTACACCTTTAGCTGAAGAGTTGAAATGTAGATGTACACAACATGAGCTTTCACATTCCAAATCTTTGGCAAAATATTATATTTTTAACATGACAACAAGCAGTTTTGAAACGATTGTTTATAATGAATAACGAAATATAGCTTTTTACATATTACAACGTGTATGTAGTTACGTGTTTTGTAAATTTTTAATCTCAACAGCCTATACTGACTTTGAATTTCTTTGCATTTTTGCTAGAAAAAATATACATCTGCAACAATCCACAGAATTTGAACAAATGCTTTTGATTATTTTGGTGTGCTAGGACGATTATATCAAAACAAAAATGTGAGTACAAAGAAACTGTCACTTCTCACCTGCCTTGAACTATTCTGAACTCTGTCAACACACTGAAGTTTCCACAGCATTCATTTGTAGCCCTCGATAAGATTGGGATGAGTATTTCTTAAAGGAATAGAGAAACAACTTCACAGTTATTTTCGACAGTAATGGTTTTAACGCATCAATAATAAATTCCTTCAATGCGTTTGCAAAAGTGTGGACAATCAAACTTTTTAAAAGTAGAAATATAGGAATGATAATGACAGTATATTGCATCTGATCTAAATATATGTAGTATCATAATAGAATCCAAACTTAAAATGTGTGCTGTGATGGGTAAATGTAAAGAGCGGAATATTGTTTTACCCTTGTATACCAGGTTTCAGGAAAGGATGAGTTCAATTCGACGACACACATCATGAGTACTGATTCGAATGATGGAGTTGAACAAGAACAGTCTCTGTCACAGAGGACTTGACACAGTCTAATCCCCACTGGACCAGGTGACACGAGTTTCATGTAAGCACTGGAGATACACAATGTAATGTAATGTAATGTAATAAGGACATGTTGTTTGGAAAGTATCCAAGCAATCAGTAAATATGTTTTAATTTGATCTTTAAGGGCATCCTGTGTTCTTTTGAGCAAGTCTATTGCCTCAGTCTCAGTTGGGAGGGAGGTCAAGCCGTCGTCGACGTAAAAGTTCTTGTGGATGAAGTAACTCACATCTTCTCCATATTCTGAAGAAGAGGATTCTGCAATTCTTCTTAGTCCATAGGTTGCCACAGCTGGCGAGGATTTGTTTACAAACACATGTACTCTCATGCGGTACTCTATCATATCTAGTTGGGGGTCATTTTCACTGATACCAGAAGAAACGAAGAAAGTTTCTGTACTGTTCGTCAACTTTGAAGCAGTAAAACATCTTTTCTATATCGCCCATGATAGCGATGCGTTCTTTCCAGAATTAAAGAAGAACATGTAGGAGTCTGTTCATAAGGTCAGGGCCATGCAGAAGGATGCTATTCAAGGAAAGTCCTTCGTAAGCGGCAGATGCATCAAAGACACCTCTTATTTGTTCTGGTTTTCGGGGATGCCTTACTCCAAACAGAGGCTAATACCAGACTTGCTAGTATCATCAGCTTGAGTCACTTCTGATTGTCCGAACGATATAATATTGTCCTTGAATTCAAACACATGTTTTTTCTAATCTGCATCCTTGAGGAGGTTATTGTGTAGAGCCTTCGATTTCTGTTGTGCTTGTGGTCTGTTGTTCGGGAGAGAAGGTCTTGGATTGCGCAGGGGTAGAGGAGTGGTCCAGCTTCCTCCATCAGTCCTTTGTATTTCGCTGTCCATGATTTCCAGGAATTGACGATCTTCTGTTGACAATCCAGGTTTATTGTGGTCTCTCGTGACCTTGAGGATATCATTTTCATGCTGTTTTTTAGAAAAATCTTCTTTGATCTGGAATCTGCTGGAACATGGCTTCAAAAGAGTTGGATGGCCATTATCCATGAGGTAGGTTTTGTTGACATTTACTGTGTTGGTGGCATGTTGTTTTCCGAGACAGGTTTCTACGATCACTACCCAGCCAAGAGGGAGTATCAGGGCGTATGGTGAATGCCCTGGACCTATACGTTGTTCTTTCACATCCGTCATATTCCGACCGATCAGCATGAGAGTTTCTGCTGGGTCATCTAGGGGAGGTATACTGTCTGCTATGTCTGTCAGATGCTGATGATACTGAACAACAGCAGGTGTAGCAATTTCTGTTTTGAAGTTGGGGATGTCGTTACACTCGATGAGTGTTTGCAGGTCTAGTGTACAGTCACCTGTAATAGATTGTACTTGGAATCATTTGGCTCTGCGTCCAGAGGTTTGCATGACGCCAGCACACGTAGACAAGGAATATGGAATCTTCTTGCTTTTGATATTCATGAGATTGAAGAATTTCGGTGACGCTAGGCATGACTTGGTTTGATCATCTGTAATGACGTAAAGTTTTACTGATCTCTTGGGATTGTTCTTTGGATTGACCCTTAGTAACAGTGTTTGGCCAAATGATTTTCCGCTGTAAAGATCGTTGTCGCAAATCTCAGTACAGTTTGATGAGACTTTTTAATCTTCTTTCTGGTGTCTATCTATGAGCGTCATTTATTCAACCCATGTTTGTTTTGTCATGTGAAGCGGCGTGATGTGTTTACCTCCACCCTCCCCACACTGTGGTTCCGCTTCTTCGCACTCACTGGTCAAATGTTTCAGTTGACAACATTTGAAACACAGGCCTTTACTTTTCATAAAGTCTATCTTGTCTCAATAAGGTTTGGATTTGAACGAGACACAGTCCACTAACCAATGATCAGTGTTGTGTAGAGGACATCTGCTTTCTACAGCTGTGTTCTTCACATTGACTCTTGGTTGGTAGTAGTTCTGTTGTCTCCTCGGTATGACTGCTGGAGTGTTGAGCAGTCGACCAGGTGAAAAGCTGGGATCATTGAATGAATTTCACGAATTCTGTGAAAGGTGGGAAGGTCACATGATGATATTCTTTGTATTTGAATGTTCTGAATTCCCATCTGTCTCTCATATAAATGGGTAGCTTGTTGACTATAGGAGAGCTCGAGAGTCAAAGTATGCCAGGTGACAAGCAAATCTGGGATTGCGTTTGGTGCTTTCGATTTCTGCAAGTAGATCATAAAGGTCGTACAGTCTTTAGTAATCCTGAGAGTTGATGTTTGAGAAGAGGTTAAGTCTTTTTCTTATTGAGAATAGAATGCTCTCTGGGCTGCCGAATTTCTCGTCAAGTCGTTCCCAAGTCAATACGGAGGCACAACTCAGGGTCATTTATGTTGGATCTGCGAATGTTATTTATATGCTTCAATGATTTCTGACCAAGCCAATTCAATAGCAAGTCTTACTCTTCATTTTCATTCCAATTCACTTGCTTGACTACTTCCTTGAATGAAGTTTTCCACATGGTGTATGATTCAGGTGAATTGTAAAACTTTGGAAAAGTCTGCAAAGTTCTTTCCTGAGAAACATTTTTGAAACATCATGTTGAGACACATATGGGGCTGCATGTGGGTTTAAAGGAGTGCTTGAGTGTTTGTACACAAAAGTGTCTGGATCTTGAACCAGTTTAACAGAAGGTATGTTTAAGGGTTGGTCGTAATATCCCTAATCTTTGTTGTACTGCTTTTCTATTTGGTCTACGTATTTCTGTGTTCTGTCTTGAGGGTTTTCAAAAGGAACATCCATCTTCGTCTAGTGATCTGACTTCGGCTTTTTAGGACTGCACAGAGTGTTTGATGTTCAATTATGGTTCTTTCTGCTTCAATTATGGCTTGTTTCTTCATAAGTTCTGATTCCTTAGTCACAAACTCAAGAGCAGCTTTTGCCCCTTCAGATTTAGCTTTTGTAGCAGCAATCTTCACAGATAGTTTATCATATGTCGCTTTACAGCTTTTAGAACGCCTTGTACTGGATGTAGAGAGTTCCTCCACTAAATTCAATATCAAATTGTCAATCTCACTTGTGATCTTATTAAACACTTTTTGCACATGATTTCTGATCTTTAAGTTAATGTCATACTCAATGTCTGATCCATCAGTACCAGTTATTGACAAAAATGTCACATGACCAATAGAAAGTTGGTTATATTCATGATAACAATTGTTCTAATGTTCTCTACATTTCTGCAACTGTTTCAAGTCTCTTGTACACTGCTTCACACTTTCAGTCACTTGTAAACTCACGGGCAAAAGAAACGTCACCACATTTTGAAAACAGTATAAAATGAAATATTGATGTCGGAGAAAATAGATTTTGTATGTATTTGGTAGCCACATGTTTTCTTAAGAAATATTCACAATTTCATACATCAGAGTATGCAATTTTTATTTTTACAACTGTTCAAATTGACATGGGGTGCTAAAATCGTTTTTTAAAGATGTTTTTGGCCCACAATATTTAGTATTAAAGTTTAAAACATTGAAAAAGTAGAAATTTAATTAACTTAAGATATCCTCGACATAAATAACCTTCTTTGATTTAAATTTGTTGACGCGTCTTTACTGTAGGACGTCTCAAAACAAGCCAAAACTGGCTTTTTGAGGCTTCTATCTCGTCTAGTTAAGGAGATTCCAAAACGACCATTTCTTAAAACTTGTGTTTCTCAGAGTTATGAATAGATAATGTTTTGAAAATTCATATTTAGTATTGTTGGGTTCTGAAGACATGGTGAAACGCTTTTTCAGTCGCATTTCGCCCGATGATTGAAATATCTTGTATTTTGTATGGGGACGTTTCTTTTGCTCGTGAGTTTACTATTTGGTTTTCTAGTTTTTTCTATTTTGATTCTTTCAGGCTTTTCTTGTTTTTTTCTGATGACATTTCTGTATTTTCCTTTACTTCTTGATCCATTCTGTAGTTTTACAGTTGGTCAGGTCTTTTGTCTGTACTGTGGCCAGTTATTCGTAAATAAAGATGCACAGCCAGTTTATCATGATCTTGTTTATTCCAAATTTCATGCTTCATGAATGGTGATTTATACAATAATGATTTTGTGATGATTTCTTTCTACAGTAGTGTGTAGGTGTTTGTGGTAAAAAAGCTGAAAGATACAATAAAGTCTAATTACTAGAATGAATTACATTTCCAGAGTCACATTCTTTATAATAACATAACTTAGATAATTTCTATAACAAACATGCAATATTCTATGATTTTACAAATTTTACCTTTAAAAAGGGCGCCCTTTTGACTGAACCGAATTGATTTGAAACAAAAATAAGCTTATTTACTGATAAATACACATTTAAATAGGACATGCATTCTCTCTAATACAAATGTAATCTGTGTCGTTAATTCTGTAAAATGCTTGGATAAAGATGTTCTTGTAAACATGACCATGCTTTAACATAAAAAATAATCTCTTTAACTCCTATACAAAATATCTCCAAGGGGAGTTAATCAATTCTCCAAGAGGAGATAATCAAGTGGAGTGAAGTGTCGTGAAACCCCTTAGTGGTAACAGAACCGATGGGATATCTTCACGACCCAGTTGTCTACCTATGACGTCAACTTGTTTGATTCCTTGTCCAATGAATATTAAATAAGTTTACCTGTTCCATTAAGGAGATACATGTCAAGTTAAGCGTCCCTTAATCTCACAGTCTTGTCCACACAATGAAGCCTCACTTAGGCCTGTTTTCGTTGTCCTAAGTTTGTCAACCATGGAAGGTTAGTATGATCTGTCCTTCAAGATTAAACCTCAATATTAATTAATCAAATGTTTTATTGGGTTATTAAAGGGACACCCACTGTGTTGTTTGGGTCTGATATATGCCAAACATAATAAAGGGTTGACGTTTATCGAGAAGTACTGACTGTTTTTAAAAAAAAAATCATGTTTATGATAGTGGACTCAGTATAGTTATGACATGAAGGTAAAAGTATTGATTTCTGATCGAAAACTAGACAATGCACAGAGTTGGCATATGACACTTAGTTACACATAAACATAGTTTATAGTTTAGAAACTGGTTTGGAAATGCTTATCAGAGTTTACCCAAGTATTTCTGTTAAAAGGAATATTTGTGGAACAATAATCTGATATAAGGCTCATTGCATTTATATTTACATTTGAACAGAATGGGCTTTTGTTGCAGCATTTACCGTGATCAGTGTATTGTAACAGCATTTGCAACAGTCAAATTTCACTTAGCTTTCATTTTTTGTTATCTTGTTCTTTTAAAGGGGCGGTGTGTTTGTATATGTGATTGCAACTGATGTGGATGTAATGAAGAACAAAGTAATGTAAATATTTGGAGAATATGAATAACTTTGAAATGCTGTGTAAGAAACAACTCCTGTGATCCTTCCATTTACTGATCCTTTCTGTGTTATAATGTCTCGCTTTCGGCATTTGGAAAGGGCTTTATCTTTATCTCTTTGTAAAATACTTAAATGTCTTAACTAGCTTCTACAAATACAGACCAAGAGAAGCATACATCTGATACAATAATATATGACAAAGCCGGCAATTTGACTCTTGCTTTATCTTAATCATTATAATTATGTTAAGTAACTAGCTGATAAACTGTTTCTTCTCGTAATATCAGCTGCAGACTTGAAAATGGCTGTGCTTATCACTTGAAGTATCATTTATATTACCAGTTTTATTTGATATTTCAATCCTCTAACGTTAATACCATAGTTAAATTTCTATGAAATAATGTTAATACGGCTTAAAACATGTTTTGATGTCTCAAATAAGTGCAGATAGTGTTGACTGAATCAATTTCTGTTTGAAAGGGACTGTTCTTAATCCCTGCCATACTTGTGATTTGTCTATTCAACTAATCATTTACTTCGACTTAATGATAATAATAACAAATCGTAAGTCATTACTTTAATGACAAACGCTCGATGTACAATAAGTAAATGTTTCTCTGTATGTGTATAGTTAACAGACAAGCAATCATACATATTGCTTATTATCAACCACAGACTTATTATTAATAACCCTGCCGTAAACTTGTAATTCTCCAATTCAAATAGCAGTCGATGGTGTGTAAGTCAGTGTTTTGAATATTATTTCATTCTTGATTGCCACTTGATATTTAAATTGAATCAGTGGTTTTAATAATAACATAAATAACGACAATACGATAATGCTTGTATTGTCCGATAAGAGAATTCATTTGACAACAAATATGTTACATATAAACTTAAAACAGACAGTAGACACTTCCAATACATGAACATGTTTGCAGTACTAGCTCTGTTGTGTATCTGCACTGCTTTCCATGTTTCCCCTGGTCCTGTGGGAATCAGGCTTTGTCAAGTCCTCTGTGACAGAGACTGTTCTTGTTCCTCCCGGATGTACGATTCACTACAGATGATTTGTTCCCTCCAACTAAACTCATCAATCCCTGCAACGTGGAATGGGCTGGTAATCAATTATTCTATTTGTTCTGTGCCTCACACATCAAGTACGATATTAATTTATTAAATTTATTTAAATTTCGTTATTGAAATTTTATTGTAGGTATGTTTTTTTATATTTCTACTCCAATGGCATGTTTGTCCAGATTGACACATGGTCGATTTCAACAGAAAGGTTACACAACATTTTTTATCGAATATCATTTATTAAGAAAAGTGGTTTAGTTGAGTGAGTACATTGCATCTTTGGCAGTCAGAAGATTCGTGCAACATACAAATTACTGTATTCTTGTTAATATTAGGATATAAGAACATGTAGTTGTTGTTACAGTGTTTATGTATGATAGTGTTTGTGAACAGAGTGTACCTGTCATAGTTGATTACTTCACAAATAATTCCCCAAAGACGTATATTTTATCTTTAGTTGTCAATGCTATATTTTCCTTTACTTACAAATCCATTTTCTAACTGCAAATGTAAGAGCATTGCAATCTGAGATCAACTGTACGGTGTTAACCATTGTGGATGTTACATCTAAATGGAGCACCTACACGTTGCCTTTCAATGTGAGGGAAAAAATGATTTCATATGAGATAGAAATTTATAATGCTGAAGAACTTGACTAATTTCTGTTT
Organism: Gibbula magus; assembly: GCA_936450465.1. Classification (NCBI taxonomy): domain Eukaryota; kingdom Metazoa; phylum Mollusca; class Gastropoda; order Trochida; family Trochidae; genus Gibbula; species Gibbula magus. The sequence continues at coordinate 80,027,664 of OW388295.1, read as the reverse complement.
GGTATACTTGGGAAAACAACACGTGTTCGAGGGTTTTACTCCCCCTCCTCCTCCCCTGCCCCCTTGTTAGCTCCAGGATCCTCTACGAAGAATATTCTAAATGTGGAGGTGTATAAATGTTATTGGGAACCGACTAACCAGACACTTTTTTTTATTTATCACAATATATAATTATCTTGTGATTAAGAGGATGTTTCTATATTTCTTTAAGAAATGCACATCCGAGTCTTGTCGAGCACTCCAAACACATGCAGGACAACTTCACTGTGTCACAAAGTATCCGAAAAAAGTCTCCGGACTGGTGAGTACTAATCCAAAACAGTTGCGAATTTCTTCAAATTCCTCAAAGTGTTTGCTAGGCTAATAACTATATTGAAGAATATCTACCATTATTTAAGGTGAATTTGTTGATTTTTAAGGAATGTTTCCTACACAATGTAACACCCCAAAACAGCCCCGTAGGTAAATAGTTGCAGTATAATATACCAAGGACCCTGTCTCACCTTCCTTCAAAAAACATTTGTATCCGATTCTTGTGAAAGTGTACACTAATCGTTGTCATTACTTGGAGAGTTGCAATGTCGAAACACAAACGAGTTGATAAATTTTTAAAACATTTTTTAAACAAATTTCTGTATTTTCTACATTTTCTAATCAGGGTTTTAAGTTTGTCTGACCAATTGCTGAAAAACATTTATTCATCTGATTCTTTTCACAAATATCTACAAGCCCGGGAGAGTTGAAGTGCCTTATAACAAAAACAGTTGTGATTTTGTAAATAGAAATTTCTGTAGTTTCTGCTTATTTTCCTTTCCGAGATCTAAATTTGTCCCACATATTGCATAACAGCTTTTCATCAGATTCTTTACAAACTTGTCACAAATCTTCAACACTTCTACATGCATATCTTTATTTTTTCAAGAAGAGACACATTTGTTGTAGACAGGACATTGATTGAGAAAAACATATATAGAAAATTCACGAGTATCAACATCTAAGATTGACATTGGGTGACAGTGATTTGTCATTTTTGTTTTGAGATGAAGACAGATAGGCGTTTTCTCACAACTGTCTTTGTCTCTGATCATTTTTTTGCAGAAACAAGAGAAGAGGACAATCAGCCGCATGGACAAAGATTCAAAATACACAAACATCTCACTGTCTGATGAAGGAATAAATGTACGTTCAACTAAAGAGGTTATAGCCAAAGTGACTCAGATGAAATATAATCAAATCACTGGTTTAACAGTTGACCATTGCGACCTGAATATAGTAATTACCTATATTGCGCGTCTTGCAAGGGTCATGATCATGGCCAGTAACTGTGTGAAATCTTTTTTGCACAGCGACAAAAACGTGACTGTTTCTGCAATATCGTATATCCACTTAATTTGGATTAACAGAGCAGTGAAGATTACCTTAAGTCAGCCAGAGAAGACGTCACGTCCCTCCTTGACACAACTTATAAAGGACGGCAGGGAGTGGTACGATATGAAGGTGCACAGTACATCGGGAGCTGTTGTGCTTGATGCTATTCCTAAAAACTGATAAGCAGATGAAGTGTCTTACTCTCGATTGGAATTGATAACAGAGGAAAATTTTCTCGACTATTTCCGAGTAGGAGACACTACACTGAACAGCTCCTGCGGTTATATGTTTGTTTCAGCGTTTCATTCATTCTGTCATGATATGTGATATTTCACTTTTACAAGAAGTGATGTTTCTCGGAGTAATAAAAAATACACAGGATTAACAGCGTTTATTCATTTATCACATTATGTGATGTAAGTCTCTTTCATATATATTTTATAATTAAATTGTAGTTACAAAGTAGTGTTGTTGAATCATGTACTCGTTATCATCTGTACATTTTAATATGTAAATATGTTACATATGTGTATATGTGTTATTGCCAACAACGCTATTAGGGATTTGGGAATGTTCTCGTTTGTGAAGAGTAGCACATTAGATGTAGTGTAATAGTAACAGAGAAGCCCTTTTACAAGTTTCCAGAAAGTTCTATTGACAGCGGAGTATTCTGAGGACTTGTGAGCAATATCATGGTTCAACTAGAAAGATTATTATTATTTCACCTTTTTATAGTACAAAGTCATACATAAACAAATAGCTGAACAATCAACATAAAGTCGTGTAATTTATAAGCGTGATCTTCGGGAAGAACGTAATCATTTGTAACAACTGATTTAAATCAATCAACTAACAATACTGCTCTGAAAGGATAGGAACCCCCGGGTTCCTTATCCTCTAAATTAGCAGTTAAAATGTAAGAGTAATTTAATGACCTATTAAAAATAAATAGGCATTTAAAACATCGAAGGCATATCACCAATCAATCAAATATTATGGTTAAGTGTCTCACAAAATGGATCCTACATCAAGGTCAAGGTCACATGGTCAAAGGTTATAACCTCAGTGTGTGACATTGATAACATAAAATTTTCAAATGCTGACCAATTAAAAGTTAATGTCAGTCTGAAATTGAAAAGTTGAGCGCTCTAATTCAAGGGCCATAACTCGGGAAAGATCAATCCAATCGGTCCCAAAAATGTACATGAGTATCACTGATGTATTTCCAAAACATGTGTAAAGTTTAAACTGTGGGAGCAGTACCGTTTTCAGGGCGGACAGACAGACGGGCTGCGCCACAACATAAACCTACGAATTCACCGTTTACGAATCCACCTACGAAAACACTGCATCCCCAATGTTACATTTTACGATTTAGTTATCACTTATTAACAATAACATTGAATCACTTGTATTTCATTAGATGGTAGCATATCTGAGATCACGATAAATCAGCAGCATTTCACTGATTGACATTGTCGGTAAAAAATAATATTAGGAAACAAAACCGATGGCCAAACAAGTTAATAGTTAATGTTAGTGACGCCCAAATAACAATCGTCAATTACTACGAGTTCAATATGGTTCGTTGTTACCCAATAGCTTGGCTGGTTGTCGGTTTTGGATTACATTCAGACTCTAATCGATAGTAAAATAATGTTTTCAATAAAATGTGGTTATTCAAATCAAATAAAAAGGCATTGTATCAAAACAGAACTGTTTGCTATTGAAGACTTTCGCCACTCTGACATTTCAGCAAGAGTGTCAATAAATGTAAGAAAGTTACCTTATAAACGTATCCAAACGGACAATATGAATATCTAAATGCACATAAGACACAAATTGAAAACCTATAAATCAATCAATCACAGAACTTGGAAACAGAAGATGGTCAAATGCTAATTAACCCTATTTCAGCAAAAATCTTTTCGCAATGGCAAGATAGAAAACCAAATAGTTATGATGATTTTACACTGAAATGAATTTCATTGGTACATTATTTAATCCAATGTTTTTATTGGATAAATTGATAGAGACAAAAGGTTCATGTTGTTACAAGACAGGAAGTGGAGTGGCGCCGACTAATCACTGCTTGCACCTGCTTGTGATTACAGGTGTTTTGACATAAGACAGACAGACGGACAAAATTAAGGATTCAGCCTTATTGTTATTGGCGTGTTTATTATTTCAAGATCTTGTTAACACGACTTCGGCAAGAATGATTCCAGCTGTTGCAGTGAAACTTTACAGGCTGATAGCCCTTACTATGTTGTTAAGCAGCGAAGCTTTTGGGCCTAAATGGTGCAGCCATCTTGGGTCAAGTTCGAATCCAAATGTCAATTTTTATCAAGGGAAAAAACAAAAAAATGCAGCTGGTGACTTGCAACTTTTTTAAAAGATGCGCAATAACCATGCGAGAACAAAAGTAAATCATGACGAACGTGTAAGTCACGTGGTTTCGCCGCAATCTTGATTTTAAAAACTGTTTGAAATCTTCGGACCCCATGGAACTTTGACTATCTTCTCCTCTGAAGATAAAAGTTCAAGAGAGCTGATATTTGCACATAATGTAGCTGAGGCATTGTATATATCGGGAATCCCCTCGCGGGTACTAATTCGTATTACTTTTTTCACAGTGAGTACTTGAAATCTGACAATTTTGAAAAAAGTGTTAATTTCAAACCTCAATAGCTGGAAAACTAAACAAGATAATTTCACAAAACTTGCACCAACATATGGGCAACAACATTCCCAATCGATTAGGCTCATTTTCGAAAAAAATGAAAATGTGATAAATTTTCTCAGTTTTGAGGGTACGCGTCTTTAAAAATAGCTAATTTAGAAGCTGAAACACTGCTGTTTATACGAATCTATAAATCAAATTTCTACATTGAACTGTTCACGGGTTACAGCATTTTAAAAATTGAACTTTTTAAAAAAGGAATTTTCGGCCTTTTATTCTAAAGGGACACAACTCTGTCGGAAATCGCTTGATAAGTTTTTTTTTTCTTGCAATATGTTTTACATAGGAACCTTTTCATCTCCACTACAGAACATTATCATATAAAAGTTAATAGCTTGGGCACAATGTCCTCAGTTTGAAAGTAAATTTACAAAATGTAAATTCGACGATTTTGCGACTTTTTTAATAGCCATTTTCTTTGGAGAATTTTTGTTCTTCACTCAATAAAGATACAAACAATATTTATGTATTATTTCAAAGGGATAAGATATCATATAGACATTTTTTTCAAACATGGACCTATAACGGTTTTCACGTGAGAGTCCATTAAATATTGACTTTTATTAAAATCGTCATTTTCAACAATCTTCAAACGTACACACCTGCTTAACTAAATGAGCTATTTACGCATAATTAACACGATCATATGAACAATTCCAAGAGCAACAACTTTATGTTGAACCCTTTCATAAAAAAATTGAAAGTTAAGCTTCATACATCGTAAACGTCGTATAGGGGTCTGAAAATGAGCATTTTTTAGTATTTTCTTAAATATTCAAAAGAACATAACCTCTTAATTATGTATACAATGTAAATGATGTTAACATCTTCTAAAGCGGAAATTAAAGCACAATATTTTCTATGGCACACCTTAGTATAAAAATATTAACTGTTTATCATAATCATGAGAAACGTAATGTCGGGGTCAATTAGTGTGTGGCTTTTCCATTTTCACTTAGAGACATAGGCAAAACTTTCAAAAAAAATCTACAGACTTGCAACTTGTTTTGAACGATGCACAATGTAAATAACATTCAAAATAAGTGTCTCATTTATGCACTGAATCCTTTTATCATCACTTTTGACTATATTTTTATTTACATCTCACTTGTGATTACAGCGTATGCAAATATCATGATAAATAATATACAATAACATACACGACCAATCGCTCAGCGAATTATGAGAGATGGATTGAAATGTGTAGTGTATACAGTGTAGTTAAACAAAATATACATATAGAATTTAAAATGGGAAATTACTAAGCTAAGAGTTACTTGTACAGGGAATAACGTCGGTGTTCTAAAATGTTACTGCAGGTTTTGACAAGACAAAATATTAAAATCCTAACATGTAAAAATACGGGCAAGTTGTTATGAAACTGGTTAAAATAAAAATTCTGGCCATTTTAAGACACAGCGATATAATAAATCCGTTCGTAAATGAGCGTAAAAGGGACGAGAAACATGTGCTTGATCTTCCACATAGCCAGGGCAATTAAAACAAAGACGATCTTCTACGGGAATGCGATCATATCTTCCAGTCTGTATTCTTAAAGGGGCGACACCACATCTAAATGTGGCAGGTGCGCTACGTTGTTGTCTCGACAGGTTTATATTGACATACTTTTCACATTCATATTGCTTTTTACTTTTTAAAAGTGACATAAGTCCTTAGTTTGCTGTGTTTTCAACTTTTCAGCACTTCTTCCCAATTAGACTTGAAGTTTGTCACTGACCTAACTCGCCATGGTCAGACAGTAGCTTAATTGCTTTGTCTCCAGGATCAAAGCAAAAACACAGACCAGTAAAAACATGTCATAGAGTGAAAATATATTTTGATAGCGATAGATAGAGCAGTATATGCGAGCAAAACTTCCGTCTTTGCCAAATGTTATGACAGCAGTCATGCGGATTTGTTACAACATACTGTAAATTAGCTCAAAATGCACTCAAATTAAGCAGGTCCCAGTCAGTATAACCATATGAAATCGCTAGTTGAATAGTTGAGTGAAAATTTGGGTTGATTTGATGAAGATTTATGTCTTATATGGGCTGTTAAAAAGTCTGAATCCACAAATATGCACTCTTTCTTAAAAATAGGGGGAAAGCTTTAATTCTCTGTTCATCCCTCCAACCCTTAAATTCGGCATAATGATTAAATCTTGTTAAAAATTCCTTGGCGCTGCTATGATCACTCCCATCAAAATTATCTGGAAGTAAACTGTGCTCGCCCATTGTGTCAGGTGAACCGTTCAAAATAGTCACTGGTTCTGGACTGAGAGACAATTCAATATCTCCGTAATTCTCAAAATTTCTATTTTCTCGGCCTACTAAATCCTCTGCCGTTTCTGCTACACTTGCACCGTGTACTATATTTTTACATTCAATCCTACTTACTGAATGAATCTCAGAATCCAAATTATCTCTTAAATGTCATCAACAATTGTTCTGTCAAAGTTTCCTAGTTCACCTCGAGGAGATATAAATTCCGCCTCACCCTCACTATCCGATACTTCACTTAAATTACAATGTCCTAACTCGTCATTGAATTTTACTTCATCTACGTCCTGAATGTCTGTTCCTCTCTGTGTCGTATTACATTCTAAATTATCCTGTAACTGTAATTCTTCCGTCTTATCATCTGTGATATTTATCTTATGTGCTTTCTCGCTATGTGGCGTTAAATTTTCAATATCAAATTCTGCAATTCCCTGACATTTATCCTCAAAGTGGACTTCCTCAAAACTGACCTCAGGTGATATGGGATAATTAAATTCTTTTTGGAATATAGTCCCTTTCAACTTCTTTACAGAACAAGCATTTTCTAAATCCTTTACTTTTAAACTAGCTGATTTTGATCTAGTATTTCCCGAAGGGCCATTTTCGCTCATTGCTTCATAATAAAGAGTTATATTATTTTAATCAACATTATCCATATTCAACGCGTTATTCATTCCTACGCCGTTATCAACTACCGCTTGAAAATCTATCAACCTTTGCCTAAAATCATATAATTCTCGAATGGTTTCCTGAGCTATCATCTGCGTTTGTTGTAAACTTTGTACTTTAAGTGCTAAAGACTCAATTAATATGGTTAATTTCATTAATAATTCCGACCGTTTGACATCGATGCCGTACTCATAGGAAAGACTAGGCATTTTATAAAAATATCTGCTGAATCCATACCCTTATCTTATCAGCGTAACCTATCCGTATCTATATAATCCATAATTTAAAAAGATGAAAGACCCCGCATCTAGCACCATGTTATATTGGGCCTTCCCGCGCCAATATATTAAAAGTAATTACCCTGGGGATTACTCATTTTACTCGCTTGGCTTCTTTCGAAGAGGTACTAACCTTCTATCACAACTTTATCCTAACATTAATAAACACAATACGTTTTTAATATTTTATTATAAAAACATTGACAAGCAATCTAAACATAAATTCATCCTGACCTATGCCTATTTCCTAATCCTAGATATCAATTTTAAGTATATTACCCAAGCGATTCCATTCAATCTCTAGAGTCCCCTCGAAAGTTCCTTCCAGTCGCGACTCTTGTCGGACACCTTCTACTGCCTTGGACTCTGTATCGATCCTCTCTCCTCCGGGCTTCTCCGACTAAATTCTAACGGTCACGCCGTTTTAAAGGTAATCCAAAGACCGCCTATCTACCGATGTTCGGCCAATCATCCTATCCTATTACAACCTTAAACCTGCAGTTCACTGTCCTCTGTGGCAGGAAGACATTTCTCCTTTTTGACAAATGCCGCTGTCAAATTTAGTGTCAAACCATTTCCGAATCAGTAAATGAATACGTTCTTTTACCACATTAATTCCAATGGTAATCACTTCTGTAAACGACTCTTGTTGTTTCGCCAACCCATTAAGTACTATCATCAATTATATATCAGACATCTGCCAGACCTCGATAAAAACACATTTATCCTTTTTTATACTTTCGTCCCTCTCTTTATGCTAGCTCGCTTTTATACTAAAAATGAATTTAATATTTAAACTTTATCTCTCCATATAACACCTCCCCCCTTTAAACGTAGAGGCGTCCTCGACTCAAGGACGAATGGAATCGATTGAATAGAACCTACAGTAAAAGACGATGTTGGGTAACACCTGGGTAGATCAATGTTCTACCTTACTTCAGTTAAAAAAAACAACGCTAAACCATTGTAAGCGTACAAAGATTTTGCAATTGGATAATTCAGCGAACCCAACATCGACCCACAATGCAAACACATATCAATATAAGCTGAAAAAGAAACCTAACCAGAGATATCATAGTCCTTAGGCACACTAATAACTCATAAACATTCATCAAAGATAAATATCGTAGTCCAATCACGAAAGTACAACACGTTTAGAGTTCATAATCGCGAAGTCTGGTCACTCAAAAAGATGAGAAAAAGTTCACTTCTCAAGGCTCAGTGCATGTCCGTCCGACGCCCTCGACCTCATGTTACGTATTCCAGAATTCGCAGTCAATTTGATATCTGTAGGACAGACCGATAACGCCGAGACGAAAACATCCTGACAAGACAGCGGGGAATAGACATGAAGACACAAGTCTGTACTATACAGATTACACCGTCTAGATCTACGATACAAGAACACAACAATCACCGCTATTAAAACGCTAATCAAAATCACGTGTAATCCCACGCTCGCACTGAACATTGTATGTACCGCTTCTACTCCGCTACTCGTAGACGTCGGCACATTCCATTCGATTTGAGCACGTGCCGTTTCCGGTTGAATCAGTAATGCCAATATGATTAATATGCGCCGTAACTTCATTAGAACCATGGCCATGAGTATGGCAAGAATGGTACAACCGATCGTTGCCACCAACGCTAATACATGATACGCACTATCAAACTCGTCCCATGCTGAATTTGCCATTTCAGAATCATCTGTAAACGTGTCTAACTCATACTCAGATATTTCCTCATTTCGTTTCATTTTCGTTACAATTTTACTTAAACTGGTCTGGTACTTTTTATCGGTACTGCGCAGTCTATCCATAGTTGTGTCATCAAATTTTATATGCGGAATCTTAATAGGATGAGCTTGCTCCCTAGATATTTCTGACCAATATTTACGTAAGAAGGAGCTGTTAAAGAACTGTGACAAAAGCAATAAATTTGGAATTTTCAAATGCGATTCGGAAGAAGATTTCACACAGCTGTGAATTACTGGTCCAAATGCTAGATTTCCCAATCTCACAGCACAGCCACATGGAATTTTATACAAACAAAGCGTACATGCCTTCTTTTTAACAATGCGACCACTACAGGTCAATATAATCTCGTTAATACCACTTATCAGAACAACACCCGGAGACATCTCCATGGCATATGACCTTAAACCATTGGCATTAAATGTCGTAACACATTCATCCTTAACCGTATCAATTTGATTCAAAAACAGTGCCATGCTGCAAGATTTACCTGGGCTAACTATTGGTGCTTTAAATATCGGGCAGTGTTTCTCTTTACCCCCAAAACAGAGCTGAAAATCTACTGCAGAAAACTCTATGAATTGATCTTGTTTTTTGGAAACTGCCAAATATTGAGGTAATTGGATTATTTCAGTTGTATGAGTACTCGACTCATTTATTGGTATACCAAAACTTTGTATCCTATAAACATCAAATAAATGAGGGTAAGACTGAATCGGTACAACTAAGGTTATTAACAATTCTGTATCCGTTCGCGAAAAGAACACTGTATTCTCAGTATAATAAAATCTGACATCAGTGTGGCTGATGTGGAACAGCGGATAAACTTTCTGCATCCTATGCTCAATATCCCTCAATGTCTGTGCTAATTCGGCATAAGGTATCAATATCGGACTTAATCTGCCATGGATGAGTTCCTGTATGCCCATTAGAAATTCATCAATTTCCTGTCTTATAACTGAATGTAATGACAAACGTTCCATTAAACCAGTTAAACTGAAAAATAGACTTTTCTCTAAGTCAAGCCGGCAAGGAGCAGCAATATGAACCTTACCACCGCTCTAATAACAAACAATGTTAGCATGACATGAACAATAGTACCGAGGAGTCTGTCCCTCATGACGATACCGCTTCATGCTGTATCTTTTTACACCTCGGTCTACCTCGTGTTTGATCCTAATGAAGACAACTCCAAACACACCCCTATTTCCAGTTCACACAACACAATAACAAACACTTGTAACAATTAACTCTACATTGTAACTGTAATTAGATTGGCCATCGGAATGAGTGACGTCCCTCATCCGACCGCCACTCCAGTCATATATAGAGTCAATCATTAAAAACTGAATAAATTCACACAACAATAAATATGACAGCTATATTCTCATGTAGGACATCACCGATTTTCCTCTAATCCCACTATTTGTATATACTTTTTAAGGAACCTATTTACGCTTCTGTTTCCTCCTCTTTCGAGCATTTTGTTGTATTGTCTGTGCAATTTTATACGCTTGCACTAAATCCTTCGACACATTCTTACCAGTCTCCCACGTAGGTTGAGAATAATTTTTCCATTTTAACTTAAAAAATGGAATGCCATTTATAACTTTACGCGCAAGAATCTTTTCAACCTCATACACTTCAGGCTGACCCATTTGAATATCACCCCCTTCGTCCGTGCTGTCCGTATCCTCAGATAATAACTCCTCTGCTCCCGCGGCTATGTCCGAAACATCGTCACTTGGCGTTACCTTAGGATCGTAGTTAGTCTGTGGCTTGTCTACTGCACCATTATTATTATTAATTCCATCTGCGAAATCAATTTCACGGACTTCGTCCGTAACTTTATCCTTTAAACCTAGTGTGTCCCGTAATTGGGGATCTATGAATGGTTTCAATCTGTTAGCATGGACTGGAACCTTAAGTAAGACATTATTGTCTACCCTTCTTAATTGATACGTACAGTGTCCCTTTAAGTCGCATGTATAAAAAGGACCAGTAAATCCTGAACTCAATTTTTTTGTTAATCCTTGTTCAACTGTCCTCCTATCCAACCATACTTTATCTCCAATATCATAACTCGGCATTTTGGAACCAGTATCATAATATGCCTTTGCTCTGTCATAAGCCTTAATTAAATTATTTTTAGCTACTTCTCTAGTAACACTTATTAAGTCTGAAATAGCTTCAACTCTCTGTTGTATAGTTTGTGGAAGCCCAGCTGAAACTCCTAATTCTAAATCCACTGGTAAATTTGCTTCTTGGCCAAACGCCAGAAAATATGGACTAAAACCGGTACCTTGAGTATGTGGTGTTGAATTGTATGCAAATGTAACACTAGAAAGATACTTATCCCAGTCGTCCTGTTTCTTGTCAATATAATACTTGAGTGTAACTTCCAAAAAATAATTGAACCGCTCTGAAGCACCGTTGGTCGCCTGATGGTGACTGGCTGTGCGTAATGTCTCTATTGACAACATCTTACATAAATGTGCAAATATTCTACTTATAAACGGACTTCCATTATCAGTTAGCACGGTGTTTGGAACGCCAAATACACAAATAAATCTATCATAAAACAATCCGGCTATTTCTGACGCCTCCAAAGTTTTTAAAGGGAATGCAAGCGTGAACCTGCTGAAACTACATGTTATGATTAAAATATGTTTGTGTCCATTTTTACTGACAGGCAACGGTCCAATAGTGTCCATATGTATCCTATCCCATAATTTACCTTCTATTGGTAATGGCTTCAGTGGTGCGTGACGTCTGCCATAAGCTCTCTTGATTAATTGGCAGTCAGTACAGGTCTGTACATAATTCTTCACATCATCATACATTGTCTTCCAAAAATATTTATTGCGAATGTGCTGGAAAGTTCTGTCTACGCCCTGATGTCCTGCCATCAAATTGTCATGATATGCTGACAACACTCTGTTGACTAATGATTTAGGAATTACGAGCTGTTTTATGCATCGATTAGACCAATTTCCTGATGTTTTAGGGCCCCATATTCGAAATAGCACCTTATCATCTAATATATAATCATGACACAGAGCACGTACGGACTTAATCTCTTTACTATCATAAGTAGAATAATCCTGACCTAAATAATCAATCATAGGACGTAGTAGTGGATCCTTTCTCTGTTCAATCCTAATAGTTTCTACGGGTACATTCACAGTCGCGAGTTCATCCACCTGTGTGTCAGCAGCTTGTTCATCTGACAAATCCGGAACAGGTTCAACATTCTCCTCTTTAACTTTAATTGTAGTCTGACATTTTTCATTTACTGAAAATAGATGGCCTATGTCTTCTAATATGTCTTCCTTCCCCGGTTCCAAATGACAACACCTAGACAGACTATCGGCATGACTAATTGAATTTCCGGGGCGATATTTTATTGTGAAATTGAACTCGCCTAAAAATAATGACCATCTAATAAGTCGTGACGACTTATTACGATTATTTCTTAAGTATTGTAGAGCATTATGGTCCGTCATTATGATAAACTCTCGTCCAGCCAAATATTCTCTAAAATGTTGAATACCACTAATAACGCCTAACAATTCTAACTCCGTTATACAATAATTCTTTTCAGCATGAGACAAACTTCTACCTGCAAACGCTATGGGGTGTTCTCTATCATTTTCATCACATTGTGCCAAAACATACCCTAATCCATTTAATGATGCATCCGTCGTTAAAATAAATGGTTTACTCCAATTGGGAAATGTTAATATAGGCGGTTTCACCAAAGCTGACTTTAATATTTGAAATGCTTCCTCCTGCTCACTTCTCCACTCGAATTGTGTATCTTTTTGCAACAAGGTATGTAATGGATGTGCTATTTTGGAATAATCTTTTACAAAACGTCTATAGTACCCCGATAATCCGAGAAAACCGCGTACCTGCTTCTGATTCTTTGGTACTGGAAAGTCATCAATTTATTTAGTTTTCTCTGAATCAACTTGAACACCATGCTGTGAGAATATATGTCCTAAATATTTTACTTCTTGCGCCGCAAACTCGCATTTACTAGGCTTAGCCGTCAAATTTGCCGCTCTCAGACATGAGAATACTTCCTTTAAATCTTTTAAATGTTGTTCAAATGATGGAGAAAAACAAATTATATCATCTAAATAACACAAAGTCGTTTTCCAATTTAAAGACTTGAACACTTCCTGAATCACTCTCGAAAATGTACAAGGTGCTCCGGACAATCCAAAAGGCATACGGTTAAACTTATAAACACCGTCTGGAGTCACAAATGTCGCTATATCTTGAGATTCTTTTGTGAGAGGAATTTGGAAATAACCCGAAAATAAATCTATGGTTGAGAAGAATTTACTCTTTTTATCTCCCAAACAATCGATAACATCCTCTATTCGCAATAATGGGGCAATTTCTTTAGACTGACTACACCGATTTACCAACCTCAGATCTATCGCCATTCTGAACTCTTGAGCTTTACCTGGTAATTGTTTTTTCTTAACTAATATCACAGGGGAAGACCATGCACTTGTATAATGTGGTTCACATATACCTAAATCTATTAATTCTGTCACCTGTCTTCTAATTTCAGCGCTTGCAGCAGGGTTCACACGGTAAAAACGCTGTCTAACCGGCTTATTTGCACCGACATCAATATTATACTCTAATATGTCACACTTACCCAATTCCGACAAAGACGTAGCAAAACAATCCCTATTTTCTGCTATCAATCGCTTTAATTGTTCTACCTCATTATTATTTAAACTTTTACTGCCAAATTCTAAACCTAACTCTTATATAATTCTATTTACTTCCTCTGGAGATAAATATTTATGACTTCTATCCTGACCTTGACACTTTGCTTCTTGTAACGGATTTATCTGAGTCGTATCAATATGGCAACACACGGCAATTTGTTGTCCTTTGTTTAGTGTGACTGCTTCGTCATTAAAATTCTTAACTCGATAAGTGGCTAAACCTTTTGGAGCGGAAACAACACATCTAGCACCTAAAATATGTAATTCACTTTCTATCCCCGTTACTGGTTCACACAACAAAAATCCTGCACTTGAAAAACTTGGCATGTATACCTGTAACAACATTTCAGAACATGCCGGGACAGAAGTATTATTTAATATTCTTACTGGTATACCGAAATTGTCTGTAGTTCCTACACTACAATTTTCCTGTGAATCCTTGCCAACATGACATCCAAGCATTGGAGGTACACCATCATTGATTGTCATGGTATTATCTTGAAAGTTTAATATGACATTATTCATTCTTAAGAAATCTAATCCTAAAAATACTGGAAAAACTAAATGTTTAACTACGTGAAAGGAATGCGTCATTTGTCTTTCACCCAATGTAAGGTTTATTTCTACCTGTCCCAGAACATCAAAAATCTGATCCCCTATACTGGTTAACTGTTTCACAGTCGGCCTCTGGAGGCAATTCTTAGGCCATAAACCTATCTTTCTTAACATATCCTCCGTAGTTACGGAAATTGACGCACCAGAATCCAACACCGCCTCTACAAAATAATTATTCAGAGTCACTCCGACTTTCATTATACTATTGTTCTCAGCTATTCCAAAAAAATCTTCAGACTGACTCTTATCTTCCATCCTTCTGTCATTCTTTAAGTATTCTTGTCGTGTCTTAAATTTTCTATTTCTGTGGTGTTCATGCCTGTTACTGAATTGACCATACAGTCAACTATTTGTACTCTGCCCTCTCCTATTACAAAAACGTCGAAAATGTCCGACTCTCCCACAATTATAGCAAGTAACCTGATTAGCAGGACAGACATTAGTATGAGATGGCGTGAACTCACCCTGTCCACAGCGAAAACATCTTGGGTAGTGCTCACTCCGCCCCGTCTGGGCAGGACGACGCATTGTCGCTCCTCCGTTCCTGTCCGTCATTGGTCCTTCGAACTGGAACCGTCTATCCTGTTGTCCTGTAAAGGGGCCCGGCTGTCTCACACCTGGCCTGGGACCCTGCCACCACGGCGAGTTGAAGCTGGGACGCGGCCCCCACTGTGTGGTGTAATTCGGGCGTGGCCACCAAGCTTGGTTGAAGTCCGTGTGTGGTCCCCTAGCTGAGTTAAATTGGCGCCTAGGAATACTTACCTCGGTTGATCTTCCACCGCCTCTACGGCCCTGAAACTGATTTGGATTGAACATATTCTGTTTAGTCTCTATTCTATCACATACATTTTCCAAACGTCTAAAACAACCTTGTACCAGCCTGACATTGACGTCGTCCTCCAAGATTGACTCTGCAAGACGCGCAGTTTCAACTGCGTCTGATAACTTCTTTGGTTTCTGGATTATGACTGGAGCTTTGATTCTATTTGGTAACCCATTAACGAATACTCCCATAATGTCGTCTTCCGTCTTGGTTAATAAGGTCGCCAACCTTGTTAATTCCGCAATATATGAATCTAGCGATTCTCCCTCTTTTAATTTTCTAGCCTGAAAATCTTTAATAAGTGTCCATTTGGGCACCTCATGTACAAATTTTTCTTTGAATTTTTCCTCCAAACTACAGAATCCATCTAAAGTATCTAAATCCAAACTCTGAATCCACAAATATGCACTCTTCTTAAAAATAGGGGGAAAGCTTTAATTCTCTGTTCATCCCTCCAACCCTTAAATTCGGCATAATGATTAAATCTTGTTAAAAATTCCTTGGCGCTGCTATGATCACTCCCATCAAAATTATCTGGAAGTAAACTGTGCTCGCCCATTGTGTCAGGTGAACCGTTCAAAATAGTCACTGGTTCTGGACTGAGAGACAATTCAATATCTCCGTAATTCTCAAAATTTCTATTTTCTCGGCCTACTAAATCCTCTGCCGTTTCTGCTACACTTGCACTGTGTACTATATTTTTACATTCAATCCTACTTACTGAATGAATCTCAGAATCCAAATTATCTCTTAAAATGTCATCAACAATTGTTCTGTCAAAGTTTCCTAGTTCACCTCGAGGAGATATAAATTCCGCCTCACCCTCACTATCCGATACTTCACTTAAATTACAGTGTCCTAACTCGTCATTGAATTTTACTTCATCTACGTCCTGAATGTCTATTCCTCTCTGTGTCGTATTACATTCTAAATTATCCTGTAACTGTAATTCTTCCGTCTTATCATCTGTGATATTTATCTTATGTGCTTTCTCGCTATGTGGCGTTAAATTTTCAATATCAAATTCTGCAATTCCCTGACATTTATCCTCAAAGTGGACTTCCTCAAAACTGACCTCAGGTGATATGGGATAATTAAATTCTTTTTGGAATATAGTCCCTTTCAACTTCTTTACAGAACAAGCATTTTCTAAATCCTTCACTTTTAAACTAGCTGATTTTGATCTAGTATTTCCCGAAGGGCCATTTTCGCTCATTGCTTCATAATAAAGAGTTATATTATTTTAATCAACATTATCCATATTCAACGCGTTATTCATTCCTACGCCGTTATCAACTACCGCTTGAAAATCTATCAACCTTTGCCTAAAATCATATAATTCTCGAATGGTTTCCTGAGCTATCATCTGCGTTTGTTGTAAACTTTGTACTTTAAGTGCTAAAGACTCAATTAATATGGTTAATTTCATTAATAATTCCGACCGTTTGACATCGATGCCGTCGTACTCATAGGAAAGACTAGGCATTTTATAAAAATATCTGCTGAATCCATACCCTTATCTTATCAGCGTAACCTATCCGTATCTATATAATCCATAATTTAAAAAGATGAAAGACCCCGCATCTAGCACCATGTTATATTGGGCCTTCCCGCGCCAATATATTAAAAGTAATTACCCTGGGGATTACTCATTTTACTCGCTTGGCTTCTTTCGAAGAGGTACTAACCTTCTATCACAACTTTATCCTAACATTAATAAACACAATACGTTTTTAATATTTAATTATAAAAACATTGACAAGCAATCTAAACATAAATTCATCCTGACCTATGCCTATTTCCTAATCCTAGATATCAATTTTAAGTATATTACCCAAGCGATTCCATTCAATCTCTAGAGTCCCCTCGAAAGTTCCTTCCAGTCGCGACTCTTGTCGGACACCTTCTACTGCCTTGGACTCTGTATCGATCCTCTCTCCTCCGGGCTTCTCCGACTAAATTCTAACGGTCACGCCGTTTTAAAGGTAATCCAAAGCCCGCCTATCTACCGATGTTCGGCCAATCATCCTATCCTATTACAACCTTAAACCTGCAGTTCACTGTCCTCTGTGGCAGGAAGACATTTCTCCTTTTTGACAAATGCCGCTGTCAAATTTAGTGTCAAACCATTTCCGAATCAGTAAATGAATACGTTCTTTTACCACATTAATTCCAATGGTAATCACTTCTGTAAACGACTCTTGTTGTTTCGCCAACCCATTAAGTACTATCATCAGTTATACAGCAGACATCTGCCAGACCTCGATAAAAACACATTTATCCTTTTTTTATACTTTCGTCCCTCTCTTTATGCTAGCTCGCTTTTATACTAAAAATGAATTTAATATTTAAACTTTATCTCTCCATATAACAATATTGAGATGCCTCCACGTACGTCACAGCAGGATACCCTTCAGTGACC
The DNA here is from genome assembly GCA_936450465.1 of Gibbula magus. NCBI lineage: Eukaryota > Metazoa > Mollusca > Gastropoda > Trochida > Trochidae > Gibbula > Gibbula magus. The sequence continues at coordinate 80,009,956 of OW388295.1, read as the reverse complement.
AACCCATCCATTTTCATTCAAGTCGCCGGGGCTTAATAGTCGTTCTGCCTTTTTGGTTGTTGTAAGCGGCATTTGACGTCAGCGGCCATTTTACCGGACACATTTGTTATTATTGTTATAAGCGACAGTGCTAAGTTGACGCTAACAACATACAACTTGTAGTTCCCTTTTCTCTGTCGCATTACGGTTTGTCGGGACTGTCAACGGTAAAATATACTTTGCTTTTGGTCCCAAAGGATAAATAAACATGTTTAAATGACATCTACTGTTATCTGATACTTTTTATGTCCATTTTGATCGTAACTCCGGCCGTGTGTTCAAAGCGACCGCGACACTGGTGACTCAATGACAGGATCCATCGGACAGCGTTCATAAACATGTCCTTTGTCAGATGTTAGTAGTCGTTTTCCTCTATGATTGTATTTATTAATCTGTGAATGCCAGACTGACTGTGTTTTTTAAAAAAAACTTTAATGGTGGTAACTCTAACTCGACCTTATCGGCAGAAGGTCTATTAGGCATTTTTTAAACAGCTGTATACAAATAATTTATCGGCCGATTTAAAACAAAAGTTTAGTATTTGTCTTATTAAAACTCCTTCTCAACGAATCCCGAAAGTGACCAAGGGGTATGACATGTAACATTTAATATATATAGATACATTCCAGAAGTAGCAAACAACACACTGTTAACGAACTTGCTATATGAATCTATACATATGTCTGGATTTAACTAATGGTATGCATTCCTTAAATGCCCCATTTTAATGTTTTGTAAAACGAAGATGTCATAGTACATAATTAACGATTTAATTAAATTCTTAATTTAGAAAATACTGATAAAGGAATATTGATTGTACATTACAATCCAGCAAGAACATGTCTTTTGGTAGCTTCTTGTTATCAGTCGTAGATTGAAACAAGCATTCCTGTGTTCAATAATTAGTCATAATAGGTGATTTTGTGATATTTGACTGCACTCAGACACTGCTATTTAAAGAGTAAGTTAATTCATCGTCCTCCGTCATAGTCCTGAGACCAAACCTAAATGTATGAGTGTAATTCAAAGACATAACCTACTGTTAGAAGCATGCTTGCAGCACTAGGTCTGCTGTGTATCTGCACTGCTTTCGTTGTGTCAACTGGTCCAGTGGGTATAAGACTGTGTCAAGTCCTCTGTAGCAGAGACTGTTCATGTTCAACCCCATCATACGATTCAGGACAGATGGTCTGTGTCTTCAAATATAACTCAAGCTTACCAGCAATCTGGAACACAAAGGTATGACTGTACTCTATTTGATCTTTTACTGTGATTTAACTGAAGGAATTGTAGGTTTTGATTCCATTATTTTAGATCAGATGTCAAAATCATTTTAATATTCAATTAAAAAAAATATTTCCAAAACTTCCTACTTTAATAACATTAACATGTACACAGTCAATCCATCACTTAAGTCTGCTTAACACATTTTATTTCTTTGTGTCTTTTAGAAATGCACATCCCAGTCTTGTCGAGCACTACAAACGAATGCAGGAGAACTTCACTGTATCAACAACGTTCAGAACAGTTCCAGGCTGGTGAGTACTGGGAGCTGAGTATTATGGTCGTCACATTTCCTCTCGATGTGATCGTCATAAAGTGATTAATTATTGAAATAGAGAAGTTAAAAAAACAAAATCTTCGGTTAAAAGTAATCCTTGGAAAACAGTAATGTTGCTCAGACCTAACATCATCATCATAAAAATACTTAAAGAGCGCTAAAACTCAAAAACTGCCCTGAAGTGCTGTGATGAACACATGAAAATGTCAGGTAGTCAATCAAATGCAGAAGAGAATACGTGTGTTTTAAGTCCAGATTCAAATCGAGGAAGTTCATCTAAGTCCCTAAGGCTTTGAGGAAGCTGATTCCAGAGAGAAGGGCCGGCAACTTGAAATGCGCGATCACCAAATGTATGACTTCTGGAAGTGGGAGGAGGAACTTTTAGGAAGTTACTGTCGGAAGATCTCAGGCATCGCGCGGATTGATAGATGTGAATCAGGGCTTGTAGATATTCTGGAGCTTGTTCATTTAGACATTTAAACTATATTTGCATTAATCAATCTTGTCTCCCTACAAAGATAATTCCAAAGCCCATCTTTAATTGGATCTTGAGATATACACAAAGTTTTAGTTGGACTTCCAGAAAAATAGAGCCATGGGCTCTGTAGCTCATCAGGATTTCATTGATTTATTATCTTAGGTTGAATATCTACGTTATCTCAAGTAATACATTGTTAACAAGCAAAACATAGGTTTTTAGATCATGACCCCTGTGACCCATATTTGGAGTCACAGGGTCACCAATCCTACAATTAAGAATCACCTTTGACCAAAGAGTCTCTACACAACATTTCACCTTTCTAGAGCTTTACATACTTGAGATAAAGATGAAAATAGGTTTTTGGGTCATGACCCGTGACCTAGATTGGGGTCACGGGGTCACGAGATCTACAATTTACAATCCCCATTGGCCAAGGAGTCTTCACACAACTTTTCAGCTCTCTAGACCTTTTGGAACTGGAGAAGATGAAAATAGGTTTTTAAGGATGTGACCCCTGTGACCCCATTTGGGGTCATGGGGTCACGAAATCTACAATTTAGAATCCCCATTGGCCAAGGAGTCTGCACACAACTTTTCAGCTCTCTAGACCTATTGGAACTGGAGAAGAAGATGAAAATAGTTTTTTAAGGATGTGACCCCTGTCACCCCATTTGGGGTCACGGGGTCACGAAATCTACAATTTAGAATCCCTATTGGCCAAGGAGTCTGCACAGAACATCTTTAGCTCTCTAGACCATTTGAGGTGGAGAAGAAGATGAAAATAGGTTTATAACGATGTGACCCGTGACCCATTTGGGGTCACGGGGTCACGAGATCTACAATTTACAATCCCCATTGGCCAAGGAGTCTTCAAACAACTGTTCAGCTCTCTAGACCTTTTGGAACTGGAGAAGAAGATGAAAATAGGTTTTTAAGGATGTGACCCCTGTGACCCCATTTGGGGTCACGGGGTCACGAAATCTACAATTTAGAATCCCCATGGGCCAAGGAGTCTGCACACAACTTTTCAGCTCTCTAGACCTTTTGGAACTGGATAAGAAGATGAAAATAGGTTTTTAAAGATGTGACCCCTGTGACCCCATTTGGGGTCACGAGGTCACACAATCTACAATTTAGAATCCCCATGGGCCAAGGAGTCTGCACACAATTTTTCAGCTCTCTAGAGCATTTGGAACTGGAGAAGAAGATGAAAATAGGTCTTTAAGGATGTGACCCCTGTGACCCCATTTGGGGTCATGGGGTCACGAAATCTACAATTTAGAATCCCCATGGGCCAAGGAGTCTGCACACAATTTTTCAGCTCTCTAGACCTATTGGAACTAGAGAAGAAGATGAAAATAGGTTTTTAAGGATGTGACCCCTGTGACCACATTTGGGGTCACGGGGTCATGAAATCTACAATTTAGAATCCCCATGGGCCAAGGAGTCTGCACATAAAATTTCAGCTCTGTGGAGTCGTTGGTTCTGGAGAAGAAGTCGAAAAAGCGAAAAGTTTACGGATGGACGGATGGACGGATGGACGGATGGACGGACGGATGGACGGACGCCGGACACCATGCCATGCCATAAGCCCATCGGGCCTTTCAGGCCTGATGAGCTAAAAAGGGCACGTCTGCAGATTATTGTAGCTCTGTTCCTGAAAACAATTAACAGATTGTGTTCCTATAGACACTGCCAGAACTGCACTTTCGGAAAACTATGAACTAAAAGGGCATAACTGCACATAAAATAACATTGCAGTGCATTGAAGGAGTTTGATATGCCACTTTTATTGAGCTGCACGGTCCTCATTTTGAAATTTGTAACTAAAACTAATATCTTGTGTTTCTCTGAAGTTCTAGATATTTCCTGACACAACCATTTTGCAATCAGGTGTATGTGGCAGCCATTATTAAATATATTGACATTTAACAACAATTCAAAATCGTCTTAAGACCGTGTCGCTAGCAGATATAGAAAATATAGTCGAAAGCAACAATGAGATACATGGATCAAGTGCATAAATGATTTAATACATTGAAATATAATCAATTAATATATCTTTCTAATGTTATTACGCATCCTTCATTTTAAGTTGTAAGTCTCTTGCATGTCCCACGGATTATTGAGACTCAAACGACACATGTAAAAATCAAATAGTAGTAATTGATTTGTATTTTTCATTGGGCATCGAATATTTTTTACATCAAGTCGCTTGGTGTATTTTGAAAAAGAATTCCATGTTAAAAATCGAAATTACAGATTCGAACCAGATCTCTTATCGCTTGGTCGATTGGTTCCAAAAGGTTTAAACTTCATACAGAAGACTATCAGCTTTTAAAAAAATAATAGAATAATAATGGAAATGCGACTTACACAGGCCATAGCACATGGCAGTAGGTGTGCATGAGATTTTGCCTGTTTGCCTCTCCAATTTTCAAAGCAACATGTAAACAGTACCGAAACCAAAAGTGCTACGACATGACAACGATTTACATTGTATATTTATCGGCTATCGTTTGAAAGTAGTTTCCAGTGTCTATGTGGATTTTGAAAAAAAATGTTAAACTACAAACTTGATCATCTTTCATTTTAGAATGGAGGTACAAATTAACCAACTTAATATACAATCATCATTTATGAACACTATTGTACTAACTTTAAGGTAATTTTGTCTGTCTGATGAGGCATTAACCAACGATTTATGCTTTATGGTTATCGAGTAATACAACTACAAAAAACACACGCTAAAAACTAAATTTTGTTAATTATTTTAATTAATATAATAAATGTAAACAAATATTGTGACCAAAAGTGACTGTTCACGATCGATTTTATGATTGATTCATAAGGACAACAATCTTGTCTTCCACTGTAAAATGTTAAATTAAACAAAATTGAGACCTATCGATTGACGTGACATATAATCGTTCGGATATGAGTAAGCAGAGTAGTAAATGAGATACAAAAGTCGTTTAATAACATATTTCTGAAACTCACGAATTGGTATTGGTATCTAACTCATCTTTCCTTTTTAAAAACAAAACAAATATAGTATTAAACGGGATATGGTTGAGTATTCTTTTTTCATCTATGTTATTATCAGAGACGGTAGCCATTACTTGACATGATAAAAACAACGGACCTTCATAGTCATTGCTTCATTTGAATTGTAGGTAAACAGCGAGGTAAGTTTACAGCATGTGTGATATCCTTCTGCATCCATCCAGGTTGTTCTGTCAAATGAAATCTTGGACTTGATGGTTTAAAACTTTTATTAAAACCAAACGTACACATTATTCGATTTCAAAGTGAAATTTCATTTTGAAAAGAGCCTTGACGATTCCATGTAATTATTTTATTGATCATTATTTGAGCTATCGGGAAAACGTCAATTTTTACCATAATGACGATTAGGAGATATATTTATTATATAAGGTATCCAGGTTTGGGTTTAAATGGTTAACTTTGTTTTATTGCAGATAAAGGTGAAAAAGACGATGAATCAGATGATAACAATTCCAAGATTCGTGAACATTTCATTGTCACATGAAGGAATACTCATGCGATCAGTTAAACAGATCATAGGCAAAGTGAGTCACCTTAAGTTTGTTGCATTCAGAGGCTGTACAGCTTCCGAATGTGAGACAGTTATGGTACATAGTGTACCAGGTGATATGCTGCAATTCCGCTTAGAAACGTCTGGTAAAAGTATTGTCAAATGTAGAAGAAGAATCCAGGTATCTAAAGTTTTGTTTATTGATTTGACAATGATTAGTGGAGCCGTTATGATTAGATTCCGCCAACCCGTGAAGACGTCAGCTCTCTCCTGCGGAGACGTAATACACCGGGGCAGGAAATGGTTCGATTGTGAGGTTTACAGCACATCTGGAGCAATGAGTTTGGAAATAATCAGTGAAAACTGATAAATTAAGTGACTTTCATTGAGAATCGATATGCGAGAAAATGCCATCCATATTATTGACTGTATCCGTACGAAAAGTCAACTTTAGTTTCAATTTGTAAATATGTCTATTTACCATCGTATATTTTGTCACAAAGAAGGATTATCTCCCAAGCTATAAGTTATACCGTGAAATTACTCTGACTCTATCCCTCAAAGAAAAATAAGGGCGTTTCTGGCCTTTTTTATAGTGGATAAATTGCAATGGCAACTCACTGTCACTCCTTGATTGTTAATATCCTTTGATACCGTCGATCAAAGATCACTGTTCATACTTTATAGGAACTATTTGTGACTGGATATACTTTACTCAAATTGAATCTTGCTTGACAACGACATTAGAATCTATGTCGAAATGTCGCCTTCAGAGAATAAAGAGGTCGTATATCGTTAATTTTGTCTCTATTCTTAAATCGTATCTGTGACGTCGTTGTCCAAAAGGTCACCACTCGAGTATAATGTTCTGTCTAGGCGAGCTGTATTCATGCTGTTTCAGGAATCAGCCTGTCGACGTAGTTTTGGCAAAATATAAGAAGTAATACAACACTATGTTCATTTCCTGTTATAATGAAACCGAATAAAGGATCGGTGATACAACAAATGTAAGTTATTTCAGATGACAATGTATAATTTGAGATATAAATCATGCCTACAGTCGAGTCAGAGTTTTCAAAACGAATCCAACATGGCGGCTGTCCATGGCTCCTTTAGGCAATTGTTATAGCGGGAGTTGTATACTTTTATATACATTGTTTATAGCAAAATATTGGGTATCCTCAATCTCCTGTGTTTGGTGATAAAATTTCCGTTCGTTCTCTGATAGATTGATCGGTGACCTGTATTGCCTCATCAAAACACTACCTTGAAGTAGGTGCGGGATAGCGCAGTGGTTAGGCCTCGGATCAAGAGGTCCGGGGTTCGAATCCCGCTCGGGGCACGGCAACTTTGTCTGCAGTAGAGAACTGTTCTACACGCATTAAGGTTTGGGTGCAATGAATTTCAGTGCAGTACCACCCATGGTTCGCTAGTTTCAGTCGATGCTCGCAATGCATAGCCACATGGCGTTGCAGGCTTTCTCCCTGCCATAATACTAGCAGTCGTGATATAAGTGAAATACTCTTGAAAGCGGCGTTAAACCCTAACTCACCTCACCTCACCTCACCTTAAAGTATTAACAAACCGGAACCTTGCTGGCCTCCTCAAAGGAAAGAACTGTACAAGCTACTTTCTGCAACATCCTCACCCTAGTCACTTAAACTGTTAGGCAAAGGTAAGTAATCGCCTCAGTTAATTTTATCATATGTATGATTTTCATTTGCAAATGTCTCACGTGTTCGATGGGATAATCTACAACTGAAAGGCACAGGTGTTTCGTCAGCAGTCAAAGACTACTTCTACATATTTTTTTAATTTAAAAAAAAAGGAATTTTAAATTCTAAATTTCTTCCAAAATTGTTTTAGATGATCATAACTGTTCATTGACGAATAATAGATATTATATGTGAAAATTAATAAATGGGGCTGATTCTGCCCCTTTTTCAGAACATTTTAAACATGGTGGAGTTGCGTTGGTGTAAATTTCATTTCTTACCCATGTCTTCATTAAACCAAGATATTTTAACTATAATTTAACCACAGAGACAAATGAATTCCTTCAAACTACTGCAAATAAGTATTAATGTATCGTGCCATAGTCAATTGCATATGGTTTCTTTTAAATATCGAATTAATCGAAACAAACTGAGGTGATAACTTTATTTTGCCTAGTAGTTTATAAACAGCTCTCTAGACAGAATGTACTCACCACCTAACAATCTTTCAGACTTACTCAAATCCATAGGCCGGGGGCCCTGTTACTCATATTGAGTCCACAGGGTCACTACATATTTTAGATAAAGAATTTAGAATCCCCATTTGCTATGGAGTCGTCTGTACACAACAATTCAGCTTTCTATCACTTTATGTAGTGACCCGTGTGACCAATATTTGGGGCCACAGAGTCACCAAATCTACAATTGAGAATCTCCATTGGCCAATGTGTATGTACATACAATTTCAGCTCTCTTAGAGTCATTGGTTCTGAAGAAGAGGTCGCAAAAGCGAAAGGTTTGCAGACACATGTAAAGGAGTATGGTTGGACGGGTGCTATACCATGCCATAAGCGCAATCCTTTAGATCTGAAAAGATAAAAAAAAAAAAAAGGCAAAATATCTTTCCAAATCACAGACTGAAGTGCTCCAGTATAATGGTGGTCCGATACAACTATCTCTCATTTATGACACAGAACCTTTTTTTTAAAAAAAGGATAGAACTCCTTCCCAACAACAGATTTTGAAGACTTTCATAACGGAAACTCTCCACAGAACAACCTGGAAAGACAGACTTGTGCAACAGACACATACACTTTTGGGGAACGCGTGGATCGATATTTAGCCTTGAGCTTGTAACTTGTAGACATTATATAACTTGGAGTTTTACAATATGCACATACATGGTCACATTCATTTGGATACTTAGGCTTAGACCGAGAATGTGACTGCTTGTCAGGAGATCTAGGACTTGTGTTAACCCCACTCAAACCTTCTTCATACCCGGAGAAAACCTTATGGTAAATGAAATTGGAACTGCCCGAAATGTACTCTTGTGAGACGCACAATAATCATAAGCTAATACTACTTCATCACGTAAAACACAAACCTCTAGCTTATCCAAGTAAGTAAGAGCTCCAAGTAAGAGCAGAATGGACACTATGTTTGAATTCCTTCATCAACAGTTCAATCTACCAAAATCAGACCAGCTTAGAGCTGCACAACCTATAACTTAAATACTCCTTCTCACTAGCAAACTTTACAAAAAGCCTCACCGCACCTTTTATGAGCTTTTCTGAATTTCTAACGATAAGCTTCGGGCACTAACTCATATACATTTCAAAAGAGTCATTTCAGAATCATAATCCGAACTATGAAAACGTGGAATGAACATCACTTGCTTTACCCTTCAACACAGTTAGTAAAAGCACAGTCCCTGACTTTTCCATTTAACGTTGGGACTAGACGGGCTTGACGTGAACTTCAAAAGGAGAAAATGATGATAATGATGATGATGATGATGGAGATGAAGACTTTTCTAGCTTGTTGAGCTAAATTTCCATTTCTATTCTCAATGTTCTCACTTTCATTTCCATGCTTTTTTAACGCAATTTCTTCGTTATCTTTTTTCCATTTCTATTTCTTTCTCATTGTCAATCTTTCTTAATTTCACACAACTTTCCTGAATTCTATTTTTGCCTTTCTCTTTCCAACTTTACCAACTGAACTGAATTTGGATTACAATATTTTCCCATTTTCAAGTTGTCAGAATGTTCATCTTTCACCATTTTGAAAAAATCAATTTCAAAATGTTCCTTTTAATGAATATTTTCAAAACAATGATCCAAATCAATAATTCGAGTAATTGACTGTTTCAGTGGGGGACTCAAATTAAACACAATGTTTCTGCTTTCACACTTAATTCAGTTTTTGGCAAAACATGCTGATATTTGGTTTATTCTTTCATAAATTTCTCTAACATCATCTGAATTCGTTATCACAAATGAGCCCCTAATTTTGTTGGAAACCAGCAAATGAAACCGACAAGTGAAATTATTCTTCAAATTATATTGACTACAAACGCACAATTAATCAGATTAACAATACATATTTTCAAATGAAATACAAACGCGGTATAACAGGGTTCAAAAATATAATAATAGAGCTATCGATGTTAAGTTATAGTCCCCATAAGGCAAAGATGTATTCTATCTTGAATGTCCAATGAAAAACAGTCAGTGTTAACAGTTACAGTTCCAGTGACATTTAAACGTGGGGCTTGCAGTTCTAACTGCTACTTATTCATATAAGGACAATATCAAGACCTACCTTATAAAAAGTGAAAACAATCAGCGGATGGGAATGGAAAATACGCTGAAATTAAACATAAATCATACATTGAATGTCGCTACATTATATTGGACAAACGGGAGATACACTCAGATCAAGAGTGAGGCTCCACAAAACAACAAATAAGGGACCCCTCCTGTCGCTACATTCCACTAAGTTGACATATAGATAGATGCGCAGGGAATAACACTCTTAATTTTGAAATATTTCCTTTTAACAAAGTCATGTCAGACAGCAATGAAAAGAGAAAAATTTTAAGAAAACTATTTCATCACAGTCTTTAAACAACGATTAAACAGCATAAATATCTCGTAAAACTGCACACTTAAATGTTTCCAAACTGCTTATTATACATGTATGTATGTGATAAATGTACACATATGACGTCACAGACTACGCATGTTTGAGTTATGCGCTCTTTGTTCTCTGACGTCATAGAAAGACAACGTCCATAAAGATCCCATGATGATCACTGAATAGTGTGAAATCGATATCCAAACCATTTTCAGCCTTATATATATATATATATATATATATGTATATATATGAAAAAGTTGAGGAAGGTCTCACGTGAAGTAAATGTACATATATGATACAATACTTCAGACGAAGAAACAGCTGTTGAAAAGACTTGTAAACAAGTCGAAATGCGACGCATCCAGTCATCATTAAAATGATATCTACAGCAAGTGTCGTCTGAAGTATTTTATTATATATATATATTTTTTACATACTTATCAGGTTTGAAAAACCAACATTGCCCAACGCTTCCCCCTGAAGCGTTCCTCAACATATATCACACAGAATTAAAAAGGGACGCTACCCGGTAAGGGTGGCGCTCGTGCCACGTGACATCGGTGACGTCATCATTCCCTTTTTTGTTGAGCGAGCATACGGTCACGCGTGTGTTCTGTTCTCGACTAATTTCGCTACTTTATAGGCTTTTTAAGTCTTCCTAGTTCCTCATATCTTCAGAGTTATTGTTATAAGTACCTTTCTGTCCTTTCCTGACCAACTGCTGAACTAATTTTCGCCAATTAGTTGACTTTTGGGTCGGGTTGGAGTTATCAGTTTGGTGCATTTCTCGCCTTGCCAGGCTGCCTGTCTTGCTCGGGCTGCACGTGCTAGTCGTGCACGTGTATATTGCTTGACTGACTGTCGGTTGGTCTCTCGCCTCGGTTGGCGTAGGCTCTCGTTAGCCTTTGGTTTCACCTTGGTTCGCTCACCTGGTTGGTTAGTGAACGGGGTGGGGGTTCGCCCTCCGCTGTGCGAGCATACGCGTGTGAACGAGCACTCGCCAAGCGGGTGAACGAGCATTCACCTAGTGTGAGCTCGCTAGCGAGGCGTACATTCGCCTAGCGTGTGTTCGCTAGCGAGTGAGTGTCTCCTCACCTGTGGTTGTACAGGCGTACGTTCGCTAAGCGTGAACTCATTAGCGAGTGAGTGTTTACTCACCGGCCCGCGCGTGTCAGGTGTTATTGCCTGTCAGGTGACAAGGGTGTTTGTACAGGCGTACATTCGCTAAGTGTGTTCACGTTAGTGAGTGAGTGTTTACTCACCGGTTCTCGCGTGTCAGGTGATAGTGTGTTTGTACGGACGTACATTCGCCAAGCGTGAGCTCCTTGGCGAGTGAGTGTCAACTCACCTGCTCTCGCCTGTCAGGTGACGAGTGTGTTTGTACAGGCGTACATTCGCTAAGCATGAACTCGTTAGCGAGTGGGTGTTTACTCACCGGTTCTCACGTGTCAGGTGATAGTGTGTTTGTACGGACGTACATTCGCCAAGCGTGAGTTCCTTAGCGAGTGAGTGTCAACTCACCTGCTCTCGCCTGTCAGGTGACGAATGTGTTTGTACAGGCGTACATTCGCTAAGCATGAACTCGTTAGCGAGTGGGTGTTTACTCACCGGTTCTCGCGTGTCAGGTGATAGTGTGTTTGTACGGACGTACATTCGCCAAGCGTGAGTTCCTTAGCGAGTGAGTGTCAACTCACCTGCTCTCGCCTGTCAGGTGACGAGAGTGTGTGGCAGGTGGTTAAGTGTTAAGTGTACAGTCGTACACCCGTCAAGCGTGAACTCGCCTGTGAATAGGTTTCATTCATTGCCGTCTCGGGTTAACGAATTGAGTTACGCTTGGGGGTTCACTTTCTGTCTCACTCACTCGCATTAGTTGACGGTTTCATCAGTGAGTGATGGCTCCGCCTGGGCCTTTCGCGGGTTTTTGTTGCCGATACGGGTTCCGCAAGTCGGCACTTAACGACCCGTTAGTCATGCCAGCATAACATGCCATGCCGCTTGGCGGGTTATGCTTGCGTGTGAGCGTTCGCTCTCCGCCTTGCGAGCGTCGACCTCAGTGTCGGGCTTGCTTGGGAGTGAGTGTTGTCTCTCGTTAGTCTCGTGACTTGATCCGCTTGCCGGGTTATGCTTGCGTGGGAGTGTTCGCTCTCCGCCTTGCGATCGTCGATCTCAGTATCGGGCTTGCTTGCGTGTGAGCGTTAACTTTTGTTAGTCATGCCTTGACCCGCTTGGCGGGTTATGCTTGCGTGTGAGTGTTCGCTCTCCGCCTTGCGAGCGTCGACCTCAGGGACGAGCTTGATTGCGTATGAGTGCTGACTCTCGTTAGTCATGCCTTAACCCGTTTGGCGGGTTATGCCCGCGTGTGAGCGAGCCTTCTCCTGTCACCTAACCTTGCGACTATGATTCTCCGATTCGCGGAGTTGATTGCAGGTTGTGTCAGAAGGTTGGGGTCCGTCCTCCGACACGCAAGTGTTGGCTCCCAGGATCGGGCTCGTCTGCGGTTGAGTGATGCGTTCGCCAGCCCTATCCTTATGGCTTAGCGTCTTGTTACGCTGGCCCGTTGTGGGTGGGTCACAGGTTGCTATAGGGCAGTGGTGTTAACATGTGAGGGTACGCCTTGCGAGTGAGTGTTACTCTCGCTAGCCTTCTACCTTGAGGGTCAGCGTCTCGCTACGCTGCCTTCCTCGTGAGTTGTGGTAGTAGGTGAGTGTACGACTTGCGAGTTTCCTTGCGAGTGTGTGTACGTCTTGCGAGGTTCCTGGCGAGTGAGTGATACGCTCGTTAGCCTTCTATATAAGGTTAAGCTTATCGTTACGCTGCCGCGTGAATTGAGTAGCATGTGGGTTCATTCCTATGGAGTAAGTGTTACTCAGGCGAGCTTTCTATTTGAGGTTCAGCGTCTCACTACGCTGTCTTGTGTTAGGTTGTGCCTTACAAGCGAGTGTTACTCTCGCTAGCTTTCAACTAGAGGGTCAGCATCTCGCTGTCTGCCTCATGAGTTGTGTTAGCTTGTGAGTGCACGCCTTGCGAGTAAGTGGCACTCAGGCGAGCTTTCTATTTGAGGTTCAGCGTCTCAGTACGCTGCCTTGTGTTAGTTTGCGCCTTACAAGCGAGTTTTGCTCTCGCTAGCTTTCAACTTGAGGGTCAGCATCCCGCTGTCTGCCTCATGAGTTGTGTTAGCTTGTGAGTGTACGCCTTGCGAGTAAGTGTTACTCAGGCGAACTTTCTGTTTGAGGTTTAGCCTCTCATTACGCTGCCTTGTGTTGGTATGAGCCTTACAAGCGAGTGTTACTCTCGCTAGCTTTCAACTTGAGGGTCAGCATCTCGCTGTCTGCCTCATGAGTTGTGTTAGCATATGAAGGCACGCCTTGCGAGTAAGTGTTTCTCAGGCGAGCCTTTTAATTGAGGTTCAGCGTCTCAGTACGCTGCCTTGTGTTAGTTTGTCCCTTGCAAGTGAGTTTTCTTTGCGAATGAGTCTCACTCTCGCTAGCTTTCAACTTGAGGATCAGCATCTCGCTGTCTGCCTCATGAGTTGTGTCACCATGTGAGGGTACGCCTTGCGAGCGTACACCTTGGTGGGTTGTCTTGCGAGTGAGGGTTACTCTCGCGAGCTTCCTGATTGAGGGTCAGTGTCTCACGACGCTTCCTGCCTTGTGAGTTGTGTTAGTATGTGAGGGTACGCCTTGCGAGCGTCCGCCGTGGGGCGGGTTGCATTGCGAGTGTGTGTTACTCACTCTAGCTTTCAACTTGTGGGTCAGCGTCTTGCTACGCAGCCTGTCTAATGAGTTGCATTAGAGTGTGAGGGTACGCCTGGCGAGTGTCCGCCTGTAGTGGGCGGGTTGTCTTGTGAGTGTTATTTTCGTTAGCTTTCAACTGGAGGATTACCGTCTCGCTACCTCGGGAGTTGTGTTAGCGTGTAGGGTACGCCTTGCGGGCGTACGCCTCTGGTGCGGGTTGACTTGCGAGTGAGCTTCACTCGCGCCAGTTTTCAACTTGAGTGTCAGCGTCTCGCTACGCATGTCACCTTGTAAGTTGTGTTAGAATGAGAGGGTACGCCTTGGGAGCGTCTGCCTCTGGGGCGGGTTGCCTTGAGAGTGACAGTTACTCTCACTAGCCTTCGTCTTGCGACTTCCTTACCATGAGGGTCAGCGTCTAGTTACGCGTGTTGCCTCTTTGGTTGATCGTGAGCCGTGTTAGCGTTTGAGGGTTTGCCTTGCGAACCTCCGCTCCTAGGCCTTGTGACCAACTTACCATGAAGGTTAGTGTCCCGGTTAGTGTGGGAGTGTACGCTCTTCCACTTGTGAGGGTCCGTCTCAGGGGCTAGATGGGTTGCAAGGTTGTGTTGCGCCCTCCGTCTCGGATGCTAGCTTCTCTTCTAGTTGCACTCGTTTGCGGGGCCTCCCGTGCTCCTCTTTGCGGATAGGTCCTCATAGGGTGTTCGGGGCTTATACCCTCGCCTTCGCTGCCTCTTGCTGTCGTGGACAGATGCGTAAGGTATGCACCGCTCTAATATCCTTGGTGGCCTCGTGCCTGGTTCGTTCCTCTGGGCAGACTAGCTCTACAGGAGCCAGTTCCGATACCCCTCCGGGGGGACCTGCTCCGGAGCAACCCAAGCGGACGTGTACACGAGAACCTGTAGGTCCTCAATCTTCACGCCTGGCTTGTATCAAAAAAGGGTTAAGGCGGAGCGGGTACTCTAAACGGGTGGCCAAGGCCATAGCAACAGCTCAACGGCCGAACACAAGGAAGCTCTATGACTCCCAGTGGCGTGCCTTCGCCTCGTTCTGCGAGGAGCAGGGCTTTGAAGCGGAGGCGGCCTCACTGCCCCAGATTGCCGAGTACTTGGTGTACATGAGGAACGAGAGAGGGCTCAAAGCCTCCTCGATCAATACCAATCTGGCGGCGAACATGTCGGTAGTTCGCAAACGCTCCCAGGGACTCGACATCTCGGTTCTGAAGGGCCTGGTTAAGACCTTTCGTCAGGTCGACGGTCGACGCAAGCCTAGACCACCTGATTGGGATCTGGCGATAGTGCTTGGGCACTTACGTTCAGATTTTTATGAACCCCTGTCGGATACCACCCTCCTTCGTCTCACTGTCAAGACGGCCTTCCTGGTCGCAATGGCCTCAGCTGCGAGGATATCAGAGCTCCACGCTCTTCACGCTGACCTTTTGAGGTTCGAGCGCCGAGACGGAGGGTCTGCAACGTTGGGCCTGGCCCCAGACTTTGTCTGTAAAAACCAGGCCGCGGATGAGAGGGGAAGGACCTTTCTTATACCGTCATTAGGTCCTGAAACCGACTCGTCAGAGGTCACGGACCTTTCCCTTTGCCCTGTCCGCGCGCTCCGCAATTATGAAGAACGGACAAGGGGCATCAGACAAGGGAGGCGTCGGTTTTTTTCTGCCTCACTCACCACGGACTGTCAAGGAGCTTGACAGACGGGCTTTGGGGGTGTATCTGCGGTCAGCAGTAATCAACGCCTACAAGGCGGCTGACCTCCCTCCCCCGTCTCGCGCTAATCCCCACGAGATCAGAGCAGTATCTGCTACGATGGCTTTTCATTGCAACATCGCCGGGTCAGACATTCTGGCTGGATGTTTTTGGAAGTCGGTTTGGTCTTTGCTGACCACTACTTACGGGAAGTGTCCACAGAGGACTTGGCAGGTGTGTCAAGGTTGGGTCCTCAGGTGTTCGCCCAGCAGCGGACCGCGGCACCTCTTTCAGTCGTACGACGGAACGCACCTTACCCCTAGCGGGGGTGGGCGCATCCACGCTGTTATGAACTTGTTTTGGTATTCACTTGGTTGTGTCAATAAAACTTGTTGTTATTATACTTGTGGTTGGTTGGTGTTTTGCCTATGAGTGCAGTTGTTAACCCAACCGGGGTATTTGCATGACAGCAGTACCAGGATTCTTACTCTACCCCCCCCCTACTTAACGAGTGAGGGGCGGACACATAGAGGTTGAGTGTAGGTTTGTCTTTTTTAGGACGGCGTCGACCTCTGTACACTCAATTTAAGAATCCGCGTCCTAGCGGGGGTGGGCGCATCCACGCTGTTATGTACTTGTTTTGGTATTCACTTGGTTGTGTACAATAAAACTTGTTGTTATTATACTTGTGGTTGGTTGGTTGTTTGCCTATGAGTGCAGTTGTTAACCCAACCGGGGTATTTGCATGACAGCAGTACCAGGATTCTTACTCTACCCCCCCTACTTAACGAGTGAGGGGCGGACACATAGAGGTTGAGTGTAGGTTTGTCTTTTTTAGGACGGCGTCGACCTCTGTACACTCAATTTAAGAATCCGCGTGAGTTCTCTTGGGCCGCACGCAGCATGGATGGTTGTCCACCTTTCATGGTTTCACACCATCCAGTGCTCCGGCGTGCCAGCCTAAGGGTAAAGCGACGCGTCTCGGTGGCGCACGTGACTCGGTTCAGCCCACCTCCTTGCTGTGGTAATCTGGGCAATGTTTGTTTTTCAAACCTGATAAGTATGTAAAAAATTTAACATTTTTGAGTAAATGTCATTTTTTATACTTACCTGGTTGAAAAATCAACGCTCGTTAGTTCCCGCCCTTCCTCCCCTCCTGGGTTTGGGTTTTGTGCTCGCTTGTACTAGGGAATGATGACGTCACCGATGTCACGTGGCACGAGCGCCACCCTTACCGGGTAGCGTCCCTTTTTAATTCTGTGTGATATATGTTGAGGAACGCTTCATGGGGAAGCGTTGGGCAATGTTGGTTTTTCAACCAGGTAAGAATAAAAAATGACGTTTACTCAAAAATGTTAAATATATATATATATATATATATATACACTTTAAAAACACCACTTATGACTTTGTTATATAGCTGTACGTATGTTGAAACCAGTGCTCTTTGTAAATATTAAAACAGATGTAGGTTTGAGGCCGTAGATCGAACGACATGCCGAGACGACCTTTGTATTACCAATTTGGATTTGTGGTAGTTTCGGATTTAACATTAATTTACATTTAACCGTTACATTTTAAAACATAGCTACAAGTATGTTCACAAATTTACCAATATTTTAAGCATAAAATTGTTAAGATAACACAAGGTTTTCAAACTGTTTTCTCCTGTTAGTTTAAATGTTGTCATTCAACAGAATGTTTCCTTGTATTTCAATATTCATATTGTTTTACATGCAATGCAATGTGGTATTACATGGCACATTGCATAATACTTCTTGAAAATATGATTTCATGTGTGAAAACTTTAATATTGCAACCCACCCATAAACAATTTCACATACATATACGCTTCGTAGAAACGTGGTCATTACAATCCTGAATACAAAATGATAAGCACATTGCATTTCATTTCATTTCAATAGTTTATATGTTTGTATTGATTAGACTAAGCTCATTAACATTCTGTTCTTATCAAAATGAAACTAAAGATTAATTTTATTGCATGATGTAGTGTGAAGCAAGTTAACGGATTCTTGAATTGCATTGGTATTATACGGTCTGGAGAATACTGATAAAGCAGTATATGTTGCAAATTAGAATATAGCTTGATGGTTGGTTATTTACAACCATTCATGTACATACGTGGCATTTCTTGATTCAGTGGGTTGGAAGTGCTCCATTGACGATTGTTGTTGAGAATAGGCAGCTTTACCAGACGTTTTGTTCGACTTCTCAACGTTGATATTGCTATATGTTTTGGTGGCCATATATATACTTAGGATAAATTAGGATATATATATATATATATATATATATATATATATATATATATATATACAGATTGCTTTGAGATTTTAAACTAAGCATGTTCGTATTGCAAACTATATTGTTATTCTGCGCTGCTTACCTCGTGTCCTCTGGTGCTCTGGGGATCAGACTGTGTCAAGTCCTCTGTGATAGAGAATGTTCTTGTTCAACTCGATCATTCGAATCAGTACTAATGATGTGTGTCGTCGAATTGAACTCATCCTTTTCTGCAACCTGGGATACAAGGGTAATACAATATTCCGCTCCTTTCATTAACTCATCAATATGACCTTATGACAAGAATTATTGGTTCCATTATAGTATTTAGATCATATACAATATAAAATCATTATAATTCAAATATGTCTTCTTCTCAACAAGTATGGTTGTCAACACTATTGTAAAGACATTGAATAGTGATTGATATGTTCAAACCATTACTGCCGAAAATAACTGCGAAGTCGTTTCTCTATTTCTTTAAGAAATACACATCAAAGTCTTGTCGAGGGCTACAAACGAATGCCGGGAAACTTCACTGTATTGACAGAGTTCAGAACAATTTCAGGCAGGTGAGTAGTGAGAGTTCATGGTCCTCACACGTCATTTCGATACGACCGTCTTAGAACAAGAAAATCATCAAAACCATCTCTTCCTATTGTGTGGAACGTTGCAGATGCATGTTGTTTGTCATACCGAAACTAAAGCCTTTAAAGTATGTTTGAGTTGTTGAACTCGATAAGAAATTAACGAAATAATACTTTAGCAGAAAACACCGGACTAGATACTCGTCCACAGATGTGAAATGCGTATTATTCTACATTATTATATATCATTCATTGTCAATTATATTGGATGTGAATCCCAGTGTTGTGTACATTTCAACCACTCAGCTGAAGGTGTGCAGATGCGTCCCGAAAGTTTGATCACATTTCTTAAAGCATTGTGTCAACTCGAAAAGAAAAAACAATCTTTTTGCATTATCGTTTCGAAGAAATGACAAGGAGTCAAAGTTTCAAAAACTGCATTTTATATTTTCCTCTATAAATTATGCAATAAGTGATCAAATGCGTCCAACACTGATCATGTATTTTCTTTTTAATCTCACTAAATGTAATTGCGATGAATAGTTTCTCATTTAATCATCAATCGAAACTCTCATTATTAAATTATTTTTAAATATGACCCTGTCCTTCATTTTCTTTATGCCAAAGTTCGAAAACATGACATGACGATGATTTGGGCAGGTATGAGAATGGTTATTGTACATGTACACTTGTATATAGAATTATTCTTAGTCATTGTAATTTATGTAATGTGGTTGACATTACAATGGAAGCAAATTAACATGATATTTATACACATAGGTACACATGTAGGTGAACAAACTTGCGGTCCACGATACATCAATCAGACATCTATATACTGACCATGGGATAGTTTGTCAACGTTGGATACCTAAATAGCAAAAAGAACACCTATACTGCTTGATACATGTAGATAAATTAATGAAAATACATAGAGTACCCTCTCAGGTCTGAATCTAAATTCCAGAAAATCCAGCAAAGCACATTTAGATGTGATAATTGCTCTGCATACCTGCATGACATTTTAAAATCCTTGTTTTTGATTGGTTTAGTTATGGTTAAACGGAGGATCGAACACGATTTTTGTGATAGGTGATTTACTGCATTTGTAAACATTCTGACGTAACATTCAAGGACAAACTATGTCAATGAAATAAACATGCTTAAATCAGTAATCTTCAGTTTACGGTTTCCTTCGTTTTTTCCTTCTACACAATTTAATCTGTGTAACTGTTTTGGACTGATGTTTTAAAGGGGCTGTAGCACCTTTTTTGCAAATTTTATATTTTCAAGTTTCCGATTTATCATAAAAGTTTTTGTCATTTATATTCACTTTAGAGGGTAAAACATCTTATTACACAAACTAATTATCCGTAGTGGCAATAACGGTGTTGAAAAAATTGAAAAAATTGCATCGCAGCCATTTTAATGTGAACACCTTTTAATTTTTCCAACCACAAAAACGTTTCCGAAGAGAGAAGGGTGTTTTACTAATTGTTCATATATACATATACACATTATAAACTGAAGTACAAAAGAAAGTACACACCCAAGTAATTTGTTAATAAAAGACAACAGGACAAAATTTCCAGCATTTCAACGGGTTAATATTAATAGTGAACCATTTTCAAACATGGCAAGGACAGGTATTTACTTCTCACTTCACACATCACTTCTCTACTTCTCTTAGTGTCCACTAGGGGTATATTTGTTTCTCATTGTTTCTGCAACATTCCGTGGTCTGATGTCCATAAATGAGTTAGTATCGGGTGTGACCCCCATTACCGTTAAGACACGTCTCCTCATTGAGAAAGTTAGACGTCGGATGACGTCATTAGGGATGCGTTGGCACTCTTCATGTAGTGCCTGTTCCAGCTGTTGTAGGTTGACTGGTTGCTGTGGGCGACGTCTAAGTTGTCTTCCCATATGGTCCCAAAGATGCTCGATTGGGGATAAATCAGGGAAGCGTGATGGCCAAGGCAAAACCTGGATGTTTTGTTGGTTGAAGAAGTCCATGGTGATCCTGGCAGTATGTGGTCTGGCGTTATCGTGTTGGTAAATCATCCCTTGCTGCTGCCTTTGTATGAAGGGGACAACCTCAGGCTGCAACACTTGATCCCTATATCTCTGGGCTGTAAGGGTCTGGCGAATTGTCAACAAATTGGTCTTCTGGTCACCACAGATCCCGCCCCAGACCATGACGCTGCCATCGCCATAGGGTACCACTTCTTGGACACACGCTGCAGCCTGTCTCTCGCCTCTACGCCTGTAAACCCTAACTCTGCCGTCTGCTGTGAAGAGGTTGAATCCACTTTCTTCGCTGAAGATCACTCTTGCCCAATCACGACGTTGCCAGCGTCTCACCATCCTTGCCCAGCGTAAACGGTCCAGGCGATGTTCGCGAGTCAGGGTCATTCCGCGGAACGCTCGGTAAGCCCGAATACCGGCAGCTCAAAGACGTCTCATGACAGTGTTTCTGCTGATGTGGTGTCCTAACGCCTTCGATGCCGTTGACGTCATGGTGACGAATCTGTCCCGCAGATGCAGTGTGCGCAGATAACGGTCTTCAGCAGGGGTCTTCACCCTCGGTCTTCCACTTCTATGACGTCCGATGTCTGGCCAGTCTGGTTATGACGTTGAAGGAGTCAAATGACCGTTTGTCTGGTGCAGCCAAACCTTCTGGCAATTTGGCTGTTTGAAACTCCAACTTCAGACATTCCAAGGACTCTTTCTCGCTCTGCTGCTGTTAAACGTGGCATTTTTTTCGTGCTTTTTTCGGAACACTAGTAGTGAATGGTAGAATTCGGTGGTTTTTATACCCTTAGCGCGCCTAAGTCATGTAGAAATTGAAAAAAAACGTGAATTTCGAAAAAATCACTTTTACCTGAACTGGCATGCCTCGGATGCGTTTTGACGATATGATTTCATTGTTTCCGTTTGAAACATTAGGAAAGAGCATAAAGAAATGCTACTTTGTAAATGAATATGAAATAATATGAAAATCTGTGGGTGTGTACTTTCTTTTGTACTTCAGTTTATAATTATTATTATTATATTATTATATAATCCTCGCTTCTTGAAAAGCAAAAGTCACACTTCGTTTCTTAAAAATCATATGACACACTTCCTGGTGTAATAATCTCTATATATACAATCACTTTTGATTCTTACAATGCTTCAAATGGCTCATCATTTTGTACCATCTGGATGTCATTCACAACTTGAACCTCTGCTTTTAGGGGCCACTTGAGAGTTTTCAAGAAAATAACAACTTTAATAACGGAATCAAAATTATATGCTTTAACGATTTCCTCTTGAAATCTGAAATCTGGAATTCCCCCTGAACATTAACTTTTGACTGCGACCTTTCACATTCTTTAAATTCAAACCGCGCTTAGATATCGACTGGCTGAAACATCATTAAACGTGACTTTTACAATAGAAGCAGAGTATTGGCATATTGTTTGATACCACCTTTTTTAATGAAAAATGATAACATAAAGTTAGCCTGGTTTACAGTGATATACTAAATTTTCAACGATGAGTAGTCTATATGTCAGTGTAAAATTATATAACTTGTGTTTTAGAACATTGCAGAAAAGGTCAGTGGTGTCTTACGTTTCGTATTTAGATGATCAAGTTTCTGGTTGATATGTTTTATTGTTTATTCTATTGTTTTTCAGAAAAAGATGAAGAAGACGATAAGTCAGATGATGACAATCCCAAGATTTGCGAGAAGGAAAATACCTGTGAGATCAGTAAAGCAGATTATAGGTAGAGTGGGTAACTTGGAGTATGTTAAAGTCACTGGTTGGGCGGCTGTCCGATGCGATACATATGTTATTATACGTATGAGACGAGATAACAGGCTGGCAATCACAGCTCGGCGCTCGTATAGAATTATTTACACCCGCACTACAAATACCAAGGTTTCTGGAGTATCATATATTGACTTGATATTGATCGAAGGAGCCGTCGAGATTAGTATTCGTCAGCCAGAGAAGACTTCCCTTCCCTCTTTCCAAGACGTTATTCAGCACGACAGGAAATGGTCGGATTGTGAGGTCTACAGTTCATCTGGGGCAATTCTTTTGGAAATAATAAGCGAAAACTGATAACTTGACTGACTTACTTTCATAGAGAGTTGATAAACGAATGTATTGTTATCAGACTTTATCACGTTATCGATTATTATCGTAACGAAATCAACGTTCAGTTGAAATTAAAATACATATTAGAGCATCATAATTTTGTTCAAAATACTTTATTGGAAGTGAATTTCGAACTGAAGTTTCACATGACAACAATTCAGTCACCAAGATGTACTTGTTTCCAAGAAAACTTGTCACAGCAGTTTCATATACCTAGGTCAAATACAGATTCAACATAATACATTGGAACTGGCTTTCAAACTCGATCGATCAGGATTACCTGCATGCTACATTTCATTCACACAGGTAAAGTAGTTTCCGAGAACACATTTTCAAAATGAAGCATTATAACGCTTATTCTCAAAAGGTTCAATTCAAGATTCAAGGGTATTAATGAAAAATAATATTTCGGACCTGGCTTTCGAATTCAATCAAGAGGAAGGTCAGAAGTACTCACAGCCATATCCCCATGTATGTACGTACATACAAATAATGGTCACCGTTGGAGCATCATATTTGGTATTTATACACAGTTTAATTTCAGATTCAAGGGCAAATACTGTATGAAATCAAATATTCCTGAATGTGCTAACTGCTTTCGCACTCGACCAAGAGTATCATGGGGACAACCTGCATACTAAATGTCATTAACATTGTTTCTGGAAAAAACGAAACCCAGTCCCCATTGAAGCCTCAAGATGCTTATTTGCATTAAGTTAAATTTCAGATTCAAGGGGAAATGCTCCTTAAAAATAAAAATTTTCGGAACTTGATTTCGAACTCGATCAAGGGTGTCATCAGGGTTATTTGCATGCAAACCCATTTAATCACCATTACACTTCTTTGTATTAAGTTCAATTTCACATTCAAATATCATACCTCTGTAAAATATAATATGTCAGGACTTGCATACGATCTCGATCATAAGTATAACAGTACACAAATCCACAGTTCCACACATGTCATAGTTTCTGAGTAAACGTCTCCCAACTGAACTCTATAAAACTTTTAATAAAAAGGTCACATTTTATTGGAAGCAACAAACAATAATTGAAATCCAAGAAAACTGCAAATGGACCACACTTGGTGGGAAGAACATTAGAACATGGAGGTTCGAATAAACCAATCATGTCTGGTGTCACAATTGGTCCTGAAACTGCCTGAGACTTGTAGCTTCCAGTCCAGTTTTCATAAACAGTATGTCCTTGAACACATTAAAAAAAAATCAAATGATGTTTAATTACTAAAAAAGAAAAAAAGAAGGTTGTATGAAATGAGTTTTGTTTTGGTTTTATATTGAGTGAAATTTGGCTCTATTGTCTGTAACCTTAGATAAACATGAAAAGTTCACTTGGGCTAAATTTTCCAATGACGAGTTATTAACCCTTACAAACAGTCTATAGTAGAACTCAAGCATCAACTAACTTGGCTCAAGTCATCTATTTTCTCTCTTATTATTCATAAATAATATTGTTCCTTACTTTTCAAAATGTTTTACATTATCTTTCATTTATCATTATTTGCGGAATGGACATTCTAAGTTTGGGTCGCCCGGTGCTTTCCGAATGCGAGTTGATAACCCATTTCGCCGTACATTGACTAAAATATGCTTGGAGTTTTGATAAAGCTATAGCGAGATGGGGCCTCTTTTTTATTTGCTTAGACAGCGCAGGCATTGTGAATGTTAGATCAATATGGCACCTTATATAAAAACAAACCTGTCCATCTTAATTTACTTAGATTAACATTCGTGAAGGTCTTTTAGGGATTCGATTTTTTCATTATTTGAGTTTACTTAAATATCATCATCATCATCATCATCATCATCATCAACAACACCATTGTAATTAAGTTCATACAATCTAAAGTTGCTAATGATATCGTGGATTTAACTTTTTTACTTGGGCAGTTTCAATGGAAATCCATGAAAATGTATTATTGTAGTTGTGACTTTTGATAGGTTGAGATTTTCTAACATTTTATCCGTTTTGTCTGATAGAAATAAGCTGGATTTAGACCTTAGAAGTAGCTTGGCTACGTTTAAATCAAAATATTACCGAACTTATCTTCAATAGTATAGCTACATGTTTCAAGCAAGCAGTGTAGATGTGCTTTTGTCATTTAGGGATTCTAAATTGGACAAAATATCCAACGGTGGCAACAGCTGACTGTGTCTTAATGACTTATCTTAAACAATGCCTTTAGCTTAAGACATAGGGAATTACAAAAAGAAAATTCCAACGAATGAGCTTTTTATATGACATTCTTCTAGTTTATAACGATTCAGTTATAACGATTATAAGATAAATACATGTAGTTGAATTTCTAAAACATTCCAGGATGGCAGCGGGAGGTTTTAAATGCTAAAATTTGAGGGTGTTGAATAACAATTGTCAAATTTCAATAAAACACGAATACTAAGAGAAACAAACAAATTAAATCTAGAATCACGAAATACACCGCAGTCAGGTTACAATACTGAATAACAAATATTGACCGTTCTATAAATGTTTATTTGACAGCGCTCGTTTAAAAAACTTAACGTCTGTATTGCAGTTGAGTAAACAGTTCAATTAAATTATTTTTGAATGGCCTTTTCCTCTTCTTCCTGCATTTTACAGAATAATTTGCATTTCAACAAAACTGAACGATTATTGTACAGCGAGAAGGTTATACTTTTGAAGATTTTTTTCCCAGCTGATACATGAGCAAACTCATTGAAAGACCCATTTTAGATCAATTTGTTCGAAAGGACCAATTATGATCAAGGTGAAATGAAATTTGGAATAGAAATTCCTTTTTTTAAATGTAAAATTTTTTTCAAACGTTTCCGTCTAGTTTATGATGCATATTACACTTTATTTTGCAAGAAGATTTACAATACCAGTTTACCAAGTATTTGTTTTGAAAACTCTTCGTTCATTTTGAATTTGTTTACAACTGTGGAAGGTTTTACATGTATGTATCTGAGTGACAAAAACATGCCTCTTCAATTGTCCAGAGAATTTTTTATCCCACTGGTATGTAATACCTTGGGATATAGTCGTCTGTCCGTCCGTCCGTAATCATTTCATTTCCGGAGCAGAACTCGAAAACCGTTCATGATATCTTTCTGAAACTTTCCATATGTATAACCCACCAACTGAAGTGGTGCCTTCTGATAATTTCAGATTTCTGAAAACTTTAATTTTGGTCGTTTCAATAGAAACATGTTGAAGTTGGACTTTGTTCAGAAACAGGTTCGTTTCCGGAACACAGCTCCAAAATCGTTCATAATATCTTCCTGAAACTTTGCATGTGTATTTCCAACTAACTGAAGTGGTGCCTTTTGATATTTTCAGATTTTTTCTGAAAAAATTATTTGTTTCTGTTTCCATAGAAACATGAGAGGGATGTTGGTTGTTGTTGATTTTGACTGCTTCTGGAGCAGAAGTCTAAAACCCTTAACATACCTGAAACTCAGCATCTGTAATACCCACTAACTGAAGTACGGTAGTAGATACACAAGTATCTGTCAAAGATGTGTTTTACAAATTTTGTGGAACCGATGGGATATGTCATCTTCTGATGACTCTTGTTACATCTTACTGTGCTTGAACGATCATATACAAAATAAATTTGAGAGCCAAGAACTCTCTTTTCCTGTACTCACCAGCTTTGATTGTTTCTGGATGTTACAGTGAAGTTCTCCAGCATTCGTTTGAAGTGCTCGACAGGATTGTTATGTGCATTTCTTAAAGAAATTGGAAACAACGTTGAAGAATGTTTGGCAAAGGTTAGTGATGGTTTCACCGTGTCAGTTATTAATATTATTAAATTTGTTTGCATTATTGTGGACAATCATACTTTCGAAGGTAGTGGTTGTGGATGATAATGACGTAACATTGTACCTGATCTAAAGAACATAATTGAAATCCCATTACCTAGGGAGTTACGTCAAATTGATTGGTAAAGGAAGAACTAAAATATAAAAAAGATTACCACCTTTGTGTTCCAGGTTGCAGGAAAGGATGAGTTCAATTTCAAGACACAAACCATCTGTTCTGAATCGTACAATGGGGTTGAACAGGAACAGTCTCTGCTACAGAGGACTTGACACAGTTTAATCCCCACTGGACCAGTTGACGTGAGATAAGCAGTACAGATACATAAGAAAGCTTGCATTGTACTAAAAGCATACTTAGTGGGACATCTTCACCAATTGGTAAACATTTATTTTTTTCAAGAGGATTATTTCGTTTAATTGCGTAAATATGGGAACATAAACGTTGGACATAGAAATAAAGACTGTTCAGGCTGATTATTTTCAACAACAGTAGTCAAATACCATAAACAAATATGTTTTAGCAACCAAATGAATCTAGAATTGCCACGTATTTCAATCGATGGTATTAGCGTGTAATCATCATTGTTAACATCATCTAACTATATTCTAATGTTTAACTAACACTGTCTTATCAGTATTCCCCATGCCATGTATAACTTATTCATTTTAGGAGTGCAATAAATGTGTCTGTGCTGTGTCGTAACTGCCGTCTTGATTAAAATGGAATGTTCATATGCTTTGTCTTATCAATACATGTAAAAATATTGACATTAAATAACATAATTTTCATTAAAATTGTATGTTATATTCATGATTTTAATGTGCATGTTTCTGTAAAGCATCCAAGTGTCTGTAAAGTGAATAGGATTCTGTTAAGTGTATATGATTTCATAAATATTTCTGTAAAGTGTATATTTCTGACTTGTTAATGAGAATGAGGATACTTATATCGCGCTGGACTCCACAACACAAATGGTAATGCTCAAACCGCTACACACATTATTACCCTGGTGTAAGGACCAACATCGTTCCTTGTTCATTCTCAACTCCCTTGGGAGTATGCAACCTGGGCTGCCAATTAAGGCGCTCGAAGGTTATCTGTCACATTGCCTGCACTTCCAAACCAGGTACTCAATTGTACTGCTGAGTGAACAGAGGCACATTTCGAATAAAGTCCCATGCCCAAGGTGACACCACGAGCCTCTCAACTCATGTCTCAGTGTGGGGCAGGGAATCACCCTTCAAACTCTCAGTTTTCATTCAGCAATGAGGCGGGTAACCCACCCATCCAGCGAGCCACGCCCGTTGTTGCTGAACTTAACTGATAGCGGTCGACTGAGCTATGCACATGACCACGTGCCACCACAAAGGTACATCCATCGTGTTGGTTGGGTTCACATGTGCTAAACACTATACATTGTGTTATATTATCGAGAAGCAATAACTGTTGTCGAAAATTGCCATTTTGATGTTAGTCGACTCAGTATACCGACGATATAAAGGTAAGAGCGTCGATTTCTGATCGAAAACCGGACAATGCACCGCTTGTGGCGTGCGTCAAATAGTCAGACGTAATTTTGGAAACTTATTTACAACAGACTAAAGGAAAACTTTAAGTTGATAGTGTCTTAATAATAATAGGTCTTACAACTACGGTGCATGTATATGAGCCGTGTAGTGTCGGTTTCTGCACAACTATAATGATGTTGCATGATTTTAATTTGAAACTAGTAATTATTATATATTTGACAATTGGGGATGAGTTGCAAGTTGAGTGAAGTTATTTGAACTGATATCAGCACATATCGTATGTTTGCATGTATTAAAGCCAAATAATGTTTTATGAAACATAACGGATGCACCTTTAATGTGAACAAGTTATCATTTAGTCGTATTCATTCCACATTCAAAGTGAATGTTGGTTTAAACAAATTGTATTCATCATGAAGAACAAGTTCTCCAACTTGAATACCCTTTCCTTGGTATATATATATATGACATTTGTGTTCTTTTTGCTTCTCTGCGTAACGTGTCTCTTTACCTGCATTCTCTCCTTAAACCTAAATCAAACCATTGTTTTTCAGTTGGTCTTATAGTTACTTTTTTTGTAGGGATACGTGTTTTTAGAAACATGTTAAATTGTTTGTAAATTATGTCACAAGCATGATTAACATCCTGGCAATTCACGAACAATTCAGTACAGTTTATCTCATTGATAAGTGTATTTAGGGTTGTGTAATCACCTTGTTTATAGCATAATACATCTCTAGTGTATGACAGTTGTGTATTCACTGTATTCACTGTATTCAAGTAGTTAATGTCACGTAAGTGCCTTTGTGATCACTTATCTATCTGTCAAATTCAATAACCCTACAGTCAACTGTATGGATATATTTACTGATTATGATTGAATTACCTCCCAAAACTTCTACATGCCAAAACTCCTAAAAATGTTAAGGCTAAATTATGCAATTACCTATAGTATAATGGAACAGCCCAGAATGTAATTTTAGTGTAATTTTCCAAAACGTCTAAATGTCAAAACTTCTACAGCAGATTGAGGAAGTCGTTGGGGGTAGAGAATTACTAGAGTAGAGGGGAGGATTCTTTCAATCACATTGTTACAGTTCTGAACGTAACAAACACTATTATTTCATTGATAGAGGCTGGACATTGTATTATGATTTCATTCTTATCTCATTAGATAATTTAATATATTTAAGCCATTTTATTTTATTTTATGTTTTACGGGATTTGTTCATGTAAATTCAAAGTCGGTGGTCGAAAAATATACAATTTAAATAACCTTTGAACAATTATTTAATCAGGATATCTTAAAAGTTTCAGTCGGGATCGTTAAAAAACCAACAGGTATCTCAAAATAAAACGATTTACTTCACTTGGTCACTCAGTCGGAAAGCAATCCAAACTATTAGCGGTTTAGTTTCCCATACATGTTTTCTAGGTTAAGTAGTCTCTTAAATGCTAAAGTTTCTCTTATATAGATCATAACACCTCCACCATACGATTTTCTATCTTTACGAAGAGGGTCATGGTAACCCGTCCATTTCAGGTAATCATTATCAATGTTTTCGTCTTGATGATGATTTGACTCAATATCAGCTGCAAGCTGCAATAACAATTGGAGCAGAATGGTTACGTTGACGTTTCTAAATTGACTCTGTAGTACACAAAGGAAAGCTAACAGGAGGCTTATATTACATAACACAGACAAGAGAATGCACATGTTATACACTTTTGACAGAATAACCCATAATAATGAATAGTTAAAGGCAATTCTTGGTTGAAAAGCAATTCAGTATTTCAAACACTTTTTACAATGAAATATCCCGATCGTCACACGATGTTGCATAATATCGTTACCAATTATGTATTAGCTCAATGAATTGAATAAGGTTTGTGTGATAACTCAATCGGGAAATTTCAATGGAAAATATTACAGTTTCTTGCTGTATATATTTTTTATGTAGAATGGAAGTGCAGACCCAGTCATATAGTATTCATGAGTTATTGGCAAAAGGTAAAGCAGTGGGAAATACATTGAAACGTGATAAAAAGAGATACAAAATTTTGTTAACAACATTAAGAAACAGTATCATGGTAGATATAGACATTGACAAGCTTGTGTGGATATAGACATACGAGGGGCGTTCAATAAGTGTTGCAAGCGGGGCATTGGTGTTTACATAAACAGTGTCAGCTTATAGCAGGTGTTACTATAGTCAAAACATAACATTGACACATGTCAAAACAATTTCTAGACATAACAATTATTTAGATATAATAGCTGCGCTGACCTAGGGGTCTCCATAATCATGGATTCTCTCAAACATGAACAACGCGCTGTGATCAAGTTCCTTACTAAAGAGGGATGCAAAGCTACAGAAATACATAATCGTATGTGTAATGTGAAGGGTAAGGATGCTCCTAACTTTTCAACAGTTTGTCGCTGGTCTCTTCAGTTCAAGCGGGGCAGGGAGTCCTTAGACGATGACCCACGGTCAGGCAGGCCATCTGAAGTCACTCGACCGGAAGTTATTGCCGCTATCGAAAGACGAATTTTAGCTGACCGCCGTGTTAAAGTTTCTGAACTGTCTTTGGAATTCAAGATATCAGTTGGAAGTGTTGAAAAAATAATTCATGACCATCTTGGTATGTCCAAGGTATCTGCAAGATGGGTACCCAGAAACCTCACAGCACAAGATCGCCAGAAAAGAACCGAAAGTTGCATGAAGCTCCTGGATCGGTTTAATGCGGATGAAGCCAGGTTTTTGTCTCGTCTGGTGACAGGTGACGAAACCTGGATCCACCACTGGGACCCGGAAACTAAACTGGAATCCAAGCAATGGAAGCACCCGAGTTCACCGCCTCCCCTGAAGTTTCGCACTCAACCATCAGCTGGCAAGGTTATGGCGACAATCTTTTGGGATGCAAAAGGCATATTATTAATTGATTACTTGCCAACCAAAACTGCAATGAATGGTCAATATTATGCCAACCTAATGCAAGAATTGCGAAAGAC
This sequence comes from Gibbula magus, assembly GCA_936450465.1. Taxonomy (NCBI): domain Eukaryota; kingdom Metazoa; phylum Mollusca; class Gastropoda; order Trochida; family Trochidae; genus Gibbula; species Gibbula magus. The sequence goes on along the minus strand of OW388295.1, from coordinate 79,978,834 downwards.
AATTCAACAGAAACGCCGTGGAATGTTGACACGTGGTGTTCTGATGTTGCATGACAACGCTCCAGTCCACAAGTCAAGAGTTGCACAGGCCGCTATACGTGATTGTGGATTCGAACAGCTTAACCACCCACCCTACAGCCCAGACCTACAATGTAGCCCCCAGTGACCACTTCCTGTTCAGAAACCTGAAATCCGCCCTACGTGGAAGGCACTTCCGGGATGACGAAGACGTCAAAGCTGCCACAGAGGCGTGGTTAGGGGGGTAAACGGAAGACTTCTACAAAAGCGGCATCAAAAGTCTTAAAGAGAAATGGAATAAGTGTATTGAGGTGAAGGGTAACTATATTGAAAAATAAAAGTAAAAAATTGACTACGCGAGTTGGTTTTATACTGAAGTTGCAACTCGTATTGAACGCCCCTCGTATATAGGCATTTACAAGATATATATGCAAGTAGAACTATTTACACACATTCGTAATATGATGACTGAGAACGAGACTGTCGTCATATACAAACAATATGAAAAGGATAAATGTCATCATTGGAATTCCACACACAACATCCACATCCCGATGAACAACACATCCATATACACATCACATCCTTCCAAAGTGAATGGTTGTGTATTACTGTTTCATAATCAGCTGTTTGTATTCCTGTGGTCCCATGCTTCCCTCGTATAGTTCTGAGGTGACACCCAGTGTTCCATGTTACCCCTGCCCATGTACGATCAAGCACAAACAGTTGGTGGATATGAATGGTCTGTGTTTAAAGAACACGAGATACATATTTTAATATAGTTCTAAGACCAACTCACTTGCACATTTATAACAAATTAGAACACAAAGAAACGGAAACGACAACGGTTTTCCATCAAGCAGACTTTTGAGTATTCTCAGATGGAAGTCTATTCATTTGTGGCCCAATGCATAGCTCATTTAACCGCTGTCAGCGAAGTTCAGTATCCATGAGCGTGCTCAATGTGTGGGTGACCTCAATACGATGTAAGTTGTTATAGAAAAAAACGGTAAAATGTTATAAATTCGATTAATTGTAGAAAAACACGGTAAGATGTAATATTACGGTAAATTGTAATAAAACGCACTAAAATATAATAAACATAAGTGCGCTAAATTGTAAGAGGACCTGCGGTAAAATGTTCATATCAAATGAGCGGTAAATTATAATAACATTAATGAAGACCAACCCTTCACTGCATACACAGCGCTATTTGTATTCATGCTTCTCTAGTTGTCGTGTTTTAAACTATGGACTTGTTTGGAATTCTGATAGTTATCAACTAGTATATCACATTTGAACGTCATTTTATTTTGATAAAGGGAGTTTCAGATTTTAGATTAACATTTATCTGAGTAACCACCTGTGTGTAATAAGTTCACCCAATTGACACTCGGTGCTTCAGATACTAGTCTTGGATTTCTCTAGATTTTCGATAACCATCTATTTGAAATAAGATTACCCAGTCGACACCCGGTACTTCAGATACTAGTCTTGGATGTCTCCTCTTGTATATACTATTCCTGTATTCACCTGTATTACATATATACCAATGTTTGATTAACTACTTTTGCATTTTGCTTAGTTTGAAAAGGGTCTCCTGCATTGTAGCTGTTTTATGGTCACCATTCTCTATAGTAATAAATAAAGGATTACTTAATCGTAGCTTGGGCAAATCAGTACTGTGTCGCATGCCACGGTAATACATATCTTACTTCGTTCTCTTGTAACCAGTCTCTGACAGAGCCATGGAAATAAACCACGGAAGACAGTCATTAAGAACAATTGAGGATTTTCCCCATTGTTAATTATAGCAACGATTACATTGTCTGTTTTGTTTCACCGTTTGATAGTGGTTTATTTCCAGGGCAATATTTAAGTGACTCTGTCTTAACATTGACCATGGTCTAATGAATGTATGGAGATTCTAGTGGCAACATATATTTAAATCTTGTGCTTTATGCAAACTTATTTATTACGAATGTAGATGTTTGGTATATATGCTCATACTTTTCCTTTGAGTACGATGCAAATGTGAAATAAGGAAATTGATATTCAGCCAAACAATTTTTCAACTCTGGAACCACTAATCGATCAATCACTTTGTTAAGAGATCTTTTTCTAAGCATAACAAATCGATGAATATAAGCTGAGTCGGATGATGGAGTTGAACAGCAACAGTCTATGCTACAGAGGACTTGATGCAGCCAAATCCCAACTGGACCAGTTGACACACGATAAACTGTGTTCAGGAAAGCTTAAAACAACAACATGCATAGTTGACAGCCTTCTCGCTTACCACTATCTGTTATATGTCTTAATCACGTCAAAATTCACAAAAATATAGGAATATAAACTTTGGACGTAGAAATAATATCTGCAACTGTCAATGCATCGTTCCAGTCAAATCCAATTAAAGTGTTGCATAGAAGTGAATGGTTATGTGTTATTACAGTCACTGCGTACATATTTATAAACATATGTCAAATGCTAGGCGAAATTAAGTACTCACCTCTGTTGGTTTTATCATGTGTATGATTTTCAATTGCAAATAACTCAAGTTGTCGATGTCATAATATCTTAAACTGAAAAGTACAGGCGTTTATTTAGCAGTCAAAGAATACTTCTAGATATTTTAAAATTATTTAACAAAAGAAATGTTTGAATTCATTTTGGATGATACAAAACTGTTAATTTACATATGAGACATTAATGAATGTGCCTGATTTTGCATACATTTACAACATTTTAAACATGGTAGGGTCATGTTGGTTTATATTTAATTTCTTAACCCTGTCTTCATTAAAGAAAGATATGTTAACCAACATGTAACCACAATAATCAATTAATTAATTCAAACTACTGCGTATAAGTATTATTTATCGTGCCATAGTCAAATGACTCTGATTTCTTTTAAATATTGAATTAATCGAAACCAACTGAGGTGAGTACTTTCTTTTGTTTGGCAGTTTTTATGTTTCTGTAAAGCACATGTGTTTCTATAATTCTTTCAGTGAGACCTCGTTTAACGGGACCCCATATATCTGGTAACCCGGCTATCCGCACGGTAGTATTTCAAATTTCCTTTATCTATTTCTATGCAAATGGTGATTCTTGCTATTCAGACGATTTTAAACTGTAACTATATATATATTGTGCGGATAAACGGGGTCCGACTGCATATGTTTCTGTAAAGCACATATGCTTCTGTACTATACTGCAGCATTTGTTTTTATATTGTGGAAACCTTTATGTTTAAAATACAGGTTAAAGTTTAATCACCTTCATTCAGCATTCAGCAAGTGAATGGTTGTGTACTAACAGTTCATAATTAACTGTTTTTATTCCTGGAATTCTATTCTCCATCGAATAGTTATGAATCGACATAAGTGAACATAATATTAGATCTTCGAATCAGCGATTGCAGCGATTTGCAAGAGTGACAAATCACCAAAGCATCAAAATCATGGATTCTTTCCCAAACGGGCAAAGAGATACCGGGTTTTAAAGTTTTCAAAATGGTCATCAGAATTTTTCTAAAAATAATTTGGATTTTGATTGGTTGACGGAGGGAACAACTTTACGCCAATTCGTGAATTGCTTACATGCGCATCTGAGATTGTAATGTTGAGGCTTGTTATATTGATTTTTACGCATTAAAATGAACTTGTGTAAGAAATATAATAACGAACTCTTTGCTCGGAATTATGAATTATTGTCTCTCTCCGAGCTTTACCATAATTATCAACTCGGGACAGATAATCCGTAATTCCTCGCAACTTGCCCAGAACTATCATAGTTAAAGCGGACGTTTATCCGAATGCTTTGACGTAATGATAGTTCAGGGCAAAACTATACTTTATTACATAACACATTGGGGTAGAGCAAACTCTTTTTCTAAGATGCCAACTGATCAGGTTCAGATAACATTCTGCTTCCTATAATTTGGAAATACAAATACAACATTGTTTATATTCGTTATATTAATAATCCATGAACAGGGCCGACATACGGCTATTCCATGTATAAGACCCACCCCTGATTTCATTGGTTCGATTCAGTAAATTTGATATTGATATTACATTTTATCATTGATTCATTTTGAATATTTGTTTCTGTTAACTGCTTTATTGTTTTCACAAGAAAATAAAAAAAATAAACACAGCATTAGACTTTCAAACATTGACGTCACGCGATCTAAGTATAGGTTAATAACGAGACTAACATTAAAAAAAGAGTTATGGGTAGAGTCAAGGCGTGGTTGCTGAACGTACATTTTCCTAAATCAACCGTATGCTGCTGTCATAAAAAGTTGATGTTTCATTTTCCAACTGTTAATTTTGACCGACTGCAGGAGTTGCAGACAATGGAAAGGAGTACATACGGTATTCTTTGCAATGTATGACTGGAGACGGCTGACGCGAATCGACGTTACGTTACCATGGGCACACTTTATTACGAGGGAGCAGCAGGAACAGCGGAAACGTCATTCAATTGCTACGTCATCAACAAAATATTACTTTATTTAATAAATAGAAGACGAGTTGCCGTGCTTTATCGTTGAATAAAACATAGCAGGGAGCATAAAACACGAAGGGCGCAACATAATGTGAAGATATTAGGTTGTTTGTATAAGCTCTTTTTGGAAAAAGTAACAATCAAAGTAACGTAAAATATGACGTCATTTACTAATATATAAATATTTGCTCTGTCTTCTAGAGATGTTTAAACTTAGTATACGAGCTGGTGTTTGATGATCTGGTCATTGAAATAAGATATGTTATTCTAATGTTTGAAGTTGAACATCCTGGTGAATGAGCAGAATGCGTTAACACCGGCGAGAAAGTATAAAACTACATGCTGCTTCCTAGCAGTTACACATGGCAGGCCAGACAAACCATCTTCGACAGAGTTGATGCTCTATCCGGGGTCGTTTGTCCTGACACTTATGAATTTTTCTGGCATCCTGTGAGTGCTATCAACGTATTCAGCGCTTTATTATCTCTTGAGACTTTTCACCCATCCAAGGGCCAAGGGTGAGTGAACACTTGTGTTGTGGTTTCGTATGGTCATGCTGGCGACCGTTGTTTCACCTCGACTTTCCGTATTTTGTCTTCCATGACGTCATAAAACCACTTTTCGTGACGTAACTGTAGCTCGGTATTGTAAATTGTATGTTTCCTAACTATTTTTCCATGAATCAAATGGAATGAATTGGTAATAACTAATTATTACACCCGAAAGTGTGCCATATGAATTTACGAAACTTTTTTGGTATAACCCTCGCTCTACAAATGTAGCTCGGGCAATACTAGAATTCACACTCGTTCATAAAGTACTTATCACACACTTCCCCGGGTAATAATCTATACATTACATTATCTGAATAACTTGGATAACTTGAACATGTTCAGAGATACGAGTATGACATTTTCGTGTCACCAACCAAACATTGGAACCAACAATCAATTACAATACTGTATCAAATGATATAGATTTTAATAGCATTTTAAAATTGATTTGTTTCACCCATTTATGGTAACTGGGGTTAGTTTACAGATGGAAATGAATACATCCCATGATTGGGGAACTGTCTCTAGATCCCATCCGAAAATTATTGGTTTTGCATGAAAGTTATCTTAAGTGATCAGATTTCGCTGATTATTTCCAAAAGAACTGTTTCAGATGAGCTGTAAACCTCACAATCCGACCATTTCCTGCCACGGTGTATAACATCTTCGAAGGAGGGAGGTGAAGTCTTCTCTGGTTGACGAATACTGACCTTGAAGACTCCATTGAGCAATGTCAGTTCAATATAAAACACCCCAGAAATCGTAACACGTGTTTTGCGATTGTAAACTTGTTGATGTTGATTTCTTGCTACAATATATAGCTTTTCACCTTCTATCGTTCTCGCAAAATCAATGTGTCTATGACATGTGGCAGCCACACAACCTGAGAGTTTAAAATACTCCAAGTTACTCACTCTACATATAATCTGCTTTACGGATCTCACACGTATTCCTTTATCTGACAATAACGTTTTCATACCGCTTGGAACTTGAATCATCTGATGTATCGTCTTCTTCTTTTTCTGAAAAAAGTAAAATAAACAATTTAAACATATAAATAAAAAATGATCTCATAGTCAAAACAACGACACCATTGAAACTGATCTACTACACTACCCTTGTGTTGACAATTTGATGTATCACTGTAATTACAATCTCATTGAATCTGATAGATAGACTACTATACTACCCGTGTTGACAATGTGGTGTATCACTGTAATTACAGACAGACAGACAGACAGAATATTTTATTTACGTCTCACATGTAAAACTCATTGAATATGATAGATAGACTACTACACTACCACTATGTTGACAATGTGGTATATCACTGTAATTACAATCTCATTGAATCTGATAGATAGACTACTACACTACCCGTGTTGACAATGTGGTGTATCACTGTAATTACAATCTCATTGAATCTGATAGATAGACTACTATACTACCCGTGTTGACAATGTGGTGTATCACTGTAATTACAGACAGACAGACAGACAGAATATTTTATTTACGTCTCACATGTAAAACTCATTGAATATGATAGATAGACTACTACACTACCACTATGTTGACAATGTGGTATATCACTGTAATTACAATCTCATTGAATCTGATAGATAGACTACTACACTACCCGTGTTGACAATGTGGTGTATCACTGTAATTACAGACAGACAGACAGACAGAATATTTTATTTACGTCTCACATGTAAAACTCATTGAATATGATAGATAGACTACTACACTACCACTATGTTGACAATGTGGTATATCACTGTAATTACAATCTCATTGAATCTGATAGATAGACTACTATACTACCCGTGTTGACAATGTGGTGTATCACTGTAATTACAGACAGACAGACAGACAGAATATTTTATTTACGTCTCACATGTAAAACTCATTGAATATGATAGATAGACTACTACACTACCACTATGTTGACAATGTGGTATATCACTGTAATTACAATCTCATTGAATCTGATAGATAGACTACTACACTACCTGTGTTGACAATGTGGTATATCACTGTAATTACAATCTCATTGAATCTGATAGATAGACTACTACACTACCCGTGTTGACAATTTGGTGTATCACTGTAATTACAAACTCATTGAATCTGATATATGGACTACTACACTACCTGTGTTGACAATTTGGTATATCACTGTAATTACAATCTCATTGAATCTGATAGATAGACTACTACACTACCCGTGTTGACAATTTGGTGTATCACTGTTATTACAATCTCATTGAATCTGATAGATAGACTGCTGCACTATCCCCGCGTTGACAATTTGGTGTATCACTGTTATTACAATCTCATTGAATCTGATAGATAGACTACTACACTACCCGTGTTGACAATGTGGTATATCACTGTAATTACAATCTCATTGAATCTGATAGATAGACTACTACACTACCCGTGTTGACAATTTGGTGTATCACTGTAATTACAATCTCATTGAATTTGATATATGGACTACTACACTACCTGTGTTGACAATTTGGTATATCACTGTAATTACAATCTCATTGAATCTGAGAGATAGACTACTACACTACCCGTGTTGACAATTTGGTGTATCACTGTTATTACAATCTCATTGAATCTGATAGATAGACTGCTGCACTATCCCCGCGTTGACAATTTGGTGTATCACTGTTATTACAATCTCATTGAATCTGATAGATAGACTACTACACTACCACTATGTTGACAATATGGTATTTCACTGTAATTACAGTATCATTGAATCTGATAGATAGACTACTACACTACCCGTGTTGACAATGTGGTATATCACTGTTATTACAATCTCATTGAATCTGGTAGATTAGTCCAGTCAATTTAAGTTTTAACCTTGAACTCTCTGCAAAAGAAATGATTTTAGCTGAAACATAACACTAATGTATCCCTAAACAACATACAAAAAGTCTAGAAAAATCTAAGTGGGGGAAATATTTAAATTTTGACTTTAGAAATATAAATATTTTGTTCAATTCGGCCTTCGTTATTGGGCCTCCATAGTGCGAAAGGGAGATAACTCGGGACGTTTACGGCGACTTTCACGTAGCTGAACGTAACATCTGACGTTGTGATTGTGAATGAATCATCAATATTCGGTAAGTATTTATAATTTCCAATCTAAAACGTTTCACAAACATGAACTAAGTCGAAAGGGATATTATATACTGCACCATATATTGTCAAATAAACCTGTTCCTCTTCAATGATCACGTCACTACACAACGGCAATCTGTTGATATGATGGAGTTAATTTTGTTGTTTATAAACACGATTTTGAATAGAAATAGTTAACTATGAGTATTATACGATATTTGATTCCTATAATATGTAAATTGGTCGATATCTGATTTAAATACGCACATATATTGGGGGTGATTATGTATAATAAAAAAAATCTATGGAAGCCCATTTCCGCCAAAATGCATGTACATGTTAACTATCAATTTCAGTTTGGTAAAAGTCACCCTTTTCATAGAATTTCACAGAAATAGTGAAATAAAACATAGAAGAAAGTATAGATTCATTTAAGAAACATATTTCATGACAATATAATGCAATTATTTCTCTTATTTTTCAGTGGCTGCTTGTTATTTTGAATGACTTATCTCAGAAGAAGAGGTTAATGACGTCACTTAAATTGATTGCTTGTTCCAACGGTAGGGGAATTTTAAGGATATATCCAATTAAAAATCCTGTTTCATTGATACACATATGTTTAAAACAAATACAAATTAATTGTATTATATTTATATATTATATTTTATATATTATTATACTATTAATGTATATAATAGTTACACGCTTTATATATTGAATTCATTTTACTTTCAGACATGTTCAAGAAACAATGGAGCCATGCGCCATATGCAAACTTGACATTGATGGAAAACCTATGGTTGTTTTGAGGAACAAAGGCTGCAATGGAATAAATAAAGCAATCTTTGCTCGTCGTGATTCACTGCACGTTCAGGCTGGACAAGTGGTACACCGAGACTGTAGAAAGACATATACCAATCCGAATGTGATCCGACAGAGTCTTTGTCAACAATCTAGTGGAACAGATTCAGCTGAAAGATTAACGCGATCGAAAATATCAAGCTTTTTCTGAACATTGTTTGTTTTGTGGACATTCTGCGCATCTTTCAGAAAGGAAGAGGTCCTGCGACGTCCATCCTGTCAGGACTTTGGAATTCAAAACCACCATCCAGAAGATATGCCAGGAACGTGGAGATGAATGGGCGCAAGATGTTCAAGGAAGACTTGAGTCAGTCAACGATCTTCCTGCTGCAGATGCACTGTACCGTCAGACGCGTAATGTCAACTTTCGCACTGGACGCCAAGTACCAAAGCATTGGAGTATGGGCACAGACAAGAGGCAGAAAGTCTCCCCAGTAACACCAGGAAACTCCATTCGCCATGAGACCTTCATCAAAGTCGCAGAATATGTGAAAGACAATGAAAGTGAACAGATCACAGTCGGTCACCTTGTTAACTGCATGGAGTAGTTAATTGGGGATGGAGCATATTGTCATTACTATATGAAACACAAACTACAGGAACACTTTGGGGATTCTATCATCATAACAGAAATGAATGGCAAATCAAATGTGGTCACTTTCAGAACAACAGCAGAAACAATTCTCCAGGATTACTATAAAGAACCACGTGAAAATGACACTACTACAGAAAAGCTTAAGTTAATCAAGACAGCAGCCAAGCTTATATTGACTGACATCAAGGAGATGAACACCTCAAAAGAATGTTATCCATCATCAGAGGAGATGTCATCCATTCAACAAAATGTCGACTTCATTCCAAACTCATTGAAAACTTTCCTAGTGTCCATGATATCAGAGAAGGATGCTGCAGCAAAGATTGCTTCCATTGGTCAGGCTATAATTCAAGCATCGAGACCAAGACACATATTGACTCCACTCCAGATTGGACTCGGTGTACAGCTCCATCATCACTTCATGTCAAAGTTCCTAATTGATACTTTACATGCCCTTATGCTTTTGTTCCTCCTACAGTGAAGTTCAGCGTTTTGAAACCAGTGCTGCTGCTCATTAAGGAACTGCTATTCCACAATTCCAGCAAGGGAGCTTCCTCCAATATGTAGCAGATAATGTAGATCATAACTTCCGAACATTGGATGGCCACAGCACGTTTCACGGAATGGGAATAATTGCATGTACAACTCCAGCAGATGTCTCTTCGACCAAGGTACCCCGGATCAGGGCAACATCTGAAGATCTTTGTGTGCTGGGACGCATAAACATCAAGTACTACAAGTTACAAGATAACTTTCTGTCAGCACTTAAATTCAATCAGTTGTGCGATGTTCAAGCAGATTTGATTCCAGGTTGGTCAGGAATGATGCAGATGATTCAACACGGTTCTCATCAAGGGAAGTCGTCTATCACATTCCTCCCAATGATTGACATGAATCCCAGTGACCTAAGCTGCATTTACTCTACGCTGACATTCATCTCTGAACAAGCATCTCACTATGGTTCTAAACCTGTCATCACATTTGACCAGCCTTTGGACTGGAAGGCCCTTACAATTATCAGCAATGAACCTCATCAAAGTTACCAGATAATTCTTCGACTGGGAGGATATCATACAGAAATGAGTTTTCTGGGATGCATTGGCTACGTAATGGGTGGGACAGGGTTACAAGAGACACTCGAAACCGTGTATGCTTCAAACGCTACTGTTCATATGCTCAGTGGAAAGGCAGTTGCACGTGCAGTTCGGGGACACTTCCTTGTCAACAGAGTTCTCAATTACCTTCTTGTCAACAAGGCTGCAGACTCTGGTTTGCCAGCTGAAAGTGAAGTACTTGATGGTTCTTCCACAAGCACAACCACATTGTCTGAAGATCTCCGTGATGCTACCTCCTTATTTGAAAGTATCCTAACTGAAGACATATCTCTCACAGACATCGAAGACAGTCCATCTTTGACTCACATACGGGAACAGCTTTGCAAGACTAAGCAGTCACTTCTTCATTCTCGGACAGCAGCGCTTTGGCTCCTTTATATGGACATGGTTGACATTTTGAAGAAGTTCTTGACAGGAGAACGTAGGCCAATTGGAATCTTCATCTACATCAGTTATGGAAATGTTGCCATTTGTTGCTGCATGTGGCCATAACATGTATGCCAAGTCTGCCTATATCTATTTGCAAACAATGCAGCGACTCCACCAGGATCATCCAGATGTTTACCATGCTTTCATGTCAGGACATCATGTCATCCGCAGAAGCGACAGGTACTGGGCTGGTTTATCTTCTGACTTAATCATTGAACAGGTTCTGATGAGGAGTTTGAAGTCCACTGGAGGTATGACAAGAGAGCACGGTATGGGGGAATCACAGAGATCTCAATGGTTGCTGTCTAGACCAGCATGTGTTGATCTCAATAATCTCTCACCCACAATGAGAGAAAGCAACGGTATTATTTGAACTCAACTGTTACCATAGATATGCAACGTACTCAAATAGTCCGATTACATTCATTAATCTTAATCAGAACATTGTTTAAAAAAGTGAAATACTGACTTTTGTGTAAGGAAGTACAAAGGTGGCAACGCAGTGCTTTCTACTGGACACTATGGAATTGCGTTGCGTAACTTTTAGCCATCAGTATACTTACAAAATTATCATTACAAATACAGACCCAAATGAATTTAATGTTTCTGAGAGACAAATAACGTAATTATGAATGATCTATTGTAAAAAAAACTATCAAACCAACGGACATGTTTATTTGACAAATGAAAAATATTTTGATGGGCACATTTTGGGGGGTCAATTTGAAATAATAAAAAACACATGTTCCCCACCTTAGATTTTTCTAGACTTTTTTTTCTTCAAAAATACATACTTATACTTTTAAAAAAAAACACAAATCATTTCTTTTGCAAGGAGTTCATGGTTGACCTTATATTTCGGTCAAATTGACTGGACTAGATAGACTGCTGCACTATCCCCGTGTTGACAATTTGGTGTATCACTGTTATTACAATATCATTGAATCTGATAGACTACTACACTACCCGTGTTGACAATGTGGTATATCACTGTTATTACAATCTCATTGAATCTGATAGATAGACTACTACATTACCACTATGTTGACAATGTGGTATATCACTGTAATTACAGACAGACAGACAGACAGAATATTTTATTTACGTCTCACATGTAAAATACATCCAATCGCTCAGCGATTTATGAGAGACAATATATACAGTAAAATATCACAAATGTAGGTATTTAAAATACGGACATAAAATATTCAATAAAATGCACATGACTAAAAGGATAAAAGTTATATACACACAATAAATACTAGTTGTATAAAATATATCGTCTCATAGTTAAAATCTGATGGCAGGTCCTGGCATTGTCAAAGGAGATCGTTGGGTTGCTTAAAATAGTATAAAACTTGTCTGTGTGAGATAAATCCTTAAAATTAGCAATCTTTTTGGCACATATATCATAAAATTGACATCTTATTCTATTGTATACTGGGCGGAAAATTAAAACATGCATTTCATCTTCAACATCATCCTGGCAGTTAAAACAGTATCTTGCAGAAAATGGCACATTTTGATATCTGCCCGTCTCCACCCGTAGCGGTGCCACCCCACACCTAAACTTAGCTAGGGCGCTCCTATGCCCTCTGGGTAATGGTTGTAGTAGGTAGGGCTCGGTTCCATATTGGTCCTTGTACATTCTGTAGTTCCTTAGTTTGCTTAAGCCAGTGCTTGAACGACTTGTTAGGGGATCCTTATTCAGCTTCTCTCGCCAATCATGCTTGTACTTATCCAGTGCGATGCGGGTAACAGTATTGGTTAGTAGGCGGCTCTCCATTGATGTGGCGTCAGTTAAGTGACCAAGTCCATTTGTCTGTAGGTATTCATGCACTCTGTATAACCAGTTCTTCTTTTTGATACATTTAGACCATATAAAAACCCGAAGATTCACTCGTCTATCGTTCATGTTCTGAAGTCGAGCATACGTCCTTGCCACTGTAGTCCATTGTCGTACACTGGGGGGAATCCAACCAGAGTCGCCGTTTACATTAAGGTTAGGAGTGTACTTTCCTACGCCCATAAAATAACTGATTGCTCGGTGATGCAGGGCGTTCACTGCAGCTTGCTCCGTTGTTCCCCGTTTACCGGCTCCGTAGTCGACTACGGACCACACCATAGCGTCATACAGCTGGGTATATACATGAAGAGGCATTCCATCGAGACTTTGGAACTTTGCTATGAGCAAACCTTATGCTCTACTGGCGGACTTTACAGCGCTCTTAGCCATAAGTGAAAAGTTTAAGTGTTCAGTAAGTAATACTCCAAGGTATTGGTATTATTCACATATGTCCAAGTCAAGGTCTCCACATATAAAAACAGTCTCCATTCGACGCACAGAAGGTCCTCTGAAGTGTACAATTTTAGACTTTTCTCTGTTGACTGACATTCTGTTATCTTCACACCATCTGTTCAGTACACTAAGCATGGAGTTTAACTCGTCCTCAGTTTCTGTGAGCAGTACGATATCATCCGCATACGCCAGAATAGAAATAACCTCATTTCCAACCTGTACACCTGTACCGAGTGAGGAAATAGTTTCCAACAATCTCATTGAATCTGATAGATAGACTGCTACACTACCCTTGTGTTGACAATGTGGTATATCACTGTAATTACAATCTCATTAAATCTGATAGATAGACTACTACACTACCCGTGTTGACAATGTGGTATATCACTGTAATTACAATCTCATTGAATCTGATAGATAGACTGCTACATTACCCGTGTTGACAAGGTGGTATATCACTGTAATTACAAACTCATTGAATCTGATAGATAGACTACTACACTACCCGTGTTGACAATGTGGTATATCACTGTAATTACAATCTCATTGAATCTGATAGATAGACTACTATATTACCCGTGTTGACAAGGTGGTGTATCACTGTAATTACAAACTCATTGAATCTGATAGACTATTACACTACCCGTGTTGACAATGTGGTATATCACTGTAATTACACACTCATTGAATCTGATATATAGACTATTAAACTACCCGTGTTGACAATGTGGTATATCACTGTAATTACAATCTCATTGAATCTGATAGATAGACTACTACACTACCCTTGTTGACAATGTGGTATGTCACTGTAATTACAATCTCATTGAATATGATAGATAGACTACTACACTACCCGTGTTGACAATGTGGTATGTCACTGTAATTACAAACTCATTGAATCTGATAGATAGACTACTACACTACTCGTGTTGACAATTTGGTATATCACTATAATTACAATCTCATTAAATCTGATATATGGACTACTACACTATCCCTGTGTATACATATTGGTATAACTGTAATTGTTAGTTCATTGAATCTGATAGATAGACTACTACACTACCCGTGTTGACAATGTGGTATATCACTGTAATTACAATCTCATTGAATCTGATAGATAGACTACTACATTACCCGTGTTGACAATATGGTATGTCACTGTAATTACAAACTCATTGAATCTGATAGATAGACTACTACACTACCTGTGTTGACAATGTGGTATATCACTGTAATTACAATCTCATTGAATCTGATAGATAGACTACTACACTACCTGTGTTGACAATGTGGTATATCACTGTAATTACAAACTCATTGAATCTGATAGATAGACTACTACACTACTCGTGTTGACAATTTGGTGTATCACTGTAATTACAAACTCATTGAATCTGACAGATAGACTACTACACTACTCGTGTTGACAATTTGGTATATCACTATAATTACAATCTCATTAAATCTGATATATGGACTACTACACTATCCCTGTGTATACATATTGGTGTATAACTGTAATTGTTAGTTCATTGAATCTGATAGATAGACTACTACACTAGCCTTGTGTTGACAATTTGATGTATCACTGTAATTACAATCTCATTGAATCTGATAGATAGACTACTACACTACCCGTGTTGACAATGTTGTATATTACTGTAATTACAATCTCACTGGATCTGATATATGGACTACTACACTACCCGTGTTGACAATGTGGTATATCACTGTAATTACAATCTCATTGAATCTGATAGATAGACTACTACACTACCCGTGTTGACAATGTGGTATATCACTGTAATTACAAACTCATTGAATCTGATAGATAGACTATTACACTACCCGTGTTGACAATGTGGTATATCACTGTAATTACCATCCTCGATAATCCAGCGCTATTGTTCCGATAAATCTACACACAAGCGCTGGAAAACAGTGAGGGTATTTAACCTTAACCTAGTTACCTCCCTTCGCAATGACTCAGCGAAACGCTTGCTTTCTAACAACCAATGAGATCACTTGAAATCAAGGGTGAAATAACAAGCACTCTCGTGTCAGGATCTTGGCTTTCGCAGTAGCACAGCACAGCACAGGGATTTTAATCATTTACGTCCACCCGTTTTGATGGACATGAATACACCCTTCTCACGTACAGACTTCTTAAAACTTTCTTTTGAGTTTCTGTCAGGTTTTCTACGCTGAATTTGTTACAAATTTTATCGTAATCGAGTGAGTGAGCCATGTTTGTTTCTATAAACAACGGTAGTGATGCGTTTTGATTGGTCGAGTTGTTTACGCAGATAGTGTCTGCGTTTCGTTTCTGATTGGATAACATGGACCCAAGGGAGGTAACTAGGTTAGGGATAAATACCCTTGCTGTTTTCCAGCGCTTGTGTGTAGATTTATCGGAACAATAGCGCTGGATTATCGAGGATGTGTAATTACAAACTCATTGAATCTGATAGATAGACTATTACACTACCCGTGTTGACAATGTGGTATATCACTGTAATTACAAACTCATTGAATCTGATAGATAGACTACTACACCATCCCTGTGTTGACAATTTGGTATATCACTGTAATTACAATCTCATTGAATCTGATATATGAACTACTACACTCTCCCTGTGTACACAAACTGGTGTACACTGTAATTGTTAGTTCATTGAATCTGATAGATAGACTACTACACTAGCCTTGTGTTGACAATTTGATGTATCACTGTAATTACAATCTCATTGAATCTGATAGATAGACTACTACACTACCCGTGTTGACAATGTTGTATATTACTGTAATTACAATCTCACTGGATCTGATATATGGACTACTACACTACCCGTGTTGACAATGTGGTATATCACTGTAATTACAATCTCATTGAATCTGATAGATAGACTACTACACTACTCGTGTTGACAAATTTGGTATATCACCGTAATTACAATCTCATTAAATCTGATATATGGACTACTACACTATCCCTGTGTATACATATTGGTGTATCACTGTAATTGTTAGTTCATTGAATCTGATAGATAGACTACTGCACTACCCTTGTGTTGACAATTTGATGTATCACTGTAATTGTTAGTTCATTGAATCTGATAGATAGACTACTGCACTACCCTTGTGTTGACAATTTGGTGTATCACTGTAATTACAATCTCATTGAATCTGATAGATAGACTACTACACTACCTGTTTTGACAATGTTGTATATTACTGTAATTACAATCTCACTGGATCTGATATATGGACTACTACACTACCCGTGTTGACAATGTGGTATGTCACTGTAATTACAAACTCATTGAATCTGATAGATAGACTACTACACTACTCGTGTTGACAATTTGGTATATCACTGTAATTACAATCTCATTGAATCTGATAGATAGACTATTACACTACCCGTGTTGACAATTTGGTGTATCACTGTAATTAAGTAAATGGTCTACTCGTCGCTGATAGGCTGGAGTCAATGGTGTCCTCGTCACTGATTGACTAGAGTAAATGGTCTCCTCGCCACTGATAGGCTGGAGTAAAATGTGTCCTCGTCACTGATAGGCTGGAGTCAATGGTGTCCTCGTCACTGATAAGCTGGAGTGAATGGTCTCATCGGTACTGGTAGGCTGGAGTAAATGGTCTCCTCGTCATTGATAGGCTTGAGTAAATGTTCTCCTCGACACTGATTGACTAGAGTAAACGGTCTCCTCGCCACTGATAGGCTGGAGTAAAATGTGTCCTCGTCACTGATAGGCTGGAGTAAATGGTGTCCTCGTCACTGATAAGCTGGAGTGAATGGTCTCCTCAGTACTGGTAGGCTTGAGTAAATGGTCTCCTCGTCACTGATAGGCTTGAGTAAATGGTCTCCTCGTCGCTAATAGACTGGAGTTAATGGTCTCCTCGTCACTGATAGGCTGGAGTAAATGGTCTCTTCGTCACTGATATGCTGGAGTAAATGGTCTCGTCGTCACTGATTGGCTGGAGTAAATGTCTCCTCACTGATAGGCGGGAGTAAATGGTCTCCTCGTCACTGATAGGCTGGAGTGTAAGGTCTCCTCGTCACTGATATGCTGGATTTAATGGTCTCCTCGTCACTGATAGGCTGGAGTAAATGGTCTCCTCGTCATTGATAGGCTGGAGTAAATCTTCTCCTCGTCACTGATAGGCTGGAGTAAATGGTCTCCTCGTCAATAATAGGCTGGAGTAACTGTTCTCTTCGAGCTCGTCACTGATTGACTAGAATAAATGGTCTCCTCGTCACTGATAGGCAGGAGTAAATGGACTCCTCGTCACTGATAGGCTGGAGTAAATGGTCTCCTCGTCACTGATTGGCTGGAGTGTAAGGTCTCCTCGTCAGTGTAAATGGTCTCCTCGCCACTGAAAGGCTGAATTGGTCTCCTCGTCACTGATAGAATGGAGTAAATGGTCTCCACGTCACTGATAGGCTTGAGTAAATGGTCTCCTCGTCGCTGATAGACTGGAGTTAATGGTCTCCTCGTCACTGAAAGGTTAGAGTAAATGGTCTCCTCGTCACTGATAGGCTGGAGTAAATGGTCTCCTCGTCACTGATAGGCTGGAGTAAATGGTCTCCTCGTCACTGATAGGCTGGAGTGTAAGGTCTCCTCGTCACTGATAGGCTGGAGTAAATGGTCTACTCGTCATTGATAGGCTGGAGTAAATGGTCTCCTCGTCATTGATAGGCTGGAGGAAATGTTCTCTTCGAGCTCGTCACTGATTGAGTAGAATAAATGGTCTCCTCGTCGCTGATAGGCGGGAGTAAATGGTCTCCTCGTCACTGATAGGCTGGAGTGTAAGGTCTCCTCGTCACTGATAGGCTGGAGTAAATGGTCTCCTCGTCAATGATAGGCAGGAGTGTAGCGTCTCCTCGTCACTGATAGGCTGGAGTAAATGGTCTCCTCGTCATTGATAGGCTGGAGGAAATGTTCTCTTCGAGCTCGTCACTGATTGAGTAGAATAAATGGTCTCCTCGTCGCTGATAGGCTGGAGTAAATGGTCTCCTCGTCACTAATAGGCTGCAGTAACTGTTCTCTTCGAGCTCGTCACTGATTGACTAGAATAAATGGTCTCCTCGTCACTGATAGGCAGGAGTAAATGGTCTCCTCGTCACTGATAGGCTGGAGTAAATGGTCTCCTCGTCACTGATTTGCTGGAGTGCAAGGTCTCCTCGTCACTGATAGGCTGGTGTAAATGGTCTCCTCGCCACTAAAAGGCTGAATTGGTCTCCTCGTCACTGATAGAATGGAGTAAATGGTCTCCACGTCACTGATAGGCTGGAGTAAATGGTCTCCTCGTCACTGATAGGCTTGAGTAAATGGTCTCCTCGTCGCTGATAGACTGGAGTTAATGGTCTCCTCGTCACTGATAGGCTGGAGTAAATGGTCTCCTCGTCACTGATAGGCTAAAGTAAATGGTCTCCTCGTCACTGATAGGCTGGAGTAAATGGTCTCCTCACTGATAGGCGGGAGTAAATGGTCTCCTCGTCACTGATAGGCTGGAGTGTAAGGTCTCCTCGTCACTGATATGCTGGATTTAATGGTCTCCTCGTCACTGATAGGCTGGAGAAAATGGTCTCCTCGTCATTGATAAACTGGAGGAAATGATCTCTTCGAGCTCGTCACTGATTGAGTACAATAAATGGTCTCCTCGTCGCTAATAGGCTGGAGTAAATGGTCTCCTCGTCACTAATAGGCTGGAGTAAATGATCTCCTCGTCAATGATTGGCTGGAGTAAATGGTCTCCTCGTCACTGATTGGCTGGAGTGTAAGGTCTCCTCGTCACTGATAGGCTGTAGAAAATGGTCTCCTCGCCACTGAAAGGCTGAAATGGTCTCCTCGTCACTGATAGAATGGAGTAAATGGTCTCCACGTCACTGATAGCCTGGAGTAAATCGTCTCCTCGGTACTGATAAGCTGGAGTAAATGGTCTCCTTGTCACTGATAGGCTGGAGTAAATGGTCTCCTCGTCAATGATAGGCAGGAGTGTAGCGTCTCCTCGTCACTGATAGGCTGGAGTAAATGGTCTCCTCGTCAATGATAGACTGGAGTAAATGGTCTCCTCGTCACTGATAGGCAGGAGTAAATGGTCTCCTCGTCAATGATAGATTGGAGTAAATGGTCTCCTCGTCACTGATAGGCAGGAGTAAATGGTCTCCTCGTCACTGCTTGGCTGGAGTGTAAGGTCTCCCCGTCACTGATAGGCTGGTGTAAATGGTCTCCTCGCCACTGAAAGGCTGAAATGGTCTCCTCGTCACTGATAGAATGGAGTAAATTGTCTCCTCGGTACTGATAGGCTGGAGTGTAACGTCTCCTCGTCACTGATAGGCTGGAGAAAATGGTCTCCTTGTCAATGATAGACTGGTGTAAATGGTCTCCTCGTCACTGATAGGCAGGAGTAAATGGTCTCCTCGTCACTGATAGGCTGGAGTAAATGGTCTCATCATCACTGATAGGCAGGGTTGTAACGTCTCCTCGTCACTCATAGGCTGGAGTTAATGATCTCCTCGTCAATGATAGACTGGAGTAAATGGTCTCTTCGGTACTGATAGGCTGAAGTGTAACGTCTCCTCATCACTGATAGGCTGGAGTAAATGGTCTCCTTGTCACTGATAGGCTGGAGTAAATGGTCTCCTCGTCACTGATAGGCTGGAGTAAATGGTCTCCGCGTCACTGATAGGCTGGAGTAAATGGTCTCCTCGTCACTGATAGGCTGGAGTAAATGGTCTCCGCGTCACTGATAGGCTGGAGTAAATGCTCTCCTCGTCACCTATAGGCTGGAGTAAATGGTCTCCTCGTCACTGATATACTTGAGTAAATGGTCTCCTCGTCACTAATAGGCTGGAGTAAATGGTCTCCGCGTCACTGATAGGCAGGAGTAAATGGTCTCCTCGTCACTCATTGGGTGGAGTAAATGGTCTCCTCGTAACTGATAGGCTGGAGTGTAAGGTCTCCTCGTCACTGATAGGCTGGTGTAAATGGTCTCCTCGTCACTGATAGGCTGGAGTAAATGGTCTCTTCGTCACTGATAGGCTGGACTAAATGGTCTCCTCAATACTGATAGGCTGGTGTAAATGGTCTCCTCGGTACTGATAGGCTGGAGTGTAACGTTTCGTCGTCACTGATAGGCTAGAGTAAATGATCTCCTCGTCACTGATAGGCTGAAGTGTAACGTCTACTGGTCACTGATAAGCTAGAGTAAATGGTATCCTCGTCACTGATAGACTGGAATAAATGGTCTCCTCGCCACTGATATAATGGAGTAAACTGTCTCCATGTCACTGATAGCCTGGAGTAAATCGTATCCTCGGTACTGATAGGCTGGAGTGTAACGTCTCCTCTTCACTGATAGGCTGGAGTAAATGGTCTTCTCGTCACTGATAAACTGGAGTAAATTGTCTCCTCGTCACTGATAGGTTGGAGTGTAACGTCTACTCGTCACTGATAGGCTAGAGTAAATGGTCTCCTCGTCACTGATAAACTGGAGTAAATTGTCTCCTCGTCACTGATAGGTTGGAGTGTAACGTCTACTCGTCACTGATAGGCTGTAGTAAATGGTCTCCTCGTCACTGATAGACTAGGTAAATGGTCTCCTCGTTACTGATAGGCTGGAGTTAATGGTCTCCTCGTCACTGATAGGCAGGAGTAAATCGTCTCATCGGTACTGATATAATGGAGTGTAACGTCTCCTCGTCACTAATAGGCAGGAATAAATGGTCTCCTCGTCACTGATAGGCTGTAGTAAATGGTCTCCTTGTCACTGATAGACTAGGTAAATGGTCTCCTCGTTACTGATAGGCTGGAGTTAATGGTCTCCTCGTCACTGATAGGCAGGAGTAAATCGTCTCATCGGTACTGATATAATGGAGTGTAACGTCTCCTCGTCACTAATAGGCAGGTGTAAATGGTCTCCTCGTCACTGAGTGGGTGGAGTCAGTGGTATCCTCGTCACTGATTGGCTGGAGTAAAAGGTGTCCTAGTCACTGATAGGCTAGAGTAAATAAATGGTCCCCTCGTCACTGATAGGCTGGAGTCTAAGGTCTCATCGTCACTGATATGCTTGAGTAAATGGTCTCTTCGTCCCTGATAGGCTGGAGTCTAAGGTCTCCTCGTCACTAATAGGCTGGAGTAAATGGTCTCCTCGTCACTGATAGAATGGAGTAAATGGTCTCCTCGTCACTAATAGACTGGAGTCAGTGGTCTCCTCGTCACTGATTGGCTGGAGTAAAAGATGTCCTCGTCACTGATAGGCTAGAGTAAATAAATGTTCTCCTCGTCATTGATAGGCTGGAGTAAATGGTCTCCTCGTCACTAATAGGCTGGAGTAAATGGTCTCCTCGTCACTGATAGGCTGGAGTAAATGATCTCCTCAATACTGATAGGCTGGTGTAAATGGTCTCCTCGCCACTGATAGGCTGGAGTAAATGGTCTCCTCGTCACTGATAGGCTGGAGTAAATGGTCTTCTCGTCACTGATTGGCTGGATTGTAAGGTCTCCCGTCACTGATAGGCTGGAGTTAATCGTCTCCTCGGTACTGATAGGCTGGAGTGTAACGTCTCCTCGTCACTGATAGGCAGGAGTAAATGGTCTCCTCGTCACTGATTGGCTGGAGTAAAAGGTGTCCTTGTCACTGATAGGCTGGAGTAAATGTTCTCCTTGTCACTGATAGGCTGGTGTAAATGGTCTCCTCGTCATTGATAAGCTGGAGTAAATGGTTTCCTCGTCACTGATTGGCTTGGGTAAAAGGTCTCCTCGTCACTGACAGGCTGGATTGTAATGTCTCCTCGTCACTGATAGGCTCGAGTAAGTAGTCAACTGAAATGTCCTCTATTATGCAGTACTCGGACCAGAAACGCAGTGAGGTACGAGTTTATCCCCAGTGAAAACTTTTTAGTGATTCACTTTCTTCATAGTTTTGGCGACTTAAGCACTTAGTTGTAATTGGTTACCTCTTTTCTCTTCAGATAACACCATAATCATTATCAACATCATCATCATAATTAAGTTAAAATAATATAAAGTTGTTAATCATAACCTGAATTTGACTTTTTCCTTGGGAGTTTCTATGGAGACCTGTCCATGAAACTCTGTATTAATGTAGTTGTGACATTTGAGAAGTTAGATTTTCGTCTTTTTGTCAACAAGCAAAACAAGCACGACAAAACCTTGCATCATCTCTTTCTTCAGAATTTTCTTATTAGACAATCTTATTGTGCTAGGACGATCACACCAACAATAAATGTGAGGACCAAGAACTCTCTTCTCATGTACTTACCAGCTGTGGACTCTTCTGCATGTTGTTGATACAGTGAAGTTCTCCAGCATGCGTGTGTACTGCTCGACAAGACTGGGATGTGCATTTCTTAAAGAAATAGAGAAACAACGTTGAAGCATGTTTGGCAAATGTTAATGATGCTTTGACCGTGTCAGTTATTTGTGTTATTAAATGTTTTGGCGATAATGGGCACAATCATAATTTTAAAGTAGTGATATTCGAATGATGAGGGAACAACAGTTTATCTGATTTAAAGGACATAATGAAATTAAAACCCGTAATGTTGGTCAGTGACGATGATGGCTAAAAGAAGAAATAGAATATCATATTAACCTTGTTTGCAATAATGTGGACAATCATACTTCGAAATAGGAATATGTGGATGAGTATAACATTACATTGCACGTGATATAATGTATGATATGATATGATATGATATAGAATATAATTGGGTCCAATATCATAACTACGTCACTTGCGTCCTCCTGATTGGTAACAGAAAGAATAGGAGTAAAGTCCTACCCTTGTATTCCAGGTTGCAGGTGAGGTTGAGTTCAATTTGAAGACACAGGCCATCTGTTCTGAATCGTACAATGGGGTTGAACAGGAACAGTCTCTGCTACAGAGGAATTGACACAGTCTTATCCCCACTGGACCAGTTGAGGTGAGATAAGCAGTACAGATACATAAGAAAGCTTGAAATAACAACATGCTAAGCGAAAAGGCTTCACACAACGGCAAATAGTTCTGTGAATATTTCTCAAATAGATTATTTCGTTTGGTCACCTGAATATAGTAACATAAACGTTGGACATAGAAACAAAGATTGTTCAGGCTGATACTTTTCAACAACAACCGTCAATGCATCTCAGTAGTGAAACATCTTAAGAAAATCTCTTTTAACAACCAAATGAATGAGGAAATGCCACGTATTTCAATCGATGGTGTTATGCAATCATCATGTGTACCGTGATCTATCTATATTCTATTGTTTAATTAATACTACATTGTACCTTATCAGTATTGTCCATACCATGTAATACATGTGCAATTGAAGAATGCAATAAATGTCATGCATATCGCATTGTGCAGTCCGTTGTGTCGTTATTGTCATCTTAATTAGAATGGAATGTGTGTGTACTTTGTCAGAACAATGCTACATTACGTACAACTTTTGAAATCAAATCGAACAGTTTGATTGAAATGTCATGTTGTATTCAATATTATAATTTGCATGTTTCTGTAAAACATGCAAGTGTCTACAGGTTGTTAATTATAAATTAAATATTTTTTTTAAATCATTTGTCACGATGACAGTTATCAATAAGCCCCATTCGTTCCACATTAAGCAAATGAATGGTTGTGTATTACTGTTTCATAAGAGCTGTTTATATTCCTCTGATCCCATGCTTCCATCGTATAGTTCTGAGTGTTTCAAATGACCCCTGCCCATGGACGATCAAGAACAAACAGTTGGTGGATATGAATGGTCTCTGTTTAAAGAACACAAGATACACATTTTAAGACCAACTTGCACATTGATAGAAAATAAGAACACAAAGAAACGGAAACGACAACTGTTTGCCATGAAGCAGACTTTTGATTATTCTCAGATGGAAGTCCTTTCATTTGTGGTCCTATGCATAGCTCAGCTAACAGCTGGCAGCGAGGTTCAGTATCCATGAGCGTGCTCACTGTGTTGGTGACCTTGTTACGATGTTATGGTTCTGAGGTGACACCTCCTCGTGTTTCCTATGATCCCTGCCCATCTACGATCAAGCACAAACAGTTGGTTGATATGAAGAGAAATTGTGTAAACAACACAGTATACATATCATAAATGTAGTTCTAAGCTCAACTAACTTGCACATGAATAGAAAATTAGGACAAAAAGAAACAGACACGATAAAGGTTTGCCATCAAGCAGACTTTTGAGTATAATTCTCAGACGGAATTCCTTTCATTTGTGGTCCTACGAATAGCTTACAGCTGGCAGCGAGGTTCAGTATCCATGAGCGTGCTCACTGTGTGGGTGACCTTGTTACGATGTAATAACAAACGGTAAAATATAGTAACTGCGATAAATTGTAATAAAAACACCGTAAGATGTAATATTGCGGTAAACTGTAATAAAACGCAGCAAAATGTAATACACACAAGTGTTGTAAATTGTTTATGGGTACAATGTTCAGATCACATGAGCAGTAAATTCTAATAACATTAATGAAGACCAAGAAGAGGGTTTTAACACTGAGTATGTCAAGAGTATGTCACTTATATCATGGCTGCTAGTATTATGGCAGGGAGAAAGCACCCAACGCCATGTTGCTATGCATTGCGGTGAAACCTGCGGGCAATCGCTGGAATTAGCGAACCAGAACCAGAAATTCAGTGTAGCATTACACCCAAACCTTACTGTGTATATAACAGTTCACTACTACAAACAAAGTAACACTGCCCCTGGCTGGATTGGAATCTTGAATCCTGATTCGAAGCCAAACGTGCTAACCATAAGACATATTTATTATACCCCCGCTACGAAGGTATATAGCGCTCAGCGCGTCCGTCCGGAACACTTTTGGTTCCGCTCATAACTCAAATACTACTTATTCAATTGTTATGAAACTTTATACATGTACACTTTATGGTCCCTTAATGTGCCTTTTCTATGTTTCCCTCAGATTCCATGATTATTTTGTCAGGTTTTCCACTTTAAGCGTCTTTGTGTACGAGTCTATGGTCACACTTTTGGTTCCGCTCATAACTCAATTACTACTTGTTCAATTGGTATGAAACGTTATACATGTACACTTTATGGTCCCTAGATGTGCCTTTTCTATGTTTCACTCAGATTCCATGATTATTTTTTCAGATTTTCCACTTTTAAGCGTCTTTGTGTGCGCGTCTATGCTTACACTTTTGGTTCCGCTCATAACTCAAATACTACTTGTTGTTCAAATATTATAAAATATGATATGTACAATCACCATGATTTGTACATCTGCCTTTTGTATGTTTCATACTCTCATTTGCATAATTTATGCAAATTATCTCCGTTTTTCGACTTTGCCATTCAGTTTTGGTTCCACTCATAACTCAAATACTAACTGTTCAAATGTCTTGTAACTTGATACATATAATCATCACTATGTGTACATATGCCTTTTGTATGTTTCATACCCTCATTTGCATAATTAATGCAAATTTTCTCAGTTTTTCGACTTTGCCATTCATAGTTTTTGTTCCACTCATAACTCAAATACTAATTGTTCAAATGTCTTGTAACTTGAAACATATAATCATCACGATGTGTACATCTGCCTTTTGAATGTTTCATACCCTCATTTGCATAATTTATGCAAATTATCTCTGTTTTCAACTTAACCATTCACACTTTTTGTTCCACTCATAACTCTGAAACCAGTTGTTCAAATGTCTTGTAACTTGATATGTACAATCACCATGATGTGCACATCTGCCTTTTGTATGTTTCATACCCTCATTTGCATAATTTATGCAAATTTTCTCCGTTTTTCATCTTCGCCATTCACACTTTTAGTTCCACTCATAACTCAGACACTAATTGTTCAAATGTTACGAAACCACTGATGTGTACATATGTCATTTTTATATTTCATACCCTCATTTGCATATTTAATGCCATTTTTCAAATTTTTACTTCTAAAACATGCTTACAAGTGTAATACTTACTCTGCTATAATAATACTTATAAATAATGGTCTGTTCATACAAAAGTTTAAACATTGATGCCCTTTTGCTATTTTCAAACATTTCTCTTTGACCAATGTTAAAAGCGGGGGTATCATGAGTGAGCTGTGCTCACTAATTCTCTTGTTAATTTCTCTTCTTCTGCTCGAATAACTCTCCAAAAGTGTTATATATAAATTGCTGCGGTCTGATTTGATTTGGATTTCGTGTCATCTACTTGATACATTATGTTAATTTTTTTCAGGTGTTGTTAAATGAACTGTCATCACAGGAGATGTTTTTATTTAGAAGTAAATGATTTAGGTTATTTTACAAATACTTGTTATGACGTGAACATCAGATAATATTTTGTTGGGTTCGTGGTTAAATCTTTGCTCTGTTTTTCTATTGTTTTTAAATCTAAGTAGATCTGGTCATTGTAAGAAGGGATTTTATTCACATGTCCAGTTACGTCCTCCAGTATGGAGAGTGTGAGTGAGTGAGTGAGTAAGTGAGTTAGGGTTTAACGCCGCTTTCAAGAGTATTTCACTTATATCCCGGCTTCTAGTATTATGGCAGGGAGAAAGCCCGCAACGCCATGTGACTATGCACTGCGGTGAAACCTGCGAGCAGCGGCTGGAACTAGCGAACCATAGGTAGTTCTACTCTGAATTTCAGTGTAGCATCGCACCCAAACCTTACTGCGTATAGTTGCCGTGCCCCTGGCGGGATCCAGTATGGTACAAGCAGATAGTCCATCGTCACTTAAAGAAAATATAATCTCTCTGTTTTTTTCGATGTTAAATGATTTATTCATACATACAATACTTTCAAGTAAACAAAACACAAAATATTATTTTGAACCGTCACCTGCTTACCAAAGTGAGTAACATTCGCCTGAAAATTATCTCACTCTTGAAGTACTTTCTCCCGGCCCTTCAAGTTGAGCTTAGCCTTCGTTGACGATTGATTTTGTGTTTGAAGAGGCCTAATATTTCTCATCGTGACTTTTTATTATACTATTGATAATAGAATAATTGTATTATAACTAAGAACATCAGATCATTTTCAACATTGTTACTGGTTTACAGTTTTTAAGGGGGGAAATTGTGCTATCGTTAAATCTATAGTCGTGTATATTTACAATTACTTAGATTCAGTGTAATACCACTGACCTAACATATATCGATACATTTCATCAGATATAACATTGCATGAGCTTTTCTAATAAACATCAGACTTTCTCATATCCAAGCATGAAATGAAACAGACATAAATTATTTATAACACTTACATTATTTAAGGACATCAGATTTAGAGAACTGTATTGTGATATGGGATATTTCAAATATTTACTCAGAAATGTACTTATACCTAGGTAGGCTTTACAGTAAAAGGAGACCTGCCCTGCAAACGGTTTGCCTCAGACTGTTGCCAAACACAACTACGAGCTGCAGGCCCTGATGTCAAATACTAGTTTACACTCATTTATTTATTTACCACCAATTATGGTAATGATTACTATACAGAAAATATGATTATTAATTAGCTCTGAAATTAACAACACTCGTTGTGATGTACATTTTCAAGAAAGAAAGTTATAATTTTCTTATTTGAATACGTCCCCGGTTTGTGGAACTGCTTCTAAATGCATGTATCTTGTTATATAATCCTTCTTTGTGACATTTTCACTGCGATGAAACATCTGCTTAGAAAAAGTAAATGCTAATAAATACTCATCAGTTCTGTGGAAAGTAAGGTAGTTTTGTTATCAGTTTTCGCTGATTATTTCCAAACGTATTGCTTCAGATGCACTGTAAACCTCACAATCCGACCATTTCCTGCCATGATGTATTACGTCCTCGAAGGAGGGAAGCAAAGTCTTCTCTGGTTGGCGAACGATGACCTTGACGGCTTTCGCGATCAATGTCAGTTAAATATATAACACCCCAGAAACCGTGACACGTGTCATTTGCTTGTAAATTATTTTATAATGCTTTCTTGCTACGATATACAGCTTGCTACCTTGTATCGAATTCGTAAAAGTAATAATCGTATCACATTTGGCAGCCACACAACCTGCGAATCTAGCAGAGTTCAAGTTGCCCACTCTGGCTATAATCTGCTTTACTGATCTCACACGTATTCCTTTATCTGACAATAACGTTTTCATACCGCTTGGAACTGGAACAGTCTGATGTACCCTCTTCTTCACCTTTTTCTGAAAACATGTAAAATAAACAATTTAAACATATGACCACCAAACTAGATCATCTGAAAACCACAATAACGACACAATTGAACATTACTGCAATGTATCTATCTGAGAATCAGGTAAGTTAATTTCAACCTGATAGACCCTTCCATCGCACACACACACACATACAAACTCGTCCAAAGGGACCATCACCTGATAAAGGCTTAATGCTAAGAGATACTAGCACTGTGAGTAGTTTAAGACTCTCCATGTGTTGATATTTTCTTATATGATTCATAATCTCATTTAAAACGTATCTCGTTCGTCAATCTTAACCATAGAGGTCATGACAGGTGACCTTTCATCCTCAATAAATAATAGGCCTTCTTATATTATAATATTTTGGCCAAATTGTGAACAGAATTTTCTTGAAATAATCAAACTCTCCAATCTTAATAAGGATTCAGGATAACGATAAGTTATCACTCCTTAAAAACATACTAAAACAGACTATTGTAGAACTCCAGCATCAAATATTTTGGCTGGTGGCATCTATTTTCCCTCTAAAATTATTCTTGAGAAAAATGTTCATCTTTTTTAAGAATGTTCTAATTATTAAAATTATTAAGAATGTTTATTATTATTGGTGTGTTATATTATTTCAATAAATTTCTGCTCGCGATTTAGCCAAAACGGCTGAAGCAAATGCAATCACATTTTGCAGTCTGGAGGCCCTTGCCTTGAAATAAGTTCATGAGCTTTTGGGCCCAGCCATTAAAGGCCCAGTTCGAATCTAAACATTGATTTTTAACATGGGACTTTGTTTCAAATTGCAGCTAGAGACATGCAATTTGTTTTAAAAGATGCGCAATGACAACCCGAGCAGAAATCTAAATTATTGCGAATTGAAGTCATATGCTTTAGCCGCCATATTGATTTTTCGCACTTGTGAAAATGTCATGACCCTATGCATATTTGATAATCTTCTCCTCTGAATGTACAAGGATTAGAGAGCTTATGTAGCTGAAGCATTGTATACATGTATATGGCTTACTCCTCATAACGCTAATTCGCAGTACTTTTGGCACAGTGAGTACTGGCAATTTTGGAAATAGTGCAAATTTCAAACCTCAATAGCTCGAAAACTAAATAAGATGATTTCACAAAACATTCATCAGATGTGGGCAACAATATTCTCCACCAATAAGGTCGATAGCTATTTTCGGCCGTAATAAAAGGTTTTCTGCTAATTAAAAAAAAAAAAGATTATTTGTTGAAATTTCGCTGTTTCGAGGGTAGGCATTTTCAAAAGTCTTCTTCTAAATCACGGCAACACATATGTATGATACCTCATCTGTAATCTGAATGAATGGTTAACAAAGTGTCGAGCCAAAATGTTTAATTTCATGTTAGAACTAAAATTATCTGCCCTTCAATATGTTTTTTTTTAAATGTTCGCTTTTCGCCTTATGTTCAATGGAGCATACCAAACTGACTTATGTCGAAGTTACTGACTGTAATCTCGTTCTTATATCAAACTTAACAATGCCTTTACACATTAGTTGGTAGTTTGGACACAATTCGGACAAAGAAACAAATAATGGAAATTTTATGATTTTGAGAATTTTCGAGGGATACCTTCTTTGAAGAATTCTCTATTGTAAACCACTGAAGATACCGTTATATTCAATAGCTAATTTTGAACTAAAGATGTCATTTATTAAGAACAATACATTTCAAACATGTATCTGTCATAAATCAAAGGATCATAACTGCTGAACTAATTCCGATAATGAAACTTTTTGCACCTACGTATGCACACTTTCAAGAACGAAAACGTTTAATATAAACTCTTTCATCAACATGTTAATAGCTTCAAATATCGCAAACGTGGTCTAAGGATCTGAAACTAAGCAGTATGGAGTGTCTTGCTGAATATTCAGAAGAACATAACGCATTTAGTATGTATATAACCTTTAAGATGATTACATCGTCTAAGAGGAAATTAAAGCACAACAATGTCTATGTTAAACCTTGTATGAAAATATTAACTGTTTTATCTTATTCATGAGAAACATAATATAGGGACCATTAATATGCGATTGATCCATGTTCAATTTGAGACCTAAAGACAGGGAGCATGAAAACTGAGTCACACATCCGCAGCAATAGACTTTGTACTTTGTACTTTTATTTTTTGCACTGAGTTAATACAAACTAAAAAAGATAATGGTATCGTGAATTTTTACATTGGCAGTTTCTATTGAAACTCTAAAATGTATCATTAAAGTTGTCACTTTTGAAATTTTCTAACATTGCATCCTTTTTGTCCTCTGGAAACAAGCTGGATTTAGGCCTGGGAAGTAGCTTGGCAACGTTTCAGGACGAAAACTCTAAATTTTACTCAAATAGTTTTCATTACTAAAGCTACATGTATCAAGCAAACAGTGCAGATGTGCTGTTGCTATTTATTTGTTCTAAATTGGACATAATATCCAACAGTGGCAATAGCTGACTTGGTCTAAATGACTAATCTTAAACCAATGCCATTAGTTAAATGATTAAAAGGACACTGTGAATCAACTATTTAAAAGACAACAAATGATATTGTAACATGACAATATGCTAGTTAATAACGACGATTTAATTTTAAGATAAATAGCTGTATTTGTAAAAAAAAACGGGATTTTTTGTTATCAAAAACCTGCAAATATAGTGAAAAACTGACGGTATTAGCGGAAGGTTTTATAAATGCTGAAAACCAAGGGTGTTGAATAACTTTGAATACCGAGAAAGTTTACAAACGCAACTGTTTACCGATATTGAAATATGACAGTTAGTTATTGGACGTTTTTGAACAAACTCACGTCTTGTGTACCTAGGTGAAAATGACGTTTTGGATGTGAAAAGGGATCCATACATTTTTTCATAGAAATGCGTCATGTTTGTGATGCATCTCTTCTCATGTACTCACCGGTTTTGCATTCTTCTGAATGATGTGGATACAGTGAAGTTCTCCAGCATTCGTTTGTAGTGCTCGACAAGATTGTGATGTGCATTTCTAAAAGAAATAGTGAAACAACATCGAAGTTTGTTTGGCAAATGTTAGTGATGGTTTGATATTAAATGTGTTTGCAATATTGTGGACAATCATACTTTCGAAAGTATTAATATGTGGATTATTAAAACATTACTTTGCACCTGATCTAAAGAACATAATGGAATCCAGTGCCATAACTCCTAGAGACATACCTTTGTGTTCCAGGTTGCAGGCAAGGATGAGTTCAATTTGAAGACACATGCCATCTGTCCTGGATCGTATGATGGGGTTGAACATGAACAATCTCTGCTACAGAGGACTTGACACAATATAATACCCACCGGACCAGTTGACGTGACATGGTACGCAGTGCAGATAAACCATAATGCTTGAACAATGAACATACTTAGTAGAAC
This sequence comes from Gibbula magus, assembly GCA_936450465.1. Taxonomy (NCBI): domain Eukaryota; kingdom Metazoa; phylum Mollusca; class Gastropoda; order Trochida; family Trochidae; genus Gibbula; species Gibbula magus. The sequence continues at coordinate 79,946,628 of OW388295.1, read as the reverse complement.
ACCTTCACCCAATCGGTAACTGTTTCTTTAAACTTTCTCAAGAGAATTATTCTTTTTGTCACGTAAATATAGGCATATAAACGTTGGACTTGGAAATAAAGACTGTTTAGGCTGATACTTTTCAACAACAATCGTCAATGCATCTCATAGTCAAATACAACAAACAAATCTGTTGTAACAACCAGTGAATCAAGAAATGCCACATATTAGTTTCAAATGATGATATTCGGGTGCTATCAGCATTGTTACCATGATGTACTTATATTATAATGTTTAAGTAATATGCCTTATCAGTATTCCTTATGCCATGTATAACCAATGTATTTTAGGAGTACAATAAGTGTGTCTGTGCTGTGTCTTTACTGTCCCCTTGAGTAGAATGAAATGTTTATGTGCTTTGTAAAATCAATACAACTTGTAATACTATTGAAATTATATTACATAATTTTTGTGAATATGCTATTTTGTATTCATGTGTAAAGTGTATATTATTATGTAAAGTGTATATGATTATGTTAAGTCTATATGATTATGTAAAGTGTATATGATTTCGTAAATGATATAAGATTTCGTAAAGGATATAAGGATATGAAGCATATATATATGACCTTTTTAATAACAACTATTAATTAAAATAACAAGTTATCATTTAGTCCAGTTCCTTCCACATTAAGCAAATGAATGTTTCTGTAAAGCTTATGTTTTTACAAAATCATTTATATTTCTGAAAATCTGATCTCAAGATTGACCTTTAAAGGCTAGCCGAACCTTAAATAAAGAAGAGAGAACTGATAAGTGTGGGAAAAGGAACGTTGCACTCGGGGGAAAGTGCATAAGTTTACAAACAGAGTGATTATTAGATCAGCTAAGTTTGAAGTCGGAAACTATGCGCAACATCTAATCTGAATGTTGAGTTCAGTTACATCTGTTATAAAAAAAAATCGGGAATTCCCGCTCCCTGTTGTTTTTCTGTCTTTCTGTTTGTCCAAAAGACTTTCGCCTTTGGATTGTGCGTCTATTATTAAGACAGCCTTCAGGCAAGGTTATACTAATTGACCTTGTGATCTTCCACATGAAGCATTTTACGTCGAGATTAACCATGGCAATAAGTTTTGATAAATCAGTGATATAGTTTTTATACTAAACATGACCATCCCTTGTGAAGAGGCCTTTAATTGTGACTTCAAACTTGGTAAAGGAAACCGTGTACAAAATCAAAGACATTTCGATACATTTATGCTTAACCTGACCTTGATGTTGACCTTGAGAACACTGCTATGTGTAGAAAGGTTTGATATCCAAAGCGCCTTCCTTGCATTGTTCCTAGCTAAGTATTATCAGGTCCTGTATATTCAACCACTTTATTCAGAACTGAAGGTTACATGACCAGGAGTAAAACAGGTATAATTCATCATTGGCGTGGTCTGTTTATATTGTTTATGATAAAATAAATGAATTGAGTTAGGTTTTACTTTGAGAACAGGCATGTGCATTTGATAAGATTCATAAGGTTTATAATAATAATAACACTTTATTGTCCTCATTTTAACGAAATCGGAATTCTTGTGATGCTCTTGGCACCCGGCAGCCACAGTTCAGCGCCACCTCAATCGTTGTTCTATCCTTTTAATGCTGAGCACCAAGCAAGGAAGCAACAACTCACATCTTTTAACGGCTTTTGGTATGATGCGGCCGAAAAACGAACCCATACCTTGCGGGTGATAGGCGGACGCTCTACCAACTGAGCTGCATCCCTATTTTAAGTTTAACTGTGGCAAAAAGATTTACTACATTCACGTCAGTACAATTCAGAAAATGGACACGTTAGCAATATACAGAGCAAGGATGGGTTCTGCTTACTGAAGTTCTACACATTACTAAATATTACTCCTCCTGAATCAATAAAAAAAAGTTCAAGAACGAATGTACATGGTTCGGTTAAGCCACGTAAGTCCATTTCCCACTGATTTAATATTTTAACGTGTGTAGCGATACCGACACTCAGAGTAGAACTCTAAATATGGTACAATGATGGAATGGTCAATTATCCTGCTCTCTGAACTCTCAAATTCGCATCGGACCTACATATCTACCTCACACTCTCAGACTGTAAAGTTCCACACAAATGTCCCTTCATGCGTCTCACCATTTTCTTTCAATACCAATAACTGGTTTCCATGGATACAGCTTATCGGATCATGAAATGACAAACTTGGGCCTTTAAGGCTTCACATGATTACGATTCATCTACATACAAACTGTACAAGTAAAAATTATAATCGTTACAGATCATATCATTTTATTTTCTCTAATAAAACTGTTACTGTGTGTTCTATTTCGGTTATTTACATTAGAGTATTGTAAGCATTCACATTAATAAATATAAATGTTTGGTTATCGAGGAGTTTGACAAAATATTTCTTGAGGAACAGATAATTCGTAATTTCGAGCTCAGAGTTGGTTGTTACTTACTTAGCCTACCCATGATCATTTTAATGTGTAAATATTAAAAAGAGTAAGACGCAAGTTACTCATACTCTATTCATAAACTCTGTCACACCTTCAAGATGCACGCCCATTTTTTCAGTAATTGTTGACCTTTTCTTCCCAAAAAGGATTTTCTGACATACTCTGTGTCTGGTGTATAAATCACACCATGATCAAGCTCCGTCTTAACTGTCCAGTCTGTCCAGCTAGATAACTTCGCTCACAGATGAAAATCCCTTCACTTATCAGTTCACTATGAACGAAAATTATTTTAAAAATCAGTTTTCGACGACTATTACCAAAGTTGTTGTTCCAGATGAACAATACATCTCCCCATCCGACCGTTCCCAGCCATGGTGTACTACGTCTTTAAAGCAGGGAAGTGAAGTCTGCTCTGGTTGACGGATGCTAATCTTGATGCGTGACTTGCGTTGGTAAAACACGTCTGAAGATTATCTTCCTACGATTTGCAACATTTTGTGTTGCCGTGTACTCATTAGTGTGATAATAGTACCAGGTAGGACAGCGAATATTGCACTACAGGTCAGCCCAAAATTATTGTTATTCTGATGTACAAAATATGCACAAGTGTAAATCTTCTCCTATACACCATATGTTAAATCGTACCTGTAAATATGATCTTATTGATTATGTTGATATGTATCGTACCTCATCTGTGTTTGTCACTAAACATGAATGGTCCAAACTTGTCAAAGATAAGGTTGCAAAATTTGAAGCAGATGATGTTACTGCTAACTCAACTACAGAGCGAATCTCCATAGATATCCTCTTTTACTTAATCCATCTGGAAACAAACTTTGACTCATAACTCTCAATGATGCTGATTATTTTTTATGATATAGCCTACCTTATTCGCGTAAGCACTTTTGTTATACAATCTAAAGAATTCCTTTGTCGGACACATGCTTATGACATTGTAAAACATGCATTTTTGTATTGTTCAAAAACAGAATGTAACAGAGAGCGATTATTTAGTTCTCTAATTGATATTTTGGATGTCGAAACCTCTGTAAGTATTTGGAATGATGATGATGATGTATTATTATGTGTTCTTCTTGGAGGTATACAAAATGACAATGTTAGAAATATGGATAGCCATTTATGGATACAATGTATGAAAATAACAAGTACTGTACTTCGGGAATGGAAACCATTCTCCGAAACGTGTTTCTAGCTTTCCATATTTATAGATATTAATGTACATATTTCTCTTTATGTTAGTGTTATGTGCACCTGTAACTTTACACATCATATAATGCAAAATTGATTGCATCATGTATTACATTGTATATCTTCAACATTGGAGGAAATAAAGAATATCTATCTATCTATCTATCTATAGTTTGGAACTGTCATCGTCTTAGTAATCATCTTCTTCACCTTTTTCTGCAACAGATAAACTAATCCATTAAAACATGTAAACGCCAAACTGGACGAAACCACTGAAAAGATTAGATAATTAATTTCAACCTGACGGACTTGAATACCCATGTGTTGGCAATTATGTTGACTACTCTAAACGTGACGAGGTTTGTCCCAAGTGAAGGTTTTTACAGTGACCAGCTTCATTGCTGTATCAACTAATAATTCAGGGCCATTCCCTGACCCACACTGAGTCTTGAGTTAAAAGACGTAAGGTGTCAGACCTTAGGAGACCTTATATGAAATGTGGCTGTTCACCCATTGGTACCTGGTTTCGTGTGTGTTGGAGGTAGCAACCTGGAGGTGACATGTATATCAGTATGGCCCTGACCAGGGACATGATCTTGGTAGCGTTTTCGTCATGTACAATTGGATGAAAAGGTGTGCTATATTATGCAAAAGTAGCTGTTTCATTATCATGAGGTTTTCAGACAAAGTCTTCTTTTCATTATAACACAAGTTTAGTGTAACACTATCTAAACTAACGGTCATTCTCATTTCCAATAAACTTTCAGGGATTTTAGAATTCATCAGTGTCTTGATGTGTGTTTGTGCAAATTTTAAAAAATGCACTAGGCACTTGCAATTGCAGTTTGGTGTGTCAGATGCCTAGAAAAACGCTGTTTTGATGGTATGGGGTTTAAAAAAAAAAATATCCTCCCCACTTACAAAATATACAGACATATTTAAGATGATGATACTAATTTAGTTCCAGACATTTTAATTTTCCTTATTTCGTATTTTTTAAGGATTGTTTTACATGTTTTGTGCCACTATCAAAGTATGAGAGCAACACATTGTATAAGATCACGTAGCGTAACGGAACGATGTTATATAACATTTGTTGCTGTTGTACTTCGATAGAGGCACAAAACATGTAAAACAATCTTTATAATTTCAAAATCAAGTGTTTCTTGAAATATTTACCGGTAGGTCATTTATCACAAGAGGCAGAAGCTTGTTCCACGCAACAATACATGGCTGAAGCAAAATTGATGAGCTCTCGTCCAATCAGAAACGCGGAATTAGGGTAACAAAATCATGTTGTAATCATAACAGTAGTGCAGTGATCAAACATTGTTACATTTGGGATAACACTAGTGAGGAGAAATTAACAAATATGTTTTAAATTTTCAAACCTCTGCCTACTACAACGTGATCTTAAATCAACAATTTAAAAACACATTTAGATTAACTTATTTTAATCTTCTGAAATGCATCTTACATACAAGGTTGAATGATATATAAAACTAAAAGTTAGTTATACCACCAAAGGGTTATATAATGTATATTTCAGTTTATTCGGGAGCAAACTCGCTCTTTTCTAGATGAGGTATTTTTGGTTGGAAGACTAATCATGAAACAAGTTGATACATCAAATATATTCCAATGATTCAGTCAAGATTCCGATGCACATTTATTTCGGAACATTTGAAATAATTCTATTTAAGACCATAGTCTTGTATTACTCCCCTAAAACAATATTTCAATTCGTCGGGTAGGTTTTTGAATTATCTCCCCTGGAAGTTTGTGCTTTTGGAAACATTACCAGATTTCAAGTAGGCACTGTGGAAAAGTTTTACGAAATCGGTACAAAATCGAAATTCACGTTATTCACCAAAGCTTCAGTTACACAAATTTGCAAGTTTGAGCTCTTAGATTCAAGTATCCTCAGAGGAGAAGATTGTCAAAAGTGGATTGGGTCGGAAAATGAGAAGAAATCATAATCTAAATCATAATGGTGGCTAAACCATATAATCTACGAATTCGCCGTGATTTACTTATTTCTTTGAATCGTTTTTGCGCATCTTTTAAATAAAAGTTTCAAGTCTCTAGCTGCATTTTGAACAAAAATCCCATGTTAAAAATCGATAATTAGAATCTAACTGTTCCTTAAATGACTGAACCGAATGAGCTCATCAGTTGGGAGACACATTTCCACGGTAAGGGCTGCTAGCTTGTAACGTTTGGATGATATAGCTACATTCCTTCTTGCCAAAGGCGTTCTCACAAAATCGGTGTAATAAATAGAGAATACTACACGAGGTCTCATTAGATACGAATTATACAAAACAAGTGTCCTTCAGACGGTATCTGACCGAGCGAAAGCGAGTTCAGATACCATAGGAAGGTCACGAGTTTCGTATAAATTGTATCTAATGAGACCGAGTGTGGTATTTTATTTATTACATACGTTTTTATACGCGGATTCGTCACACCGCTTAATTTTATTACCTGTCATATGGGAAACAATTCCACGTAACCGAAACAGGTTTCAATAACCGAGTGGGTAATAATTGACATAAACTGCGCTAGAGCTGACCCGAACGCTTATTTGCAACTCCTATTGCGTATACCAACGACGAAATAATGTAGTTCATTTGATTCAGTTATATCAATCAAAAGTGGACTGTAAAAATAAACAAAAAAATTTATGCAAATGACCTGTATTTGTTTTGTTATATTGTGCAAGGTATTATTTTAAATGCAAACATTTATATAAATAGTCAAATAGTTGAGACTCTTGGCCTAGTGACTAGCGACAGTTGACGTTGTTTATTTGTGACAGGATCTCATTAGATTTTACAATTACCAAGTTTTATATACAATCTACTGAAAGAATCAAGCAACAGTGCCAAGGTTTGAGGTTTGGACGAACAGCAACAACCGACGTGTTATGACTGTAATCGTGCATGGCCTACGGTACAGTAGAGAGAACAGTCGGACAGTGACGTTGTCGACTCGCGAAGGGCAAGGTCAATGCAGAGTGAAAATGTTTGACTTTGACTAGTATCATTGCAAGTACCATTGCAAGCTGTTCATTACGTTCTTGGTGATGGTTACATGATGTTTGCATTTGACATTCGCCGCATTGGAAACCTTTGACACCGACAATGAATGTGAGATGTGTCCGGATTTCCATACAACCCTTGAACTGTAAGTAAATATGGCGCGTTTGCCTATAGTTACAGCTATTCGCGATATCAATGCTGCATACTGGCCAAATGCTGAACATTCTAAAAGCATTCACAATCTATGTTGACGCATATATCTAGCATATAAACATAAAATGTTACTTGTTTATTTTTAATTCAAAAGTAGTTTCGTTTCAACTTGACCCTAACTGAGAGGTCATCCGTTAATCAATCAGATCGTTGGAATGCGGGGTCACTTCGTTACGACACAGGTCAACGTGATACGACACACGTGTGACGTATGCTATCATTATGTCATTAGTTGGATGTTCAGGACGAGTGTAATAATAATAAAAAAAAACGCCAATAACAATAAGAATTCAGCCTTATGGCTGAATCCTCAATAAAGATGTTATTAAAAAGGAGGACGATTAGTATCCTGTTTATTACTCGTCTACTAATACACCGAAATAGCCAACATGGAGCTGAAACTATGATTCCTGTGTGTCCTCTACCATTGTGACCATGGTATTAGTACTGGGACGGCATACTTGCAGCGATGTTACACGAGTTTAAAATTGCTCTATAAATATTACACGCGGTATCTTACACTGGCGAGTAATACAGCAAAATACTTAAACTCTACCTTCATCCTGGTTATAATGAAAGCATCCAGTAATGTTGTGATATTTATTTGCTAAATATAATGAATGCGTACATAAATCATATCAACATATTGAAAAAGAATGAACATAGTTTTTTCTACAATGATGTGTTAATGGTGGATTTTTTTAAATATCGTAATTCATCTGTTTTTGTAAATCATTTATGTTTCTTGAAAGTGACAATGTTTCTGTAAATCAAATACATCTCAGCCTTGTAAACATATGGAAAAAAGTTAAGCACCCCCCTAGAACTGAATCTGTCAGTAAAAGTAACCATATGGAATAAGACAATCATAATCTACCAGTTTAAAGGTGCATCCATTGTGTTTCATAAAATTTTATTTGGCTTTAATACGTTCGAACCCACCATATGTGCTGTTTACAATACAAACACATTCACTACGCTTGCATATTCATCCTCAATCGCCAAATATATCCTAATTACTAGTTTCCAATTAAAACCGAGTAACATCATTATGCACGTGCAGAAACCGAAAATGCATGTCCTATTTACACGCACAGTAGTTATACGACCTATTTAACATTATCAACCCAAACGTTTTATTTTATCTTGTTTAAATAAGATTCCAAAATTACGTTTGACTCTGTGGCGCGCGCCACACGCGGTGCATTGTCCGGTTTTCGATCAGAAATCGACACTTTTATCTTCATATCGTCAATATACTAAGTCGAGTATCATCAAAATGGTAGTTTTCGGTAACAGTTGGTACTTCTCGATAAAGTAAGACCATTTATAACGTTTGGCATATTTGACCCCCAACAACACAATGGATGTACCTTTAAGAAAGAAAAATAGAGTCATGGGGTCTTTAGCTCATCAGGGTTTATATTGTTTAACAATGAAGACTGAAATAGATTTTTAGGTCATGGCCCGTGAGCCCTTATTTGGGGCTACTGGTCACCAAATCTACAATTTAGTATCTCCATTGGCTAAAGAGTCTGTAAACAATATTACAGCCTTCTAGATCTTTTCTTTCTGGAGAAGAAGATGAAAATAGGTTTTTAGGTCTTGGCCTGTGGGGCCCTTATTTGGGGCCACAGGGTCACCAAATCTACAATTTAAAATCTCTATTGGCTAAAATTTCTGCACACACCATTTCAGCCTTCTAGGTCTTACTATTACTCTTCTCTATCCTCTTTGAAACCTTATTGCGGAGTGACTGACTGACTGATATATCTGGCGGTGTACAACTAATTTACTTTTTCTCCATTTCCGTTCAGCACGGGGTCTGAGACGTTTGGCTTTATGCACTGACCCACAATACCAAGCACATCCTGTTTTGCGTATGAATGTCCTCTGTATTAGTGGCGCATGTCTATCCAGCACGGCACGGACAGCAGTGTTATAGTGCTCAGTTCGAGTGGACAAAGGAACATTTATCCTTATCTATACGTTCAAGGTTTCTGCATGATCTGATGGATTTCTCCAATGTAGCGCTCTCCATATTTAACACAGCAAACACAGCATGATGGTCAGAGACCATTTCCTCCTCAACTCTAACACTGTCTATCAGATTGTCATTGCTTGTTATTAGCCAATCAAATGTATGACCTATGGGTTGATTGACAAATGTGTTGTGTAATCTGGTTTCTTGTCATTAACATGAAAATTGCTACTGTAGATAGTATTTTCTCTTGATGAAGATGTCCAAAGGGAAAGATCATTATAGAAATCAGCATGAGAAAGTTTGGTTTGGCAGAAGGTGGTGGGTGATATAGACATACAGCCCTTATGGTTGTATTGAAAAATGATATTTTCGCAGCAAGTTGCTCAAAGGAACAAAGAGTTAACATCATGTAATGTAACAGAATGCACAAACAAATCATGTCTGTGTATCATAGCAACACCACCAGCCCTAGTTGTCCGTGTTACATGCTTAAATGAATAACCATCTTGGGTCACATCAGAGATAAACGCCTCATCGCCGCTATCATGTAGCCAGGTTTCAGTGAGAAAAGGTATATCAAGAAGTTCATCAAAGATTAAGTCAACAATGTCATTAGTTTTGTTCCTTACCGACTGAGCGTTCTGTAGCCCAACATGAACATGGCTGCGAGCAGGTTTTGAATGAAGAGTTGCCAGATTTGATCTGTTGACACCTCTGTGACTCTGCGTGTTTGATTGTGGAGCTGATGAGTGAATAACACCTCATTTTGTCCACATCTACACCCTCGCTTGGTCTTCTTCTTTACACACAAGTCCAACTGTCTTACTGTATGAATGTAAAGTAAGGGGGAGACTGGTGCAGTGATGTATTAAGTATGTGGTCTTAGTACGGGTGTAGTGTTGATTGGAGTGATTGTGTTGTTCGATTAGGTTTCTGTAAAGAGTGGGTTGTTTTGTTTTGTGGGTAATAAACTTTACAAAGAGAGACATGTTTTGTTGCTTGCTTTGCCTTGGGTGAACCCAGTACTTGTGACACTCAACATGAAAACCATGAAAACATGAAAAGGAATGATCCACTGTTATGCTTCCACCCAGAAAGTTGTAATTTCTGTAACAGTATAAATTGTTTTATAGTGATTGAATAGTATTGGAAGATTATTGACTGTGTGTATAATATAGACAGTAATTAGCAGACTTTTCTCCCAAAACTCTTGTCTTTTTATATGTATGGTTTGTCTGGTTACTCAATAATCACGAATTCTAGTCTCAGACATATGGACATTCGTCAATCAGTTGAATCATTAAGAGAAAAACTTTCCACAGTTTTGCTTGAATAAGGATTACAAAAGTATGTGATTTCATCATTTATTAGAAATCGGTTTGGAAATGCTATACAACCAATATTTCTTTCAAAAAGACCAGACTGACGAACAACGTTAGAGACAGGAAAAGACAAATATTGTCTTACGTGAATAGCAATTAGCATGAGCTGTGATTCTCACGTTTAAATTGCTGTCACAACACTGTATAAATAACCTTGGAGACAATCCTTCATTGTGACATTTACACAACAGTTAATATAGAGAAAGACCTGGTTTTGCAATTCAGCGTTCATTTTGTATTGAAAATCTGCAAAAAAATCCTTCACTTATCAGGTCTCCATGAAAGTAAGACAAATAAATTATCAGTTTTCTCTGATTATTTCCAAAATAATAGGTCCAGTCTTAGTATGAATCTCACAATTGGACAATCTCCTGCCATGAACTATTTCGTACTCAAAGGAGGGAGGGAAGTCTTTTTTGGCTGACGAATACTAATATTTACAGTTCCATGGATCATTGTGAAGTCAGTATTGGATACCTTATAAAGCATTGTATGTGTTTTTCCTCCCCCAATTTGCAGTTTGCCCGGGCCTTGTATTCTCGCTATTGTTATAGCAGTATCACATTTGGCATCAACACAACCTGTTAATCGAACATACCAGAAGATACGCATTCTAACTATTATTTGCTTCACTGATTGTACATTTACTCCGATACTTGACAATCGCTTTGATGTAAATCTTGGAATTGTCATCATCTGGGTAATCGTCTTCTTCACCCTTTTCTGCAACAAATAAAATAATCAATCAGAAGATTTAAACCCCAGACTGTACGGCATCACTGAACTTGACAATCATTTTTTTGTGAATCTTGGCAATATCATCTTGGTATTCTGCACCTTTTTCTGCAAAAAATAAAATAATAAATCAGGACAGAAACTGGACGGCATCCCTGAACACCACTGTTGTTTTCTAAAAATCAGGTAATTGAATTTCAACCTGACAGATAGACTAGCATGTCTTGACAATTTGATATATCACACTAAACATGATGGAGTTTGTTCAGTGAGGTGTTTTCAGTTACCAGCTTCAATGCATGATAAACTGCGAATTAGAGGTAGAATGGTAGAATTCCTCAGGACCTTGATTTCTGTCTATACTAAATTTCCATTTTAATATGGCATGAAAGGCACGAAGAGACTTTGTGAGGTGAGGTTACACAAATAATGATTAAGATGTTGAAATCTCATTATCTAAAAACACTATAGTATATAACTGCACCAAATGTGTTCCTTTATGTACACTAACAAATATTCCATCGATTGTTATTATACCTCCACCTTACAGAGTAACCGAGGTATATATCGTTCATTCTCTCCGTCTGTCTGTTTGTCCATCCGTCCATCACAAAACTTTGTGCAGAGCATATTTCTCAAAATATACATGCTAGCTTCATCAAACTTGCTACACATGTTAGCCACGATCTCTAGTTGCGCCTTTTGAGGGTTACACCGTTTTTTAAATTTTATTTTGTGCGGTTTTCATGACCAAAACAGTGACTCTGTAAGGAAGTAAATTTTTGCAGAGCTTATCTCACAAACTATACATTCTAGCTACATCAAACTTCAGACACATGTCAACCGTGGTGCCTAGATGTGCTTTTTGAGGTTTCGATCTATTTCTGAATTTTGTGCTCAATGAATAAATCAACTATAACTTGGTTAGCGCACCACATTGACAACACCTTTGAAACAGTATGTGCTACTTTCATCAAACTTTACATATATGTTCATCTATATCAATTGATGTGACCTTTATGAACTTGAAGTTTCTTTAATTTAAGCAGAAAGCAGGGTATGTGAGTTTAGCTCTACACTTGTTATATAAGTTGTCCCTAACTGTCTGTGTTCGCTGTTGAACGCCACCTCTAAACATTTATACCTTTTCTCTTCTGTTACTAGAGCCTTGTCATTAAGACTTTCCCTTAAAGGGGCTGTAGCACGTTTTTTGCAAATTTTATGTTTGCATTAATAATGATAGTTTATGTGTCATTTATATTGACACAAACCAGTTATCCGTAGTGGTAATAACGGTGTGATGTAAAAAGCAAAAATTACACGGTGGCTATTTTAATGTGAACACATTTTAATATTTCGAATTACAAAAATTATTCTCATGGATTAACCGAAGCATGTACACTCATTTTGCAACTTGACTTTCTGAAGAGAGAAATGTGTTTTACTATTGGTGACTATTGATGATTTTTCAAATAAATTCAATTTTCTTCGACATATTTGAGCGAAAAAAAGTGCTACCGCCCCTTTAACTTTCACTCTCATTTTCAGCTTTCTTCTACAACTAATGGGCTTCCCCTATACCATATATAGATATATCACATCAAATGCTCCCAAACTGAAACTTCATCACGATTTTATTTATATAACACCTGTTTATTTTCATTTCCTCGTGTGAACCAAATCGCTTATTGTAACATGTGCCATAAACCCATTGGGTATTTCAGGTTATTATGCCTGGATGTGCCTTTTGGAATATTCAGGTTGTATGAAATCTCAACTTCTACAACGCATGACATAGCAACTTTAAATAGGTAGTATGTGAAAATTTGTGAATCAGACAGATTATAATTTTAACACGAGGACAAGACTATTTATAACGATGCTTTAATGATTGACAACAATTCATGATTTTGTTTATATATGTACGTAAGTGTTGGATATGCTACTCTTTTAACACAAATTAAACTTTTAAAGTTTAAATTAAAACGGTTTTTGACTGACATTTTAAAATAAGATAGCAATACAAATTAAACTAAAAGTTTGATATATCGTTGACGACATCAAAACATGTCAACTCGAAATAATACTGTGTTGTGTCCCTGGGCAAGGCAATAAATCCACAGTCCACTCAGGTGTTTAAAGGGGTTCATGAATACTGGACGTCCCGACCTATACGCTTGTCAGGAGCGGTCATTAGCGGCACAAGTACAATTCCTTCAGGGTAATAATATAAACTGTGCACTTTGAGCATGCTCATGCATGGCAATAACGACATTCCAATGATTACTTCACGTATCTGATACACATGACAGTTTAGTTTTAGTTTGGAACACTTTTACAATACTAAAGTAGTTTCTCCCGAAGCCTTTTGATTTAAGTATCCGTTTGACAAAAGCGTCCACAGAATTTGACAATCTCATTGAGTCTAGGATTATCATTTCAACAAAATAAATGTGAGGACCAAGAACTCTCTCCTCGTGTTCTTACCAGCTGTGGACTCTTCTGGATGTTGTGGATACAGTGAAATTCTCCAGCATTCGTTTGTAGTGCTCGACAACACTGGGATGTGCATTTCTTCAAGAAATAAAGAAGTTGTAGAATGTTCAGCAAGTTATAGTGATGGTTTGACCGTGTCAGTTATTTGCGTTATTCATTGTGTTGGCGATAGTGGCACAATCATAATTTTAGTAACATTTGAATGATTGGGTCATTACTGATTTAAATGACATAATGACATTAAAATAAGTAATTTTGTGCAGTCAAGATGATAGGTAAAATGAGAAATGAAACATTGTTTTACCCTTGTATTCCAAGTTGACGGTGAGGATGAGTTCAATTTGAAGGCACAAACCATCTGTCCTGGATCGTATGATGGGGTTGAACAATTACAGTCTCTGTCACAGATGACTTGGCACAGTTTAATCCCCACTGGACCAGTTGATGTGGGAAAAGCAGTACAGATACACAGGAAAGCTTGAACCAGGAACATACTCAGTGGAAAATCTTCACACAATCGGTAAATATTTCTTAAAAGGTAATGATCGATTAAAATTATGTTTTGGTCACAGATATGAGGAATATCAACATTGGACGTAGAAGTATAATCTGCTTAGGCTGATGATTTTAAACATCAACTGTCAATGCAACACAATGCCAAATACCACAAAATAGATTGTTTTAAAAATAACCAAACATAGAGTGTCACGTATAAATCGATGGTTTTAACATGCACTCATTATGAGTAACAACATATCTAGCTTCATTCTATTTTGAAATTAATCATCGTTTCCCACGCAATGTAAAACAATGCATTTCAGGAATGCAATAAGTGTGTTGCATGCAGCATAAGGCAATCAACAGTCTCTTTACTTTCATCTTGATTAGAATGGAATGTTATGTGCCTAGTAATACGTTGTGTGGTCAAGAAACTAATTCGTGTGTTGAAGTTACTACATTGTGTGTTGAAATTACTACCTTGTACGGTCAACATACTACGTTGTGTGTTGAAGTTACTACCTTGTACGGTCAACATAATACGTTGTGTGTTGAAGTTACTACCTTGTACGGTCAACATACTATGTTGTGTGTTGAAGTTACTACATTGTGTGTTGAAGTTACTACCTTGTACGGTCAACATAATACGTTGTGTGTTGAAGTTACTACATTGTGTGTTGAAGTTACTACCTTGTACGGTCAACATACTACATTGTGTGTTGAAGTTACTACATTGTACGGTCAATATACTTCGTTGTGTGTTGAAGTTACTACCTTGTACGGTCAACATACTACGTTGAGTGTTGAAGTTACTTTGTTGTACGGTCAACATACTACGTTGTGTGTTGAAGTTACTACCTTGTACGGTCAACATACTACGTTGTGTGTTGAAGTAACTACGTTGTAGGTCAACATAATACGTTGTGTGTTGAAGTTACTACATTGTACGGTCAATGTAATACGTTGTGTGTTGAAGTTACTACCTTGTACGGTCAACATACTACGTTGAGTGTTGAAGTTACTTTGTTGTACGGTCAACATACTACGTTGTGTGTTGAAGTTACTACCTTGTACGGTCAACATAATACGTTGTGTGTTGAAGTTACTACGTTGTAGGTCAACATAATACGTTGAGTGTTGAAGTTACTTTGTTGTACGGTCAACATACTACGTTGTGTGTTGAAGTTACTACCTTGTACGGTCAACATAATACGTTGTGTGTTGAAGTTACTACGTTGTAGGTCAACATAATACGTTGTGTGTTGAAGTGACTACATTGTACGGTCAATATAATACGTTGTGTGTTTAAGTTACTACCTTGTACGGTCAACATACTACGTTGAGTGTTGAAGTTACTTTGTTGTACGGTCAACATACTACGTTGTGTGTTGAAGTTACTACCTTGTACGGTCAACATAATACGTTGTGTGTTGAAGTTACTACGTTGTACGGTCAACATAATACGTTGTGTGTTGAAGTTACTACATTGTACGGTCAATATAATACGTTGTGTGTTGAAGTTACTATCTTGTACGGTCAACATACTACGTTGAGTGTTGAAGTTACTTTGTTGTACGGTCAACATACTACGTTGTGTGTTGAAGTTACTACCTTGTACGGTCAACATACTACGTTGTGTGTTGAAGTTACTACGTTGTAGGTCAACATAATACATTGTGTGTTGAAGTTACTACATTGTACGGTCAATATAATACGTTGTGTGTTGAAGTTACTACCTTGTACGGTCAACATACTACGTTGAGTGTTGAAGTTACTACCTTGTACGGTCAACATACTACGTTGTGTGTTGAAGTTACTACCTTGTACGGTCAATATACTTCGTTGTGTGTTGAAGTTACTACCTTGTACGGTCAACATACTACGTTGAGTGTTGAAGTTACTTTGTTGTACGGTCAACATACTACGTTGTGTGTTGAAGTTACTACCTTGTACGGTCAACATAATACGTTGTGTGTTGAAGTTACTATGTTGTAGGTCAACATAATACGTTGAGTGTTGAAGTTACTACATTGTACGGTCAATATAATACGTTGTGTGTTGAAGTTACTACCTTGTACGGTCAACATAATACGTTGTGTGTTGAAGTTACTACGTTGTAGGTCAACATAATACATTGTGTGTTGAAGTTACTACCTTGTACGGTCAACATACTACATTGTGTGTTGAAGTTACTACATTGTACGGTCAATATACTTCGTTGTGTGTTGAAGTTACTACCTTGTACGGTCAACATACTACGTTGAGTGTTGAAGTTACTTTGTTGTACGGTCAACATACTACATTGTGTGTTGAAGTGACTATGTTGTACGGTCAACATACTATGTTGTGTGTTGAAGTTACTACCTTGTACGGTCAACATAATATGTTGTGTGTTGAAGTTGCTACGTTGTAGGTCAACATACTACGTTGTGTGTTGAAGTTACTATGTTGTACGGTCAACATACTATGTTGTGTGTTGAAGTTACTACCTTGTAAGGTCAACATACTACGTTGAGTGTTGAAGTTACTTTGTTGTACGGTCAACATACTACATTGTGTGTTGAAGTTACTATGTTGTACGGTCAACATACTATGTTGTGTGTTGAAGTTACTACCTTGTACGGTCAACATAATATGTTGTGTGTTGAAGTTACTACGTTGTAGGTCAACATAATACGTTGTGTGTTGAAGTTACTACCTTGTACGGTCAACATACTACGTTGTGTGTTGAAGTTACTACCTTGTACGGTCAACATAATACGTTGTGTGTTGAAGTTACTACGTTGTAGGTCAACATACTACATTGTGTGTTGAAGTTACTACCTTGTACGGTCAACATACTACATTGTGTGTTGAAGTTACTACGTTGTAGGTCAACATAATACGTTGAGTGTTGAATTTACTTTGTTGTACGGTCAACATACTACATTGTGTGTTGAAGTTACTATGTTGTACGGTCAACATACTATGTTGTGTGTTGAAGTTACTACCTTGTACGGTCAACATAATACGTTGTGTGTTGAAGTTACTACGTTGTAGGTCAACATAATACGTTGTGTGTTGAAGTTACTACCTTGTACGGTCAACATACTACATTGTGTGTTGAAGTTACTACCTTGTACGGTCAACATAATACATTGTGTGTTGAAGTTACTACGTTGTAGGTCAACATAATATGTTGTGTGTTGAAGTTACTACCTTGTACGGTCAACATAATACGTTGTGTGTTGAAGTTACTATGTTGTACGGTCAACATACTATGTTGTGTGTTGAAGTTACTACCTTGTACGGTCAACATAATATGTTGTGTGTTGAAGTTACTACGTTGTAGGTCAACATAATACGTTGTGTGTTGAAGTTACTACCTTGTACGGTCAACATAATACGTTGTGTGTTGAAGTTACTACCTTGTACGGTCAACATACTACGTTGTGTGTTGAAGTTACTACCTTGTACGGTCAACATAATATGTTGTGTGTTGAAGTTACTACGTTGTAGGTCAACATAATACGTTGTGTGTTGAAGTTACTACCTTGTACGGTCAACATAATACGTTGTGTGTTGAAGTTACTACCTTGTACGGTCAACATAATACGTTGTGTGTTGAAGTTACTACCTTGTACGGTCAACATACTATGTTGTGTGTTGAAGTTACTACCTTGTACGGTCAACATAATATGTTGTGTGTTGAAGTTACTACGTTGTAGGTCAACATAATACGTTGTGTGTTGAAGTAACTACCTTGTACGGTCAACATAATACGTTGTGTGTTGAAGTTACTACCTTGTACGGTCAACATACTATGTTGTGTGTTGAAGTTACTACCTTGTACGGTCAACATAATATGTTGTGTGTTGAAGTTACTACGTTGTAGGTCAACATAATACGTTGTGTGTTGAAGTTACTACCTTGTACGGTCAACATACTACGTTGTGTGTTGAAGTTACTACCTTGTACGGTCAACATAATACGTTGTGTGTTGAAGTTACTACGTTGTAGATCAACATACTACATTGTGTGTTGAAGTTACTACCTTGTACGGTCAACATGCTACATTGTGTGTTGAAGTTACTACGTTGTAGGTCAACATAATACGTTGAGTGTTGAAGTTACTTTGTTGTACGGTCAACATACTACATTGTGTGTTGAAGTTACTATGTTGTACGGTCAACATACTATGTTGTGTGTTGAAGTTTCTACCTTGTACGGTCAACATAATACGTTGTGTGTTGAAGTTACTACGTTGTAGGTCAACATAATACGTTGTATGTTGAAGTTACTACCTTGTACGGTCAACATACTACGTTGTATGTTGAAGTTACTACCTTGTACGGTCAACATAATACGTTGTGTGTTGAAGTTACTACGTTGTAGGTCAACATACTACATTGTGTGTTGAAGTTACTACCTTGTACGGTCAACATGCTACTTTGTGTGTTGAAGTTACTACGTTGTAGGTCAACATAATACGTTGAGTGTTGAAGTTACTTTGTTGTACGGTCAACATACTACATTGTGTGTTGAAGTTACTATGTTGTACGGTAAACATACTATGTTGTGTGTTGAAGTTACTACCTTGTACGGTCAACATAATACGTTGTGTGTTGAAGTAACTACGTTGTAGGTCAACATAATACGTTGTATGTTGAAGTTACTACCTTGTACGGTCAACATAATACGTTGTGTGTTGAAGTTACTACCTTGTACGGTCAACATAATACGTTGTGTGTTGAAGTTACTACCTTGTACGGTCAACATAATATGTTGTGTGTTGAAGTTACTACCTTGTACGGTCAACATAATATGTTGTGTGTTGAAGTTACTACGTTGTAGGTCAACATAATACGTTGTGTGTTGAAGTTACTACCTTGTACGGTCAACATAATACGTTGTGTGTTGAAATTACTACCTTGTACGGTCAACATACTACGTTGTGTGTTGAAGTTACTACGTTGTAGGTCAACATACTACATTGTGTGTTGAAGTTACTACCTTGTACGGTCAACATGCTACATTGTGTGTTGAAGTTACTACGTTGTAGGTCAACATAATACGTTGAGTGTTGAAGTTACTTTGTTGTACGGTCAACATACTACATTGTGTGTTGAAGTTACTATGTTGTACGGTCAACATACTATGTTGTGTGTTGAAGTTACTACCTTGTACGGTCAACATAATACGTTGTGTGTTGAAGTTACTACGTTGTAGGTCAACATAATACGTTGTATGTTGAAGTTACTACCTTGTACGGTCAACATAATACGTTGTGTGTTGAAGTTACTGCCTTGTACGGTCAACATAATACGTTGTGTGTTGAAGTTACTACCTTGTACGGTCAACATAATATGTTGTGTGTTGAAGTTACTACCTTGTACGGTCAACATAATATGTTGTGTGTTGAAGTTACTACGTTGTAGGTCAACATAATACGTTGTGTGTTGAAGTTACTACCTTGTACGGTCAACATAATACGTTGTGTGTTGAAATTACTACCTTGTACGGTCAACATACTACATTGTGTGTTGAAGTTACTATGTTGTACGGTCAACATACTATGTTGTGTGTTGAAGTTACTACCTTGTACGTCAACATAATACGTTGTGTGTTGAAGTTACTACCTTGTACGGTCAACATAATACGTTGTGTGTTGAAGTTACTACCTTGTACGGTCAACATACTACATTGTGTGTTGAAGTTACTACCTTGTATGGTCAACATAATACGTTGTGTGTTGAAGTTACTTTGTTGTACGGTCAACATAATACGCTGTGTGTTGAAGTTACTACCTTGTACGTCAACATAATACATTGTGTGTTGAAGTTACTACGTTGTAGGTCAACATAATATGTTGTGTGTTGAAGTTACTACCTTGTACGGTCAACATAATACATTGTGTGTTGAAGTTACTACATTGTACGTCAACATAATACATTGTGTGTTGAAGTTACTACCTTGTACGGTCAACATACTACATTGTGTGTTGAAGTTACTACGTTGTAGGTCAACATAATACGTTGTATGTTGAAGTTACTACCTTGTACGGTCAACATAATACGTTGTGTGTTGAAGTTACTACCTTGTACGGTCAACATAATACGTTGTGTGTTGAAGTTACTACCTTGTACGGTCAACATAATATGTTGTGTGTTGAAGATACTACCTTGTACGGTCAACATAATATGTTGTGTGTTGAAGTTACTACGTTGTAGGTCAACATAATACGTTGTGTGTTGAAGTTACTACCTTGTACGGTCAACATAATACATTGTGTGTTGAAGTTACTACCTTGTACGGTCAACATACTACATTGTGTGTTGAAGTTACTATGTTGTACGGTCAACATACTATGTTGTGTGTTGAAGTTACTACCTTGTACGTCAACATAATACGTTGTGTGTTGAAGTTACTACCTTGTACGGTCAACATAATACGTTGTGTGTTGAAGTTACTACCTTGTACGATCAACATACTACATTGTGTGTTGAAGTTACTACCTTGTATGGTCAACATAATACGTTGTGTGTTGAAGTTACTTTGTTGTACGGTCAACATAATACGTTGTGTGTTGAAGTTACTACCTTGTACGTCAACATAATACATTGTGTGTTGAAGTTACTACGTTGTAGGTCAACATAATATGTTGTGTGTTGAAGTTACTACCTTGTACGGTCAACATAATACATTGTGTGTTGAAGTTACTACATTGTACGTCAACATAATACATTGTGTGTTGAAGTTACTACCTTGTACGGTCAACATAATATGTTGTGTGTTGAAGTTACTACGTTGTAGGTCAACATACTACGTTGTGTGTTGAAGATACTACGTTGTACGGTCAACATACTACGTTGTGTGTTGAAGATACTACGTTGTACGGTCAACATACTACGTTGTGTGTTGAAGTTACTACGTTGTACGGTCAACATACTACGTTGTGTGCTCAATATGCTAAGTCATGCACTCGATATAAAAAGCTGTGCACTTGTGATACTAAGCTGTGGACTTGAGATAATAAGCCGTGTACTTGAGATACTAAGCATTGCACTTGAGATACTAAACCGTGCACTTGATATACAACCGTGCACTTGAGATACTAAGCAATGCACTTCAGATACTAAGCCTTGCACTTGATATACAGCCGATCATTTGAGATATTAAGCAATGCACTTTAGATACAAACGTGCACTTGAGATAATAAGCCTTGCATTTGAGATAATAAGCCGGGGACTTGAGATACTAAGCTTTCCATTTGAGATAATAATGTGTACACTCGAGATACTAAGCTGTACACTTGAGATACTAAGCTGTGTATGTCAGAAACTAAGCTCTGCACTTGCGATAAGAAGCTGTGCATTTGAGATACTAAGCTGTAGGCTTCAGAAAATAAGCTGTGCACTTGAGATACTAAGCCGTACACTGGAGAAACTGATATGTTCATTTGAGATACTAAGCTATGCACTTAAGAAACTAAGCCATACACTTGAGATACTAAGCTGTGCACTTGAGATACTAAGCTGTACACTTGAGATACTAAGCTGTGCACTTGCGATAATAAGTTGTGCACTTGAGATACTAACCTGTGTACTTGAGATAGTTGTACTCTTTAAGATATTAATATATTACTACCAATTTTTTCGCCATGTCTCGCCAGAGCTTGCTTTGAATGTCATATGTTGCTAATATTTGTATTTTAAGAACAATACAGATCAGAATGACGACTGCCAACTTGGGCAGTTTCAACCCCCGTGATATAGACATTGTATGTTTCACTGGCAATCACATGGTGTGTTCATGAAACTCATTTCACTTTAAACAGACAGTTTGAGACAATAGGGCTGTTCGTGAAAAGGATTGACATTCTGTACTTGGATTCCAGACTTTAGACACTATATGATTGTACATGGATTTATTAGACTTCTTGAAATTATCTATGAACACTGGCAGCAGGCATCGCTCAATGTACCAACAAAATTCAAGGCATATTAATAATTGGTGACTTTTTTACATATTTGTAGAGCTATGATCGAATATTGTTACCCTTTTGCATCTTACTTGAACATCTGCATTGTTAATGTGCTGAAATGTGTGTTTAAGTCAATATAATTTGAATATAGGACTGGTTTATATTCATTTGCTAGTTGCATCTGGGAACTTCATTATCAAATTTGTTACTTGTAACAATTCATGACTTATGATATTATCAACAATTTCAAACTGCTCAACTAATGGACGTGAGAACCTAACATTCCAGTGAAGCTGCTGAAACCAAATTAATTGTAAACTGCCATCATTTCTGTTTCTATATAGTCCATCCCAGAGCATTCCTTCTCATTTGGAACAGAAGAGTCAGATAAGACATACTTAATCAGCTTGTCCTCCCACTCGAATACTTTTCCAAGATCGTGTTATCTAAATTTCTTCATTGAAAGGCTACAGTCACATTAGATATGAATTTGTTGTGTCAATTGCCAACGGGACAATTGCCACCTAGGACAATTGCCATATATAATGTTATATTGTTGTATTGTAAGGATTGTAAGAAAATATACCGTTCATATATCTACGAATGTGACTGTGATGACATATAATGTAACGACGCTTGCGACGAATTTATCATCGAAAGTATACATAATGACTAATTATTTCAAGTAGTTTAACTATGGACTTATTAATTTTTTGAGATATAAAGAATCAGTTTGATTAATAGTTTAAAGCATTGACAAATGCCGGTACATAAGGTGGTACTGTGCGAAGTTCGGTCAAAAGTGTCCGAACTTTGGGTGAATTAATATTCGCAACTCAAACCGTTGTTTTGCAGTTAATATCTAAAACAATTCTGCAATGTCCATGTACAAATCGAGTAAAATACTTTACATTTAATATGTTTATTTGCTGAATTTGACTTTTTACAGATGGATAATGATAAAATTATAGCCACCAGGAAGGTTGTGTTTACGCTTGTTTCTTTACCGTCCTGCATTGTCCTTGTGTCGGTTTTGATTCAAATATGTCAATCATATATAACTGTTTTATCGATAGCCAAATGAGAGCTAGACACAAGACACTATGGCGTTTATGTTTTGTATGATGTTATCACAATTGCCCTGTTGGAAGAGAATGTATATGTTAATTTTAATACAATCCACCATCTATTTACTTAACACTATTGAATGTGCAGATACAATATATTGTCTCAATATGTAACCTAATGGGCCTACATGGAACAGGGTATCATTTACTGTTACACATTTTTTACTGTTACAATTATATCAAAAAACATTTGGAAGAAAATGAATGATTTCTTAGAATTGCAGATTTTGACCTTTTAGAAGAACTTATGTAACAATATCAATCTACTTTCAGTATTAAATATGTTCTATGCTTGAAACCTCCTGGGTGGCTCTCACATGCGCAGGCTTAAGTTGTCAATGACATCCAGGTGGTACCTAATGATCGGCCATTTATTGCATTATAAGTATCTAGTGTTGTAGTGGTTGCATATATAGAGATTTGTACACGAGGGAGTGTGTCATATGAATTTTTAAAAAACGCGTGTGGACTTTACTTTCCAAAGCAAGGGTTGAACACAATTTGCACGAGTTTCATAAAAGTCACATGCCACAATTTCTAACGTAAAACTTTCCTTTACATCCATTCTTTTCCATTTGAAATCTCGTAAAAAGCAATCAGGAAATGTCACATTTCTCTTGCAACATCTACACTGACATCATGAATAACAAGTAGACAGAGTCGGCCATATCCCCCGCCATGTAGGAATTTTGAATATATTTCTGCATTTTGAATATATAATGCATTTGCTTTCTTGAAAATTGTTATAACTCATAACTGTGATCAAATTTCTATATAGCAAATGGCACATCTAGACTACTTGGTTGATACCTGTACAACGTTTCAGCAAAATATATTGAATAGTTTTGAAGTTTGAGGCCGGAATATAGTTTTCCCTCTTCTTGGTTCTAAGTCCAGACTGTTTGCATTGGCAACAACAAAACAATATTCTCAAATTTCTATATAGCAAAAGGCACATCTAGACTACTTGGTTGATACCTGTACAAAGTTTCAGCAAAATATATTGAATAGTTTTGAAGTTTGAGGCCGGAATATAGTTTTCCCTTTTCTTGGTTCTAAGTCCAGACTGTTTGTATTCGTAAAAAAAAAATATTCTCAAATTTCTATATAGCAAAAGGCACATCTTGACTACTTGGTTGATACCTGTACAACATATATTGAATAGTTTTGAAGTTTGAGGCCGGAATGGAAAAGCCCGGACGCACAGACGGAAAGACAGACAGACAGACAGACGGATGGAAGGAGCTCATTTCTATATACCCCGCCAACTTCGTTGTGATGGGGGATAATTATTCATTGACAATATGACATACGACAGAATATGGGATGTCCCAGTGATCTCAGTGTTTAGGGAATCATTAGGGTGTCATCATTGAGTCTTTATGGAAGTCATAAGGGAGTCATTAAGAAGTCATAATAAATCTTAAGGGAACACCGGTAAGGTCTTATTATAGTCATAAGGGGTCAATAGATGATCAATAAGGGATGTATATAGGGAGCCATTAATGTTTTAATAGCATCAATTTCATAACTTAGAATTATATTTCTGAATCAGAACTCTTTTTCCATATATGAGCCATAATTCTACAAAACGAGACATACAGATCAATTATCGCATGTAGATATACCTTGTATGATTTTCAAATTTCTAGTATTTAAAGGATAGATGTAATGACATATAGTCACATTCGGATTCATTAAAATGGGATGTCAATTTGACAGTTGCTCGATTTTTAATTTCTGAAATCGGCCCATGAATTACTTATATAGCTTCTTTAAAAAAACGTCTAATTTAGCTCCAGTGACCAGAATGAAAATCTGCTGGGGTGTGATCCCTGAAGCAATCACTTGTTCAAGCGATCAAGTTGGATTTAGACCTGAGAGGGTATCCAATGTATTTTCATTAAGCTATCTAAACGTTAATCCATCACACAGTCAGTATAGATGTGCGATTAAGAGATTCTAGCTTGGAGGAAATATCCGATTGTGAGCATGTAGCTGACTGTGTCTCATAGATTTATCCTTGACCTACACCTTTAGCTGAAGAGTTGAAATGTACATGTACGCAACATGAGCATCGATTCCCAAATCTTTGGCAAGATATTATACTTTTAACATGACAACAAGCAGTTTTGTAACGATTGTTTATAATGAATAACAAAATAATGAATAACAAAATATATCATTTTACATACGACAAAGTGTATGTAGTTACGTGTTTTTCTATCAAATCGTTGTTTGTTAATTTCTAATCTATCTCAAAACTTATACTGACTTTGAATTTCTTGCCATATTTGCTAGAAAAAAAATATACATCTGCAACATTCCACAGAATTTGAAGAAATGGTTTTCATTATTTTAGTGTGCTAGGACGATTATATCGAAACAAAAATGTCAGGACAAAGAAACGTTCACTACACACCAGCCTGGAATGTTCTGAACTCTGTCAACACACTGTAGTTTCCCAGCGTCCGTGTGTAGCCCTCGACAAGACTGTGATGTGTATTTCTTAAAGGAATAGAGAAACAGCTTCGAAGTTATTTTCGACAGTAATGGTTTGAAGGCATCACTAATTAATTCCTTCAATGCGTTTGCAAAACTGTGGACAATCATACTTTTTAAAAGTAGGAATATAGGAATGATAATGACTGTATATAATGGCATCTGATCTAAATATATGTAGTATAATAATAGAATCCAAACTAAAAATGTGTGCCGTGATGGGTAAATGTATAAAGCGGAATATTGTCCTACACTTGTATACCAGGTTTCAGGGAGGATGAGTGCAATTGGACGACACACATCATGAGACCTGATTCAAATGATAGAGTTGAACAAGAACAGTCTCTGTCACAAAGGACTTGACACAATCTAATCCCCACAGGAACAGGTGACATGAGGTACATGTAAGCACTGGAGATACACGATGTAATTTGAAATAAGAACGTGGTGTGTGGAAAGTATCCAAGCAATCAGTAAATATGTCTTAATTTTATCATGAGTGTGCCGTTGCCGTAAATATAGGAATATAAACGTTGGATGTCGAAATATATATATAGACAACATTTAAAAAAGTTTTGACAAGTATACATTTACAAATATTCAAAAGTCAACAAAATTTGATAAAACAGACAGTTCACTGTCACTTGTTTCCATTGTAAATACAATGTGTTCATTCATGCTAGTCAATGTATCCAGATGGGTCTTACTAAATGGCCATAATATAAAACAGTCATCTAAAAATCTGCGCCAATTTTCAATGAAGTAATTACAAATTTCACTTCCTAATTTTTCCTCTAACTTATCAACTAAGTTATTTTCAATATATCCTAGAACTAAGGTTGCGTAAATTGGCGCCATTTTTGTACCCATAGCTGTACCTTTAATTTGTCTGTAATGTACACCATCAAAGAAGAAAACATTGTTGTTCAATATGAAGTTTTCACTTCACACAAAAAAACAAAGAAATTAAATTTAAAATATTTCCTTTTTACAAAATGGAAACAAATGATAGAATGGTGAGACAATTCAAAGAAGACTATTTTATTAAAATAATAAAACCAAAACGTAATGTTTAATAATATTATTATGTTATACATTATATACTCTGATGGGCCTACATGTACAATGAGTCCACTCTATCGCTTGCTATATTATGACGTCATACCATTGTTACGTCACTATCATTGTGACATTGTAACATCACTATCATTGTGACATTGTTACATCATAACTGTCATTCTCCCTGATGATACCAATGAAACATATGTTGAAGAAAAAAATGGCACTGTGGTTTTTTTTTTACTTTTGAATATATATATATATATATATAGAAAAGAGTAAACATCAGATAGGTTTGACTGGATCAATCTTCTTTAATACGATGAGCTCATTTCGACCAGTATATCGGTCTTTTCAAGTATGTTTAGACAAGTGGAAGATCACATATATATATACATGAACAAGAACAATAAATAATAACAACATCAATATCCTTACATGGCAGTAAGACATGGTCATTGTTTGATAATCACGCACGTCATAATTGCCTCCAGCACACTAATTGGGTGTGACTCTAGAACAATGCAGCTTTGTGAGGATTAATGAGTCTGTCTCATTAATCACAAGGTAGACACAAGCATAATTTTACATGTAATCACTTCCTTCTGTGAACTAACTGTTAAGTGAGGGGCAGTATTTTTTGATAAAAAATGCTTCTTTGGTTTCTAAAGTTAAGCTTGAATTGTCCGATTTGGAAAATACTTTATAGAACGGGAAGATGATAAATTGTCAATTGTTGCAAACTGCTATATGTTTGCTTATTTTTAGGTGACGGAGATTAGCATCATTTATTTGTTGTTTGTGGACCCTTACCCTAGCTTGAAGATTATATATATATATATATATATATATATATATATATATATATATATATATATAACCCACTTGTTTAGGCAATACTATGTGTAATATCTTGTCCTTTTCCATGAGCGCAAAGAGCACCTTGTGTGAAGTTCTGAGCTATATAAATGAATGTATTATTATTATATGTTATCAATTTATTTCATTTTCTCAGGGTACAGCATTTTTCATTTTCTTTTCATAGTTTATACAATAAATGATACAGTGCATTTGACATGCAAATTCATCTACATGAGTAGATTGTGGCAAGATGAACAGAATGTGACAAATGAATCGTATTTGCACTGTGAGTGAGCGTTTATGTAATTTGTAATTTAATCATAATTTCGGTTTCAGACCTCTCAAATACGGTATTATGTTTGCCAATGTTCGATGGTAGATGTATTCTTTTGTAAACGTCATAATGGCATTTAGAACATTATGTTTTCATTTCCTTGAATCCCAGAGTGATAAGAATCAGTAAATATGTCTTAAAGTTATCAAGAGTGTGTCATTGGGTCGCAGAAATATAGGAACATAAACGTTGGATTTTGAAAATATTTCTGCTCAAGATTATTCTCAACAACAACCATTAGTGCAACACTTGCAAACCACCGAATCAAGGAATGCCAAATATGTACATTGATGGTTGTAAATAACCAATCATGACGCTATATCCTTATTTTTAACAGACCCTGCTTTATCAGTATTCTCCAGACTGTGCAATTCCAATACAAATCAGGGATGCATTTGAATTTGCTGGTAGTTTAATCATAAAATTTTATTCGGTTTCAGACCGCTCATAGACAGTATTATGTTTACCAATTTTGATATTTACGGATTGTTAATCTGCTTAGTCAAAGATATATAGAATGGAAAGGTAGTTGAAGTATATATTAAAAGATGATGATAATGGTTATGACATAGTGAAAGTTAAAGTGAATTTTAATCTGTACAGCAGTTTTAATTATGGACATACTCTAAAACTCATTTCTCATGAAAATTGTTTACATTCATTCTATGACAAGTCTAATACGCTGTTAATAGAATATGTTTATATAACTTGTATATATATATATTTTTAAAACCGTGGATGTTTCTGTAAAGTAAATTTACTTAAAGTGGTCATACAAGTTGTAAGCCCTTCACATCAAACGAGTTTTTGGCTGTATGCTCACAGAAAATATAAGCTTTATAAAAAGTCTTCATATTGTTACAATTAGCAATTTAAAAGATTAAGTCCCAAATGGAAACCAGGAAACAAACAAGTATTATATTGTTCAAATTATTGAAATATTGAATAAAACACACAATTAAACATATTAACAATACATATTGTGTATTGAGATACATTTACAATGGGATCACAAATATAATTGTCTGTATAGAGTCACCCAATCCTTATTTTGTTGATGGTTTGTAAAATGGGGTGAGTATTCTCTTTGAAGTCATCCACAAAACCTTATTTTGAGTTATTCGACTATCAATATTTTCATTGCTTTGCAAAGTAATTCCCTAAGTTGTGAAATGCATAATTCTGAGACAGAAAATATATGAACAAATATACTTTCAAAATATAAATATATTCAAAAAGTATTCCCTTTGGGGATATAACATATTTCTATTCTAAACACAACTGTTCTACATACCCCTTCTATTTGTTCAATGCATTGTTACTTGAGTTAGATATAAGAACAATTATTCTGTAGATAAAAAATAGGATTTTATCCAATGAATAATTGCTAGTTTCAAGTCCTTTCCAATGAGCATTCACTGGAATTCAAAACCGAGTGACCCTAACTAAACGTGTGTGACCCCAAAACAACTAATTTACTTATTTAATATTGATTAAAGAAACATACATTCTAATAACATGCAAAAAAAAATATGTTTTAACTTCCCACAGTGCATATAAATCGGCATGTGAATTATTCTTAATTTCTTAAATACTGTTGTTGCATTTTACATAAGTTTATTCACTGTACATACATAGAATTGCATGCGTGCGTGTGAATTATGCATATATCCCCTTGCCGTAGTTTTATAGCAAAATATGTGCCTGGAACTGTTTTCTTTCATGAACCCATGGTAGAAAAATATAACCTCATCGCATAGTTTACAGGATGATATTCAAATTTGACCATTGGCACACGTAGAAACTACGTGTTCTGACATGTTCCTGATTAACTATACGATATCAAGTTAAACTTTCTATAGTAGCCATACCCAAGAATCTCATGATTTCTCTGTTTCACTGAGGTACAGGAACTTATATAATTGCTTCAACCTCAGCATGAACTGGCTGTAGCTGGCCGTTCCCTACTATGTGCCCTAAAAACACAACTTTTATTTTTCAAAACTCATATTTTAAAAGATTCACAGTCAATTTTGCTTCATTCAAAAGACTTTAGATTCTCTTCAGATGATCATGCCACTCCATGCCATAAGTGATGACATCATCGGTGTATGCTTCAACACTGTCAAGACCAGATGTGACGTGGTTGACGAGTCTCTGGTGAACATTGACCGTTCACACTTTGTATTGCTATGTTCCATCTTGCGTGACGAAAGCTCATATCTTCATTGCACGTTCAGTGTATGTAATCTGCTAGAAGCCCTTCAATAGGTCAAACTTACCTATGTATTGAGCTTGACCGATGCGATCAATGCAATCTTCCACGCTCGGAATTGGATAAAAATCAGTCTGTGTCTGTGTCAACTGGGTTCAATATTGTAATTGTAAAGCATGTAAACTGAGCAAAAATTAAAACTTGACACTTAGTTTTTCTGGCACAAAATTTGTTAATATTTGTTTTAAATCAACGATTGCATTCGTATGTTGTACAAAGATCAATTGGGTATGATCAGACAGAAACACATAATCAAGTTTGTCTTCAACGTCAATAACGTTAATGACGTCTGAATACCCTCCCAAATAAACTTCACAGAACGGTGAGAATCGATCTGAGGTGATCAGTAACGATTGTGTCCACCTCAACAATTTGATGTTGAAGATCTTGCAACATCTGTGGTGGATAATCTTGTTGACAAACACCTCGACCCAGTTTGTCCCAGATGTGTTTGATCGGATTGAGTTCAGGGCTTCGCGATGGCCAATCCATGACTTGAACACCAGTATTTGTGAGAAACTTCTGCATCAGAACTGCGGTATGGAGACTAGTGTTGTCTTGCTGAGACGGTCCAGGGCCGTGTCCCTGCACACAGGGGCGTGTATCACTTAGAAACAGCGTTTGAAAGACATATACCTATATAAATAATACTCTAACTCTATATAAGGGCGTATATCGCTTAGAAACAGCGCTTGAAAGACATATACCCATATAGACCCTACCCTTTTACTAAATGAAAGGAAAAGAATGTAACGACGAAACCACCACAATCTGATTCAAACTCATATTTCGTATCAAAACCTTTTTTATGGCACAGTCGATGACTACGATACAAAGAAAGAATGATTTCCCCACAAAATGAGCTATAAATGTAACTGAGATATCAACTGGGATATCAACTGAATTTCAAGGTCATTTTTGGCTGACAATCGAACTACATCGCCACTGCATGGCTCTCAAACGTAACAGCCAAACTGGCTAACTTCTGCAACTCAACACCCAATATTAGCCGCTCTCTAGAAGGAATGTGATCACCACCTGATACACTATCAGACTTATCAAGAAGACCCTCTACCTCATCAAAAGAATGAATCATAAAAGTACCTGACAAATCGTTCGTAGTAGGGGTGCTTTCCATACAAACCGAACACTGATAATAGGATAAGCACCCACTTCATTTACAGATCAACAATGGACACCCAGAACTGGAAGAGAATCCTGAACACGATTTTTCACCCTACCAGAAATCAGATCTGAAATTAAATTTTAAAAAAATGAGAGGAGCAGGAGAATTTATGAAGCAAAACTTCTGAGTTCGCTGAAGACTCATGGGAAATCAAAGACTGATAAGCTCCAGTATGCCTCAAAATAATAACAAGCCTTAGGGTAGAATTATATCCCCATAAGTGGCACAGTAACTTGGGAAACAAAGGGTAAAAACTCCTCCCGAACAACATAATCTGAAGTCCTACTCTCACAAACAAAACTATCCTGGATAGAAAGGCTTAGGCGCCACAGACACATGAGCATTTGGGAAACCTGTGGACTGATTTATAGCCTTCAGCTTGTAACAAGTAGAGAATAAATGACCTTTATTACCTATGACCTATGGAATTTTACAGTATGCACAAACAGTTCCAGAATCATCGGAAGTCTTAGACTGAAAATGGAACCTGTCTTAACACCATTCGAAAGTTCACTAAATTCCAAAAGAAACGTTACCCCTCTTTGTATTTAAATATCATTTAAAGTTATGTGCTCAGAGGTACTTGGTGTGTTGTGTTTTAACATCTCATAAGTTAAGCCTGTTGTGCTAGACTTACAGACTTGAGAATGTACTGATAATTATTTAATCGCCATAGTTTCATGGGTGAGTCATTTTCTTAAAACATTGACCCAATACTGAGATTTACAATTTTTTTAAGATTGAAGGTTGTGGTTAAAATGGGAATTTTGCCTGTTTTAGGAAGCGTTGGCACATGTTAAACGACTGAATTTGTCTCTTAATCTTACCAACTCATGAACACAGGTGTGTTTTCATCTGAAGTATCATATTTCCTAAAGGTAGCCAAAGGAATTGTAACTCGCATGAAATACACGTGAAAACAGTTGGAAAGGATATAAAATACCCCTGTATTAATCATTTCATATCATAATTCGATTGCAATGCTGACATTATCCGCAGGATACTGGGTAGAATATCTGAATTTGGGATATACGCCGCGCAGCCAACACTGCTTGCATCAGAAAAGATAGTCACGCTTGGGTGATGCTGGCATACACATTGTATCGGATACAATGACATAATTTTGCTTTTAAAAAGAGCAACTCTGATACACACTCTTCTGAAGGACTATAGTGTGCACCATCATAAAAACATCTAGTCATTATTCTACTTACGTCCCTACAAACAATGGAGAATAAAACAATTTTCTCTGCTATGTTGGCAAGTGAGCGTGCTGTAAATATGGGAATGTTTGTAACCATCATCCTGATACACTAATATAGATATACCAATGCTCCTCCATTTTCAACTAATGGTCTAAGACATTTGGTGAAGATATACAGGGCTGAAGTTAACGAAAAAGGAACAACAGTGAACTGAACATATCGCTGTCTACCGTCGAAATTCCAACACAACCCAAGAAATGTGTGTTGCTGCTTACATATGTCAATGTATTGGTTACTAGATTTTATTCAAATTTAAACATATAATCTTTCTTCTGAACTACACAATCGTGATTTTCAAAAGTAATGGACTGTTTTCAAAACTGAGAATTAACCAAGACACTTCTAAAAGACAATTATTGTTCAACAACTCTATTATAGCCGATGAAATTTATAAAGAAAGTTAAGTGCAGATGAATGGTTTTTAGAAGACATAATTACTGGGTTAGAAACAAAAGGAATCACATATCTCGCTTTTATAGTCTGCACCACAAATTCGGGAGCATCAATTAGCTCCCATGATACAAAATAATCTTTTAAACTTCCTTTCACAGACGTACGAGAGAAGTTATCAACCCGAGTCGTGTCTCTAGAACATGTACGTGCGCCTCAACTATCCACCTCTGGCACCACATGGTAAGACCTCTCCACTGTACCGATGTGACCTGTACATGCTTCCTGCCTAAACATCCCTGATGCTGCGTCAACAACACACACGAATAACAAATCTTTAATCTGAACAAGTCTTTTTTTAAGTCTCAAAATCAGTCACATCACACTACACTCAGACTACACCAAACCTAAATGACAGTCTGCTCCAAGAGAGAAGTTGGCCTTCAAACTTCCTTAACTCTCCACTGAAGCCGTGTTTCCGGCACATGCGTCTGAGATAACCATCACTGCTGCTGAATCTAAACCACACACATAACAAATCATTAATATAAACGAGAACAACAACTTTTGTTGCAATGTTTTCAAACCAAGCGCATTACAGCATAGTACACCTAAAGTACCTGGAATTCGTGTGGTCTACTAACCGTATGAGATACTGTCTTCGTCTTATCTGTGGTCTGAGCTGAGACAATGTATTGGGAGTCACGGAAAGAATGTGACTTGGCTGCTGAGCAAGAGTGACGCAAGGCATCCATATAATCTCTAAAAAGACGCTATGTCATCACCTTTCGAATTAATAAGCGTCTGCGTCTTCTTGCACTCGCACTCCGCCTTGCTATCAAAGTGAACAAACACGCAGCAGTCCTTACCCCATCAGTCGTGAACTTCAAGTTGGTTTGGTAAATCATGCAGGTGAAAAATGTATCCTGCTCCTATAATACAGTATATATTAACATATCCAAGTTTAAACATAACAAGTCAAATTCTCTAAATTTGATTGTTATGGAACCTTTAAATAAATCAACTTTGTCCGGTTGAAGCTTCAGTTGATTACCTAAAGGTAAGGTCATTGAAGTCGGGACCGCTATTCTGTGACAATAGTTTTTGCCAAATCTTGAGATCAAAATTTAATCCAACTGTAATGAGTATTCTCAGATTCATTCGGCTCGAGGCCTCAAGATAAAAGGGCCGTAGTTTGAGAATAGCTGCCGCGAGTTCGCCTGCTTGAAAATGCCGGTATGACGCAAAAATGAGACAGAGAGGCCAGAGCCGACGGAACTCTGATGCGTTCAAAATTTGGTATAAGTTCAATACATTTTGTTTACCTAAGGCTGACTGCAGGTGGGGGATAGTATCCCACTATTTTGGGGCGATCTAGGACCCCATCTTTTTTGGGAAGAAATAAGTTATTTCATATAAAAATGTAAAATCTTGTCATTTAATGATATGTTGTGACATTTTAGTTCGCTCATAATCAACTATCTTTTAATGTTGTAATATTAATAAACTTGTCGGCTTAATGCGGGGCTTTACAACAAATTATCTTTTTTCTTCCTCCAAAATGAACTGGTCAGTCTTAGGTAATTCAGCGGATTAATTCCATGTCTTTACAGAAATTACAAAGCCCGTCTCTGTTATGAGCTATGTACATTGCAGTGACAGTGGGATATCTTCACGATGCAGTCGTCTACCAAAGACGTCCACTTGTTTGATTCCTTGTCCAATGAATATCAAATAAGTTTACCTGTTTAAGGAGATACATGTCAAGAAAAGCATTCCTTAATCTCACAGGTGTGTCCACACAATGAAGCCTCACTTAGGGCTGTTTTCGTTGTCCTAAATTTGTTAGGGAAGGTTAGTATGACATGTCCTTGAATATTAAACCTCTATATTAATTAATCAGATGTTTTATTGGGTTATTACATGGACACCAAGTGTGTTGTTTGGGTCTGATATATGCCAAACATAATAAAGGGTTGACGTCTTTCGAGAAGTACTGACTGTTTTTTAAAAATAGTGATGATATAACGGTAAAAGTGTTGATTTCTGATTGAAAACTAGACAATCCACAGGGGTTACAGATGGCATGTGACAATTAATTACAAGTTATGTTAGAAACTGATTTAGAACAGGAAACAAAAATTGAGTGGATAATGTGCAGGTTAATTTAACGTGTACCCCTGTTTGACGCAGGGTGTTATCGATCCAATAAAGCAGTCCTAGGTCTCATACACGAACTACTTTCGCAATATTCCACACATCTCATGCGAATCTTAAAACTGTTTCCATGAGTATTTCCGTTAAAAGGTACGAAAGCCTGATACCGCCAAATGCGAAAAAGAAAACATTATTTTAATCTCGTAATTATGAGTTTTAATCTCGTATTTACGAGTTTCAATCTTGTTAATACGAGTTTAAATCTCGTAATTTCGAGTTTATTTCTCGTAATTACGAAGATAAAAATTCGTAACTACGACTTTATATCTCTCGTAATTACGACTTTTTAATCTCGTAATTACGAGTTTATTTCTCGTAATTACGACTTTATAATCTCGTTATTACGAGAATTAAAACTCGTAATTACGAGAAATAAAACTCGTAATTACGAGATTAAAACTCGTAACTACGAGACAGAAAGTCGTAATTACGAGTTTAAAATATTTTTTCTCTTACGAATTTGGCGGTAACAGGCTTTTGTAAAAAGGAATATTTGAAGAACAATAATATGATAAGGCTCATTGCATTTGTATTGACATTTGAGCAGAATGGGATTCTGTTGCAGCATTTACCGTGATCAGTGTATTGTAACAGCATTTGCAACAGTCAAATTACAAATGTTTTTGTTATCTTGTTCTTTAACGGGGGCGGTGTGTTTGTATATGTGGTTACAATTGATGTGGATGTGATGAAGAACAAAGTAATGTAAATATTTGGAGAATATGAATAAGTTGAAATGCTGTGTAAGAAACCACTCCTGGGATCCTTCCATTTACTGATCATTTCTGTGTTATAATGTCTCGCTATCGGCATTGCGATAGGGCTTTATCTTGATCTCTTTGTACAATACTTAAATGTCTTAACTAGCTGCTACAAAGACAGACCAAGAGAAGCATACATCTGATACAATAATATAAGCCGGCAATTTGACTCTAGCTTTATCTTAATCTTGTTCAAATGTTATCATGTATTATAATTATGTTAAGTAACTAGCTGATAAACTGTTACTTCTCGTAGCAATATCAGCTGCAGACTTGAAATGTCTGTGCTTATCACTTGGAGTATTATTTATATTACCAGTGTTATTTGCTATTTCAATCCTGTAACTTTAATACCATAGTTAAATTTCTGTGAAATAATATTAATATGGCTTAAAACATGTTTTGAAGTCTCAAATTAGTGTAGATCGTATTGACTGAATCAAGTCCTGTGTGAAAGGGACTGTTATTAATCCCTGTCATACTTGTGATTTTTCTTTTCAACTAATCATTTACTTCGACTTTATGATAATAATAACAAATCGAAAGACATTACTTTAATGACAAACGATCGATGTACAGTAAGTAAATGTTTCTCTGTATGTGTATAGCTAACAGACAAGCAATCATACATATTGCTTATTATCAACTGCAGACTTATTGTTAATTACTCTGCCATAAACTTGTAATTGCCCAATTCAAATAGCAGTCGATGGTGTGTAAGTCAGTGTTTTGAATATTATTTCATTCTTGATTGTCACTTGATATTTGAATTGAATCAGTGGTTTTAATAATAATATAAATAACGATAATAAAATAATACTTGTATTGCCCGATAAGAGAATTCATTGGATGGAATAGAATGCTTTTTGTAACAGCATTTCTGAATTTGACAACAGTAGACAATTCCAATACATGAGCATGTTTGCAGTACTAGCTCTGTTGTGTATCGTCACTGCTTACCATGTTTCCCCTGGTCCTGTGGGTATCAGACTGTGTCAAGTCCTCTGTGACAGAGACTGTTCTTGTTCCTCCCGGAAGTACGATTCAGTACAGATGATTTGTTCCCTCCAACTTAACTCATCAATCCCTGCAACGTGGAATGGGCTGGTAATCAATTATTCTTTTTGTTCTGTGCCTCACACATCAATTACGAACTTATTTATAAATGTATTTAAATTTCGTTATATTTTTTTTATTGTAGGTATGTTTTTGGTATTTCTACTCTAATGGCATGTCTGTCAAAATTGACATATGGTCGATTTCAACAGAAAGTGTACACATTATTTATCGAGTATCATTTAATAAGAAATGTAGTTTATTTTAGTGAGTACATTGCATCTTTGGCAGTCAGAAGATTCGTGCAACATACAAATGATTGTCTTCTTGGTAAAATTAGGACATGAGAACATGTCGTTATTGTTACAGTGTATGAAAGTGTTTGTGAACAAAGTGTACCTGTCATATTTGATTACTTCACAAATAATTCCCCAAATACATATATTTTATCTGTATTTGTCAATGCTATATTTCCCGTTACTTACAAATACATTTTCTAACTGCAAATTTTAAGAGCATTGTAATCTGTCATCAACTGTACGGTGTAAACAATTGTGGATGGTACACCTAAATGGAGCACCTACAAATTGCCTTTCAAAGTGCGGAAAAAATGATTTCATATGAGATAGAAATGTTTTATGCTGAAACACTTGACTAATTTATGTTTGGTATACTTGGGAAAACAACACGTGTTAGAGGGTTTTACTTCCCCTCCCCTGCCCCTTGTTAGCTCCTGGATCCTCAACGAAAAGCACAAAATTCATTGGGAACCGACTATCCAGACACTTTTACCACAATATCAAATTATCTTGTGATTAAGAGGATGTTTCTACATATCTTTAAGAAATGTACAACCGAGTCTTGTCGAGCACTCCAAACCAATGCTGGACAACTTCACTGTGTCACAAAGTATCCGAAAAAAATCTCCGGACTGGTGAGTACTAATCCAAGAACAGTTGCGAATTTCCTCAAAACCTCAAAGTGTTTGCTAGATCCTAACAACTATATTGAAGAATATCTACCATTATTTTAGGTGCATTTGTTGATTATTATGGAATGTTTTCTACACAATGTTACACCCCAAAACCGATCGTTGGGTAAAAAGTTACAGTATAATATACCAAGGACCCTGTCTCACCTTCCTTCCAAGGACATTTTTATCCGATTATTTTCAAAGTGTACACTAATCGTTTTCACTACTTGGAGAGCTGCAGTGTCGAAACACAAACGAGTTTTTAATTTTGTTAATTTTTTTAACGAATTTCTGTATTTTCTACAGCGGCTGTCTTGGTTGGGAAAAACATATATAGACAATTCACTAGTATCAACATCTAAGATTGACATTGGGTGACAGTAATTTGTCATTTTTGTTTTGAGATGAAGACAGATAGGCGTTTTGTCACAACTTTCTTTGTCTCTGATCATTTCTGCAGAAACAAGAGAAGAGAACAATCAGCCTCATGGACAAAGATTCAAAATACACAAACATCTCACTGTCTAACCAAGGAATAAATGTACGTTCAGCAAAAGAGATAATAGCCAAAGTGACTCAGATGAAATATATTCAAATCACTGGTTTAAAGGTTGACCATTGCGACCTCAATATAGTTATTACCTATATCGCGCCTCTTGCAAGGGTCATGATCATGGCCAGTAACTGTGTGAAACCTTTCTTGCACAGCAACAAAAACATGACAGTTTCTGCAATATCGTATATCCACTTAACTTGGATTAACAGAGCAGTGAAGATTACCTTAACTCAGCCAGAGAAGACGTCACGTCCCTCCTTGACACAACTTATAAAGGACGGCAGGGAGTGGTACGATATGAAGGTGCAGAGTACATCGGGAGCTGTTGTTCTTGATGCTATTCCTAAAAACTGATTAAACAGATGAGGTGTCTTACTCTCGATGGGAATTGATAACATATACATTTTCTCGACTATTTCCGAGTAGGAGACACTTCACTTAACAGCTCCTGTGGTTATATGTTCGTTTCAGCATTTCCTTCATCCTGTCGTGATACGTGATATTTCACTTTTACAAGAAGTGATGTTACACGCAGTAATAAAAATACACAGGATTTACAGCGTTTATTCATTTATAACTATATGTGATATACAATGTAAGTCTATTCCATATACATTTTATAATTAATTTGATTCTTACAAAGTAGTGTAGTTGAATCATGTAGTCGTCATCATCTGTACATTTTAATATGTAAACATGCTGCATATGTGTATATGTGTTATTGCCAACGCTATCAGGGATTTGGGGATGTTCCAGTATGTGAAGAGTAGCACATTAAATGTAGTGTAATAGTAAAAGAGAAGCCTTTTTACAAGTTTTACGGAGTATTCGTTGTCGGTTTTGGATTACATTGAGAATCTAATAGATAGTAAAATAATGTTTTCAATAGAATGTGGATAATCAAATCAAATAAAAAAAAAGCATTGTATTAAAACAGAATTGTTTGCTATTGTAGACTTTCGCCACTTTGACATTTCAGCAAGAGTGTCAATTAATGTAAGGAACTTACCTTAATATCGTATCCAAACGGACAATTAATCCAAATGCACATTAGACACACATTGTAAACCTTTACATCAATCAATGACAGAACTTGGAAACAGAAGATGGTCAAATACTAACCCTCTTTCAGCAAAAGTCTTTTCGCAAATGGAAGATAGAAAACCAAATAGTTATGACGATTTTACAATGAAATGAATTTCATTGGTACATTATTTAATCCAATGTGTTTTATTGGATAACTTGAAAGAGACAAAACGCGTTAATGTTGTTACAAGACAGAAACTGGAGTCGTGCCGACTATTCACTGCTATTGACAGACAATTGCGTAAGTATCACCTGACAGACAGACAGACAGACATCTCACTCGTGATTAAAGCGTATACAAATATCATGATAAATAATATACAATAAAATACACGACCAATCACTCAGCGAATTATGAGAGATGGATTAAAAATGTACTGTATACAGCATAGTAAAACATAATATACATATACAATTTAAAATGGAAATAAATAAGCTAAGAGTTATATAAACGGATAATGATGTCGGTGTTCTAAAATGTTACTGCAGGTTTTGGCAGGACAACATATAAAATCATCACATGTTAAAATATGGGCAAGTTGTTGTAAAACTGGTAATAATACAAATTCTGGCCACTTTAAAACACAGTGATATAATAAATCCGTTCGTAAATGAGCGTAAAACGCACAAGAAAGTAAAACATGTGCTTCATCTTCCACACACAATGAAAACAAAGTCTATCTTGTACGGGAATGCGCTCATATATTCCAGTCTCTATTCCTAAAGAGGCGACACCACATCTAAATTTGGCAAGTGCGCTGCGTTGTTGTCTCAGCAGGTGACATTGACATACTTTTCACATAAATATTGCTTTTTTACTTTTTAAAAGTGACATAAGTCCTTAGTTTGTTGTGTTTCCCACTTTCCAGCACTTCTTCCCAAATATACTTGAAGTTTGTCACTGACCTATCTCGACACGGTCCGACAGTGGCTTAATTGCTTTGTCTTCAGGATCAAAGCTAAAACATAGACCAATGAAAACATGTCATAGAGTATAGAGCAGTATAAACGACCAAAACTTCCATCTTGGCCATATGTTGTTATAGCAGTCCCGCGGTTATTTGTTACAAACATACTGTAAATAAACGCAAAATGCACTCAAATTAAGCAGGGCCCAGTCAGTCTAACCATATGAAATCCCTAGTTGAATAGTTAGGTTGTCCGTTGAGTGAAACTTTGGGTTGATTTCTGTCTTATATGAGCTGTTAAAAAGTTGCGAAAACGCGTTAAATTATGATTAACAACCATATTGAGGGTTGATTTCTGTCTTATATGAGCTGTTAAAAAGTTGCGAAAACGCGTTAAATTATGATTAACAACCATATTGAGATGCCTCCACGTACGTCACAGCAGGATACGCTTCAGTGACCACCCCCGCTCACTTTCATTCAAGTCACCGGGGCTTAATTAGGCATTTTTTTAAACAGCTGTATACAAATAATTCATGGGCTGGTTTTTTAAATTCAAAGTTTAGTAATTGTCTAATTGAAACCCCTTCTCAACGAATCCCGACAGTGACCCATGGGTACGACATGTAACCTTAAATATATGCATTCCAGAAATAGCCAAGAACACACTGTTAACGAAATTACTATATGAAGCTTTACACACGTCTTTCAATAGATCTATATTCTAACTGGATTTAACTAATGGTATAAATTCCTAAAATGCCCCATTTTAATTGTTGTGTGAAACGAAGATGTCATAGTACATAAGTAACTATTTAATTAAATTCTTAATTTCTGTTGGTTTATAAAATACTGATAAAGGAATATTGATTGTACATGACAATCCAGCAGGAACATGTCTCTTGGTAGCTTATTGTTATCAGTCATAGATAGAAACAAGCATTCCTGTGTTCAATAATTAGTCATAACAGGTGAGTTTGTGATATTTCACTGCATTCAGACACTGCTATTTAAAGAGTAAGTTATTATTTCATCGTCCTCCGTCATAGTCATATTCGTTTAGTCCCGAGACCACACCTAAATTTATGACTGTAATTCAAAGACATAACCTACCGTTAAAAGCATGCTTGCAGCACTTGGTCTGTTGTGTATCTGCACTGCTATCGTTGTGTCAACTGGCCCAGTGGGGATTAGACTGTGTCAAGTCCTCTGTAGCAGGGACTGTTCATGTTCAACCCCATCATACGATTCAGGACAGATGGTCTGTGTCTTCAAATTGAACTCAACCTCACCAGCAATCTGGAACACAAAGGTATGACTTTACTTCATTTGGTATTTTACTATGATTTAACTGCAGGAATTACGGGTTTGGATTCCATTATAATCTTTAGATCAGATGTCAAAATCATTTTAATATTCAATTAAAAAAATATTTCCAAAACTCATGCTTTAATAACATTTAAATGTACACAGTCAAACCATCACTTAAGTTTACTTAACACATTTTCGTTCTTTGTTTCTTTTAGAAATGCACATCCCAGTCTTGTCGAGCACTACAAACGAATGCAGGAGAACTTTACTGTATTATCCACATCGTTAAGAACAGTTCAAGGCTGGTGAGTACTGAGAGTGAGAGCAGAGTATTATGGTCCTCACATTTCTTCTCGATGTGATCGTCATGAAGTGATTAAATTTTGAAATAGAGAAAAAACAAAATCTTCGGCTAACAGTCATCCTTGGAAACAGTAATGTTGCTCAGACCTAACGTCACTCTAATCATCAACATCATCATCATAAAACTACTTAAAGAGCGCTAAAACAGGAAAACTGCCCTGAAAAGCTGTGAAGGTAGTCAATCAAATGCAGATGAGAATAAATGTGTTTTAAGTCCAAATTTAAATCGAGGAGGTTCATCGAAGTCCCTATAAGGTTTTGAGGAAGCTGATTCCAGAGAGAAGGGCCGGCAACTTGAAATGCGCGATCACCAAAAGTATGTCTTCTGGATGGAGGAACTTTTAGGAGGTTACTGTCCGAAGATCTCCGGCATCGTGCGGATTGATAGGTGTGAATCGGGGCTTGTAGATATTCTGGAGCTTGTTCATTAAGAAAATCTTAGAGCAAGAGTTTGAACTGAATTTGATATTGAACGGGAAGCCAATGTAATTTCTGCCGAACCGATGTGATGTGGTCATGGCGCTCGATTGGATGCAGTGGGATGCTAGACCATACAGAAGTCGATTACAATAGTCCATTCCATAGATCATAAATAGTCGTTCAACCAAGCTGATTTGAAAAAAAAGTCTTATCTTGATTTTTCTCACGGTATCAACGCAAAATGTTTGACTATATTTGCATAACTTAATGTTGTCTCCATACGAAGATAATTTAGCTCTTCCAAAGCTCATCTTAAATGGGATCTTGAGATATGTTGAGATAAGCTTAAGTGTTAGCGGAACTTCCAGTAAAAGGGCACGTCTGCAGATTATTGTAGCTCTGTTCCTGAAAACAATTAACAATTTGTGTTCTTATAGACACTTCCAGAACTTAACTTTCGGAAAACTTTAAACAAAAAGGGCACAACTGCACATAAAATAACATTGCAGTGCATTGAAGGAGTCTGATAAATATTGAGCTGTAACGTCCTCATTTTGAAATTTGTAATAAAAACTAATTTCCTGTGTTTCTCTGAAGTTCTAGATATTTCCTGACACAACCATTTTGAAATCAGATGTATGTGGCAGCCATTATTCAGTATATTGAGATTTAACAACAATTCAAAATCTCCTTGGAACCGTGTCGCTAGCAGATATAAAAAAATTAATCGAAAGCAACAATGAGATACATGGATAAAGTGCAACAATGATTTTATACATTGAATATAATCAATTAATATATCTTTCTGATGTTATTACGCATCCTTCACATTAAGTCTCTTGCATGTCCCACGGATTATTGAGACGCAAATGTCACATGTAAAAATCAAACAATAGTAACGAAAATCAATATGACGTCTGCACCATAAGACCTACGAATT
Organism: Gibbula magus; assembly: GCA_936450465.1. Lineage (NCBI taxonomy): Eukaryota > Metazoa > Mollusca > Gastropoda > Trochida > Trochidae > Gibbula > Gibbula magus. The sequence continues at coordinate 79,903,045 of OW388295.1, read as the reverse complement.
CACTGTCATTTACGTTTGTGCTTGTATTTTTCATTGGGCTCCGAATATTTTATAAATTCAGTCGCTTGGTGCATTTTGAAAAAAATGTCCATGTCAAAAATCTAAAGTACAGATTCGAACCAGACCTCCAATCGCTTGGTCGATTGGGTCCAAAAGGTTTAAACTGTGACTTTATAAGAAAACTATCAACTTTAGCTGAAACCGATTTTAAAATAATAGAAGAATAATGGAAATGCGACTGACACAGGCCATAGCACATGGCAGCAGGTGTGACTGGGATTTGGTATGTGTGTCTCTCTCCAATTTTCAAAGCAATATGTAAACAGTACCGAAACCAAAAGTGCTACGACATGATAACGATTTACATTGTATATTTATCGGCTATCATTTGAAAGTAGTTCCAGTCTCTTTGAGGATTTTGAAAAAAATGTTAAACTACAAAATTGATCATTTTCATTTAAAAACGGAGGTACAAATTAACAAACTTAATATACAATCATCAGATATGAACACTATTGTACTAACTTTAAGGTAATTTTGTCTATCTGATGAGGCATTAAACAACGATGTATGCTTTGTGGTTATCGAGTAATACAATTACAAAAAAAACACTAAAAACTCAATTTTGATAAATTTAATTAATTAATCTGATAAATGTTAATAAATATTGTGACCAAATGTGACTGTTCACGATCGATTTTATTATTGATTCATAAGGACAACAATCTTGGCTTACACTGTAAAATGTCAAATTAAACAAGCTTGAGAAGTATGCTTATTACTCACCTATCGATTGGCGTGACATATAATCGTTCAGATATGACGTCACAGAGTAAGCAGAGTAGTAAATAAGATACAAAAGTCGTTTAATAACATATTTCTGAAACTCACGTATTTGTATCTAACTCATCTTTCCTTTTTAAAAACAAAACAAATATAGTATTAAACGGGACATGGTTGAGTATTCTCTTTTCATCTATGTTATCAGAGACTGTAGCCATTACTTGACATGATAACAAAAACGGACCTCCATAGACGGTAGGTTGTCATTGTGATTTCAACGTGAAATTTCATTTTGAAATCAGCCTCTACGATTTCATGTAATCATTTTATTGATCATTATTTGAGCCTTAGGGAAAACATCATTGTTACGATAATGACGATTTGGAGATATGTTCATTATATAAGGCATCCAGGTTTGGGTTTAAATGGTTAACTTTGTTTTATTTGCAGATAAAGGTGAAGAAGTCGATAAATCAGATCATACCAATTCCAAGATTCATGAACATTTCATTGTCACATGAAGGAATACACATGCGATCAGTTCAACAGATCATAGGCAAAGTGAGTCGCCTTAAGTTTGTTGCATTCAGAGGCTGTACAGCTTCCGAATGTGAGACAGTTATGGTACATAATGTACCAGGTGATATGCTGCAATTCCGCTTAGAAGAGTCTGGTAGAAGTATTGTCAAATGTAGAAGAAGAATCCTGGTTTCTAAACTTATGTTTATAGAATTGACAATGATTGATGGAGCCGTTATGATTAGATTCCGCCAACCCGTGAAGACGTCAACTCTCTCCTGCGGAGACATAATACACCGTGGCAGGAAGTGGTCCGATTGTGAGGTTTACAGCACATCTGGAGCAATGAGTTTGGAAATAATCAGTGAAAACTGATAAATTAAGTTACTCATTGAATATCGATATGAAAAGAATTGTCATCCATATTCTCGACTGTATCCGTACAAAAAGTCAACTTTTAGTTTCAATTGTAGATGTCTATTTACCAACGTATATTTTGTCACAAAGAAGGATTATCTCCAAAGCTGTTGTAGAGAGAGCAAGTTTATTTGACTGCAATTAGGTATACTGTGAAATTACTCTTACTCAAAACCTAAAAAACATAAGGGCGTTTCTGGCCTTTTTCTTTGTGGATAAACGTCAATGGCAACTCACTGTCAATCCTTGATCTTTAATATCCTTTGATACCGTCGATCAAAGATCACTGTTCATACTTTATAGGAACTATTTCTTACTGGATATACTTTACTCTGACTCAAATTGTATCTTGCTTGACAACGACATTAGAATCTATGTCGGAACGTCGCCTTCAGAGAATAAAGAGGTCGTTTATAGTTTATTTTGTCTCTATTCTTAAATCGTATGTTTTGGGCAAAAAATAATAAGTAATAGAACACTATGGTCATTTCCTGTTATAATGAAACCGAATAAAGGATCGGTGATACGACAAATATAAGTTATTTCAGATGACAATGTATAATTTGAGATATAAATCATGACTGCAGTCGAGTCAGAGTTTTAAAAACGAATCCAACATGGCGGGTGCCCATGGCTCCTTTAGGCAATTGATATAGCGGGATTTGGATACTTTTATATACTGTACCAGTATTATGGTGGTCCAATGGATACAATTGTCTCAGAATCTTTTTAAAAAAAAATTGGGATAGAACTCCTTCCCAACAACAGATTTTGAAGACTTTCATAACGGAAACTCTCCACAGAACAACCTGGAAAACAGACTTGTGCAACAAACACATACACTTTTGGGTAACGCGTGGATGATATTTGATAACTACTACTTATTCATATAAGGACAATATCAAGACCTACCTTATAAAAAGTGAAAACAATCAGCAGATGGGAATGGAAAATACGCTGAAATTAAACATAAATCATACATGGAATGTAGCGACATTATATTGGACAAACGGGAGATACACTCAGATCAAGAGTGAGGCTCCACAAACAACAAATAAGGGACCCCTCCTGTCGCTACATTCCACTAAGTGGACATATCGATAGATGCGCCGGGAATAACACTCTTAATTTTAAAATATTCCCTTTTAACAAAGTCATGTAAGACAGCAATGAAAAGAGAAAAATGTAAAAAAAACTATTTCATCACAGTCTTTAAACCACGATTAAACAGTGATACTGTACACTTAAATGTTTCCAAACTGCTTATCATACATGTATGTATGTATGTGATAAATGTACACATATGACGTCACAGACTACGCATTGTCTGAGTTATGCGCTCTTTGTTCTCTGACGTCATAGAAAGACAGATCCCATGATGATCACTGAATAGTGTGAAATCGATATCAAAACCATTGTTAGCCTTATATATATACACTTTAAAAACACCACTTATGACTTTGTTATATAGCTGTATGTATGTTTAAACCAGTGCTCTTTGTAAATATTGAAACAGGTGTAGGTTTGAGGCCGTAGATCGAACGAACTGCCGGTAAGACCTTTGTATTACCAATTCGGATTTGTGGTAGTTTCGGATTTAACATTTATTTACATTTAACCGTTACATTTTAAAACATGTATGTACAAGTATGTTCACAAATTTACCAATATTTTAAGCATAACATTGTTAAGATAACACAAGGTTTTCAAACTGTTTTCTCCTGTTAGTTTAAATGTTGTCATTCAACAGAATGTTTCCTTGTATTTCAATATTCATATTGTTTTACATGCAATGCAATGTGGTATTACATGGCCATTGCATAATACTTCTTGAAAATATGATTTCATGTGTGAAAAATTTAATATTGCAACCCACCCATAAACAATTACACTTACATATACGCTTCGTAGAAACATGGTAATTACAATCTTGAATACAAAATGATAAGCACATTTCATAAAACGTATTTCAGTTCATTTCAATATTTTATATTTATGTATTGATTTGACTAAGCTCATTAACATTCTGTTCTTATCAAAATGAAACTAAAGATAAATTTTATTGCATGATGTAGTGTGAAGCAAGTTAACGGATTCCTGAATTGTATTGGTATTATACGGTCTGGAGAATACTGATAAAGCAGTATATCTTACATATTAGAATATAGCTTGATGGTTGGTTATTTACAACCATTCATGTACATACGTGGCATTTCTTGATTCGGTGGGTTGGACAGGCTCCATTGACGATTGTTCTTGAGAATAGGCAGCTTTACCAGACATTGTGTTCGACTTCTCAACGTTGATATTGCTATATTTTTAGGTGCCCAAATATATACTTTAAAATTGTTTAGGATATATATATATATATATATATATATATATACATACAAATATCTTTGAGATTTTCAACTAAGCATGTTCGTATTGCAAACAATACTGTTATTCTGCGCTGCTAACCTCGTGTCCTCTGGTGCTGTGGGGATCAGACTGTGTCAAGTCCTCTGTGACAGAGACTGTTCTTGTTCAACTCGATCATTCGAATCAGTACTAATGATGTGTGTCGTCGAATTGAACTCATCCTTTTCTGCAACCTGGGATACAAGGGTAATACAATACTCCGCTCCTTTCATTTACTCATCAATATGACCTTATGACCTTATGACAATAATTATTGGTTCCATTATAGTATTTAGATCATATACAATATAAAATCATATAATTCAAATATGTCTTCTTCTCAACAAGTATGGTTGTCAAAACTATTGTAAAGACATTGAATAGTGATTGATATGTTTACTGCCGAAAATAACTGCGAAGTCGTTTCTCTATTTCTTTAAGAAATACACATCACAGTCGTGTCGAGGGCTACAAACGAATGCCGGGAAACTTCACTGTATTGACAGAGTTCAGAACAACTCCAGGCAGGTGAGTAGTGAGAGTTCATGGTCCTCACACTTCATTTCGATACGACCGTCTTAGAACAAGAAAATCATCAAACCATCTCTTCCTATTGTGTGGAACGTTGCAGATGCATGTTGTTTGTCATACCGAAACTAAAGCCTTTAAAGTATGTTTGAGTTGTTGAAATCGATAAGAAATTAACGAAATAATACTTTAACAGAAAACAATGGACTAGATACTCGTCCACAGATGTGAAATGCGTATTATTCTAAATTATTATATATCATTTATTGTCAATTATATTTGATGTGAATCCCAGTGTTGTGTACATTTCAACACCTATGCTGAAGATGTGCAGCTGCGTCCCGAAAGTTTGATCACATTTCTTAAAGCATTGTATCAACGCGAAAAGAAAAAACAATCTTTTTGCATTTTCGTTTCGAAGAAATGACAAGGAGTCAAAGTTTCAAAACCTGCATTTTATATTTTCATCTATAAATTATGCAATAAGTGATCAAACTCTGATCATGTATTTTCTTTTTAATCTCACTCAATGTAATTGCGATGAATAGTTTCTCATTTAATCATCAATCGAAACTTTCATTTTTAAATGACTTTTAAATATGACCCTGTCCATCATTTTCTTTATGCCAAAGTTCGAAAACTTGACATGATGATGATGTGGGCAGGTATGAGACAGCTATGAACTGACCATGGGATATTTCGTCCACGTTGAATACCTAAATAGCATAAAGCACAACTATACTGCTTGGTACGTGTAGATAAATTAATGAAAATACATATAGTACCCTCTCAGGTCTGAATCTAAATTCCAGAAATTTGAAAATCCAGCAAGGCAAATTTAGATGTGATAATTTCTCTGCATACCTGCATGACATTTTAAAATCCTTGTTTTTGATTGGTTTATTTATGGTTGAACACGAGGTACGAACACGAACTATGTCAATGAAAGAAACATGTGTAAATCAGTTATCTTCACTTTGCGGTTTCTGTCGTTTTTTCCTTCTACACAATTTAATCTGTGTAAATGTTTTGGGAAATAATTCTTATTTAGACCGATGTTTTAAAGGGGCTGTAGCACCTTTTCTGCAAATTTTATGTTTTCAAGTTTAAGATTTATCATGATAGTTTGTGTCATTTATATTCACTTTAGAGGGTAAAACATCTTATTACACAAACCAATTATCCGTAGTGGTAATAACGGTGATGCGTATAAAGCAAACATTACATGGCAGCCATTTTAATGTGAACACCTTTAATTATTTCAAACTTCAAAAACGTTTCTGAAGAGAGAAGGGTGTTTTACTATTGATGACATTACTTTTCATATATACATATATACATTATATAAGTATTATAATATTATTATATAATCCTCGCTGCTTGAAATTCAAAAGTCACACTCGTTTCTTAAAAATCATATGACACACTTCCTGGTGTTATAATCTCTATATATACACAATCACTTTGGATTCTTACAATGCTCAAAATGGCTCATAATTTTGTACCATCTGGATGTCATTCACAACTTAAACCTCTGCTTTTAGGGGCCACTTAAGAGTTTTCAAGAAAAGAACAACTTTAATAACGGAATAAAAATTATATGCTTTAATGATTTCCTCTAAATGGTCGAAATCTGGAATTCCCCCAAAACATTAACTTTTGACTGTGACCTTTCACATTCTTTAAATTCAAACCGCACTTAGATATCGACTGGCTGAAACATCACTAAACGTGACTTTCACAATAAAAGTAGAGTATTGGCATATTCTTTGATACCAATTTTTTTAATGAAAAATGATAATATAAAGTTAGCCTAGTTTACAGTGATATACTAAATTTTCAACAGATGAGTAGTCTAAAATTATATAACTTGTGTTTAGAACATTGCAGACATTTTCAGTTGTGTCATACGTTTCGTATTTAGATGATCAAGTTTCTGGTTGATATGTTTCATTGGTTATTCTATTTTTTTGCAGAAAAAGATGAAGAAGACGATAAGTCAGATGATGACAATCCCAAGATTTGCGAGAAGGAAAATACCTGTGAGATCAGTAAAGCAGATTATAGGTAGAGTGGGTAACTTGGAGTATGTTACAGTCAGTGGTTGGGCGGCTGTCCGATGTGATACAGTTGTTAGTATAAGTATGAGACGAGATAACAAGCTGACAATCACAGCTCGACGCTCTTATAGAATTATTTACACCCACACTACACATACCAAGGTTTATGGAGTATCATATATTGACTTGATATTGATCGAAGGAGCCGTCAAGATTAGTATTCGTCAGCCAAGGAAGACTTCCCTTCCCTCTTTCAAAGACTTTATTCAGCATGACAGGAAATGGTCAGATTGTGAGGTCTACAGTTCATCTGGGGCAATTCTTTTGGAAATATTAAGCGAAAACTGATAACTTGACCGACTTACTTTCATAGTGAGTTGATAAACGAATGCATTGTTATCAGACTTTATCATTACTATCGTAACAAAATCAACGTTCAGTTTAATTTAAAATACATATTGAAGCATCATAATTTTGTTCAAAATACTTTATTGGAAGTAGATATCGAACTGAAATTTCACATGACAACAATTCAGTCACCAAGATGTACGTGTTTCCAGGAAAACTTGTCACAGCAGTTTCATATACCTAGTTCAAATACAGATACAAGGGCAAGAACCGTGTCAAACATAATACATTGGAACTGGCTTTCAAACTCGATCGATCAAAAGTATCATCAGGATTACCTGCATGCTAAATTTAATTCACACAGGCGAAATAGTTTCCGAGAACACATGTCCCAAATGAAGCATTATATTGCTTCTTCCCAAAAGGTTCGATTCAAGATTCAAGGGTATTAATAAACAATACTATTTCGGACCTGGCTTTCGAATCCAATCAAGAGGAAGGTCAGAAGTACTAACAGCCATATTCCAATGTACGTACATACACATTATTGTCGCCGTTGGAGCATCATATTTGGTATTTATACACAGTTTAATTTCAGATTCAAGGACAAATACTGTATGAAATAAACTATTTCTGAATGGGCTAACCGCTTTCGCACTTGACCAATGGTATCATGGGGACAACCTGCATATTAAATGTCATTAACATAGTTTCTGGAAAAAAAACGACACCTTGTCCCCATTGAAGCCTCAAGACGTTTTTTTGCATTAAGTTTAATTTCAGATTCAAGGGCAAATACTGTATGAAATAAAATATTTCTGAATGGGCTAACCGCTTTCGCACTTGACCAAGGGTATCATGGGGACAACCTGCATATTAAATGTCATTAACATAGTTTCTGGAAAAAAAACGACACCTTGTCCCCATTGAAGCCTCAAGACGTTTTTTTGCATTAAGTTTAATTTCAGATTCAAGGGCAAATACTGTATGAAATAAAATATTTCTGAATGGGCTAACCGCTTTCGCACTTGACCAAGGGTATCATGGGGACAACCTGCATATTAAATGTCATTAACATAGTTTCTGGAAAAAAAACGACACCTTGTCCCCATTGAAGCCTCAAGACGTTTTTTTGCATTAAGTTAAATTTCAGATTCAAGGGAAAATGCTCCTTAAAAATAAAATATTTCGGAAATTGATTCAAACTTGATCAAGGGTGTCATCAGGGCTAATTGCATGCAAACCCATTTAATCACTATTACACTTATTTGTATAAAGTTCAATTTCACATTCAAATATCATACCTCTGTAACAAATAACATGTCACGACTGGCATACGATCTCGATTATAAGTATAACAGTACACAAATCCATAGTTTCACACGTGTCATAGTTTCTGAGTAAAAGTCTCCCAACTGAACTCTATAAAACTAAAAACGTCACATTTTATTTGGAGCAACAATTAATAATTGAAATCCAAGAAAACTGCGAATGGACCACACGTGGTGAGAAGAATATGAGAACATGACAACTATGCATAGCGGCGGTATTTAGACAACTAACGAATGACGGGGACTGACAGATTATGTTTCAATAGCTATATCAATTTCGTAATTTTCAAGACTTGACTTGATATAATGAGAAAAAGATAATCTGTAATTCCCGTCACGAGTTGGTTCTTGTTTATATTACGTAGCCATATAATATTAAAGTGAAACCGTGAATATTAAAAGTCAACGGTTTCCCAAAGAGGACACGAAAAGGAGATATATCTCCATGCATATCCATAAACGTATGACATGGATACGCTACTTATGTACCTATCTTTGTTTACTACGAGCGTTTAAAATATCGCCTGCGATAAAGTCCTTCAAATTAACAATTAGATCTTAATGGTTGCTGTTGAAAGTGTGGGTACTTCTGCCTAATACTATCAATCCATTGTCATATGACATAAGTTATTACAAATATCAAGATCGTATCAAGATGTCTTCTCAACAAGTCAGCTCAAACCGAAAATCCCTTGTGACTTTGCTATGGACACTGTAACATCGATCTGAAATATCGATTTGTATAATAAATTCGTAATTGCTAGTGTATTTAACGTTCTGTCAATTCTACTGCTGTCTCCGACTTGGCACATGTAAACAAGAAAAAAGTGAGCATGGCTCACATACCCCTGCCATCAGCTATCCTTCAATTGGGAATTATAGATGTGAAGGTTACTATGTTTAAAAAACAGCTTCAATCATCATAATATTGTCCAAAATAATTTAAGGAACTGACTGTTATTACAAAATTTCATTCACCCAGATGTAATATTTTTCAGGTAACTTATTTTTTCCCATTAGAGCATCACACAAGTAATCTGTTCCAAGTTCTATTACAGATTCAAGGGCTTCATAACTCATTCACCTAAATTGAACAGTATCCGAGAAAACTTGTCCCCATTGAACACAATAAAACAAAGTCCAAAAAGTGACGTTTCCATGGAAACAACAAAAAAATTAAATCTCAGAAAATTTAAAATGATATGTGCGCAATCGGAAGAACATGGTTAATAACTATACAAAGTTTGGTTAATGTACCTTTGACGGTTTTTGAGAAAATTGACCGGATGGGAGGACGGACGGACGGAATGACCGCTATATAAGATTATGTGGTAAAGAAGCAGGTTACAGGACAACCTGATAGGATATTCCTCATCCCGATACTCTCGTACATTGTGAGTAGTGCTGTCACTGAAGACTATTTCTGGCATCCTCTGACTGCTTTCAATGAATTCATTGCTTAATTATCTCTCGAAACTATTCACCCCTCTAAGGGCCAAGGGTGATGTTGACGATTGAGTTGTGGCTTCTTGTGGCCATTTGGCGGCCTAGCAACCATTGTTTCGTTGTGATTTCACTATTTTGTCGTCTATTACGTCATAAAAACATTGTTCGTGATGTTACTGTAGCTGGTATTCTATGAGAAGTGGTATGTTTCCTTACTAGTTTTGCAGGAATCAAATGGAATGGAATGAGAATGAAGAAATTATTGCGCTCGAAAGTGTGCCATATGCCTTTTGCTTGAGCAATACAAAAAAATTCAGACTCGTTTCGTAAAAGTCGGCTAATACGAGATACGAGTATGACAGTTTCGTGTCGCTAACCAATCAGTGAACGTATAATCAATTGCAATACTGTATGAAATTATGTAGATTTTAATACTACTTCACAAAATCAATATATTTTTTCCAATTTATGGGAAATGGGGTTAGTTTACAGATGAAAATGATAAACTCCCACGTTTGAGGAACTGTCTCTAGATCCTATCCTTCATATAATCCTTCTTTGTGACATTTACACTAAAGTCAATATTTAGAAACAACTCCTTTTAAAATGAAACGCTTATTTATATACGACATTCTGATAATAAGGTCTACATTTACCAGTTATCCATGATAGTTAGGCATTTGAGTTTACAGTTTTTGCCGATAATCTGAGGAACGATGTAAGGAACACTCTCTCCTTCCATGTAGAAAGTTAGTCACTTTAGTTATCAGTTTTCTCTTATTATTTCCAAAAGAGTTCATCCAGATGGACTGTTAACCTGACAATCCAACCATTTCCTGCGGAGCTTTATTTTCTTCAACACTCGAATGAACAATATGGCGCCGTGCAACGCGGGAAAGGACAGATATGTTCCTACACCAATAAGAAGTAACAAGTGCCCACTGTAGTAGTCGTAGTAGTCGTAGTAGTCGCTGTAGTTACATCAGCGACACCATTCTCTGAGATAATCCTTCTTTTTGACATTTACATTTGGGTGAATAGAACAACTGCAGTTGCAACTAAACGTTTATTTGTAATGGAAATAATTGAGAATAGGGATGAAATGGCCTTCAATAATCGGTTCTCCATAACAATAAGGCACTTCAGTTATCAGCTTTCGCTGATTACTTCCAAACTTATGTCAGATGTACAGTAAATCTGCCAATCAGACCATTTATTGAGACGGTGTATTACGTCTTCGAAGGAGGGAGGTGAAGTCTTCTCTGGTTGACGAACACTAACCTTGACGGCTCTATCGATCAATGTCAGTTCAATATACAACACTTCAGAAACCGTGACATTTGTTTGACGATTTTAAAGTATTTTATGACGATTTCTTGCTACAATGTACATGTTACTTTGTTTCGAACGTACAAAAGTACTAGATGTATCACGTGTGACAGGCACACAAACTGAGAATGTAAGATACTCCAAGTTACTCACTCTACCTAGTATCTGCTTTACTGATCTCAAACATATTCCTTTATCTGACAACAACGCTTTCACACCGCTTGAAACTTGAATCGTCTGATGTACCCTCTTCTTCACCTTGTTTCTGTAAAAAGTATAATAAACAATTTAAACATATAAACCAAAAATTAGATCATCTGATAGCCACAATAACGACACCAGTGAACATGCAATGCAATTTCTGCAATGTTTCTTTCTAAGAATCAGGTAAGTTAATATCAACCTGATAGCCTGACATTGCTCCAAGGGCTGATTGACTGATAAAGGCTTAATGCTAAGAGAGACCTAACACCTCTGTGGGGAGTTTGAGACTACCCCTTTGTTTACAATTTGGTGTATCACTCTAATCCTAATCGAATTTCAAGGGACATCATCATGTTGGTGATGTATGTCCAATGCTATAATTTGTGTTATTTAATTTAGAAGTATCCGAATATAACCATTTTACGGTCAATCAGTTCATCATAACGTAAATACAAAAGCTTGGCCTTGATCGAAAACCGGACAATGGACTTTTCTTGGTGCAGCCATTAAGTCAATGGTAAATTTGGAAAACAAGTAGATGGGATGACAGATTTGCGTTTATAGTTTTTAATAGGTCTTATAAATAATTGTCGGCTTCGACACATTATGAGACCATTCACTGGTTGTCATTGAAACATATACAGTCAGGCCTCTATAATCCGAAACGCTTCCTTTTTTCATCAAAAACGTTCGGATAGTGAAACGTTCGGATTACTGAGTACTGAGGACTATTAAAGAGATTAGTTTGGTTACATCTTCCTACCGTTTGGAAACTGCGAGATTCGGATTATTGGTGGCCGGATTATCGCGGCTTGACTGTATATATATATATATATATATATATATATATATATATATATATATATATATATATATATAGAAAATAGTAAACATGAGATGGTTTTGACTGGATCAATCTTCTTTAATACAGTACGATGAGCTCATTTCGACCAGTATATCGGTCTTTTCAAGTATAAAGAAGATTGATCCAGTCAAAACCATCTGATGTTTACTATTTTCTATATATAACCTTACTTCACGTGAGAAGCAACTCATCTTATATATATATATATATATATATTTATCACCTTATTTATATACGACATTCTGATAATAAGGTCTACATTTACCAGTTATCCATGATAGTTAGGCATTTGAGTTTACAGTTTTTGCCGATAATCTGAGGAACGATGTAAGGAACACTCTCTCCTTCCATGTAGAAAGTTAGTCACTTTAGTTATCAGTTTTCTCTTATTATTTCCAAAAGAGTTCATCCAGATGGACTGTTAACCTGACAATCCAACCATTTCCTGCGGAGCTTTATTTTCTTCAACACTCGAATGAACAATATGGCGCCGTGCAACGCGGGAAAGGACAGATATGTTCCTACACCAATAAGAAGTAACAAGTGCCCACTGTAGTAGTCGTAGTAGTCGTAGTAGTCGCTGTAGTTACATCAGCGACACCATTCTCTGAGATAATCCTTCTTTTTGACATTTACATTTGGGTGAATAGAACAACTGCAGTTGCAACTAAACGTTTATTTGTAATGGAAATAATTGAGAATAGGGATGAAATGGCCTTCAATAATCGGTTCTCCATAACAATAAGGCACTTCAGTTATCAGCTTTCGCTGATTACTTCCAAACTTATGTCAGATGTACAGTAAATCTGCCAATCAGACCATTTATTGAGACGGTGTATTACGTCTTCGAAGGAGGGAGGTGAAGTCTTCTCTGGTTGACGAACACTAACCTTGACGGCTCTATCGATCAATGTCAGTTCAATATACAACACTTCAGAAACCGTGACATTTGTTTGACGATTTTAAAGTATTTTATGACGATTTCTTGCTACAATGGACATGTTACTTTGTTTCGAACGTACAAAAGTACTAGATGTATCACGTGTGACAGGCACACAAACTGAGAATGTAAGATACTCCAAGTTACTCACTCTACCTAGTATCTGCTTTACTGATCTCAAACATATTCCTTTATCTGACAACAACGCTTTCACACCGCTTGAAACTTGAATCGTCTGATGTACCCTCTTCTTCACCTTGTTTCTGTAAAAAGTATAATAAACAATTTAAACATATAAACCAAAAATTAGATCATCTGATAGCCACAATAACGACACCAGTGAACATGCAATGCAATTTCTGCAATGTTTCTTTCTAAGAATCAGGTAAGTTAATATCAACCTGATAGCCTGACATTGCTCCAAGGGCTGATTGACTGATAAAGGCTTAATGCTAAGAGAGACCTAACACCTCTGTGGGGAGTTTGAGACTACCCCTTTGTTTACAATTTGGTGTATCACTCTAATCCTAATCGAATTTCAAGGGACATCATCATGTTGGTGATGTATGTCCAATGCTATAATTTGTGTTATTTAATTTAGAAGTATCCGAATATAACCATTTTACGGTCAATCAGTTCATCATAACGTAAATACAAAAGCTTGGCCTTGATCGAAAACCGGACAATGGACTTTTCTTGGTGCAGCCATTAAGTCAATGGTAAATTTGGAAAACAAGTAGATGGGATGACAGATTTGCGTTTATAGTTTTTAATAGGTCTTATAAATAATTGTCGGCTTCGACACATTATGAGACCATTCACTGGTTGTCATTGAAACATATACAGTCAGGCCTCTATAATCCGAAACGCTTCCTTTTTTCATCAAAAACGTTCGGATAGTGAAATGTTCGGATTACTGAGTACTGAGGACTATTAAAGAGATTAGTTTGGTTACATCTTCCTACCGTTTGGAAACTGCGAGATTCGGATTATTGGTGGCCGGATTATCGCGGCTTGACTGTATATATATATATATATATATATATATATATATATATATATATATATATATAGAAAATAGTAAACATGAGATGGTTTTGACTGGATCAATCTTCTTTAATACAGTACGATGAGCTCATTTCGACCAGTATATCGGTCTTTTCAAGTATAAAGAAGATTGATCCAGTCAAAACCATCTGATGTTTACTATTTTCTATATATAACCTTACTTCACGTGAGAAGCAACTCATCTTATATATATATATATATATATATATATATATATATATATATATATATATTTAAATTTGATATATTAAGCAGTTTAGGGTAAATTTGAAAGTCGAGTAAGAAGATATCACCAAAACCAGCACTCGTAATTTGGTACATTTTAGAACCATATAAAATATTATGCAAAACTGATAATGCATCTTTAAATCAGGTCGAACATAACACACTTACCTGATTCGTCAATCTTACTAGTACCCCGTAGTGGTCATGTCAAGTGATCTTTTACTTTCACAAAGCACTAAGGTGATCGTAAGTCACTAAGGTTACCTTAGTACAATGTTAAAGAATGGGAGTTAAGGTTAACCTTAGTAAAGGTTGCTTTGTGAAAGGAGCCCCTGCCATTGAATGTAGTGTCTCGTATGAGTGGTGTTTCATGTCAACACCAGACTGTCTCATGGCTTCCTCGCCTCGTCACTGATTGGCTGGAGTCAAAGGTCTGATCAGAAACGCAGCCAGGCACGAGTGTTATGTTCGAACAATCTAAACAAATCTAGATCGACTGCCCTTTATGTTTGTAATACAGTCGATCTGACAGTGGCGGTGTTTGAGAGGTCGTCCGGTTGACCTTTGGTGTGCAAACAGAGGGTTCGAATTAACCAATCATGTCTGGTGTCACAATGGGTCCTAAAACTGCCTGAGACTTATAGCTTCAAGTCCAGTTTTTATAAACAGTATGTCCTTGAACACATTTAAAAAATAAAAATCAAATGATGTTTAATTACTACAAAAGAAAAAAAGAAGAATATGTATGAAATGAGTTTTGTTTTGGTTTTATATTGAGTGAAATTTGGCTCTATTGTCTGTAACCTTAGATAAACATGAAAAGTTCACTTGAGCAAAATTTTCCTATTTGTCTATCGTAGAACTCAAGCATCAAACAACTTGGCTCAAGGCATCTATTTTCTCTCTAATTATTCATAAACAATATTGTACTTCACTTTTCAAAATGTTTCATTATCTTTCATTTTTCCTTATTTGCGAAAAGGACATTCTAAGTTTGGGTCGCCCGGTGCTCTCCGAATGAGAGTTGCTAACCCATTTCGCCGTACATTGACTAAAATATGCTTGGAGTTTTGATAAAGCTATAGCGAGATGGGGCCTCTTTTTTATTGGCTAAGCGGCGAAATGTCAAAGTTAATGGGACAGCGCGGGCATTGTGAATGTTAGATCAACATGGCACCTTATATAAAAAAAACTGTCCATCTTAATTTACTTAGATTGACGTTCATTCGATCTGATTTAAATGGAGTTTATCCCCAGTGAAGGTCGTTTAGTGATTCACTTTTTTCGTTATTTGAGTTTACTTAAATGCCATCATCATCATCATCATCATCATCAAAACCATTGTAACTAAGTTCATACAATCTAAAGTTGCTAATAATATCGTGGATTTAACTTTTTACTTGGGCAGTTTCTATGGAAATCCATGAAAATGTAGTATTGTAGTTGTGACGTTGGATAGGTTGAGATTTTCTTACATTTTATCCGTTTTGTCTGGAGCTGGAGTTAGGCCTTAGAAGCAGCGTGGCTACGTTTAAATCAAAATATTACCGAACTTATCTTCAATATTATAGCTACAAGTATCAAGCAAGCAGTGTAGATGTGCTTTTGTCATTTAGAGATTCTAAATTGGACAAAATATCAAACGGTGGCAACAGCTGCCTGTGTCTTAAATAGAGAATACTACACGAGGTCTCATTAGATACGAATGAAAGGAGTGTCCTTCCGACGGTATCTGACCGAGCGGAATCCAGGTCAGATACCATAGGAAGGTCACACGTATGCATAATTCGTATCTAATGAGACCGAGTGTGGTATTTTATTTATTACATCAATGTTGCATACTGGCCAAATGTTTAACATTCTAAAAGCATTCACAATCTATTTTGACGCATATATCTAGCATATAAAGTGGTGAACATGAAATGTCACGTGTTTGTTTTCAATTCAAAAGTAGTTCCGTTTCAACTTGACCCTTACTGAGAGGTCATTGGTTATCCAATCAGATCGTTGGAATGCGGGGTCACTTCGTTACGACACAGGTCAACGTGATACGACACACGTGTGATGTACGAGATTATTATGTCATTAGTTGTACGTTCACCAACTGTGTAATAATGACTTATCTTAAACCATGCCTTTAGCTTAAGATATAGGGAATTGAAAACAAAATTCAACAAATGAGCTTTTTACATGACATTATTTCAATTATAACGATTATAGGATAAATACACGTAGTTGAATTTACAAAACATTCCAGGATGGCAGCCGGAAGTTTTAAATCCTAAATTGGAATTACAATGAATTCTGGAAATTTTACAAATGCAACTGTTCGATATGGTAAAATGGCATTTGGTTATTGAGAGTTTTTGAGCAAACTCTCTTCTTGTGTACCTAGTGGAGTCGAAAGAACTTTATGATGGTTCCATTTTTGTGCGAGGTGAGGTCACTTTAAAAGAAATGTGAATACTTGGCGTAATAAACATCAATAACAATCTACACGTAGCCCTGAACAGTGTCGCTCATTACTATGGTCTCTTACAATATTCACTTTATCCTTTTAGATGGCGATAAATATTTATCTACGACAACGAAATACATCCTGAAAAAAATCAATAAACAAATCTTAAAAGTCCCCTCGACCATTATGGGAGTGACCTTAACATTGTGACATCAAAACGTTTGATCATTATTATGTAATATCATGGTAATGCAATTCGAAAAAACCGGGCCACATGAAAGAAATGGCATACTTGAACAGTTTTAGCTTGTTGAAGATATTTTTGTTTCTTAAAACTAATTTATATTGAGAGTATTCTGTGATATCCACGGATATAGACGAGTAAGAAAATGACACTTGTCTAATATCAATAAAACACGTATACTAAGTGAAAGAAACACATTAAATCTTGAATCCGGCTGAATCAACTGAACATAGTGTATCAGAATCACGAAATACACCGCAGTCAGGTTACAATACTGAATAACAAATTGCTTGGACGATCATATAAAAATAAATGTGAGAGCCAAGAACTCTCTTTTCCTGTACTCACCAGCTTTGATTGTTTCTGGATGTTATTAATACAGTGAAGTTCTTGAATTGCTCGACAAGATTATGATGTGCATTTCTTTAACAAATAGAGAAACAACGTTGAAGTATGTTTTGCAAAGTTAAGCGATGGTTATTAATATTATTAAATTTGTTTGCAATATTGTGGAGTACTTTCGAAGGTAGTAATATGTGGATGATAACAACATTACATTCTACCTGGTCTAAAGAACATAATTGAAATCCCATTACCAATTTGATTGGTAAAGGAAGAACTAGAATATAAAAAAGATTATCACCTTTGTGTTCCAGGTTGCAGGCAAGGATGAGTTCAATTTGAAGACACGGGCTATCTGTTCTGAATCGTACAATGGGGTTGAACAGGAACAGTCTCTGCTACAGAGGACTTGACACAGTCTAATCCCCACTGGACCAGTTGACGTGAGATAAGCAGTGTACATGCACATAAGAAAGCTTGTACTAAGAGCATACTTAGTGGGAGATCTTCACCAATCTGTAAACATTTATTTTTTTCAAGATGATTATTTCGTTTAATTGCGCAAATATGGGAACATAAACGTTGGACATAGAAATAAAGACTTCCAGGCTTATAATTGTCAACAACAATCGTCAGTAGTCAAATACCATAAACAAATGAATATAGAATTGCCACATATATCAATCGATGGTATTAGCGTGTAATCATCATTGTTAACATCATCTAACTATATTCTAATGTTTAACTAACACTGTCTTATCAGTATTCCCCATGCCATGTATAACTTATTCATTTTAGGAGTGCAATAAATGTGTCTGTGCTGTGTCGTAACTGCCGTATTGATTAAAATGGAATGTTCATATGCTTTGTATTATCAATACATGTAAAACTATTGACATTAAATAACACAATTTTGATTAAAATGTTATTTTATTTTCATGATTTTAATGTTCATGTTTCTGTAAAGCATTCAAGTGTCTGTAAAGTGAATAGGATTCTGTAAAGTGTATATGATTTCATAAATATTTCTGTAAAGTGTATATTTCTGACTTGTTAAAGGTACATCCATCGTGTTGGTTGGGTTCACATGTGCTTAACACTATACATTGTGTTATATTATCGAGAAGCAATAACTGTTGTCGAAAATTGCCATTTTGATGTTAGTCGACTCAGTATACCGACGATATAAAGGTAAGAGTGTCGATTTCTGGTCGAAAACCGGACAATGCACCGCGTGTGGCGTGCGTCAAATAGTCAGACATAATTTTGGAAACTTATTTACAACAGGCTAAAGGAAAACTTTAAGTTGGTAAGTGTCTTAATAATAATAGGTCCTACACCTACGGTGCATGTATATGAGCCGTGTAGTGTCGGTTTCTGCACAACTATAATGATGTTGCATGATTTTAATTTGAAACTAGTAATTATTATATATTTGACAATTGGGGATGAGTTGCAAGTTGAGTGAAGTTATTTGAACTGATATCAGCACATGTCGTATGTTTGCATGTATTAAAGCCAAATAATGTTTTATGTGAACAACTAAATTTATTACTAAAAAACAAGTTATCATTTAGTCGTATTCATTCGACATTCAAAGTGAATGTTGGTTTAAACACATTTTATTCACCATGAAGAACAAGTTCTCCAACTTAGAATACCCTCTCCTTGGTGTATATATATATATATATATATATATATATATATATATATATATATATATATATATATATATATATATATAGGTGATTTACATATTTTACAAAAATATGACAGATTGATGACAGACAGCAGTGTAAGAAGAGGACATAGATTCTATTAAATAGGGTAATATTAATATGCAATTCAAATCGTTTAGTCTCACTTATAAACGTTTGCACTGACTTAAATACACTTGTATTTTGACATGGTGATAGGTCTGCACTTCCTTCTAACAAAAGTTTGATGTCGACTGTAGTACCAACTAAATTACAATTGCACTTTACAGATGCTATACATTTTGCTCTTTGTTGTTTATACTTTTGGCAATCAGACAAATAATTATATGAATTCTCAACAGGGTTACCACAAGTACAGTTTGAAGTCTTAATTCAAACTCTGTATAAATCAAAATTCAAACAACTTACTGAATATAGCAATGATTGTGGTATGAAGAATATTTAGATGTTGTTTACCGCATGAATAATACTGGGGTGCATGTACACAACGGTCAGCCAAGGATGATTTAAAAGCTGAAAGACTCTTTAAATTACGAAATGTGGTTGGTAACGTATTCCAAGAACTGTCTGTAGATGGGAAATAGGATTCCGTCAAATGTTTAAGCCTTGAAACAGGAATAGATATATATTGTGAACTGCGTAGATTATGTTGTGATTTAGAACCTGCATTATTGGAAAGCAGTTCGTTTAGGTATTAAGGAGCCATATCATTTTGTATTTTAATTTTGTATTTGCAATGTTTCCCAACCAGTTACGTAATTTAGAAATATATGTGATGTGTATTTGGGTAAACCCGTTAATATTTGCGCTGCTTGTAATTGTATCTGTTCTAACTTTCTTATTTGTGCAAGAGAACACCCATCCCAGACTTGACATGCATAGATGTAGCCGAATAAACATGGTATAGATCTTATTAAGAGTATTCCTTCACAAAACATATTTCAAAAGTCGCATTGTGTTTACTATTTTCGAAACTTTTTGTATCATGGTTTGAATATGATCCTCCCATTTCAAATTATTGGCAGGGATAACTCCTAGGTGTTTTTGATTATTTACAAATTTAACATGAACACCATCAACATGAAGATGTGATATATCATTATCATGTTTCATCGAGAAAAGGATAGCTTCAGTCTTATCAGGGTTGTACTTGATTAACCATGTTTCACCCCAAATATTCAGCTTACTTAAATTAGCATTCGAATTCATTTCAATGTCTGTTATCTGGTGATGAGTACCCGAGAGACGAGTCATCAGCAAATCAGCGCTTTAAACAGTTTAATTCATCTGCTATGTCGTTAGTGTATATTATGAATAAAACCGGATCAAGCACAGAACCCTGTGGGACACCAGCGCTCAGAGTTCTAATATGAAACTGATCCATTGACAAAAACACCCTGACAGCAATCAGTTATATAATAAGCTAACCACCCCAATAACTGGCTGCTTATTCAATAATGTTCTAGCTTGAGAAGTAAACCTCTGTGCCAAACACGATCGAATGCTTTTGATACCCCACAACATACCATACACATATTTTCTTTTTTGTCACAAATCATGTGAAATATTTCAATCACTTGATGAGCACTAGAATGTCCTGGTTGAAAACCAGACTGATATTTATACAGGAGCTTGAAAATAGTTAAAGAAATATTTTAAAACAGCTTATAAGAAATATTGGTCTTTAGTTTGAAGCCAGAGTTGAGTCACCTTTCTTAAATAGAGGCATAACATTCGCAACTTTACACTCAGATGGATACACGCATGTTTGTAAAGACATATTGAACAAAAAGCATAAAACGTTGCTAATCGAGTAGACTATACGTTTCAAGAGTTGGTGACTAAGTTTGTCAGGACCTGACGCTGTTTTCAAATGTAAACAACTTATGACATCTCCAATCTCAAAATTGGAAACAGTGAGGGTGTAACAAATATGGTACACCTGAGTTATTATCGTCCAGTATTGAGATAGATTGAAAGTACTCATTCAACCTTTCTGCTTTTTCATAATCGGAAAAAAAACAAGTTGGACTTACATGATCATTACTATATTTTAATGGCGGAATGCAGGTACTTGAGCCAGATTGTTTCGCTAAGTACCGTAGCAGTTTCCAATATGAACTCTTACTTTCAATATATGCATCAATAAGAATACAGCATAACCATTTCCTTTGCATAATAATTCATGATGTTAACTTTTTAACATTGCTTTTTGAACTTTGTTATATCACATGACATTTGTGTTCTTTTTGCTTCTCTGCGTAACCTGTCTCTTTACCTGCATTCTCTCCTTAAACCTAAATCAAACCATTAATTTTCAGTTGGTCTTAAAGTTACTTTTTTGTAGGGATACATGTTTTTAGAAACATGTTAAATTGTTTGTAAATTATGTAACAAGCATGATTAACATCCTGGCAATTCACGAATAATTCAGTACAGTTTATTTCATTGATAAGTTTATTTAGGGTTGTGTAATCACCTTGTTTATAACATAATACATCTCTAGTGTATGACAGTTGTGTATTCACTGTATTCACTGTATTCAAGTAGTTAATGTCACGTAAGTGCCTTTGTGATCACTTATCGATCTGTCAAATTCAATAACCCCACAGTCAACTGTATGGATATCTTCACTGATTATGATTGAAATACCTCCCAAAACTTATACATGCCAAAACTCCTAAAAATGTTAAGGATCTGTGATATTGAAACGTAAAAACGTTATTTCTTGTGCTTAAATTAGATACATATATGAAGTTGACCAATCAAAATGTCCGGAAAGGTCACCTGATTCTAACCATGTGCTTAGCTCAATTTGACCTAATATGTGACTTCTGCCCCTTTTAGAACTAACCCCTTGAATTATGCAATTACCTATAGTATAATGGAACAGCCCAGGATGTAATTTTAGTGTAATTTTCCAAAACGTCTCCATGCCAAAACTTCTACAGCTGATTGAGGAAGTCGTTGGGGGTAGAGAATTACTAGAGTAGAGGGGGGATTCTATCATTCACATTGTTACAGTTATGAACGTAACAAACACTATTATTTCATTGATAGAGGCTGGACAATGTATTATGATTTCATTCTTATCTCATTAGATAATTTAATATATTTAAGCCATTTTATTTTATGTTATGTTTTACTGGAATAGTATATTATTGTTCATGTAAATTCAAAGTCGGTGGTCGAAAAAGATACAATTTAAATAACCTTTGATTAAATATTTAATCAGGATATCTTAAAAGTGTCAGTCGGGATCGTTAAAAAACCAACAAGTATCTCAAAATAAAACGATTTACTTCACTTGGTCACTCAGTCGGAAAGCAATACAAACTATTAGCGGTTTAGTTTCACTATACATGTTTTCTAGGTTAAGTAGTCTCTTAAATGCTAAAATTTATCTTATATAGATCATGACACCTCCACCATACGATTTTCTATCTTTACGAACAGGGTCATGATAACCCGTCCATTTCAGGTAATCATTATCAATGTTTTTGTCTTGATGATGATTTGACTCAATATCAGCTGCAAGCTGCAATAACAATTGGAGCATAATGGTTACGTTGACGTTTCTAAATTGACTCTGTAGTACACAAAGGAAAGCTAACAGGAGGCTTATATTACATGACACAGACAAGAGAATGCACATGTTATACACTTTTGACAGAATAACGCATAATAATGAATAGTTACAGGCAATTCTTGGTTGAAAAGCCTTGCTGAAGCGTGTGTATTTCAAACACTTTTTACAATAAAATATCCCGATCGTCACACGATGTTGCATAATATCGTTACCAATTATGTATTAGCTCAATGAATTGAATAAGGTTTGTGTGACAACTCAATCGGGAAATTTCAATGGAAAATATTACAATTTCTTGCTGTATATATTTTTTATGTAGAATTGAAGTGCAGACCCAGTCATATAGTATTCATGAGTTATTGGCAAAAGTTAAAGCAGTGGGAAATACATTGAAACGTGATAGAAAGAGATACCAAAAAAATTTAACAACATTAAGAAACAGTATCATGGTAGAATTAGACATTGACAAGCTTGTGTGGATAAAGAAATACATAATATATAAGAAGCATTTACACGATATATATGCAAGTAGAACTATTTACACACATTCGTAATATGATGACTGAGAACGAGACTGTCGTCATATACAAACAATATGAAAAGGATAAATGTCATCATTGGAATTCCACACACAACATCCACATCCCGATGAACAACACATCCAGATACACATCACATCCTTCCAAAGTGAATGGTTCTGTATTACTGTTTCATAATCAGCTGTTTGTATTCCTTTGGTCCCATGCTTCCATCGTATAGTTCTGAGGTGACACCCAGTGTTCCAAGTTACCCCTGCCCATGTACGATCAAGCACAAACAGTTGGTGGATATAAAGGGTCTGTGTTTAAGAACACGAGATACATATTTTAATATAGTTCTAAGACCAACTCACTTGCACATTGATAGAAAATTATAACACAAAGAAACGGAGACGACAACGGTTTGCCATGAAGCAGACTCTTGAGTATTCTCAGATGGAAGTCTATTCATTTGTGGTCCAATGCATA
Source organism: Gibbula magus (assembly GCA_936450465.1). NCBI lineage: Eukaryota > Metazoa > Mollusca > Gastropoda > Trochida > Trochidae > Gibbula > Gibbula magus. The sequence goes on along the minus strand of OW388295.1, from coordinate 79,879,224 downwards.
GCTCATTTAACCGCTGTCAGCGAGGTTCAGTATCCATGAGCGTGCTCAATGTGTGGGTGACCTCAATACGATGTAAGTTGTTATAGAAAAAAACGGTAAAATGTTATAAATTCGATTAATTGTAGAAAAACACGGTAAGATGTAATATTACGGTAAATTGTAATAAAACGCACTAAAATATAATAAAAATAAGTGCGCTAAATTGTAAGAGGACCTGCGGTAAAATGTTCATATCAAATGAGCGGTGAATTCTAATAACATTAATGAAGACCAACCCATCACTACAATACACAGCGCTATTTGTATTCATGCTTCTCTAGTTGTGGTGTTTTAAACTATGGACTTGTTTGGAATTCTGATAGTTATCAACTAGTATATCACATTTTAACGTCATTTTATTTTCATAAAGGGAGTTTCAGATTTTAGATTCACATTTATCTGAGTAACCACCTGTGTGTAATAAGTTCACCCAATTGACACTCGGTGCCTCAGATCCTAGTCTTGGATTTCTTCAGATTTTCGACAACCATCTGTTTGAAATAAGATTACCCAGTTGACACCCGGTACTTCAGAGACAAGTCCTGGATTTCTCCTCTTGCATATTCTATTCCTGTATTTACCTGTATTACATATATACCAATGTTTGATTAACTTCTTTTGCATTTAGTTTGCTTAGTTTGAAATGTATCTCCTGCATTGTTGCTGTTTTATGGTCACCATTCTCTATAGTAATAAATAAAGGATTACTTAATCGTGGCTTGGGAAAATCAGTACTGTGTCGCATGCCACGGTAATAACATATCTAACTTCGTTCTCTTGTAACCAGTCTCTGACAGAGCCCTGGAAATAAACCATGGAAGACAGTCATTAAGAACAATTGAGGATGTTCCCCATTGTTAATTATAGCAACGATTACATTGTCTGTTTTGTTTCACCGTTTGATAGTGGTTTATTTCCAGGGCAATATTTAAGTGACTCTGTCTGAACATTGACCGTGGTCTAATGAATGTATGGAGATTCTAGTGGCAACATATATTTAAATATTGTGCTTTATGCAAACGTATTTATTACGAATGTAGATGTCTGGTATTTATGCTCATACTTTTCCTTTGAGTACGATGCAAATGTGCAATAAAGAAGTTGATATTCAGCCAAACGATTTTTCAACTCTGGAAACACTAATCGATCAATCACTCTCTTAAAAGATCTTTTTCTAAGCATAACTAATCGATGAATATAAGCTGAGTCGGATGAGACTTGATGCAGCCAAATCCCCACTGGACCAGTTGACACACGATGAACTGTGTTCAGGAAAGCTTAAAACAACAACATGCATAGCTGACAGCCTTCTCACTTACCACTATCTGTTATATGTCTTAATCACGTCAACATTCACAAAAATATAGGAATATAAACTTTGGACGTAGAAATAATATCTGCAACTGTCAATACATCGTTCCAGTCAAATCCAATAGAAGTGTTGCATAGAACACCCTGCAATGAGTTGTATCTTTACTTTTCATCTTGATTAGAAGTGAATGTTTATGTGTTAATACAGTCACTGCGTACATATTTATAAACATATGTCAAATGCTAGGCGAAATTAAGTACTCACCTCTGTTGGTTTTATCATGTGTATGATTTTCAATTGCAAATAACTCAAGTTGTCGATGTCATAATATCTTAAACTGAAAAGTACAGGCGTTTAGTCAGCAGTCAAGGAATACTTCTACATATTTTTTAAAATAAATAAATAAAAAGTTAAATTCATTTTTTTATGATACACAACTGTTAATCGACATATAAGACATTAATGAATGTGCCTGATTTTGCACACATTTACAACATTTTAAACATTGAAGGGGTCATGTTTGTGTAAATTTAATTTTCTTAACCCTGTCTTCATTAATGAAAGATATTTTAACCAACATTTAACCACAATCACCAATTAATTCATTCAAACTACTGCATATAAGTATTATTTATCGTGCCATAGTCAAATGCATCTCAATTTTTGAATATTGAATTAATTGAAACCAACTGAGGTGAGTACTTTCTTTTGTTTGGCAGTGTCTATGTTTCTATATAAGATACTCACGACAATAAAACACAGGCGGTCAATAGGATCGACAGCGTGCTTTATGAGACAATAAAACATGCTCGTGATTTTAGGCGTCAGTTTGAGCGTCGCTTGTTACGTCACTTTGATTGTTCAATGCTAGTGAACGTGTTTTACGACGGGAGGCATTAATATTTTCCACAAAAAAATATATACAAACAACATAATATCTGCACAGCTTTTATATAAAAGCGATTAACTGTTTAAGGGCATCTCATATAAGAAATAGAAGACTCGTTGTTGTGCTTTATCGTAGAATAAAACATAGCAGAGAGCATAAAACCGTAGGAGTTTCCAGTTTGAACTGCGCCCTTCGTATTTTATGCTCCCTGCTATGTTTTATTCAACGATAAAGCACGCCAACTCGTCTTCTATTTCTTAAGTAAAGCACATGTGTTTCTATAAATCGTTCAGTGAGACCTCGTTCAACGGGACCCCATATATCTGGTAACCCGGCTATCCGCACGGTAGTATTTCAAATTTCCTTTATCCATTTCTATGCAAATGGTTATTCTTGCTATCCAGACGATTTTAAACTGTAACAATATATATATTATGCGGATAAACGGGGTCCGACTGCATATGTTTCTGTAAAGCACATATGCTTCTGTACTATACTGCAGCGTTTGTTTATATATTGTGGAAAACCTTTATGTTAAAAATACAGGTTAAAGTTTAATCACCTTCATTCAGCATTCAGCAAGTGAATGATTGTGTACTAACATTTCATAATTAACTGTTTTTATTCCTGGAATTCTATTCTCCATCGAATAGTTATGAATCGACATAAGTGAACATAATGTTAGATCTTTGAATCAGCGATTGCAGCGATTTGCAAAAGTGACAAATCACCAAAGCATCAAAGTCATGGATTCTTTCCCAAACGGGCAAAGACATACCGGCTTTTAAAGTTTTCAAAATGGTCATCGGAAATACAGTTTTTCTAAATATAATTTGCATTTTGATTGGTTGACGGAGGGAACAACTTTTAAGCCAATTCGTGAATTGCTTACATGCGCATCGGAGATTGTAATGTTGAGGCTTGTTATATAGATTTTTACGCATTAAAATGAACTTGGGTAAGAAATATAATAACGATCTCTTTGCTAGGAATTATGAATTATATGTCTCTCTTGAATTATTATATCAGACTCCGAGCTTTACCATAATTATCAACTCGGGACAGATAATCCGTAATTCCTCGCAACTTGCCCAGAACTATCATAGTTAAAGTTATCCGAATGCTTTGACGTAATGATAGTTCAGGGCAAAACTATACTTTATTACATAACACATTGGGGTAGAGCAAACTCTTTTTCTAAGATGCCAACTGATCAGGTTCAGATAACATTCTGCTTCCTATAATTTGGAAATACAAATACAACATTGTTTATATTCGTTATATTAATAATCCATGAACAGGGCCGACATACGGCTATTCCATGTATAAGACCCACCCCTGATTTCATTGGTATGTAAATTTCATCAGTAAATTTGATATTGATATTACATTTTGTCATTGATTCATTTTGAATATTTTTTTCTGTTAACTGTTTTATTGTTTTCACAAGAAAATAAAAATAATAAACACAGCATTAGACTTTCAAACATTGACGTCACACGATCTAAGTATAGGTTGATAACGAGACTAACATTCAAAAGAGAGTTATGGGTAGAGTCAAGGCGTGGTTGCTGAACGTACATTTTCCTAAATCAACCGTTTGCTGCTGACATAAACAGTTGATGTTTCATTTTCAAACCGTTAATTTTGACCGACTGCAGGAGTTGCAGACCATGGAAAGAAGTACACACGGTATTCTTTGCAATGTATGACTGGAGACGGCTGACGCGAATCGACGTTACGTTACCATGGGCACACTTTATTACGAGGGAGCAGCAGGAACGGCGGAAACGTCATTCAATTGCTATGTCAACAACAAAATATTACTTTATTTAATAAATAGAAGATGAGTTGCCGTGCTTTATCGTTGAATAAAACATAGCAGGGAGCATAAAACACGAAGGGCGCAACATAATGTGAAGATATTAGGTTGTTTGTATAAGCTCTTTTTGGAAAAAATAACAATCAAAGTAATGTAAAATATGACGTCATTTACTAATATATAAATATTTGCTCTATCTTCTAGCGGTGTTTAAACTTAGTATACGAGCTGGTGTTTGATGATCTGGTCATTGAAATAAGATATGTTATTCTAATGTTTGAAGTTGAACATCCTGGTGAATGAGCAGAATGCGTTAACACCGGCGAGAAAGTATAAAACTACATGCTGCTTCCTAGCGGTTACACATGGCAGGCCAGACAAACCATCTTCGACAGAGTTGATGCTCTATCCGGGGTCGTTTGTCCTGACACTAATGAATTTTTCTGGCATCCTGTGAGTGCTATCAACGTATTCAGCACTTTATTATCTCTTGAGACTATTCAGTCATCCAAGGGCCAAGGGTGAGTGAACACTTGTGTTGTGGTTTCGTATGGTCATGCTGGCGACCGTTGTTTCACCTCGACTTTCCGTATTTTGTCTTCCATGACGTCATAAAACCACTTTTCGTGACGTAACTGTAGCTCGGTATTGTAAGTTGTATGTTTCCTAACTATTTTTCCATGAATCAAATGGAATGAATTGGTAATAACTAATTATTACACCCGAAAGTGTGCCATATGAATTTACGAACCTTTTTTGGTATAACCCTCGCTCTACAAATGTAGCTCGGGCAAAACAAGAATTCACACTCGTTCATAAAGTACTTATCACACACTTCCCCGGGTAATAATCTATACATTACATTATCTGAATAACTTGGATAACTTGAAAATGTTCAGAGATACGAGTATGACATTTTCGTGTCACCAACCAAACATTGGAACCAACAATCAATTACAATACTGTATCAAATGATATAGATTTTAATAGCATTTTAAAATTGGTTTGTTTTACCCATTTATGTTAACTGGGGTTAGTTTACAGATGGAAATGAATACATCCGATGATTGGGGAACTGTCTCTAGATCCCATCCGAAAATTATTGGTTTTGCACGAAATGTATCTTAAGTGATCAGATTTCGTTGATTATTTCCAAAAGAACTGTTTCAGATGAGCTGTAAACCTCACAATCCGACCATTTCCTGCCACGGTGTATAACATCTTCGAAGGAGGGAGGTGAAGTCTTCTCTGGTTGACGAATACTAACCTTGAAGACTCCATTGAGCAATGTCAGTTCAATATAAAACACCCCAGAAATCGTAACACGTGTTTTGCGATTGTAAACTTGTTGATGTTGATTTCTTGCTACAATATATAGCTTTTCACCTTCTATCGTTCTCGCAAAATCAATATGTGTATGACATGTGGCAGCCACACAACCTGAGAGTTTAAAATACTCCAAGTTACTCACTCTACATATAATCTGCTTTACGGATCTCACACGTATTCCTTTATCTGACAATAACGTTTTCATACCGGTTGGAACTTGAATCATCTGATGTATCGTCTTCTTCTTTTTCTGAAAAAAGTAAAATAAACAATTTAAACATATAAATAAAAAATGATCTCATAGTCAAAACAACGACACCATTGAATCTGATCTACTACACTACCCGTGTTGACAATTTGGTATATCACTGTAATTACAATCTCATTGAATCTGATAGATAGACTACTACACTACCCGTGTTGACAATTTGGTAAATCACTGTAATTACAATGTCATTGAATCTGATAGATAGACTACTACACTACCCACGTTGACAATTTGGTATATCACTGTAATTACAATCTCATTGAATCTGATAGATAGACTACTACACTACCCGTGTTGCCAATGTGGTAAATCACTGTAATTAAAATCTCATTGAATCTGATCAATAAATTACTACACTACCCGTGTTGACAATGTGATATATCACTGTAATAACAATATCATCGAATCGGATAGATAGACTACTACATTACCCGTGTTGACAATGTGGTATATCACTGTAATTACAATCCCTTTGAATCTGATAGATAGACTACTACACTACCCCCGTGTTGACAATTTGGTGTATCACTGTAATTACAATCTCATTGAATCCGATAGATCGACTACTACACTACCCGTGTTGACAATGAGGTATATCACTGTAATTACAATCCCTTTGAATCTGATAGATAGAAAACTACACTACGCCTGTGTTGAAAACTTGGTGTATCACTGTAATTACAATCTCATTGAATCTGATAGATAGACTACTACACTAACTGTGTTGACAATGTGGTATGTCACTGTAATTACAATCTCATTTAATCTGAAAGATAGACTAATACACTACCCGTGTTGACAATGTGGTATATCACTGTAATTACAATCTCATTGAATCTGATATAAGGACTACTACACTACCCGTGTTGACAATGTGGTATATCACTGTAATTACAATATCAGTGAATCTGATAGATATACTACTACACTACCCCTGTGATGACAATTTGGTGTATCACTGTAATTACAATATCATTGAATCGGACAGATAGACTACTACACTACCCGTGTTGACAATGTGGTATATCACTGTAATTACAATCCCTTTGAATCTGATAGATAGACTACTACACTACCCATGTGTTGACAATGTGGTATATCACTGTAATTACAATTTCATTGAATCTGATAGATAGACTACTACACTACCCGTGTTTACAATGTGGTATATCACTATAATTACAATCTCATTGAATCTGATAGATATACTACTACACTACCCCCTTGTTGACAATTTGGTGTATCACTGTAATTACAATCTCATTGAATCCGATAGATCGACTACTACACTACCCGTGTTGACAATGAGGTATATCACTGTAATTACAATCCCTTTGAATCTGATAGATAGAAAACTACACTACGCCTGTGTTGAAAACTTGGTGTATCACTGTAATTACAATCTCATTGAATCTGATAGATAGACTACTACACTACCTGTGTTGACAATGTGGTATGTCACTGTAATTACAATCTCATAGAATCTGAAAGATAGACTACTACACAACCCGTGTTGACAATGTGGTATATCACTGTAATTACAATATCATTGAATCTGATATATGGACTACTACACTACCCGTGTTGACAATGTGGTATGTCACTGTAATTACAATCTCATTGAATCTGATAGATAGACTACTACACTACCCGTGTTGACAATGTGGTATATCACTATAATTACAATATCATTGAATCTGATAGATAGACTACTACACTACCCATGTGTTGACAATTTGGTGTATCACTGTAATTACAATATCATTGAATCTGATAGATAGACTACTACACTACCCATGTGTTGACAATTTGGTGTATCACTGTAATTACAATATCATTGAATCTGACAGATAGACTACTACACTAGCCGTGTTGACAATGTGGTATATCACTGTAATTACAATCTCATTGAATCTGAGATATGGACTACTACATTACCCGTGTTGACAATGTGGTATATCACTGTAATTACAATCTCATTGAATCTGATATATGGACTACTGCACTATCCGTGTTGACAATGTGGTATATCACTGTAATTACAATATCATTGAATCTGATAGATAGACTACTAAACTACCCCTGTGTTGACAATTTGGTATGTCACTGTAATTACAATCTCATTGAATCTGATATAAGGACTACTACACTACCCGTGTTGACAATGTGGTATATCACTGTAATTACAATATCAGTGAATCTGATAGATAGACTACTACACTACCCGTGTTGACAATGTGGTATATCACTGTAATTACAATATCAGTGAATCTGATAGATATACTACTACACTACCCCTGTGATGACACTTTGGTGTATCACTGTAATTACAATATCATTGAATCGGACAGATAGACTACTACACTACCCGTGTTGACAATGTGGTATATCACTGTAATTACAATCCCTTTGAATCTGATAGATAGACTACTACAATACCCGTTTTGACAATGAGGTATATCACTGTAATTACAATCCCTTTGAATCTGATAGATAGCAAACTACACTACGCCTGTGTTGAAAACTTGGTGTATCACTGTAATTACAATCTCATTGAATCCGATAGATAGACTACTACACTACCCGTGTTGACAATGTGGTATATCTGAGTAATTACAATCCCTTTGAATCTGATAGATAGGCTACTACACTACCCCTGTGTTGACAATGTAGTGTATCACTGTAATTACAATCCCTTTGAATCTGATAGATAGACAACTACACTACGCCTGTGTTGACAACTTGGTGTATCACTGTAATTACAATCTCATTGAATCTGATAGATAGACTACTACACTACCCGTGTTTACAATGTGGTATATCACTGTAAATACAATCCCTTTGAACATGATAGATAGACTACTACACTACCCCCGTGTTGATAATTTGGTGTATCACTGTAATTACAATCTCATTGAATCTGATAGATAGACTACTAGACTGCCCGTGTTGACCATTTGGTATATCACTGTAATTACAATCACATTGAATCTGATAGATGGACTACTACACTACCCGTGTTACCAATATGGTATATCACTGTAATTACAATCTCATTGAATCTGATAGATAGACTACTACACTAATCGTGTTGACAATTTGGTGTATCACTGTAATTACAATCTCATTGAATCTGATAGATAGACTACTACACTACCCGTGTTGACCATTTGATATATCACTGTAATTACAATCACATTGAATCTGATAGATAGACTACTACACTACCCGTGTTACCAATGTGGTATATCACTGTAATTACAATCTCATTGAATCTGATAGATAGAATACTACACTACCCCTGTGTTGACAATTTGGTGTATCACTGTAATTACAATCTCATTGAATCTGATAGATAGATTACTACACTACCCGTGTGTTGATAATTTGGTGTATCACTGTAATTACAATCTCATTGAATCTGATAGATAGACTACTACACTACCCGTGATGACAATTTGGTATATCACTGTAATTACAATCTCATTGAATCTGATATAAGGACTACTACACTACCCGTGTTGACAATGTGGTATATCACTGTAATTACAATATCAGTGAATCTGATAGATAGACTACTACACTATCCGTGTTGACAATGTGGTATATCACTGTAATTACAATATCAGTGAATCTGATAGATATACTACTACACTACCCCTGTGATGACAATTTGGTGTATCACTGTAATTTCAATATCATTGAATCGGACAGATAGACTACTACACTACCCGTGTTGACAATGTGGTATATCACTGTAATTACAATCCCTTTGAATCTGATAGATAGACTACTACATTACCCATGTGTTGACAATGTGGTATATCACTGTAATTACAATCCCTTTGAATCTGATAGATAGACTACTACATTACCCATGTGTTGACAATGTGGTATATCACTGTAATTACAATCTCATTGAATCTGATAGATAAACTACTACACTACCCGTGTTGACAATGTGGTATATCTCTGTAATTACAATCTTATTGAATCTGATAGATAGACTACTACACTACCCACGTTGACAATGTGGTATATCACTGTAATTACAATCTCATTGAATCTGATAGATAGACTACTACACTACCCCTGTGTTGACAATGTGGTATATCACTGTAATTACAATCTCATTGAATATGATATATAGACTGCTACATTATCCCCGTGTTGACAATTTGGTGTATCATTTTAATTACAATCTCATTGAATCTGATATATGGACTACTACACTGCCCGTGTTGACAATGTGGTATATCACTGTAATTACAATCTCATTGAATCTGATAGATAGACTACTACACTACCCCTGTTGACAATGTGGTACATCACTGTAATTACAATCTCATTGAAACTGTTAGATAAACTACTACACTACCCGTGTTCACAATGTGGTATATCTCTGTAAGTACAATCTCATTGAATCTGATAGATAGACTATTACACTACCCCTGTTGACAATGTGGTATATCACTGTAATTACACTCTCACTGAATCTGTTAGATAAACTACTACACTACCCGTGTTGACAATGTGGTATATCTAAGTAATTACAACCCCTTTGAATCTGATAGATAGGCTACTACACTACCCCTGTGTTGACAATGTAGTGTATCACTGTAATTACAATCCATTTGAATATGATAGATAGACTACTACACTACCCCTGTGTTGACAATGTGGTATATCACTGTAATTACAATCTCATTGAATCTGATAGATAGACTACTACACTACCCACGTTGACAATGTGGTATATCACTGTAATTAAAATCTCATTGAATCTGATAGATAGACTACTACATTACCCGTGTTGACAATGTGGTATATCACTGTAAATACAATCCATTTGAATATGATAGATAGACTACTACACTACCCCTGTGTTGACAATGTGGTATATCACTGTAATTACAATCTCATTGAATCTGATGGATATACTACTACACTACCCGTGTTCACAATGTTGTATATCACTGTAATTACAATCTCATTGAATCTGATGGATATACTACTACACTACCCGTGTTCACAATGTGGTATATCACTGTAATTACAATCTCATTGAATCTGATAGAGAGACTACTACACTACCAGTGTTGACAATGTGGTATATCACTGTAATTACAATATCATTGAATCTGATATATGGACTACTACACTACCTGTGTTGACAATGTGGTATATCTCTGTAATTACAATCACATTGAATCTGATAGATAGACTACTACACTACCCTTGTGTTGATAATTTGGTTTATCACTGTAATTACAATATCATTGAATCTGATAGTTAGACTACTACACTACCCGTGTTGACAATGTGGTATATCACTGTAATTACAATCTCATTGAATCTGAGATATGGACTACTACACTACCCGTGTGTTGATAATTTGGTGTATCACTGTAATTACAATCTCATTGAATCTGATAGAGAGACTACTACACTACCCGTGTTGACAATTTGGTATATCACTGTAATTACAATCTCATTGAAAGTGATAGATAGACTACTACACTACCCGTGTGTTGATAATTTGGTGTATCACTGTAATTACAATATCATGATAGATAGACTACTACACTACCCCAGTGTTGACAATGTGGTATATCACTTTAATTACAATCTCAATGACTCTGATATATGGACTACCACACTACCCGTGTTGACAATGTGGTATATCACTGTAATTACAATCTCATTGAATCTTATAGATAGACTACTACACTACCCGTGTTGACAATGTGGTATATCACTGTAATTACAATATCATTGAAACTGTTAGATAAACTACTACACTACCCGTGTTGACAAAGTGGTATATCTCTGTAATTACAATCTTATTGAATCTGATAGATAGACTACTACACTACCCACGTTGACAATGTGGTATATCACTGTAATTACAATCTCATTGAATCTGATAGATAGACTACTACACTACCCCTGTGTTGACAATGTGGTATATCACTGTAATTACAATCTCATTGAATATGATATATAGACTGCTACATTATCCCCGTGTTGACAATTTGGTGTATCACTGTAATTACAATCTCATTGAATCTGATAGATATACTACTACACTACCCGTGTTGACAATGTGGTATATCACTGTAATTACAATCTCATTGAATCTGATAGATAGACTACTACACTACCCCTGTTGACAATGTGGTACATCACTGTAATTACAATCTCATTGAAACTGTTAGATAAACTACTACACTACCCGTGTTCACAATGTGGTATATCTCTGTAAGTACAATCTCATTGAATCTGATAGATAGACTACTACACTACCCCCGTGTTGACAATTTGGTGTATCACTGTAATTACAATCTCATTGAATCTGATAGATAGGCTACTACACTACCCCTGTGTTGACAATGTAGTGTATCACTGTAATTACAATCCATTTGAATATGATAGATAGACTACTATACTACCCCTGTGTTGACAATGTGGTATATCACTGTAATTACAATCTCATTGAATCTGATAGATAGACTACTACACTACCCACGTTGACAATGTGGTATATCACTGTAATTACAATCTCATTGAATCTGATAGATAGACTACTACATTACCCGTGTTGACAATGTAGTATATCCCTGTAATTACAATCCATTTGAATATGATAGATAGACTACTACACTACCCCTGTGTTGACAATGTGGTATATCACTGTAATTACAATCTCATTGAATCTGATGGATATACTACTACACTACCCGTGTTCACAATGTGGTATATCACTGTAATTACAATCTCATTGAATCTGATGGATATACTACTACACTACCCGTGTGTTCACAATGTGGTATATCACTGTAATTACAATCTCATTGAATCTGATAGAGAGACTATTACACTACCAGTGTTGACAATGTGGTATATCACTGTAATTACAATATCATTGAATCTGATATATGGACTACTACACTACCCGTGTTGACCATTTGGTATATCACTGTAATTACAATCTCATTGAATCTGAGATATGGACTACTACACTACCCGTGTGTTGATAATTTGGTGTATCACTGTAATTACAATCTCATTGAATCTGATAGAGAGACTACTACACTACCCGTGTTGACAATTTGGTATATCACTGTAATTACAATCTCATTGAAAGTGATAAATAGACTACTACACTACCCGTGTGTTGATAATTTGGTGTATCACTGTAATTACAATATCATGATAGATAGACTACTACACTACACCAGTGTTGACAATGTGGTATATCACTTTAATTACAATCTCAATGACTCTGATATATGGACTACCACACTACCCGTGTTGACAATGTGGTATATCACTGTAATTACAATCTCATTGAATCTGATATATGGACTACTACACTACCCATGTTGACAATGTGGTATATCACTGTAATTACAATATTATTGAATCTGATAGATAGACTACTACACTACCCGTGTGTTGATAATTTGGTGTATCACTGTAATTACAATATCATTGAATCTGATAGATAGACTACTACACTACCCGTGTTGACAATGTGATATATCAATGTAATTACAATCTCTTTGAATCTGATATATGGACTACTACACTACCCGTGTTGACAATTTGGTGTATCACTGTAATTACAATATCATTGATTCGGATTGATAGACTTTTACACTACCCGTGTTGACAATGTGGTATATCTCTGTAATTACAATCCCTTTGAATCTGATAGATAGACTACTACACTACCCCTGTGTTGACAATGTGGTATATCACTGTAATTACAATCTCATTGAATCTGATAGATAGACTACTACACTACCCGTGTTGACAATGTGATATATCACTGTAATTACAATCTCTTTGAATCTGATATATGGATTACTACACTACACGTGTTGACAATTTGGTGTATCACTGTAATTACAATATCATTGAATCTGATAGATAGACTACTACACTACCCGTGTTGACAATGTGGTATATCACTGTAATTACAATCCCTTTGAATCTGATATATGACTACTACACTACCCCTGTGTTGACAATGTGGTATATCATTGTAATTACAATCTCATTGAATCGTATAGATAGACTACTACACTACCCGTGTTGAAAATGTCGTATATCACTGTAATTACAATCCCTTTGAATCTTATAGATAGACTACTACACTACCCGTGTTGACAATGTGATATATCACTGTAATTACAATCTCTTTGAATCTGATATATGGATTACTACACTACACGTGTTGACAATTTGGTGTATCACTGTAATTACAATATCATTGAATCTGATAGATAGACTACTACACTACCCGTGTTGACAATGTGATATATCAATGTAATTACAATCTCTTTGAATCTGATATATGGACTACTACACTACCCGTGTTGACAATTTGGTGTATCACTGTAATTACAATATCATTGATTCGGATAGATAGACTTTTACACTACCCGTGTTGACAATGTGGTATATCTCTGTAATTACAATCCCTTTGAATCTGATAGATAGACTACTACACTACCCCTGTGTTGACAATGTGGTATATCACTGTAATTACAATCTCATTGAATCTGATAGATAGACTACTACACTACCCGTGTTGACAATGTGATATATCACTGTAATTACAATCTCTTTGAATCTGATATATGGATTACTACACTACACGTGTTGACAATTTGGTGTATCACTGTAATTACAATATCATTGAATCTGATAGATAGACTACTACACTACCCGTGTTGACAATGTGGTATATCACTGTAATTACAATCCCTTTGAATCTGATATATGACTACTACACTACCCCTGTGTTGACAATGTGGTATATCATTGTAATTACAATCTCATTGAATCGTATAGATAGACTACTACACTACCCGTGTTGACAATGTGGTATATCACTGTAATTACAATCCCTTTGAATCTTATAGATAGACTACTACACTACCCCTGTGTTGACAAGTTGGTGTATCACTGTAATTACAATCTCATTGAATCTGATAGATAGACTACTACACTACCCGTGTTGACAATGTGGTATATCACTGTAATTACAATCTCATTGAATCTGATAGATAGACTACTAAACTACCCGTGTTGACAATTTGGTGTATCACTGTAATTACAATCTCATTGAATCTGATAAATGGACTACTACACTACCCGTGTTGAAAATGTGGTATATCACTGTAATTACAATATCATTGAATCTGATAGATAGACTGCTACACTAGCCGTGTTGACAATGTGGTATATCACTGTAATTACAATATAATTGAATCTCATATATGGACTACTACACTACCCGTGTTGACAAGTTTGTGTATCTCTGTTATTACAATCTCTTTGAATCTGATCGATAATCTACTACACTACCCTTGTGTTGACAATTTGGTGTATCACTGTAATTACAATCCCTTTGAATCTGATAGATAGACTACTACACTACCCGAGTAGACAATTTGGTGTATCACTGTAATTACAATCTCATTGAATCTGATAATTAGGCCACTACACTACCCGTGTTGACAATGTGGTACATCACTGTAATTACAATCTCATTGAATATGATAGATAGACTACTACACTACCCGTGTTGACAATGTGGTACATCACTGTAATTACAATCTCATTGAATATGATAGATAGACTGCTACATTATCCCCGTGTTGACAATTTGGTGTATCACTGAAATTATAATCTCATTGAAATCAGATCATACGTAACTCTCGTACTTCGTTCCTCAATCTAACTACTATCCAACAGGGGTCATGTTAGGTTAGACTATGACCTGTGACCTTCAATAAATCAGAGGCCTTCTGAGATGTGCCAGTGAATGAGGTGTTTCTTATTTTAACACCATATTGTCTTATGGTGTAAATGGTCTCCTCGTCAATGATAGGCTATAGTGTAAAGTCTCCTCGTCATTGGTAGGCTGGAGTAAATGGTTTCCTCGTCACTGATAGGCTGGAGTAAATGGTCTCCTCAATACTGATAGCCTGGTGTAAATTGTCTCCTCGCCACTGATAGGATGGAATAAATGGTCTCCTCGTCACTGATAGAATGGAGTAAATGGTCTCCATGTCACTGATAGGCTGGAGTAAATCGTCTCCTCGGTACTGATAGACTGGAGTGTAACGTCTCCTCGTCACTGATAGGCTGGAGTAAATGGTCTCCTCGTCACTGATAGACTGGAGTAAATGGTGTCCTCGTCACTGATAGGCAGGAGTAAATGGTCTCCTCGTCACTGTGTGGGTGGAGTAAATGGTCTCCTCGTCACTGATTGGCTGGAGTAAAAGGTGTCCTCGTCGTTGATAGGCTGGAGTAAATGGTTTCCTCGTCACTGATTGGCTGGGGTAAAAGGTCTCCTCGTCACTGATAGGCTGGATTGTAATGTCTCCTCGTCACTGATAGGCTGGAGTAAATAGTCAACTGAAATGTCCTCTATTCACCCCCTGGAACCCTGTACTGCAGGGCTCCAGTGATAGTGAGTTTGTACAGCGAGAGATGCAGTGATAGTGATCAGACTAGCGAGGATAATTGCTGTAAGTGTGTACAAAATGCAGCTGCAAAGCAACATATAGGTAATACACAGTACATGATTATGACTGATGGCAAGCTGAATCTATGGCCCATTCATAAATGTATTTACTTTAACCTTTTAATGATGCATATGTTTGTGGTCATGTGGTTTATTAGTCGGGGCCGTCAAAATAAAACCTAATTGGAACACGTATGCAAATACTACGCACCATGTCGACCAAATTATAGAATTAACACGAACTTAAGCCTTCAGAAACCACATTGTATCAATTTGGGAGATATTTGCTCATTCTGTGAAAAGTTATTGTTAAAATATGATACTGTACATACCTCGCAGTGATCGTGATCAGTACAGATCAGTGATCGTGGTTTGGATAAATGTGCAGTGATCGTGATTTTCTGTACGAAATTAGTAAATACTTCAAAATGAGCATCAGAATCGATGATTAATTCAATTTCAATAGAGGAATTTGTAATCAATTTCCTTCACAGACAATGTGCCATGAAACCCTGAAACATCCGAGATGGCATTAAGTTTTTTAATTGGCCAAAGTGATCAATAAAAGAAAATGTATTACGTCAAATTGACGATTTATTTCCTTACACGTACACGTAAGAAAGATTGATTTGAAAGAACCCGAAATGGTATAAACCGAACCAAATTGAACTTATTCCATGCTTTAATCAAAATCATAGAGGATATTTGACATTCCTCGTCGAATACCATGTATAATTCATCGAGTGAAGTAGAAATTATTATTTTCACGAGTGGCGCAGCCACCAGTGTAGATATATTATTTCTACTTCACGAGATGAAATATACATGGTATTCGACGAGAAATGTCAAATGTTCTATTTATTAGATTTAATAAATTATACATAGTTCGTAAATGACGTTCATTTTATGAATGGAGCACCCATGGTCGCCTTACTTTATCGCGGTCTTCCTATGACGTCAGCCTATTGTTACGATGACGTCATATGCTTGAAATTGTTATTTCACTGAGTAGAATAACATGTTATTTCACTCAGTGAAATACGGCTTTTATTTTAACCGATAAATGCCGTATTTCACAACTGAAAATATAATAAATAGAGGATATCTGTCTTTTCTTGACTAATACCATGTTTATCTCATCGAGTGAGGTAGAAAGGTTATATTTATATAAAAATATAAATTGAAAATATATAACTTTTCTACCTCACGAGATGAGATAAACATGTTATTTGTCAAGAATTGACGGATATTCTATTTATTATATGATATTATCCATGTAATTACGTACGAAAAGGGTCGTTTTCACGCCAAACGGTCGCATGGAACAGCCCGTCACCATAATAACACTGGTGACGTCATAAGCCAAATCGCCGCGCGAGACCATTGTTTTATGACGTCAAATTATATCAGTCACCGTTCGCAGTGAAAATATAAGTTATTTTCACTGTAGCTTGATAGACAGTTTATTTCACTGATAAATCCCAGTATTTCACGGCTCATCATATAATAAAATAATTAACTTGCTCATACTCCTTCTTCTAGTTGCTCAAAGTAAAATAAAAAATTATATTTGAAATTGGTTTAATGGTCTTTTGGTCAGTGTCAGCAAAACTGAGAGATTTTGACATTTCATCGTATAGACATTTTATAAGTAGCCTACTAGTTCTTTGAATGAACAAATGCGATTTCATGGCATGCTTAATTTGTCACCTCCTAGCATCTAATCTGATGTCATTGCATAGGACACATGATGGGTAGAACTGTTAATAATGTTTCTTATAACTTTCAATCTTTCAACAACAATCATGTCAACTGGTTATGTTGTCAAAATCATAATAAATGTCCTTTCTTCTCAACATGTCCAGAATAAACATCGCATTATTATTACCACATTTACCAAAACGAAATTTGCTACACTTAAACACATTATAAAGGTTTGATAATTGCAACTGAATTTGGTAATACACAATTTAAGCGTTTAAAATATTAATTTGTGAATAAATTGCTGTAGATCGTTTTGGACAATAATGTTGGGATTATTTCATTTAATAGGCACTTCTTAAGTTTAGTTGTGTTGTGTTGTTGGTAAGTGTTTGACAGTATACTAAGAAGCTTGAAGTTGAATATTGTGCCACACAAACGTCAAATAGACAAATCTCAAATAGAAGCGGTGTTGATATCCAATAGTAGTAAATTAGTTAACAGGATGGCAAAATGATGACAGCAATGGGATGGTACAAATGGCATTTGAGAAGTCACGCATGGTGTGACTTCTCAAATGCACTTTCATGTTACATGTTTGTGATATATGGTTACAGAGTGTACTTCATGCTTGTTATTTTCAATGGAATCAACTACTTTTTCGCTTCCTTTGCTGACGGAGCTCATATTCAGGATTTAAATGCCAGTTATTTTCATTATATCGAAGCCCTTGACGCATATAATTGTGAACCTAATTTCGATCACAGCAACCAAAAACCACGATCACTGAAGGCATGTACAGAACATGTACAGTCAGACGATCACGATCACTTCATCAACTATTTTTCACAAATTCTCTAAAAGTATTGAAGTAAACAACTATAAAGACTTTGTCCAGATGATCACCTAACTTTAACAATTATGACTTAATTTTCCATTGCTTTTATAGTCAATTATTATTTACATACTGGCTATATTTCTCTGTTTAACATAATGCTACCAATGTAACTTGCCGATAACTTTCTCAATTTTTAACTTACCTACATTAGAAAAAAATATAGGGATACACTGATGCCTCCACATGCATTAACTATGCTTACATGGAAGTAAGGATTTGTTTGTGTCGATGGATTTAGATATTTTCATCAACCGATGCACTAACGTCTGTAATCTCCGATCACTATCACTGCATCTCTCCCTAAAATCACTATCACTGGAGCCCTGCAGTACAGGGTTCCAGGGGGTGCTATTATGCAGTACTCAGACCAGAAACGCAGTGAGGTACGAGTTTATCCCCAGTGAAAGTGTTTTAGTGATTCACTTTCTTCATAGTTTTGGCGTCTTAAGCACTTAGTTATTACTGGTTACCTCTTTTCTCTTCAGGTGACCCCATAATCATTATCAACATCATCATCATAATTAAGTTAGAATAATTTAAAGTTGTTAATCATAACCTGAATTTGACTTTTTCCTTTCTATGGAAACGTGTCCATGAAACTATGTATTAGTGTAGTTAATTTGAGAAGTTAGATTTTCGTCTTTTTGTCAACAAGCAAAGCAAGCACGGCAAAAACTTGCATCATCTCTTTCTAAAGAATTTTCTTATTAGACAATCTCATTGTGCTAGGACGATCATATCAACAATAAATGTGAGGACCAAGAACTCTCTTCTCGTGTACTGACCAGCTGTGGACTCTTCTGCATGCTGTTGATACAGTGAAGTTCTCCAGCATTCGTGTGTACTGCTCGACAAGACTGTGATGTGCATTTCTTAAAGAAATAGAGAAAGAACGTTGAAGCATGTTTGGCAAATGTTAATGATGCTTTGACCGTGTCAGTTATTTTCGTTATTAAATGTGTTGACGATAATTGGAACAATCATAATTTTAAAGTAGTGATATTCAAATGATTAGGGAATAACAGTTTACCTGATTTATAGGACATAATGACATTAAAACCCGTAATTTTGGTCAGCCAAAAGATGGGGCAAAGAAGAAATAGAATATTATATTAACCTTGTTTGCAATAATGTGGACAATCATACTTTCGAAAGTAGGAATATGTGGATGATTATAACATTACATTGCAAGTAATATAATATATGATATGATCTGATATAGAACATAATTTGGTCCAATCTCATAACTACGTCAGTAGAGTCCTCCTAATTGGTAACAGAAAGAATAGGAGTAAAGTCCTACCCTTGTATTCCAGGTTGCAGGTGAGGTTGAGTTCAATTTGAAGACACAGGTCATCTGTTCTGAATCATACAATGGGGTTGAACAGGAACAGTCTCTGCTACAGAGGACTTGACACAGTCTTATCCCCACTGGACCAGTTGACGTGAGATAAGCAGTACAGATACATAACAAAGCTTGAAATAACAACATGCTTAGCGAAAAGGCTTCACACAACGGCAAATAGTTCTGTGAATATTTCTCAAATAGATTATTTCGTTTTGTCACCTAAATATAGTAACATAAACGTTGGACATAGAAATAAAGACTGTTCAGGCTGATAATTTTCAACAACAACCGTCAATGCATCTCAGTAGTGAAACATCCTAAGCAAATCTGTTTTAACAACCAAATGAATGAGGACATGCCACGTATTGCAATCGATGGTGGTAGGTATATGCAATCATCATGTGTACCGTGATCTATCTATATTCTATTGTTTAATTAATATTCATTGTACCTTATCAGCATTGTCCATGTCATGTAATACATGTGCAATTGAGGAATGCAATAAATGTCATGCATATCGCATTGTGCAGTCCGTTGTGTCATTATTGTCATCTTAATTAGAATGGAATGTGTGTGTACTTTGTCAGAACAATGCTACATTACGTACAACTTTTGAAATCAAATCGAACAGTTTGATTGAAATGTCATGTTGTATTCAATATTATAATTTGCATGTTTCTGTAAAACATGCAAGTGTCTACAGGTTGTTAATTATAAATTAAATATTTTTTTTTAAAAATCATTTGTCACGATGACAGTTATCAATAAGCCCCATTCGTTCCACATTAAGCAAATGAATGGTTGTGTATTACTGTTTCATAATCAGCTGTTTATATTCCTCTGATCCCATGCTTCCATCGTATAGTTCTGAGTGTTTCAAATGACCCCTGCCCATGAACGATCAAGAACAAACAGTTGGTGGATATGAATGGTCTCTGTTTAAAGAACACAAGATACACATTTTAAGACCAACTTGCACATTGATAGAAAATAAGAACACAAAGAAACGATTACGACAACTGTTTGCCATGAAGCAGACTTTTGATTATTCTCAGATGGAAGTCCTTTCATTTGTGGTCCTATGCATAGCTCAGCTAACAGCTGGCAGCGAGGTTCAGTATCCATGAGCGTGCTCACTGTGTTGGTGACCTTGTTACGATGTTATGGTTCTGAGGTGACACCTCCTCGTGTTTCCTATGATCCCTGCCCATCTACGATCAAGCACAAACAGTTGGTTGATATGAAGAGAAATTGTGTAAACAACACAGTATACATATCATAAATGTAGTTCTAAGCTCAACTAACTTGCACATGAATAGAAAATTAGGACAAAAAGAAACAGACACGATAAAGGTTTGCCATCAAGCAGACTTTTGAGTATAATTCTCAGACGGAATTCCTTTCATTTGTGGTCCTACGAATAGCTTACAGCTGGCAGCGAGGTTCAGTATCCATGAGCGTGCTCACTGTGTGGGTGACCTTGTTACGATGTAATAACAAACGGTAAAATATAGTAACTGTGATAAATTGTAATAAAAACACCGTAAGATGTAATATTGCGGTAAACTGTAATAAAACGCAGCAAAATGTAATACACACAAGTGCTGTAAATTGTTTATGGGTACAATGTTCAGATCACATGAGCAGTAAATTCTAATAACATTAATGAAGACCAAGAAGAGGGTTTTAACACTGAGTATGTCAAGAGTATGTCACTTATATCATGGCTGCTAGTATTATGGCAGGGAGAAAGCACCCAACGCCATGTTGCTATGCATTGCGGTGAAACCTGCGGGCAATCGCTGGAATTAGCGAACCAGAACCAGAAATTCAGTGTAGCATTACACCCAAACCTTACTGTGTATATAACAGTTCACTACTACAAACAAAGTAACACTGCCCCTGGCTGGATTGGAATCTTGAATCCTGATTCGAAGCCAAACGTGCTAACCATAAGACATATTTATTATACCCCCGCTACGAAGGTATATAGCGCTCAGCGCGTCCGTCCGGAACACTTTTGGTTCCGCTCATAACTCAAATACTACTTATTCAATTGTTATGAAACTTTATACATGTACACTTTATGGTCCCTTAATGTGCCTTTTCTATGTTTCCCTCAGATTCCATGATTATTTTGTCAGGTTTTCCACTTTAAGCGTCTTTGTGTGCGAGTCTATGGTCACACTTTTGGTTCCGCTCATAACTCAATTACTACTTGTTCAATTGGTATGAAACGTTATACATGTACACTTTATGGTCCCTAGATGTGCCCTTTCTATGTTTCACTCAGATTCCATGATTATTTTTTCAGATTTTCCACTTTTAAGCGTCTTTGTGTGGGCGTCTATGCTTACACTTTTGGTTCCGCTCATAACTCAAATACTACTTGTTGTTCAAATATTACAAAATATGATATGTACAATCACCATGATGTGTACATCTGCCTTTTGTATGTTTCATACTCTCATTTGCATAATTTATGCAAATTATCTCCGTTTTTCGACTTTGCCATTCCGTTTTTGTTCCACTCATAACTCAAATACTAACTGTTCAAATGTCTTGTAACTTGATACATATAATCATCACGATGTGTACATATGCCTTTTGTATGTTTCATACCCTCATTTGCATAATTTATGCAAATTTTCTCAGTTTTTCGACTTTGCCATTCATAGTTTTTGTTCCACTCATAACTCAAATACTAATTGTTCAAATGTCTTGTAACTTGATACATATAATCATCACGATGTGTACATCTGCCTTTTGAATGTTTCATACCCTCATTTGCATAATTTATGCAAATTATCTCCGTTTTCAACTTAACCATTCACACTTTTTGTTCCACTCATAACTCTGAAACCAGTTGTTCAAATGTCTTGTAACTTGATATGTACAATCACCATGATGTGCACATCTGCCTTTTGTATGTTTCATACCCTCATTTGCATAATTTATGCAAATTTTCTCCGTTTTTCATCTTCGCCATTCACACTTTTAGTTCCACTCATAACTCAGACACTAATTGTTCAAATGTTACGAAACCACTGATGTGTACATATGTCATTTTTATATTTCATACCCTCATTTGCATATTTAATGCCATTTTTCAAATTTTTACTTCTAAAACATGCTTACAAGTGTAATACTTACTCTGCTATAATAATACTTATAAATAATGGTCTGTTCATACAAAAGTTTAAACATTGATGCCCTTTTGCTATTTTCAAACATTTCTCTTTGACCAATGTTAAAAGCGGGGGTATCATGAGTGAGCTGTGCTCACTAATTCTCTTGTTAATTTCTCTTCTTCTGCTCGAATAACTCTCCAAAAGTGTTATATATAAATTGCTGCGGTCTGATTTGATTTGGATTTCGTGTCATCTACTTGATACATTATGTTAATTTTTTTCAGGTGTTGTTAAATGAACTGTCATCACAGGAGATGTTTTTATTTAGAAGTAAATGATTTAGGTTATTTTACAAATACTTGTTATGACGTGAACATCAGATAATATTTTGTTGGGTTCGTGGTTAAATCTTTGCTCTGTTTTTCTATTGTTTTTAAATCTAAGTAGATCTGGTCATTGTAAGAAGGGATTTTATTCACATGTCCAGTTACGTCCTCCAGTATGGAGAGAGTGAGTGAGTGAGTGAGTAAGTGAGTTAGGGTTTAACGCCGCTTTCAAGAGTATTTCACTTATATCCCTGCTTCTAGTATTATGGCAGGGAGAAAGCCCGCAACGCCATGTGACTATGCACTGCGGTGAAACCTGCGAGCAGCGGCTGGAACTAGCGAACCATAGGTAGTTCTACTCTGAATTTCAGTGTAGCATCGCCCCCAAACCTTACTGCGTATAGTTGCCGTGCCCCTGGCGGGATCCAGTATGGTACAAGCAGATAGTCCATCGTCACTTAAAGAAAATATAATCTCTCTGTTTTTTTCGATGTTAAATGATTTATTCATACATACAATACTTTCAAGTAAACAAAACACAAAATATTATTTTGAACCGTCCCCTGCTTACCAAAGTGAGTAACATTCGCCTGAAAATTATCTCACTCTTGAAGTACTTTCTCCCGGCCCTTCAAGTTGAGCTTAGCCTTCGTTGACGATTGATTTTGTGTTTGAAGAGGCCTATAAAGTTTAAGGTCTAATATTTCTCATCGTGACTTTTTATTATATTATTGATAATAGAATAATTGTATTATAACTAAGAACATCATATCATTTTCAACATTGTTACTGGTTTACAGTTTTTAAGGGGGGAAATTGTGCTATCGTTAAATCTATAGTCGTGTATATTTACAATTACTTAGATTCAGTGTAATACCACTGACCTAACATATATCGATACATTTCATCAGATATAACATTGCATGAGCTTTTCTAATAAACATCAGACTTTCTCATATCCAAGAATGAAATGAAACAGACATAAATTATTTATAACACTTACATTATTTAAGGACATCAGATTTAGAGAACTGTATTGTGATATGGGATATTTCAAATATTTACTCAGAAATGTACTTATACCTAGGTAGGCTTTACAGTAAAAGGAGACCTGCCCTGCAGACGGTTTGCCTCAGACTGTTGCCAAACACAACTACGAGCTGCAGGCCCTGATGTCAAATACTAGTTTACACTCATTTATTTATTTACCACCAATTATGGTAATGATTACTATACAGAAAATATGATTATTAATTAGCTCTGAAATTAACAACACTCGTTGTGATGTACATTTTCAAGAAAGAAAGTTATAATTTTCTTATTTGAATACGTCCCCGGTTTGTGGAACTGCTTCTAAATGCATGTATCTTGTTATATAATCCTTCTTTGTGACATTTTCACTGCGATGAAACATCTGCTTAGAAAAAGTAAATGCTAATAAATACTCATCAGTTCTGTGGAAAGTAATGTAGTTTTGTTATCAGTTTTCGCTGATTATTTCCAAACGTATTGCTTCAGATGCACTGTAAACCTCACAATCCGACCATTTCCTGCCATGATGTATTACGTCCTCGAAGGAGGGAAGCAAAGTCTTCTCTGGTTGGCGAACGATGACCTTGACGGCTTTCGCAATCAATGTCAGTTCAATATATAACACCCCAGAAACCGTGACACGTGTCATTTGCTTGTAAATTATTTTATAATGCTTTCTTGCTACGATATACAGCTTGCTACCTTGTATCGAATTCGTAAAAGTAATAATCGTATCACATTTGGCAGCCACACAACCTGCGAATCTAGCAGAGTTCAAGTTGCCCACTCTGGCTATAATCTGCTTTACTGATCTCACACGTATTCCTTTATCTGACAATAACGTTTTCATACCGCTTGGAACTGGAACAGTCTGATGTACCCTCTTCTTCACCTTTTTCTGAAAACATGTAAAATAAACAATTTAAACATATAACCACCAAACTAGATCATCTGAAAACCACAATAACGACACAATTGAACATTACTGCAATGTATCTATCTGAGAATCAGGTAAGTTAATTTCAACCTGATAGACCCTTCCATCGCACACACACACACATACAAACTTGTCCCAAGGGACCATCACCTGATAAAGGCTTAATGCTAAGAGATACTAGCACTGTGAGTAGTTTAAGACTCTCCATGTGTTGATATTTTGTTATATGATTCATAATCTCATTTAAAACGTATCTCGTTCGTCAATCTTAACCATAGAGGTCATGACAGGTGACCTTTCATCCTCAATAAATAATAGGCCTTCTTATATTATAATATTTTGGCCAAATTGTGAACAGAATTTTCTTGAAATAATCAAACTCTCCAATCTTAATAAGGATTCAGGATAACGATAAGTTATCACTCCTTAAAAACATACTAAAACAGACTATTGTAGAACTCCAGCATCAAATATTTTGGCTGGTGGCATCTATTTTCCCTCTAAAATTATTCTTGATAAAAATTTTCATCTATTTTAAGAATGTTCTAATTATTAAAATTATTAAGAATGTTTATTATTATTGGTGTGTTATATTATTTCAATAAATTTCTGCTCGCGATTTAGCCAAAACGGCTGAAGCAAATGCAATCACATTTTGCAGTCTGGAGGCCCTTGCCTTGAAATAAGTTCATGAGCTTTTGGGCCCAGCCATTAAAGGCCCAGTTCGAATCTAAACACTGATTTTTAACATGGGATTTTGTTTCAAATTGCAGCTAGAATCATGCAATTTGTTTTAAAAGATACGCAATGACAACCCGAGCAGAAATCTAAATTATTGCGAATTGAAGTCACATGCTATAGCCGCCATATTGATTTTTCGCACTTGTGAAAATGTCATGACCCTATGCATATTTGATAATCTTCTCCTCTGAATATACAAGGATTAGAGAGCTTATGTAGCTGAAGCATTGTATACATGTATATGGCTTACTTCTCACAAACGCTAATTCGCAGTATTTTTGGCACAGTGAGTACTGGCAATTTTGGAAATAGTGCAAATTTCAAACCTCAATAGCTCGAAAACTAAATAAGATGATTTCACAAAACATTCATCAGATGTGGGCAACAATATTCTCCACCAATAAGGTCGATAGCTATTTTCGGCCGTAATAAAAGGTTTTCTGCTATTTAAAAAAAAAAAGATTATTTGTTGAAATTTCGCTGTTTCGAGGGTAGGCATTTTCAAAAGTCTTCTTCTAAATCACGGCAACACATATGTATGATACCTCATCTGTCATCTGAATGAATGGTTAACAAAGTGTCGAGCCAAAATGTTGAATTTCATGTTAGAACTAAAATTATCTGCCCTTGAATATGTTTTTTTTTAAATGTTCGCTTTTCGCCTTATGTTCAATGGAGCATACCAAACTGACTTATGTCGAAGTTACTGACTGTAATCTCGTTCTTATATCAAACTTAACAATGCCTTTACACATAAGTTGGTAGTTTGGACACAATTCGGACAAAGAAACAAATAATGGAAATTTTATGATTTTGAGAATTTTCGAGGGATACCTTCTTTGAAGAATTCTCTATCGTAAACCACTGAAGATACCGTTATATTCAATAGCTAATTTTGAACTAAAGATGTCATTTATTAAGAACAATACATTTCAAACATGTATCTGTCATAAATCAAAGGATCATAACTGCTGAACTAATTCCGATAATGAAACTTTTTGCACCTACGTATGCACACTTTCAAGAACGAAAACGTTTAATATAAACTCTTTCATCAACATGTTAATAGCTTCAAATATCGCAAACGTGGTCTAAGGATCCGAAACTAAGCAGTATGGAGTGTCTTGCTGAATATTCAGAAGAATATAACGCATTAAGTATGTATATAACCTTAAAGATGATTACATCGTCTAAGTGGAAATTAAAGCACAACAATGTCTATGTTAAACCTTGTATGAAAATATTAACTGTTTTATCTTATTCATGAGAAACATAATATAGGGACCATTAATATGCGATTGATCCATGTTCAATTTGAGACCTAAAGACAGGTAGCATGAAATCTGAGTTACACATAGTTAATACAAACTAAAAAAGATAATGGTATCGTGAATTTTTACTTTGGCAGTTTCTATTGAAACTCTAAAATGTATCATTAAAGTTGTCACTTTTGAAATTTTCTAACATTGCATCCTTTTTGTCCTCTGGAAACAAGCTGGATTTAGGCCTGGGAAGTAGCTTGGCAACGTTTCAGGACGAAAACTCTAAATTTTACTCAAATAGTTTTCATTACTAAAGCTACATGTATCAAGCAAACAGTGCAGATGTGCTGTTGCTATTTATTTGTTCTAAATTGGACATAATATCCAACAGTGGCAATAGCTGACTTGGTCTAAATGACTAATCTTAAACCAATGCCATTAGTTAAATGATTAAAAGGCCACTGTTAATCAACTATTTAAAAGACAACAAATGATATTGTAACATGACAATATGCTAGTTAATAACGACGATTTAATTTTAAGATAAATAGCTGTATTTGTAAAAAAAAAACGGGATTCTTTGTTATCAAAAACCTGCAAATATAGTGAAAAACTGACGGTATTAGCGGAAGGTTTTATAAATGCTGAAAACCAAGGGTGTTGAATAACTTTGAATACCGAGAAAGTTTACAAACGCAACTGTTTACCGATATTGAAATATGACAGTTAGTTATTGGACGTTTTTGAACAAACTCACGTCTTGTGTACCTAGGTGAAAAGGACGTTTTGGATGTGAAAAGTTTTTAAAATGTGCAAATTGATAAGGGATCCATACATTTTTTCATAGAAATGCGTCATGTTTGTGATGCATCTCTTCTCATGTACTCACCGGTTTTGCATTCTTCTGAATGATGTGGATACAGTGAAGTTCTCCAGCATTCGTTTGTAGTGCTCGACAAGATTGTGATGTGCATTTCTAAAAGAAATAGTGAAACAACATCGAAGTTTGTTTGGCAAATGTTAGTGATGGTTTGATATTAAATGTGTTTGCAATATTGTGGACAATCATACTTTCGAAAGTATTAATATGTGGATTATTAAAACATTACTTTGTACCTGATCTAAAGAACATAATGGAATCCAGTGCCATAACTCCTAGAGACATACCTTTGTGTTCCAGGCTGCAGGCAAGGATGAGTTCAATTTGAAGACACATGCCATCTGTCCTGGATCGTATGATGGGGTTGAACATGAACAATCTCTGCTACAGAGGACTTGACACAATATAATACCCACCGGACCAGTTGACGTGACATGGTACGCAGTGCAGATAAACCATAATGCTTGAACAATGAACATACTTAGTAGAACACCTTCACCCAATCGGTAACTGTTTCTTTAAACTTTCTCAAGAGAATTATTCTTTTTGTCACGTAAATATAGGCATATAAACGTTGGACTTGGAAATAAAGACTGTTTAGGCTGATACTTTTCAACAACAATCGTCAATGCATCTCATAGTCAAATACAACAAACAAATCTGTTGTAACAACCAGTGAATCAAGAAATGCCACATATTAGTTTCAAATGATGATATTCGGGTGCTATCAGCATTGTTACCATGATGTACTTATATTATAATGTTTAAGTAATATGCCTTATCAGTATTCCTTATGCCATGTATAACCAATGTATTTTAGGAGTACAATAAGTATGTCTGTGCTGTGTCTTTACTATCCCCTTGAGTAGAATGAAATGTTTATGTGCTTTGTCAAATCAATACAACTTGTAATACTATTGAAATTATATTACATAATTTTGATGAACATGCTATTTTGTATTCAAGTGTAAAGTGTATATTCTTATGTAAAGTGTATGTGATTATGTAAAGTCTATATGATTATGTAAAGTGTATATGATTTCGTAAATGATATAAGATTTCGTAAAGGATATAAGGTTAATAACAACTATTAATTAAAATAACAAGTTAGTATTTAGTCCAGTTCGTTACACATTAAGCAAATGAATGTTTCTCTAAAACTTATGTTTTTAAAAATCATTTATATTTCTGAAAATCTGATCTCAAGATTGACCCTAAAAGGCTAGCCGAACCTTAAATAAAGAAGAGAGAACTGATAAGCGAGGAAAAGGAAAGTTGCACTCGGGAGAAAGTGCATAAGTTTACAAACTGAGTGATTATTAGATCAGCTAAGTTTGAAGTCGGAGGCTATGTGCAACATCTAATCTGAATGTTGAGTTCAGTTATAGCTGTTATGAAAAACATCAAGAATTCGCGGCCCTGTAGTTTTTCACCTGTTCGTCTGTCTGTCTGTTTGTCCAAAAGACTTTCGCCTTTGGATTGTGCATCTATTGTTAGGACAGCTTTCAGACAAGGTTATACTAATTGACCCTCTGATATTGACCTTTCCACATGAAGCATTTTACGTCGAGAATAACCATTGCAATAAGTTTTGATAAATCAGTGCTATAGTTTTGATACTAAACATGGCCATCCCTTGTGAAGAGGGCTTTAATTGTGACTTCGAACTTGGTGAAGGAAACCTTGTACAAAATCACAAATTTTCGATACATTAATGCTTAACCTGACCTTGATGTTGACCTTGAGAACATAGCTATTTGTAGGAAGCTTTGATATCCAAAGCGCCTTCCTTGCATTGTTCCTGGCTAAGTATTATCAGGTCCTGTATATTCAACCACTTTATTCAGAACTGAAGGTTACATGACCAGGAGTAAAACAGGTATAATTCTTCATTGGCATGGTCTGTTTATATTGTATATGATAAAATAAATGAATTAAGGTAGGTTTTACTTTGAGAACAGGCATGTGCATTTGATAAGATTCATAAGGTTTATAATAATAATAACACTTTATTGTCCTCATTATAACGAAATCGGAATTCTTGTGATGCCCTTGGCACCCGGCAGCCACAGTTCAGCGCCACCTCAATCGTTGTTCTATCCTTTTAATGCTGAGCGCCAAGCAAGGAAGCAGCAACTCACATCTTTTAACGGCTTTTGGTATGATGCGGCCGAAAAACGAACCCATATCTTCCGGGTGATAGGCGGACGCTCTACCAACTTAGCTGCATCCCTATTTTAAGTTTAACTGTGGCAAAAAGATTTACTACATTCACGTCAGTACAATTCAGAAAATAGACACGTTAGCAATATACAGAGCAAGGATGGGTTGTGACATCACAGCTAGTAAGGCGCTGTAGCACGTTCTGCTTACTGAAGTGCTACACATTACTAAATATTACTCCTCCTGAATCAATAAAAAGAGTTCTAGAACGAATGTACGTGGTTCGGTTAAGCCACGTAAGTCCATTTCCCATTGAGTTGATGTTTTAACGTGTGTAGCGATACCCAAACACTCAGAGTAGAACTCTAAATATGGTACAATGATGGAATGGTCAATAATTATCCTGCTCTCTGAACTCTCAAATTCGCATCGGACCTACATATCTACCTCGCACTCTCAGACTGTAAAGTTCCACACAAATGTCCCTTCATGCGTCTCACCATTTTCTTTCAATACCGATAACTGTTTTCTATGGATACAGCTTATCGGAGGATGAAATGACAAACTTGGGAAAACAAAAATTTGCAAAGAAACGTGCTACAGCGCCTTTAAGGCTTCACATGATTACGATCCAT
The DNA here is from genome assembly GCA_936450465.1 of Gibbula magus. Taxonomy (NCBI): domain Eukaryota; kingdom Metazoa; phylum Mollusca; class Gastropoda; order Trochida; family Trochidae; genus Gibbula; species Gibbula magus. The sequence goes on along the minus strand of OW388295.1, from coordinate 79,847,968 downwards.
CTATATACAAACTGTACAAGTAAAAATTATTTTCGTTACAGATCATATCATTTTATTTTCTCTAATAAAACTGTTACTCTATGTTCTTTTTCGGTTATTTACATTAGAGTATTGTAAGCATTCACTTTAATTACCTTTTAATAATGAAGATAAATATAAATGTTTGGTTATGGATGAGTTTGACAAAATATTTCTTAAGGAACAGATAATTCGTAATTTCGAGCTCAGAGTTGGTTGTTACTTAGCTTACCCATGATCATTGTAATGTGTAAATATTAAAAAGAGCAAGACGCAAGTTGTACTCATACTCTATTCATAAACTCTGTCACACCTTCAAGATGCACGCCCATTTTTTCAGTAATTGTTGACATTTTCTTCCCAAAAAGGATTTTCTGACATATTCTGTGTCTGTTGTATAAATCACACAATGATCAAGCTCCGTCTTAACTGTCCAGTCTGTCCACCTAGATCACTTCGCTCACAGATGAAAATGGCTTCACTTATCAGTTCACTATGAACGAAAATTATAAAAAAAACAGTTTTCGACGACTATTTCCAAAGTTGTTGTTCCAGATGAACTATACATCTCCCCATCCGACCATTCCCAGCCATGGTGTACTACGTCTTTAAAGGAGGGAAGTGAAGTTTTCTCTGGTTGACGGATGCTAATCTTGACAGCTCCATCGATCAATGTCAACTCAATATATGATAACTTGGACACTTTGATACGTGACTTGCGTTGGTAAAACACGTCTGAAGATTATCTTCCTACTATTTTCAACATTTTGTGTTGCCGTGTACTCATTAGTGTTATAATAGTACCAGGTAGGACAGCAACATAACGGGTAATGTAACATAGTCCAAGTAACGTATTTTACCTATTATCTGCTTAACTGATCGCACACGAATTCCGACACTTGATAACCGCGTTTTTCTATAGTTTGGAGCTGTCATCGTCTTAGTAATCATCTTCTTCACCTTTTTCTGCAACAGATAAACTAATCCATTTAAACATTTAAACCCCAAACTGGACGAAACCACTGAAAAGAGTAGATAATTAATTTCAACCTGACGGACTTGACTACCCATGTGTTGGCAATTATGTAGACTACTCTAAACGTGACGAGGTTTGTCGCAAGTGAAGGTGTTTACAGTGACCAGCTTCGTTGCTGTTTCAACTGAGAATTCAGGGCCATTCCCTGACCCACACCGACTCTTGAGTAAACAGACGCATGGTGTCAGACCGTAGGAGACCTTATATGAAATGTTGCTGTTCACCCATTGGTACCTGGTTACGTGTGTGTTGGAGGTAGAACCTGGAGGTGACATGTATATCAGTATGGCCCAGACCAGGGACATGATCTTGGTAGCGTTTTCGTCATGTACAATTGGATGAAAAGGTGTGCTATATTATGCAAAAGTGGCTGTTTCATTATCATGAGGTATTCAGACAAAGTCTTCTTTTCATTATTACACAAGTTTAGTGTAACACTATCTAAACTAACGGTCATTCTCATTTCCAATAAACTTTCAGGGATTTTTGAATTCATCAGTGTCTTGATGTGTGTTTGTGAACATTTTAAAAAATGCACTAGGCACTTGCAATTGCAGTTTGGTTTGTCAGATGCCTAGAAAAACGCTGTTTTGATGGTATGGGGTTTTAAAAAAATACTATCCTCCCCACTTACAAAATATACAGACATATTTAAGATTATGATACTAATTTAGTTCCAGACATTTTAATTTTCCTTATTTCGTATTTTTTTAAGGATTGTTTTACATATTTTGTGCCTCTATCAAAGTATAAGAGCAACACATTGTATAAGATCACGTAGCGTAACGGAACGATGTTATATAACATTTGTTGCTGGTATACTTCGATAGAGGCACAAAACATGTAAAACAATCTTTATAATTTCAAAATCAAGTGTTTCTTGAAATATTTACCGGTAGGTCATTTATCACAAGAGGCAGAAGCTTGTTACATGCAACAATACATGGCTGAAGCAAAATTGATGAATCCTTAATTTAAAACGGCAGAGGATTTAATTTCGCTTTCCCAGCATCCACATGCATAGAATCAGGGTTCGTTTTTTTTCTGGTTTACGCACTTTGTGATTAACCCTCATTAGCATATCACGCGACGTTCAAACATGGCTACCGTTTGCATAGCGCAAGTGGATGAACAAGCTTGAGGACTTGTATCTATTAAAATGAAGTGTTCCCGGTGAAATTAATTGTCTCATTCGGAAAAGAAATGTATATTCCAGTTATCTGCGTAGATGTGAAGACGAAATGTTATATGCATTTCTTATTTTGCATCAAAACGTTACGATCAGTTGTAAGAACCGACTGACACGACCGTTTGTTCTGATGGATTGTGACGTCACAAGGTACGAATGCACGAGGTATGATTGCACATTTTATCTGCATGTATTGAGAAATGGCAGCAGGTTTTTGAGAGCTCTCGTCCAATCAGAAACTCGGAAATTAGGGTAACAAAATCATGTTGTAATCATAACCGTAGTGCAGTGAACAAACATTGTTACATTTGGGATAACACTAGTGAGGAGAAATTAATAAATATGTTTTAAATCTTCAAACCTCTGCCTACCACAACGTGATCTATATCAACAATTTAAAAACACATTTAGATTAGCTTATTTTAATCTTCTGAAATGCATCTTACATACAAGGTAGAATGACATATAAAACAAAAAAGTTAGTTATACCACCAAAGGGTTATATAATGTATATTTCAGTTTATTCGGGAGCGAACTCGCTCTTTTCTAGATGAGGTATTTTTGGTTGGAAGACTAATCATGAAACAAGTTGATACATCAAATATATTCCAATGATTCAGTCACGATTCCGATGCACATTTATTTCGGAACATTTGAAATAATTCTATTTAAGACCATAGTCTTGTATTACTCCCCTAAAACAATCTTTCAATTCGGTGGGTAGGTTTTTGAATTATCTCCCCTGGAAGTTTGTGCTTTTTGAAACATTACCAGATTTCAAGTAGGCACTGTGGACAAGTTTTACGAAATCGGTACAAAATCGAAATTCACGTTATTCACCAAAGCTTCAGTTACACAAATTTGCAAGTTTGAGCTCTTAGATGCAAGTATCCTCAGAGGAGAAGATTGTCAAAAGTCGACTGGGTCGGAAATTGAGAAGATGTGTCTAAATCAAAATGGCGGCTAAACCACGTAATCTACGAGTTCGCCGTGATTTACTTATTTGTTTGCATCGTTATTGCGCATCTTTTAAATAAAAGTTTCAAGTCTCTAGCTGCATTTTGAACAAAAATCCCATGTTAAAAATCGATAATTAGAATCTAACTCTTCCTTTAATGACTGAATCGAATGAGCTCAACAGTTGGGAGACACACTTCCACGGTAAGGGCTGTACTAACTTGTAACGTTTGGCTGATATAGCTACATTCCTTCTTGCCAAAGTCGTTCTCACAAAATCGGTGTAATAAATAGAGAATACTACACGAGGTCTCATTAGATACGAATTATACAAAACGAGTGTCCTTCCGACGGTATCTGACCGAGCGAAAGCGAGTTCAGATACCATAGGAAGGTCACGAGTTTCGTATAATTCGTATCTAATGAGACCGAGTGTGGTATTTTATTTATTACATACGTTTTTATACGCGGATTCGTCACACCGCTTAATTTTATTACCTATATGGGAAACAATTCCACGTAACCGAAACCGGTTTCAATAACCGAGTGGGTAATAATTGACGTAAACTGCACTAGAGCTGACCAGAACGCTTATTTGCAACTCCTATTCCGTACACCAACGACGAAATAATGTAGTTCATTTGATTCAGTTAAATAAATCAAAAGTGGACTGTAAAAATTAACAAAAAGATTTATGCAAATGACCTGTATTTGTTTTGTTATATTGTGCAAGGTATTATTTTAAATGCAAACATTTATATAGATAGTCAAATAGTCGAGACTCTTGGCCTAGTGACTAGCGACAGTTGACGTTGTTTATTTGTGACAGGATCTCATTAGATTTTACAATTTCCAAGTTTTATATACAATCGACTGAAAGAATCAAGCAACAGTGCCAAGGTTTGAGGTTTGTATGAACAGCAACAACCGACATGTTATGACTGTAATCGTGCATGGCCTACGGTACAGTAGAGAGAACAGTCGGACAGTGACGTTGTCGACTCGCGAAGGGCAAGGTCAACGCAGAGTGAAAATGTTTGACTTTGACTAGTATCATTGCAAGTACCATTGCAAGCTGTTCATTACGTTCTTTGTGATGGTTACATGATGTTTGCATTTGACATTCGCCGCATTGGAAACCTTTTGACACCGACAATGAATGTGAGATGTGTCCGGATTTCCATACAACCCTAGAACTGTAAGTAAATACGGCGCGTTTGCCTATAGTTACAGCTATTCGCGATATCAATGCTGCATATTGGCCAAATGCGGAACATTCTAAAAGCACTCACAATCTATGTTGACGCATATATCTAGCATATAAACATGAAATGTTACTTGTTTGTTTTTAATTCAAAAGTAGTTCCGTTTCAACTTGACAATAACTGAGAGGTCATTGGTTATCCAATCAGATCGTTGGAATGCGGGGTCACTTCGTTACGACACAGGTCAACGTGATATGACACAAGTGTGACGTATGCTATCATTATGTCATTAGTTGGATGTTCACGACGAGTGTAATAATAAAAAAAAAACACGCCAATAACAATAAGGATTATACTTAGAATCCTTAATAAAGATGTTATTAAATAGGAGGACGATTAGTATCCTGTTTATTACTCGCCTACTAATACACCGAAATAGCCAACATGGAGCTGAAACTTTGATTCCCGTGTGTCCTCTACCATTGTGACCATGGTACTAGCAGTGGGACGGCATACTTGCAGCGGTGTTACACGAGTTTAAAATTGCTCTATAAATATTACACGCGGTATCTTACACTGGCGAGTAATACAGCAAAATACTTAAACTCTACCTTCATCCTGGTTATAATGAAAGCATCCAGTAATGTTGTAATATGTATTTGCTAAATATAATGAATGCGTACATAAATCATATCAACATATTGAAAAAGAATGAACATAGTATGTTCTACAATGATCTGTTAATCGTGGATTTGTTTGAATATCCTTATTCATCTGTTTCTGTAAACCATTTATGTTTCTTGAAAGTGACTATGTTTCTGTAAATCAAATACATCTCAGCCTTATAAACATATGGAAAAAAGTTAAGCACCCCACCAGAAGTGAATCTGTCAGTAAAAGTAACCATATGGAATAAGACAATCATAATCTACCAGTTTAAGAAGGATGAATAAAATAAAAGTCAGTTCCAACAGCTGTTCCTGGAAATATCCTAACCATTCCCATTCGGAGTGAGGCTGATATTAGCACTTAAATAAGGATGACAAAATTATGTGATTTCCTCATTTATTAGAAATCGGTTTGGAAATGCTATACAACCAATATTTCTTTCAAAAAGACCAGACTGACGAACAACGTGAGAGACAGGAAAAGACAAATATTGTCTTACATGAATAGGAATTAGCATGAGCTGTGATTCTCACGTTTAAGTTGCTATCACAACACTGTATAAATAACCTTGGAGAAAATCCTTCATTGTGACATTTTCACCACAGTTAATATAGAGAAAGACCTGCTTTTGCAATTCAGCGTTCATTTTGTATTGAAAATCTGCAAAAAAATCCTTCACTTATCAGCTCCCATGAAAGTAAGATATATAGATTATTAGTTTTCTCTGATTATTTCCAAAATAATAGGTCCAGTCTTAGTATGAATCTCACAATCGGACCATTTCCTGCCATGATATATTTCGTACTCAAAGGAGGGAGGTGAAGTCTTCCTTGGCTGACGAATACTAATATTTACAGTTCCATTGATCATTATGAAATCAGTATAGGATACGTGATAAAACATGGTATGTGGTTTTCCTCCCCCAATTTGCAGTTTGCTCGGGCCTAGTATTCTCGCTATTATTATAGTAGTATCACATTTGGCATCAACACAACCTGTAAATCGAACAAACCAGAAGATACGCATTCTAACTATTATTTGCTTCACTGATTGTATGTATACACCGATACTTGACAATTGCTTTGATGAAAATCTTGGAATTCTCATTATCTGGGTAGTCCTCTTCTTCACCTTTTTCTGCCAAAGAAATAAAAATCAGTCAGAACATTTAAACCCATAACTAAATGGCATTACTGAACAGCAGGTTTGTTACGACGTAAGTTGTAATAAACGCGGTAAGATGTAATAACTGCGGTAAATTGTAATAAAAACGCGGTAAGATGTAATACTGCGGTAAATTGTAATAAAAACGCGGTAAAATGTAATAAAGTTTACTGCGGTAAATTGTAAGAAGGGGGTGCGGTAAAATGTTACTAAAAAGTGCGGTAAAATGTAATACATAATGCGGTAAAATGTAATAACCATACATCTAATTTTTAGCTGCCATGAATGCCGAATTTGGGTCATTCATTGAACATATAGGGGAGACCGGGGCAGGTTCGTCCCCTTTTCACCAAAATAAATGTAATGGGTTGGCTAAATGACATATCCTTGTGCTTGTTTGTACACGTATTGAGAGACATCTTAACTGTCTTGTAGTAATTGTTCACAATGGCTAATATTATAACTTTTCCCCATAACTATGCTCTCTTGACACTGGGGTTAAAAGCCGAACTTACCCCGCCTCGGGGCAGGTTTGGCCAAAACGGGGCATGTTCGGCCCTAATCAGTTAAAATAGAGGCAACAGCTGACTATTTAATATAGATTATTCTCATATATTTCCGATAAAAGACGACATATCATTGCTTTGTATAGATATAGTTTATTATCATGTAGATTCAGTATTCATTTTATGAATTAAGAATTGATGTGCAGGGCCGAACGTACCCCAAGAAAGAAACAGATCTGATTATACAATCGACTGAAATGTGAACTAATTACCGCTCCCTTCTCGTTATTAATAAATAATGTTTTAAAAAACAGTACCATGAACAAATATGCATATTTGTTAGTCGCACAAAGGAGAACTGAGTCAAAATTCCCAATGAACATCAATCACAGTTATGATTTATGTATCCAAACGTGCCCCGTCAGTAGGGGCCGAAAGTGCCCCAGACCCACATGTCCCCTTTATGTTACCTCTGCGATAATACACAGCCACCATACCCACATTACATATTCATTACATATACCCCTTGCCATGTTGGTTCACCTCCATTGAGGAACACAAACATAAGTACAGGCAATATTTGTCAAAAACAAACTGAATTGAAGGGGGAAATATTACTCTACTGAATGAAAAACGGTTTTTCTTTCACAGATCGCAAATAACATGTGGAACCGCCACCATTTGGTTATGTGTACATGAGTTAGGTCACGTGGTTCCTTGGAAATCACCAAATAAAGTTAAAGTTAAAGTGACCACCTAACAAAAATTACAGAGAAAAGACGAACGTGCCCCGGGGCCGAACCTGACCCGGTCTCCCCTACATATGTATTTTTTGAATGAGAGTATTATTATAAGTATTATTGCATATTAAAATCATAAGTTCTCCAAAATTTACAGACGAACTGTTTTGATTAAACCTCCGCCTTACATGGGAGTATACAGGGTTTATTCTGTCAATCTGTCTGAAACTTTACATATGTATTTCAAATTTACTGGAGTGGTGCCTCCTGATATTTTCAGATTTCTGAAAATTTTATTATTTGTGTTTGTTTTCATGAAAAACGAGAATTTGACTCTGTTTTCGTTTACAGATAGATAGGTTGTTTCCTGAGAAGAGATTGATAACCATTCATCATATCTTTCTGAAACCTATTCATGTCGTGTATTATCCACTAACATAATTAAAAAGTCTATCATCATTTATATCAAAGTTCGATTATACATGCTAATAAAGCACTCTGAGTTAATAGGGGACCGTTTGGATATTTTATCTTCTGATGACTCTTGTGTTTGTTTGAGTTTCTATGGAAACGAAACAGTGACTTTATGTGTATAATGGAAGAATATATATTCAATTGTTTTGCAGAATCGCTGAAACTATCATATGTTTCACTTCATTAAACTGTATTCATATTCATACCAACAGATTTACATTTTGCAAGTTTTTGAATTTGTATGTAACGGTAATCATATTGTCTTGAACTGTTAAAGTATAAGGTTCCATGTAACATGTTCGTAACTTCCGGTGTCATGAAGTGTTACCATTCCAACAAAATGAGCCTAGGGTATATGACTTTACAGTTGATATGAGAAAAAACATTATGTTACATGCAACGCTTAAAATAATTTAATTCCATACCTAATTGATAGCGGACACTTTTGAAATTGAAATTATTTTCTGCTAGTACCTTTGCTCTATTCTGGCAAGCCAAACTCTCGATAGACATTTTAAAACATAAATCATTATTTGTGTATGTGTGTGTGTGTGCGTGTTTGTGCGTGCGTATATATGTGTGTTATTATTAGGGTTTAATATCATTTTCAAAATGATTTCACTTATGTCATGATGGCTAGTGTCATTGCACAACATCCCAGGGTGGAAATGCGTCAATTGGGAGACGTTTACATGTGTGCGTGTGTGCCTGTGTGTGTGTTGAATTCAAATGTTAATTCATTTAGAAAACTAGCGCCGTCGTTCAAATATTTTCTATTTTTCTTGAGGTTATTGTGTAAAATTGTTATTGGCACACATGTTTGGTCAATATTTTGCTTAAAGGAGCTGTAGCATGTTTTTTGCCAATTTTATTCTTTCCTTTTAACCATTTATATTACAAATTTATGCAATTTATAATTACTTTAGAGGGTAATAGTTCTCATTACATGAACCATCTATCCGTAGTCGTAGAAATTTGTGTAGTGGTCATAAAGAAAACCACTGGCGGACTGATGATAGCATGTTCTCACGTGCTGTTATATTCAAAATATTATTGTCAGAGTTGCAAGCAGAACAAATTCATGACACACAAAATTCGAAAATTTGTATAAAGTATGCAAATAAGACAAACCGAAACAAACAAACAGCACATCTGCAAATCATAGTGATTAAATTTGTAAAGTTAAGAAACATATCATCAATTAGTATCAGAGCTGTTAGTGAAACAAAATCAGACGGACGAATTGTCAGACGGACATTTTGATTGGTGAATTTTACTTTCATCAACATCAACTTCTATAAAAGAAAATATTACAATTTACCGCACATCGTATTACAATTTACCGCACCTTTCATCGAAACATTTTACCGCACCCCCTATTACAATTTACCGCAGTAAACTTTATTACATTTTACCGCGTTTTTATTACAATTAACCGCAGTATTACATCTTACCGCGTTTTTATTACAATTTACCGCAGTTATTACATCTTACCGCGTTTATTACAACTTCGTCGTAACAAGGTTTGCTTTCTAAAAATCAGATAATTGAATTTCAAACTGACAGACTAGCACGTCTTGACAATTTGATATATCACACTGAACATGATGGAGTTGGTCCATTGAGATTTATTCTGTGACTAGCTTCATTGCAGGATAAACTGCGAATTAGCGAATTTTTTCCTCAGGATCTTGATTTGTTTTTATTCTAAATTTATATTTTTAACATGGCACGAAAGGCTCTTAGAGAATTTTTGAGGGGTGAGATTACCAAAATAATGTTTTAGATGTTCAAACCTCAGTATCTTAAAGTACTATAGTATATTATTGCACCAAATGTGTTCCTTTGTGTAGGCGAACAACTACTTCATGGCTTGTTATCATATTAATGGATTATTTCCGTCTTTCTGACTGGTCTACTGGGTCACATGACAGCACTGACGCCAGGCGATATGAACCTGTGTGGATCGCGAGAGGTTGATATATTAATTCGGGCACTTCCAGTGGCTAAAATAGCTTTGGGAGATCCCGGTCTTGAACTCCGTACATTCTAGCTACACCAAACTATAAACATGTCACTCATGATCTTCATATATGCCTTATAAGCGTAAGACCTGTATCTGAATTTGTTGCTCAATGGATAAATCAACTATAACATGAATTAATAGTGCACCGCATAGACAACACCTCTGAAACTGTACATGCTACTTTGATCAAACCTTACATGTATGTTCATCTCTATCCATTGAATTGAACTTAAAGTTTCTTTGACGGGAAGCGGGGGTATGTGAGCTTAGCTCGCTTCTACACTTGTTATATAATTTATAACATTTAGTGGAGGTTGACAAAGTGAATTATTAGACAAGTATTCAATTGAATCAAATACAAGGTTACCTGCTCATGACACCTCCCGATGTTATTGACATTAGTTGAGTTGCAGTCGCGGCGGAGTGCTTGTATAGATAGTCCAGTAGAAATCAACATGAAATTTATCTGACCCGGACATTTAGTATAACAAGCAAATTTGTTTCTTAAAATGATTAATAGGTTCCTGTGATGCTGTGAAATAAACTCAACCAAAATCAACCTAGGGCAGAAAATGTTGTGACCATTTAAATGTACCCCAATGATGCATATAACATCAGTTGGCTGACCAGTATCATCAGCGTTGTCTCCCTTCTTAGCAACAGCTAAAATGGCCGTCATTGATGTTGACAACAGAAGTTTGAAAGAGGTGAAATATAACATGTAAGTTGAGAACTGTGGTTATTCTTTATGGAAATACACTATATACCTTCAAACAGTCATGTTTGCAGGGTTTGATAGATCAAAATATCAACATGCTAAATTGATAATTTATGTATTAAAGTCACCTATTTTTAATGTTTTTTCTACTATTATTATGGAATAGAAATGAAACTGTTAATTACAATGTTATGAGATTACCCAAATCCTATATATCAAGTTAAACAAGTAGTTGTCACTAAGGTGACGTGATCCCCCGCCGGAAATTAATACTTCAAAATTGAAAAATAATATCAAGATCAGCAATATCAACTGAGCCCTGAATTTACCCTAAAAGAACCACTTGTGTAAGATAATGATAAGAATACAGTTATTGTGACCAGTTATTGTGATATCGATGCCCCTCAAAAGTTCTGCTGTGATAATGTCAATGTCAACGGCCTTCTCCTTGCATTAAACTGCCTCTGTGGAATGCACAGTCGGCTAGAAATAAGGCATTAGATATTATTGACTTCATCAAAGATAATAAACTTGATATTTTTGTTTTAACTGGCTATGTCAGCAAGAAGATGAAGAAATCATTGCGGAGATGACATCGCCATCATTTGCATTGATTCATGTAAATAGACAAGTCAAGGGTGGAGGTACTGCAATTATATACCGCGCTCGACTGAATATCAAGCTGTGCTTCGATCCACTGATGTCGTTTGAATCGTTTGAACTGATGAATATACTCGTCACATTAAATAGCACCTGTCTGCGATGCATATGTATCTACAGACCTCCGAGGTTAGCGACCTTTTCTGGATGATCTGTCTTCATAGTCATAGTCATAGTCAATCTCCAACAGAAGAGAATCGTGTTGCTTGGTGATTTTAATGTAAAGTTGTCAGTAAAATTCATCAATCTAATTCAGGCCCATGATTTGACTCAACATGTTACTCCATCAGCGCACAGATCTGGTCCCATACTGGATTGGGTAATTACTCGATCAAACTGGAATCTTGTTTCTGATGTTACAGTGTTTGATACACTTTTGCGGATCATGGACAGTTTACTCAGTGCGGCAGATTCGGACTATGTTAGTGTTCTCGTGCTGCTCGAATTATCGGCAGCTTTTGATACAATGGATCACAAGCTTGATTGACCTGGATGGATCACACAGCTTCGACCTAGCATACATCGTTCATAAAGGTTCTGTTTGAGGACCAGTTTTGTTCACCCTCTACATTGGAGATTTTGGAAAACTGACAACATGGCATCACATTGATCATGGTGGGTATGCGGATGATACGAAACTTCGTACGTCACTATCTTCACGGTATCCTGATGAGGTAATCCAACAAATGGAAGGATGTCTCTCACATGTGAAAACATGGATGACGACAAACAAGTTTAACTTAAGTTAAATGACAGCAAAACTGACATTCTGCTTTCTGGCGCATCCACGAACAGAGCCAAAGTCCAGCTTAATTCAATATTGGTAGGAGAATCCGACATTGCATTTTTAGAGTCATGTTTGATTCAAACCTGTCAATGGAAGCTCATGTGAAGCATTGCCTCTATCCGTAATCTGATCACATTTGAAGCCGCTCACCATCTTGTTAGATCACTATTCCTCTCACGGTTGGACTACTGTAGTCTCCTTGGAAACGTCCTCGGATCCAATTTCCAAACTACAGCGCATTCAAAACGCATCAACAAGACTCATCAGTAACACCAAGAAACGATCTCACATTTCACCAGTTTTAATCAAGCTACATTGGTTGCCTATCCACGCGCAAATTGAGTATAACATTCTCAGTCACACCTTCAAGTGCATCAACAAAACAGCCCCATCTCACCTGTCTGACCTTGTTGAAGAGTATATACCTGCCAGAACACTCATATCTATCTTCAACTCTCGGTTCCCAAAGCTCGCCTGAAAACTTACGGACATCGTTCATTCTCTTACACTTGTGATTCACTGTGGAAGTATCTGCCTCTAACGCTGATAAATGCGCCATCCCAGGATACATTTCAGTCAAGTTTATCATTCAATTTCAGCCAACAAAAATCAACAATTTTGCATCTCTGTTTTTAATGTAATTAAAAAGAATAATTACCCATTACCCATTACATAACTTAAGTTCAAAAACATTAATTATTGATGCACTCAATGAGATTTAAGATTCATTAAAGGATTTCACAATAAACTGCTCAATATTCAATAAAGTCAGCTCCCACTGGTCGAAAATGGTTGTTTGACAACATTGGAATATAAAAATAAAATTGCGAAGATAAAATAAACCATGAAAAACGATTTTTCGATCGCTTCTTGTTATTCTCAAAGGGAATCCCCGAACGTTAATGAGGTCAACGATCACGTGACTATGTGACGTCATACCAGCGAGTCGCCGCGAACTTTATCGGAAGTCAACCAGCGCGATTTGCAAAACGGTCATCTCGGATCTGTTTGGCGTGATAACTGACAAAAAAAACTTGCAATGGAAGATGATATTGGTGATGAATTCGATGCTGTCAACATTAAGCCGTTTCAGTTTGAACCACTGATTCGCAGTAAGCCAACTTCCTCCCAGGAGAATGAGTCAAGTGACAGCAACAGTGCCAACACGACTGACAGCGATGTTTCACACTCGGACACGGAAGCTCTTGATAACACGGACTGGTATGTTCATTGTTCACGTCACATAGCAACTCACAAAGGGAATAATGAAACTTCGATGTTACCGTATCTGTAAAGTTTTCGCTAGTCTCATTTCATGTATAGATACCGTAGTATATGCCTACATGACCAGTCTAGATATGTCCGCCTACTGCAGTAGATACTGTTTACGTGCAGAGTTGCCGCCCTTACTTCGAGTACCAAATCTGAATGATAATAAAATCAACTGGGGCTTCGCTAGATTCTTTTCAATCGAAGGCATACTTTTCAGTTATGCGGGTTTTCAGGAAATAATTTAGAATTTGTGGGGCCTATCTTCGATTTTTAAGTATTGCAACAATCACCGTTTACAAAAACAGTTATTTTTGTGTAGAATTGGCCTAATTTTTTATGGTCATGAGAGTGAGTGTAATCAAACACGTATATCATATCCATCTAATTCCTTGGTGTTATAAATATCTTTGTTAATTTGTAAGGAGGCTAAAGTTAAATTTTGTGTAACCTGGACGAAAGTTACTGATTTAAAATAATTTATAATATATGTTTTATATCAAGACAGTGAAGACTGTGTAATCTATAAATTAATATATCTAACATCTGCAGGTGTGATTGCGGCAATTGTGTGCCGATGAGGACAATGGCCGAATCGAAGTGCTGCCACTACTATGCAGGTGCGAGGGAGAAACTGGAAGAAGGAGACGTTCAGTGTGTGACTCAGCATGAGGGTTTTGCTGTCAACTTCACCAACAGACATGTCCTTCAACTCGCGCTCTTGGAGTTTGTCAGTTTGGAGGGTCCACTGGATGACAACGAACCAATCCATGAGTAAGGAGATATAAAATCAGTTCACAATTGTTAATGATAAAGAGATATATAAACTAACAATATAACATAATTTCTCCTCCACCACCCCTTATGTTGGGAACAACTGTAATGGAATATTGCTGTCAGTTTTCATTCTGAACTAGGGTTACTATTTTTAAAGAAAGAAAACAAGACACTTGTTGGACATGAAGTTGAACTTTAATGATTAATTAATGTGATCATAGGTGGATGACATGAAATGATGTTAAATGATTTTATACCCTTGATACAAGTGGATGTATATGCCTACAGTTATTTGCAGTACAATCTATTTTTCAAAATTTATTCCATAATACATAAAATCTGGATTCCCATAAAGTACCATCTCATCTCACCCATGTCCGGATATGGAACAAAAACGAAGGCAGTGATTAAATAAATGATATTTTTTTAAAATTCAAAACATGAATAATATAAATTCCATCGTCACCCCATTCAATCATGTACACACACTCACCACTACACACAGGATCCTTCAAATATCACACTCACTCTTTATCATTAATTAACTTCACCCCGCCAAATACATACTCATTCAGTCATCGCACTTCACATATACTTCCTCACACATTTCCTCAAGTCAACTTGTACAAAAATATTCACAAAGTCGATACATATGCTTTCCACCCACAATGCATGCTTCTCAAACATCACCCAACCATATAGTCGCAGTCTGCAGACTTTTCATCCACCATGCATGATTCTCCGCTCCAACATACAGTAACTCAATACAGCTCAACCAACTACATATAGTTCAACCAAGATAATGTGATCTTGACAACCCATAAGGCATCAATCAGTTTACTTGCAATTTGTATAATTTTTTGCCATAAGTAGGTAAAATTAGTTTACCAGGTTAACCCTTTCTATCTGAACTTGATTAAAGGTTATGACCCAATGAAGCTGCAAACAAAATACCAGATTATTAATTTGCCACCCACATTTCTAACCTGAAATTAATAGTATGGTATAAAATAATAACAATTGTCACCAGTGTATTTCATTTATTACAGAACCTATCGTTATGTTGCTTACAGAAGATTCAGCTTGTGGATCCATGGGAAATTGAAGAAGAATGACCGTAGACCTATTCCATCTTGTGTTGTTAATGCAATCAGGACAACGTTTCCAGCTGAACATGTGACAGGTTTTAAATACGCTAAACAATAAATAACTACTTGAATAAATTATTCATTAGATTGTCATTTGCTTGTGTTTAATTAACATTCATTCAGCTTATATCGTGAAACAAGTTCCTCAATGAGCTCAGTCTTGTCTTTTTTCACATAACCAGAAGTGAGAAATGGTGGGTCGGCAGAAGAAAGTCTGTTGTAGTCTTGCCTGGCCAGCTTGTATGATGGAAACTGTGTTCTCCTCTCAAGGATGGCACTCATGAGGAAATCCACATACTCTGCAAGTCAAACATAGTGTCATTGATAAGGTGACTAATAGAGATAGCAGTGTATAAAGTAATCCCTTTGAAACTAACAAAATTAATAATAATAGCAAGCAAACAGAGTCGACTTTATTATCCAAAACTC
The DNA here is from genome assembly GCA_936450465.1 of Gibbula magus. Classification (NCBI taxonomy): domain Eukaryota; kingdom Metazoa; phylum Mollusca; class Gastropoda; order Trochida; family Trochidae; genus Gibbula; species Gibbula magus. The sequence goes on along the minus strand of OW388295.1, from coordinate 79,832,196 downwards.
GGTTCCACAGGAAATATTGCTTGAATGAGATCAAGCGATATCTCCTAGGTGATATCATTTTGACAGTAGGTTATGAACAATGCCCTGTTGGCATCAGCTATATGACATCACAATGATGTTGCATCAAGTAATGACATCACAACGCTGTGACATCACAGCACTGGAAGCCAAATGGCAGTTTTGTGTTCAGATATATTTTTCATTAACAACTAATGAAGAATGATTTTGGATGATAAATAGAATCTCACCCTCAGAAGACACTTGGGTGAGATTCTCTATATATCCCCCGCCAAGTGGGAAAAGTTTAAATTATATTGAACAATGATTATGGAGCTTTATTCTTTAATAAATCATGAATCACTCAGTATTAATAACTTCATATATACTTCCCAAGATGTATTAATCTCTGCCTAACAGTTTAAAGTGTCTGTTCTGGATTGAGGTTTAGGTGAGTTGGGGTTTACCGCCGCTTTCAAGAGTATTTCACTTATATCGTGGCTGCTAGTATTATGACAGGGAGAAAGTCCGCAACGCCATGTGGCTGTGTATTGCTGTGAAACCTGCGAGCAACGGTTGGAACTAGCGAACCATGGGTGGTACTATGCTGAGATTCAGTGTAGCATTGCACCCAAACCTTACTGCGTGTAGAACAGTTCTCTACTGCAGACAAAGTTGCCGTGCCCCTCGCGGGATTCGAACCCCGGACCTCCTGATCCGAAGTCAAACATGTTAACCACTGTGCTAACCCGCGTCCTGTTCTGGATTGAAATGGTAAAAATAAGGTTTTTAAGGTTGTGACCCTATTTGGGGTCATGGGGTCAAGAAATCTACAATTTAGAATCCCCATAGGCCAAGGAGTCTGCACACAACATTTCAGCTTTTTAGACCTTTTGGTACTGGAGAAGAAGATGCAAATAAGTTTTTGAGGTCACGACAGGGTCACCAATTCGACAATAAATGCAACTATTCAAAATTCCAATTGGCTAAGTAGGCTGCATACAAAATTTCAACTTTTTATGGTTTTTCATACTGGAGAAGAGGATGGAAATAGGTTTCAAGGTCCCCAAATTACAATGCAGGTGATTTTGACAACTAAATGTGACCTTCACTATAATATCAGATGAATAATATTTAAAAAAAGGAATATGAAAATACCTGAGCACGGTAGGATTGGTTGGTAATCAGGATCAGAAGTGGTACAGTCAGTCACCATGTCAATGTCAGATCCCTCTGATGTATCTTCTGCTAACAATTCACTGTTGTAGGGATCAGAATCAGTCTGTGTAGCAACTGTCCGAGTAGCTGGCCTTGTCTGTATTGCCCTTGTTATTCTGACCATCGGCATACTTTGCAGCCGTCTAGTTCGCACCTTGGCCTTAGGTACTGCAACTAAAAATACATATAACTATGAATGAACCACAATTTAGACATTTTTATAATTATATTCTATAAGGTGGATAAAGCCACCATCAACACATGGGGATTCCCGCAGAAAGACCAGAATATTTTGTTACATGTGTCAGGGTTTACACCCCTTCATCAGAGTGAGGATTCTTGTCAGAGATTTGCTGTCCCTAATACTCTTTGAGAAGGTCACTTGGTGCATTTGCATTGTTATGTCATAGGGCATTGTGATGTCACAGAAAACTCAGTCCAGAATTGTATAATTATAATACTAGAAAAAAAAATCAAGTAATTAATTAATGCCAATATGACATAATTATGTGTTATATATTGTTTACAATTTGGTTATATCAGATTGGTTAAATCCTAAATTGCTAATACAATGTAATGCATTGCTTAATGTTGGTGAGGATTCAGGAGAGTTTCAAGAAATGGTCTCAATAGTTTAGCTCCAATCTTTCTAGTTGATCAGGCATTTTAGATAGAATAAAGTTGCCAGGTGATCTAGTCAGATACTTAGTTCATTGAAAGAGATTGGCAATTCAACATGTTGGGTTGTTGGAGATTGTTTACTTTTCCTTGCGTTCTCAACTTCTGATTGGAGGGTTTAAATCAGGTAAAAATGGTTTGCTAAAAAAATTTGCTAATTATATTTTAATCACTGTATAATCTTTTTGGCTGGGATGGGTTAATTTTTTCTACCTGGGTACCCAACCCTATTACCCTACCCTCCCCTACCTGGATGCCCAATCTCCAACATGAAATTTATAAGATTTTGTTATATTTTATTCAACTGGTAGGTAGAATTATGGAGCTAGAAAGCTAAATCATGGATATTTCAACCACATTTTATTATGAATGACACTTGACTTCAATAGTGTGTTAAAACTAACTTAAAAGCTTCAATAACATTGCAATTTTCCAATTAAAGAATTATAAAATGAACTGTTTTATATTAGGACAGGTCACATGATAAAAACGGGTCTGGGCAATGCGATGCCATCCTACTCAGGACCCATCCGTCCTGGGTATCCGGGTTACCCATCCCGGCCCTAATAATTTTCTCAGGTCCAGTGATAGATTTAATGATTGCCAGTGCCACATCTTCCCTTAAACTTTGAGATATTTCCATATATATTACCAAATGTAGGATATATGTTATTTACTAATAATTGTTGCAAATAAAATTCGAAATATATCACATATATATTTTGGCTTCGAAAAAAATAATCGCCTGCCTCGATTATTCGCCTGCCTTGAATTATTATTATTGATTATTCAAGTATTACGGTACATTGATTGAATTTGAAAGATTGATTGATTTTACCAAATTGATTATTCAAATACATGTCAATACATACGTGAAACCTGACATTGAAAATGCCGTCTTTTATTTTCTCTGTGAGGGCCCTCTCCATTTTCGCCAACACTGTCACTATCAACAACAACATCCGGTTGAAACGTCGGTTCCACCTCCCTGGTACTGCGATGTGTTTCGATGGCGTCACTTATTACCTGGCACATATATTTACATATTAGCACTTCCGATCATATACGTGTATCTCTACGGCACATAAATCGGAACCCAAATCAAATAATTGTCAATTTCTATTTAGAAAATCTAGTTATTGGCAGACTACTCAAGCACCAGTGACCAGGTGAACCGGATATGACTTTTATGAGGGAAACCGGTGTCACTCTATTTTACGACACTAATAATATCCATTACAAAAACATTTTTAATCGCGAAACAAAACATTATTGAACATTAAAGTAAAGTCGAGTTATTTTCAAGAATATTTATAATTCTGAACGATCAACATATTCATACATACATCAAGATATTCCAAACGTCGCCTCTTCTGATATGCCCTCCTCTGAATCGTCGCTGTTGGTCTAACGGCGGAGCAAGTTGGCCTGTTGTCTGTAGGTATCTTCGGAAGTGGAATGTCGGGCACAGCATCCTGAAACAGCTAAGGTCTTGCTTTGAAGTATCCCAAACTTTGTAAAAAGGCTGGGTTCCTCTCGTACTTGACTGGGGAGAAGTGCAGCGAACACAGGGTGCTGTATTTGGAGGGATTCTTCAGGTCGGATCGCCTACAATACAGAACCCACGCCTTTCTGCGCACTGTCTCAGACGGTTTGGGGAATTCATGAAAATGAACCCTCAAGTCGTTCTTCGATGAATTTGAATTACAGCCGTAAGCCAAACAGTACGGCATCGTTCTACACAACAGATGACAGCAGAGAAAATTTCTGTTGATGCGATACGTCGTCTGCTGGTGTTACGTCAATGAAATGACTCGCTGGTATGACGTCATTGACGGAAATAGCCGAAGTGGAACGGGAAAATATGCATATCCACCGCGAGATTTTTAGCTGTGAATTAATTTTTTTTTTTAAAGTGAATTTTGTTTGTTTATGTGTTTAATGTTGTTTTGAAAAGGTTTTTAATGTTAGAAATGATACAGAATAGATGTAAATAATTGTTTATTGCGAAATCCTTTAACCATACCTTCACATTAAATTTTTTTAGTATAATGAATATGTTAATTTATGTTATTGTGGTAGGTGTTTTTAAACAACAAGATTAATTTTAGAAGGAAATATATGCATATTTTTAAAATGTCCACATTTTAAACAGAAATACAAGTTTCCATCCATATCAGAACAATAGTTGCAACAGATAAACTTACATGAGCTTCACATTAAACATCCCTAGTTGATGTAATATTAACGAGGACATTTCAAAATGCGAATGTTATCATAAATGAAACGAACTGATAATTTGTGAATCATTTGAAATCATAATCTATTGTTGTTGTTTTTAAATCTTCAGACTTCAGGTATGTCTCTTCATAATGTATGAAGCATACAAACAAGAGGATCCTTTAATCATAGAAATCGTCCGATCGAAGACAACCAGAGACAATCATCATAATCTTCATCATCAAAGTATTGAATCTTTATGGATTAACTTAAGAAGGGAGACTATTAAAAAAAGGGGGCACCAACAAAATGTTTAGAAGATATTACCCTTGTTAAAGTTATAAACTTATCTGTACTTTAAAACTACCTCGTAGCTGTTTATAGTGAAACTAGGTGATGATCAAAGCCCTGTATGTCTATCCCACTGGGGACATCAAGCACATGTAGCTACGTTTGTCAGGTATACATGTACACTTCTTAGTAACACCAATAGGTGTTCTGAACAAAACTGTTTTGCGTATCCATTAAAATGTGCACCTATGGTCATCATTCGCAAAAGTGATAGTCTTGAATGTCTTGTTTTATCTCTACAATGATGCTTTTGACAGACTGCAAGCTTATATAAATACATCCGGTATCTTATAATTCAGTTACTGACCTAAATGAAAGCTTTACATTTAAATGCAAAATATTCCATGACGTCAAATAAAACGCCAATTAGTCATATATGCTACCTTTTCATGAAATGAAGTTCTTTAAAACAAAATTGGAATATTTCCTTATCTTTTTATAAAATTTCACCTCAAGATTAGAATTTCATTCAGGTTGATTGTGATCCACAGGTCCACTAATTCGCAGATTTTGCTTAGTTTAATGCTGAAACATTTTACATTCGGATATTGCCCCAAATGACAGTTTCCCTAGGTTGTATGTGTATTGGTAGGGATTTCCATGGTGAACAAGTACATAATGTGGGTTCATTTAGGAATGAAATTGTCTGTACTGAAAATAACTTTTCGCAAAATATTTTTTAATTTTCCTATCTTTTTATGATAATTATACTCAAAATTACAATTTGCCAATTTGGGTTCATTTAAACATAAAATTGGCGAGTTTTTACTTATTGTAACTCTTTTAAAAAAATATTAAGCAATTTTCTTATGTTTTGGATGTTGTTACTCCAAAATGACAAATTGCCCAAAGTTGATTTTGGTTGGGTTTTTCATGATGATCAATTACCCTATTTGGCATCTTTGATGGGAATTCTAGAAGTTGAGGTGATAAAGAATGAAGAACAATTTTATGGATATACAACTTCTTTATTCTATGTAGGCGACGTTTCGACAATGAAGTTGTTCATCCATACAAATTTTCATCATTCTTCTTTACCCCATTTGGGTTCATTTAAACATAAAATTTTAACTTATTGTAACTCTTTTTAAACAATTTTAATCAATTTTCTTAGTTTTTATTAGGTTTTTACCTAAATGAGAATTCCCCAAGATTGATTTTGGTTGAGTTTTTCAGTACCCCATTCGGGGTCATTTGATCATAAAACTTGCTTGTTTTACTAAATGTTCGGGTTAAATGCAATTTCTACTGGACTCAGAGGACATGTTTGATACAAAACATTCGGTGAAATATATTCTGTCCTGGTTGGATACACTGTTGTACACAGAAAGCAGATTTACTCTTTCATGTCCAGTAACACTCATAATTTGTTCACTTTCAAAATTATGTCTTGTCACCTCTTGCACGAATACAGTGGTTTGTGTACACAATCCACAGTTTGAAATTTCCATTAAAAAAGTCAAATACTTTGCCGATCAGTTCCTTGACTAAGTCTATCTATCTGATAAACATGAGAGTTTAGTTTGGAACAGTTTTACAATACTTAAGTAGTGTGTTGTGAAGCCTTTTGGCGTTAATTTCGGAAATATTTCAACAAGGGATTTTATTTATCTATCAAATTCCACAGAATTTGACCATCTTTCTCATATCGAACATAAATGTGAGGACCATGACCTCTTTGCTCTCAGTACTCACCGGTTTTGAGTTCTTCTGAATGTTGTGGATACAGTGAAGTTCTCCTGCATTCGTCTGTAATGCTCGACAAGATTGTAATGTGCATTTCTTAAAAAAAAAAGAAACAACGTTGAGGAATGTTCGGCAAAGTGTAGAGATGGTTTGACTGTATTGGTTGCAACTGTTATTAAACGTTTTTGGCAATAGTATAGGCAATTATAAGTTGAAGTAATAACATTCGAATGATTATGGCATTAATTGTACCTGAACTAAAAAAACACAACAGAACTTAAACCTGTAATTCAAGTTGCGTCATATTGTCCTACCCTCGTATTCCAGGTTGCAGACAAGGATGAGTTCAATTTGAAGGCACAGATCATCTCTTCTGAATCGTATGATGGGGTTGAACAATTACAGTCTCTGTCACAGAGGACTTGGCACAGTTTAATCCCCACTGGACCAGTTGAAGTGACACAAGCAGTGCAGATATACAAGAAAGCTTGAACAAAGAACATGCTTATTGAGAAACCCTTACTCAATCGGTAAATATTTCTTAAAAGATATATGATTGATTAATAAGATTGTTTTTGTTCACAGAAATGAGGAATATCAGCGTTGTACGTAGAAGTATAATCTGCTTAGGTGATGATTGTAAGCAACAACTGTCAATGCAACACAATGCCAAATATCACAAAATAGAAACGAATCATAGAGTTACAGGTGTAAATCGATGGTTTTGACATGCAATCATTATGCATACCAGGATCTAGCTTCATTATAATCTCAAACTAATCATTGTTTACATGCATTGTAACACCAATGCATTTCAGGAATGCAATCAATGTGTTGCATGCAGCTTAATGCAATCAACAGTCTCTTTACTTTTATCTTGATTAGAATGGAATGTTGTGTGCTTAAAGATACATCCAGTGTGTTTCATAAAAATGTATTTGGCTGAAAAACGTGCCAACATTGGATATGTGCTGATTTCAGTTTAAATATGTTCGCTCAACTTCCATTTTCATCTCCAATCGCCAAATATATCATAATTACTAGTTTCTAATTAAAATTGAGCAACATCATTATACATGTACAGAAACCGAAACTACACATCCCATTTACATGCACAGTAGTTATAAGACCTTTTAAACATTATCCAGCTTAAGTTGTCTGTTTGTCTGGTGTAAATACGTTTCCAAAAGTACGTTTGACTAATTGGCGCGCGCCACACGTGGTACATTGTCCGGTTTTCGATCAGAAATCGACATTTTTACCTTTATATCGTTTGTTTACTGAGTCGACTATCATCAAAATGCCAATTATCATTTATAACATTTGGCAACTGTGATCCACAACAACACAATGGATGTACCTTTAATAATACGTTGTGTGGTCAATAAACTAATTCGTGTGGTCAAGATAGTACATCGTGTATTTGCGATACTAAGCCGTGCATTTGAGATACTAAGCCGTGCACTTGAGATACTAAGCTCTGCACTTGAGATACTAAGCTGTGCACTTGAGATACTAAGCTCTGCACTTGAGATACTAAGCTGTACACTTGAGATACTAAGCCTTGCACTTGAGATACTAAGCTGTACACTTGAGATACTAAGCCTTGCACTTGAGATACTAAGCCGTGCACTTGAGATACTAAGCCTTGCACTTGAGATACTAAGCTGTGCACTTGAGATACTAAGCCTTGCACTTGAGATACTAAGCCTTGCACTTGAGATACTAAGATGTGCACTTGAGATACTAAGCTGTGCACTTGAGATACTAAGCCTTGCACTTGAGATACTAAGCCTTGCACTTGAGATACTAAGCTGTACACTTGAGATACTAAGCCTTGCACTTGAGATACTAAGATGTGCACTTGAGATACTAAGCTGTGCACTTGAGATACTAAGCCTTGCACTTGAGATACTAAGCCTTGCACTTGAGATACTAAGCCTAGCACTTGAGATACTAAGCCTTGCACTTGAGATACTAAGCCTTGCACTTGAGATACTAAGATGTGCACTTGAGATACTAAGCTCTGCACTTGAGATACTAAGCCTTGCACTTGAGATACTAAGCTGTGCACTTGAGATACTAAGCCTTGCACTTGAGATACTAAGCCTTGCACTTGAGATACTAAGCCTTGCACTTGAGATACTAAGACTTGCACTTGAGATACTAAGCTGTACACTTGAGATACTAAGCCGTGCACTTGAGATACTAAGCTGTGCACTTGAGATACTAAGCCTTGCACTTGAGATACTAAGCCTTGCACTTGAGATACTAAGCCTTGCACTTGAGATACTAAGACTTGCACTTGAGATACTAAGCTGTGCACTTGAAATACTAAGCCGTGCACTTGAGATACTAAGCTCTGCACTTGAGATACTAAGCCTTGCACTTGAGATACTAAGCCTTGCACTTGAGATACTAAGCTCTGCACTTGAGATACTAAGCCTTGCACTTGAGATACAAAGCTGTACACTTGAGATACTAAGCCTTGCACTTGAGATACTAAGCTGTGCACTTGAGATACTAAGCCTTGCACTTGAGATACTAAGATGTGCACTTGAGATACTAAGCCTTGCACTTGAGATACTAAGCCTTGCACTTGAGATACTAAGCCTTGCACTTGAGATACTAAGCCTTGCACTTGAGATACCAAGCCTCGCACTTGAGATACTAAGATGTGCACTTGAGATACTAAGCCTTGCACTTGAGATACTAAGCCTTGCACTTGAGATACTAAGCTGTGCACTTGAGATACTAAGCCTTGCACTTGAGATACTAAGCCTTGCACTTGAGATACTAAGCCTTGCACTTGAGATACTAAGACTTGCACTTGAGATACTAAGATGTACACTTGAGATACTAAGCCGTGCACTTGAGATACTAAGCTGTGCACTTGAGATACTAAGCCTTGCACTTGAGATACTAAGCCTTGCACTTGAGATACTAAGCCTTGCACTTGAGATACTAAGACTTGCACTTGAGATAATCAGCTGTGCACTTGAGATACTAAGCCTTGCACTTGAGATACTAAGCCTTGCACTTGAGATACTAAGCCTTGCACTTGAGATACTAAGCCGTGCACTTGAGATACTAAGCTGTGCACTTGAGATACTAAGCCTTGCACTTGAGATACTAAGCCTTGCACTTGAGATACTAAGCCTTGCACTTGAGATACTAAGCCTTGCACTTGAGATACTAAGCCTTGCACTTGAGATACTAAGATGTGCACTTGAGATACTAAGCCTTGCACTTGAGATACTAAGCCTTGCACTTGAGATACTGAGCCTTGCACTTGAGATACTAAGCCTTGTACTTGAGATACTAAGATGTGCACTTGAGATACTAAGCTCTGCACTTGAGATACTAAGCCTTGCACTTGAGATACTAAGCTGTGCACTTGAGATACTAAGCCTTGCACTTGAGATACTAAGCCTTGCACTTGAGATACTAAGCCTTGCACTTGAGATACTAAGACTTGCACTTGAGATACTAAGCTGTACACTTGAGATACTAAGCCGTGCACTCGAGATACTTAGCCTTGCACTTGAGATACTAAGCCTTGCACTTGAGATACTAAGCCTTGCACTTGAGATACTAAGATGTGCACTTGAGATACTAAGCCGTGCACTTGAGATACTAAGCCTTGCACTTGAGATACTAAGCCTTGCACTTGAGATACTAAGCCTTGCACTTGAGATACTAAGCTGTACACTTGAGATACTAAGCCGTGCACTTGAGATACTAAGCTGTACACTTGAGATACTAAGCCTTGCACTTGAGATACTAAGCCGTGCACTTGAGATACTAAGCTCTGCACTTGAGATACTAAGCTGTGCACTTGAGATACTAAGCTCTGCGCTTGAGATACTAAGATGTGCACTTGAGATACTAAGCCTTGCACTTGAGATACTAAGCTGTGCACTTGAGATACTAAGCCTTGCACTTGAGATACTAAGCCATGCACTTGAGATACTAAGATGTGCACTTGAGATACTAAGCTGTGCACTTGAGATACTAAGCCTTGCACTTGAGATACTAAGCCTTGCACTTGAGATACTAAGCCTTGCACTTGAGATACTAAGCTTTGCACTTGAGATACTAAGCCGTGCACTTGAGATACTAAGCTCTGCACTTGAGATACTAAGCTCTGCACTTGAGATACTAAGCTCTGCACTTGAGATACTAAGCCTTGCACTTGAGATACTAAGCCGTACACTTGAGATACCAAGCCGTGCACTTGAGATACTAAGCCTTGCACTTGAGATACTAAGCCTTGCACTTGAGATACTAAGCCTTGCACTTGAGATACTAAGCCGTGCACTTGAGATACTAAGCTCTGCACTTGAGATACTAAGCTGTGCACTTGAGATACTAAGCTCTGCACTTGAGATACTAAGCTGTGCACTTGAGATACTAAGCTCTGCACTTGAGATACTAAGCTGTGCACTTGAGATACTAAGCCTTGCACTTGAGATACTAAGCTGTACACTTGAGATACTAAGCCTTGCACTTGAGATACTAAGCTGTACACTTGAGATACTAAGCCGTGCACTTGAGATACTAAGCCTTGCACTTGAGATACTAAGCCGTGCACTTGAGATACTAAGCTCTGCACTTGAGATACTAAGCTGTGCACTTGAGATACTAAGCTCTGCACTTGAGATACTAAGATGTGCACTTGAGATACTAAGCCGTGCACTTGAGATACTAAGCTGTGCACTTGAGATACTAAGCCTTGCACTTGAGATACTAAGCCGTGCACTTGAGATACTAAGCCGTGCACTTGAGATACTAAGCCTTGCACTTGAGATACTAAGCCTTGCACTTGAGATACTAAGCCTTGCACTTGAGATACTAAGCCTTGCACTTGAGATACTAAGCCTTGCACTTGAGATACTAAGCCTTGCACTTGAGATACTAAGCCTTGTACTTGAGATACTAAGCCTTGCACTTGAGATACTAAGCCTTGCACTTGAGATACTAAGCCTTGCACTTGAGATACTAAGCTCTGCACTTGAGATACTAAGCTGTGCACTTGAGATACTAAGCTCTGCACTTGAGATACTAAGATGTGCACTTGAGATACTTAGCTGTACACTTGAGATACCAAGCCTTGCACTTGAGATACTAAGCTCTGCACTTGAGATACTAAGATGTGCACTTGAGATACTAAGCTGTGCACTTGAGATACTAAGCTCTGCACTTGAGATACTAAGCCTTGCACTTGAGATACTAAGCCATGCACTTGAGATACTAAGCCTTGCACTTGAGATACTAAGCTGTACACTTGAGATACTAAGCCGTGCACTTGAGATACTAAGCTGTACACTTGAGATACTAAGCTGTGCACTTGAGATACTAAGCCTTGCACTTGAGATACTAAGCCTTGCACTTGAGATACTAAGCCTTGCACTTGAGATACTAAGCCTTGCACTTGAGATACTAAGCCTTGCACTTGAGATACTAAGCCTTGCACTTGAGATACTAAGCCTTGTACTTGAGATACTAAGCCTTGCACTTGAGATACTAAGCCTTGTACTTGAGATACTAAGCCTTGCACTTGAGATACTAAGCCTTGCACTTGAGATACTAAGCCTTGCACTTGAGATACTAAGCCGTGCACTTTAAACATTTAAACTAAGCCTTGCACTTGAGATACTAAGCCTTGCACTTGAGATACTAAGCCTTGCACTTGAGATACTAAGCCTTGCACTTGAGATACTAAGCCTTGCACTTGAGATACTAAGCCTTGCACTTGAGATACTAAGCCTTGCACTTGAGATACTAAGCCGTGCACTTTAAACATTTAAACTAAGCCATGCACTTGAGATACTAAGCCATGCACTTGAGATACTAAGCCGTGCACTTGAGTTACTAAGCTGTGAACTTTCAACATTTAAACTAAGCCATGCACTTGAGATACTAAGCTGTGAACTTGATATAATAGGCTGTCCACTTGAGATACTCCACACACTTGAGAAACTAAGCCATGCACTTGAGATACTAAGGTCGAGAGGCTCTACCTGCAATCCCACTGGATAGCAGGTAGAGAGCGACTATGGTTAAAACAGGGGGGGGGGGGGGGGGGGGGGGTTGCGCATACAGTACTGTATGCATCGTTTTTGCTATGTTGCGGTTAGTTCGCATGTCGCACACATATTGTAATTATGCTTTATCGATTGGAATCGCTTACAAGAATTGTTTTCACCTATTTATAATGTAGACATCGCTTGGTTATTTTTTTTATTCGGCCGTGAAATCTGCTAGCGTCCCAGCCGTCATTTTGGTTCCTGGGCCTTCGTTCTCGCTACTCTTCTCTCGAGAGAAGAGTAGCGATAACGAAGGCCCGGGAACCAGGATGCCCAGCCGACTGAAACATCAACAAACGCCGCCATCTTGTAAAGCGGGTGTTTGCATCGACCAATCAAATTGCGTCATATGATTGTAAAAATAGATACAGCGTGGAGTTAATTTATTCATGGTGACCTCGTATGTTGACGATGTTGGGAGACCCAGCAAGTGAGGGAAATCTAACGTAAATTCTTCTCGAACTGTTGAAGAGGAGAAACTCTTAGAAATGGAAATATAATGTTAAGAAGAAATACATTCTAGTTAATGTTTGTTTTCCAAGAAATAAATGCAATTACGTACATCTGTAGCATGCGATAAAATATGTTTCCTTTTAAAAATTACAGCAATTAGAATCGCGACATAATCTTCTCCGATAATGCTTTATAAATAAATGTGGATGCAAAATGTGGTTTTCATTTTTACAAATTTTTTAACTTAATTTTTTTTACAAAATTATGAACGAAATCGTATGGTGTACACAAAAGATACTAGTCAACATTGATCAACATTCACGGCTAGATACGCTTTTTTAATATCAGTCTGATTAACATTACGTACGGCAAAAGTATGTTAAGACAATCATAATTCATAATGTATCATAATAGTGTAGCAATATATTTATAAACAGGTACGATATTAGAAGATAAAAACATATGCTGCAATCTACTAGTATCACGGCGTTGCACAAATAATTTAATAAATTAAACGTGATTCTTACTGTTGCCAATTTTTGCAGAACGTTTTGAAGTAAACTTACCTAAACGCACATAATATAACGTTATCCCTCCATTGATTAATTGTCCACTGAAAACTGATTGACGGAGACCATGTTTCAATAGATCACCATGAAAATAAGGATATGCGGCATGCATTTTAAGAATCTACATCCACAATGAATTTATGTGTTTATAGCAGCGATGCTTTCCGATCTATGGGTAAAGATTGTAAAGCAAAAAGGCAGTCAGATAACTTATAAACCTATTTGTGTATTGGTCATTTAGCTGGCACTAGTCATATCTATGATATTTACCGCACCTGTTGTACCATCACATGGAAGTCCGACAATTTCCCAATTTCTTCCCATTTTGTATTGTCGTGCGAAATTAATTATCCGCAAAGTAAGTTTTATTTGAATAATTTTATATTTTATTTATTTGTGTAATGTCTATTTGTATTGCAATTTGCTAAAGACACGGCTTCATATTGAATACATCTTAACATATTAATAATGCTCATGAGTTTTACAGAAAGAGACTTGAGTGATGTAAATGCGATATGTGCGGCAGCTATGTTTTCGTGCATATCAGCTTGGTATTCATAAGATAAACGTTCTCATTTTTAATGAGCTATTTTCTAAATAAATTTTGAAATTAAGGTGAATCATATTCTAAACATTATTTAAGCTTTAAAAGAAATAAAGGATATATGATTTTGGAAAACTATGTGACCACACAAGGTAATGGTTATGCAAAGGCCATAAGAAAGAGATATGTCGGACTGACAATGATGTAAAATACGACCGTGAGAACAAATATTTTTTCTTTAAAAGGCTGGAATAAAACAAATATGATGAAGTAATTTCCACTATAGAGTTTAAATATCACCTTAGTGTCCAATTAATTTTACCCTGTATTACACCAAATAGTTACACTCGTATTTTTAAGAATCGATTACTGAGCACTTCGTGCAATGTATAAAATCGGTTATTTTTTGTCAGCATGTACTAACAAATGATTATTTATTGATCAACAACACCTTATCGTAACAAAAAGATGTTGTGGTTTAATTTTACATGGATGTAAAATTATTCTTCGGCATAGGATCGACTACAAGACAACAGTTTGTTCCGTTTGGACCACTTGCATGCACGTCTCCTAGACTACATGTCGGCACATCGACAGTCTATTCATTACGGGACTAGCCAGTAGCAAAGGCATTTAAAGGTTAGATGAAATGACATATTGTCACATTCGGATTCTTTGAAAAGGGGCTACAATTTGACAATTGCTCGATTTTAAAGTTCTGAAATCGACCCATAAATTAATTAAATACGGCTTTTTAAAAAAATGCCTTATTAAGCCCCGGCGACCAGAATGAAAGTGGGCGGGTGGTCGCTGAAGCGTATCGTGTTGTGACGTACGTAGAGGAGCCTCATCATGGCCGCTAATCATAATTTAAAGCGTTTTCCCCACTTTTAAACTGCTCATTTAAGATAGAAAACTTCATCAAAATTCATCAATTTTCGATAAATGGATTACTTAACTATTCAACTAGCGATTTCATATGGTTACAACAACTGGGGCGTGCTTAATTATAGGGTGCATTCTGCGCTTTTGTATAGTAGGTTTGTAGCAATTAATCGCGGAACTAGAAGGGAAAGTATGACAGTTCAAGTGACACTCAAAGAAGGGAAGAAGATTATCGCGGGAATCGGGTGAAGAGAGATTAACTAGCATCAATTGATCAAATTATGTTGAATAATCGGCATGTTACTTTTTTGTATGTATCAATAAATAAATATAGATGGTAGGTATAATTTCATATACACTGAACAATATAACATTGTGTATTTAATATAAAAGATTACTGTATTTTAAGTTTGTCAATTAAGATATTCTATGTATGATGTAATGCAATGCAAACCATTTTCACTTCACTTTCATGAATAAATAAATGAACTGGATTGGTCAACAAGCTCAATGAAATTTACATGAAGATTGCTCTATTGTACACGCTAAACATATACATTATGATACAAAGATTGATATACCAACGAACATTATCGAATAAAACAATTATGTTACCAGAAGCATTTTAATGCACATCTCATTAATGAAAACGAAATAGTTTAATTAATAGTCTGATAGCTTTTACGTGTCACTTCTGCACATCAACACACAATTCTCAGTTTAGCGGACCGTATAGATGTTTCTTCCAGATCAAAGTGGAGTAGTGTTGTTACAGCAAATTAGTTTACGCAATTAAGAAGCTGAGTATATATATGTGGGAAGGAAGGAGTGTAATTATGTTTGTACAGATAACAAGTTTACTGGACCGATTCAATTATATAACAAATGGCAAGTCGGTGACCAGCATGTCATACATGTTTATTGTCAAACGTCCTGTCTTGGTGACACAAAGGAAATACACAATAAACATTAACGCGACATTCAGTCTAGATCTAGATGTTGTCAGCCAATGAAATTACTTTTAGTGTAAAATCGTCATAACTATTTGGTTTTCTATCTTGCCATTTGCAAAAAGACTTTTGCTGAAAGCGGGTTATTATTTGACCATCTTCTGTTTCCAAGTACTGTCATTGATGGAATTATAGGTTTACATTTTGTGTCTAATGTGCATTTGGATATTCACATTGTCTTTAAGGATACGTTATAAGGTAAGTTTCTTACATTAATTGACACTCTTGATAAAATGTCAATTTAATACGATGTTTATTTGATTATATTTGATTAACCACACATTTTATTGAAAACATTATCTTATTATCTATTAGATTCTGAATGTTTTAATGTGTAATAAGTGATAACTAAATCGTAAAATGTAACATTGGGATGCGATGTTTTCGTAGGTGGATTCGTAGACGTATTATTATCGTTGCTAATGAAATTCTTTTGATGTTTTAAAATATGAGGTGAGTTACTTTGATTGTTGTTATGTACAGTTAGTAAATTAGGTTGTCGGTTGATTAACGACGTTTAAAAATAGGATGTTGTGAAGTGCGTTTATTGTCGATGGCTTACAATAGGGCCTACTTCGCCGGCGTGCTTATCTCCCGTTTGTTGTTTTATTTTAAACAAAAACATTCTCTTACAAAAAATAACATCAACACCGACTTTCTGATTTCGTTGTCTCAACTTTACTTCGTTCATATTATCATATCTTGGTTTCATTTTGTCATCTTATATATCATTAGCATTGATTTATCCTATGTCTACGAACGTCTATGGATCCACCGTCTCTCACTAGTTATATCAATTATATTTGATATATATATAACGATATTTTGGTACATTTGTAAAGTGAAACTTGATAACTAACATTACTCGAACAGTTTACAGCAGAACAACGATGTGGCATTATTGCAAAGAGTAGATATAAAAGATTAACTGACCGATTCCCCAGTGTTTGCCATTGTAAATGGTAAGCGAATGTTTACACCCCGTCCCTTCACGTACGTCACTTCCGGTATCTTCCAACTCTCTAAGCCCCGCCCCATTTTTGGTTTGTTTGTCACGGGTGAAAAGCAGACGATGTTTTTCGGCGTTTTTAAGTCGCTCTAGTTTAATATAGGAACAACATATGGATTTTGTTTTGGTCTCGTTTTTCACAAAATAGTCTAATGAACCAATTGCAGTTAAGAATTCAATAGAAAATAATTTATTTCAGCCTTCCTTTAATGAACATTATCAACTAATCAATGGGTTACATTATCAATTAATCAAACTGCTGAAGAGTATCAACCATCGCAAGACATCGCAAGAAGCCAGGTGACGCTAATTTTATTCATAGTGACCTCGCTAGTGATCGAGGTCGTTTCTGATTGACTGGCGCTTTCCAAAATGGCAGCGCCCAACGTTGTTTCGACAAGTGCCGAGGAATGAAATGTTTACCTAGAATTGTAAAACAGAACAGCGTTGATAGAATACATAGTGATTCTCGGCATTTGAAGCAAACTGTCACATCAAAATCAAGACATCAGATTTCCACCAAGTTTTAACAATAGCCGTCTCCTGTCGTTAGTATGCGGCTCGCTGTGTGAGGTAGAGCATTCGGACAACAGAGGTTTCGGTCTACTAAACCATGTACTCGAGATACTAAGCTGTACGCTCGAGATACTAAGCGATGTACTTGAGATACTAATTTTGTGCACTTGAGATAATAGGTTGTGCACTTGAGATACTAAGCTGTTAACTTGAGATAATAAGTTGTTCACTTGAGATAATAAGCTGCAGACTTGAGATAATATTGCCTCTGAAACTATGATTTCTGTGTGTTCGATACTTTTGTGACGATGGTATTACAATTGGGATGTCAAACCATAAACTATTGTTACGTCATACTTGCTATTTCAATTGTTTAATATTGTCGCATAAATGTTACACGGCGGTATCTTACACAGCCAGTAATACATCAACATATTAAAACTCTACTTTCATCGTGGTTATAATGAAAGATTCAAATAATGGTGTGAGATTTATTTGCTGAATATAATGAATGCGTACCTGAATTAATATATAACATTTTGAAATAGAATGAACATAGTATTTTCGACAATGATATTTTAATCTTGGATTTTTCAAATATCGTAATTGATCTGTTTCTGTAAATGATATATGTTTCTGGGAAGTGACTATGTTTCTGTTAGGCGTTTATGTGAATTCCTTGAAATGATATGTAACCCTTATATACATATGTTACAAAAGTTAAGCACCTTCACGTTTTTTCATCAGAAAAAGGTGTCTGATAAGAAGGAGGACAATCCGTAAGTCAAAGTAACCATATGGAATAAAAGAATCATAATCTACCAGTTTAGGAAACATAACTGCATTCAGATAACCTTTCGCTTCTTTTGGATATTTTCATTTTAAAATTTCGGTATTTTGTCTCCAAAAACATGTTACGTTATATACAGAGAAATGAAAGTGAATATTGATTACTGTAATGTGAGTAATTCCATCTTTCAAGTCAACTGGTCAATCTTTACTCTACCGGGACATTTTAAATTCCTTATTTTTTTTATTGTTTTTCATCATGTTTTCCTCCTACGTAGTTTAATCGTTATATGTTTGGAAAATAATTCTAATTTGGACTGATACTTTAAACAGTGAAACTATAGTTGCAGACTTGAGATAATAACCTGCGCACTTGAGATACTAACCCTGCGTTTAAAATGCTAAGTTGTACTCTTAAAGGGGCAGTAGCACGTTTTTTGCAAAATTTATTTTTTCAAATTTCCCATTTATAATGATAGTTTATGTCATTAAAACTAACTTAAGAGGGTAAAACATCTTATTACACAAACCAATTATCTGTAGCGGTAACAAAAATGTTGCGTATAAAGCAAAAATTGCATGGCGGCCATTTTATTGTGAACACAATTTATTATTTTATATTACAAAAACGTTTCCCATGGCTTTACCAAAACATGTACATTCATTTTAAACTTTATTTTCCGAAGAGAGAAGGATGTTTTACCATTGGTGAAAATATTTTTCAAATACATTTCATAAATTTATTGGAGCGAAAAAACGTGCTACAGTGCCTTTAAGATATTAATTTATCATCCAAAATTGGCTCCCGCAGTAGATATCGCTTGTGTGAGATCAAACAATATCTACAAGCGATATTTATATTGTAGATATCACAACAATCAAAGTTGATGACGTAACAATGCAATGATGCCACAATGCTGATGACGTCACACTGCTATGACCTCACTGAGCTCACAGCTGAAGTAGTTAAATGGGAGTTTTGTTTTGCAAATATGTTCATTTTTTTGCAAATAATTGTTGAAGAATGATGTTGAATTATAAATAAAATCTCACCCTCGTGTCGTCTGATATCAAATATACCAACACTCGTTGGTTAAAGTAAAAATATCCTCGGCAAGCCTCGGATATTTGTAACTTTAATCAACTCGTGTTGATATATTTGATATCAGAAGACACTCGGGTGAGATTCTCTATATATTAATACCAATTATTTCGCCATGTCTCAGGGTAGGGTACATTTGTAGGTCCGTTCAAACATGACACTTTTGGATATTGGTCAATTGAGCACAAACTTAAAATTACTTTAAGCAATTTGCAGTTAAACGGAACATATGTCGTAATGAGATTGTTAACTCACATATGGGAGATCAAATTAAATGTTAAAATTTAACTTTATTAGAGTATATTTTTACATTGGTGACAACTTGTTGTGATAGTACACTGATGCCTGGATGTACACAAATATTGATATAGAATTGCATTAAAATAAAAGACTTTGTCAATAAATTATCGAAATAATCATTTTGTTTTATTTGGCAAACGCTACTCACAAGGCCGCATCACTATTATATATAGAGGATACTAAACGACCTTCTATTTAATACCATTTTTATTAAATGAGTTCATGTTTTTGTATAAAACGAGCGAAAGTGAGTTTAATACGAAATCAGTCATAGATTTAATAAAAATGGTATTAAATAGAAGGAAGTTAATATTATGTCATTACTCGTCCAACTATAACCAAGCGAAATAGCCGACATGGCTCTGAAACTATGACATAACCCCAAACTACTGTGACGTCATACGCAAGGCGGTATTAAACTAGTTTAAAGGGGCAGTTGCACATTTTCTTGCTCAAATAAGTCAATGAAATGTATTTGAAAAATAATGTCACCAATAGTAACACACCCTTCTCTCTTCGGAAAATCAAGTACAAAATGAGTGTACATGGTTCGGTAAAGCCATGGGAATCGTTTTTGTAATTCGAAATAATAAAAGTGATCACATTAAAATGGCCGCCATGCAATTTTTTCTTTATGCACAACACCGTTATTATCACTACGGATAATTGGTTTGTGTAATAAGATGTTTTACCTTCTAAAGTGAATTTAAAAGACTAAAACCATCATTATAAATGAGAAATTTAAAAAAATATATGTTGCAGAAACGTGCTACAGCGCCTTTAATATTAACGTATAGATATAACACTGCAGTATCTTACACGGGCAAGTAATAACTATTTATATCGACAGGAACCTCTTTATCAATGTTATTACAATTTACCGCACATCGTATTACAATTTACCGCACATTTTATCTGAACATTTTACTGCACCCCCTATACATCGCACTGATCTTTATTACAATTTAGCGCAGTATTACATCTAACCGTGTTTTTATTACAATTTAGCGCAGTTATAACATCTTAACGCTTTTATTATTACAACTTACGTCGTAACAAACGAGCTATTTTGAATGCCTTCAAGGTATCTGTAGACATTTTAAAAATACATTAAGATTGTTTCGGTTGAAATATACGATGATAAGGTTTGACTTAGACATACTTTTCTACTGAGACTGATACATTTCAACAACAAAATTTTAGTGCATATTTAATGACAAAGGATAGTATGACAACCCACAAATGTCATTGATATCAACTGATAGATGTTGATATGCAACCATCAACCGACAATTATAAGGATCGAGATATCTTCTTATACTATACTACTTGAACATCAATAGTTCCGAAGACGTGCAATACCGATGAAAAATTCATCAATGTTATAAACGACTAAAATACTTTATGACCTTCTGTTTAAAACTCTTTTCATTAAACGAGTTTATGATTTTGTATAAAACGAGCGAAAGCGATTTTGATATCAAATCATTCACAAGTTAAATAAAACTGATTATAAATAGAAGGGAGTTTAGTATTCTGGGGGCCGTTCCACTAACCGATCTTAGGCCTAAGATCAATCTTAGCCAATGATAGAAGATAGGCTTACGATTGATCTTAGGGCTAAGTTAGGTTAGTGGAACGGACCCCTGTTTGTTAATCGCCCATCTATAATACAGCCGACATGCCTCTGAAACTATGATTTCTGTGTGTTCGATACTATTGTGACGATGGTATTACAATTGGGATGTCAAACCATAAACTATTGTTACGTCATACTTGCTATTTCAATTGTTTAATATTGTCGCATAAATGTTACACGGCGGTATCTTACACAGCCAGTAATACATCAACATATTAAAACTCTACTTTCATCGTGGTTATAATGAAAGCTTCAAATAATGGTGTGAGATTTATTTGCTGAATATAATGAATGCGTACCTGAATTAATATATAACATTTTGAAATAGAATGAACATAGTATTTTCGACAATGATATTTTAATCTTGGATTTTTCAAATATCGTAATTGATCTGTTTCTGTAAATGATATATGTTTCTGGGAAGTGACTATGTTTCTGTTAGGCGTTTATGTGAATTCCTTGAAATGATATGTAACCCTTATATACATATATTACAAAAGTTAAGCACCTTCACGTTTTTTCATCAGAAAAAGGTGTCTGATAAGAAGGAGGACAATCCGTAAGTCAAAGTAACCATATGGAATAAAAGAATCATAATCTACCAGTTTAGGAAACATAACTGCATTCAGATAACCTTTCGCTTCTTTTGGATATTTTCATTTTAAAATTTTGGTATTTTGTCTCCAAAAACATGTTACGTTATATACAGAGAAATGAAAGTGAATATTGATTACTGTAATGTGAGTAATTCCATCTTTCAAGTCAACTGGTCAATCTTTACTCTACCGGGACATTTTAAATTCCTTGTTTTTTATTGTTTTTCATCATGTTTTCCTCCTACGTAGTTTAATCGTTATATGTTTGGAAAATAATTCTAATTTGGACTGATGCTTTAAACAGTGAAACTATAGTTGCCAAACACGACAGGGTTCAACATGGTCTCTGAAACTGTTACACAGAGAAGAACGTCGAAACTAATGGGCATGTTTTTATTTCACTCATCTCCTTATACAACTGACCTGATCGCATCCTTGTTGTGGTTGTTCTGTCAAAGAAAACATAAAAATTTCAAGATGCACGCTCTAACTACATGATCATGATAAGCAAGAAGCATATCAGTTAAATTATCTAAACTATCCCAAGTTGTCACTAATTAAAGAGTAATTATTAGATAACCTAAGTATGACGAAAGAAGTTAAACATGCTCTTATCTGAACAGTTAATTCACTTATACCTTAAATTAAACCCCATTAAAAAATAGTGAATTCCGGAGGTGTATAGTCTTTCACTTGTCTGTCTGTCTGTTCGCCCGAAAAACTTTTACCATTTGATTGTGCAACTTTTGGAGACAAACCCAGCCAATCGAAGCCCTTATTTATCAGGGAAAACAGCAAAAATGAGAGAACACATGCATTAATGGATGCTCACTAAACAAAATAGGCATCACACCCATCACGTGGCTCGAGTGCCACCTACACCGGGTAACATCACTTTTTTTTTTATCTTAGTGATCTATGCTGAGGAAAGCTTAAGGGGGAAGCGTTGGGCAATGTTGTTTTTTGAAAGTATATACAAATATAAATCAAATGTAAATCAAAAGTTAGAGTACATTAGCAAAACATTGCATATTAAGAAGGGTGGATGCAATAAAAAGTCAGTTCCAAGTCTGTTTGATATATCCTAACCGTCTAAGATATAAACAAATTTGGAGAATTTGTGTATGCAGTGTCAGGTCTCTCTTTTAGGGTGACAGAGTAAGGCTGATATTTGCACTATACTGAGTTGCAATGTAAATCCCACAGCTCTTTCCACAGTACTGATGAAAAAGGAGGAAATTGTCATGTGATTCCGTTATTTATAAGAAATCATTTTCGGAGAGCAAAACAACCAATCATCTGTTATACAAGACCAGATTGATGAACAACGTGAGAGACAGGAAAGCACAGATATTTTCTTACATGAATATGAATTAGCAAGAGCTGTGAGTCTCACGTTTGAGTTGCTGTCACTCAAAAAGCTAAACTGTATGGATAACCTTGGAGAATACCCTTCATTGTGACATCAACACTAGGGTTAATGTAGAGAAAGGCCTGCTTTTGCAATTCAGAGTTCTTTAGGAATAAAAACAATTCGCACAAAATACCTTCACTGATCAGTTCTCCATGAAAGTAAGACAATCATTTAGATGATCAGTTTTCTGTGATTATCTCCACTGGAACTGCTCCAGACATAGTGCTTATCTCACAATCGGACCATCTCCTGCCATGATATATTTCGTACTCAAAGGAGGGAGGTGAAGTCTTCTTCGGCTGACGGAAACTAATATTGATGGTTCCATTGATAAACGTCAAGTCAATATAAGATACCTGAGAAAGTGTGATAGGTGTTACGCGTTTGTAAAATACGTTTTTATTTCTTTTCCCTTTGACTTGCAGTCTACTCTTTACTAGTATACTCGCTATTCTTATAACAACATCATATTTGGCATCAACACAACCTGTAAATTGAACACACCATAATTTACACACTATAACTCTAACTATTATCTGCTTCACTGATAGCACTTGTATTCCGATACTTGATAATCGCTTTGATGAAAATCTTGGAATTGTCATCATCTGGGTAATCGTCTTCTTGACCCTTTTCTGCAACAAATAAAACAATCAATCAGAACATTTAAACCCAAAACTGGATGGCATCACTGTTGCTGTCTATGAATAAGCTAATTGAATTTCAACCTATCAGATAGACTACGCTTGTCTTGACAATTTGATATATCACACTAAACATGATGGTGTTAGTCCAGTGAGGGGTTTTCAGTTACGAGTTTTATTGCAGGATAAACTGAGAATTAGAGGGATGGAAGAGTTCTTCAGGATCTTGGTTCGTGTTTATTCTGACATGGCATGAATATGGTGAACATTATAATCGCTATTTGAGTAGTATATCTTGTATCTAGTGTTTACGTTGTTGGCGGTTATTTATTTATCATTTCATTTAATTATGTATTTTCTACAGATATTGGAATAATTGTTTTACCCAACTAGGTATTTTTCTTGAATTTTATAATTAATGAGAGTAATAATTAGTCATAATTTGCTGGTCTTATCTCAATAAAAGGTACATTAAACAGGCAATAATTTGTATATTCTCAGGACATTTAGAAACATTGTTTGTAAAGCAATCGTCACATTCAGTAATGTGTGACATGGGTAACTTGCAAGAGAGACACGTGCAGCACGTGCAGCACTTGGGTTGTCATGATGACTTGCGCTAGAGAGGAGCCTTCACGTTTCGGAAGCACTAACTGTTTGTGTAGTACGTTTTACGCAAAAAGGGGATTATGTTTATATGACGTCAGATACCCTTTGCGTGCGTTACTCGAAGTGGTACTTCTCCTTGAAACCAAATTGCATTACATTGTCGTGATATTAGAATTATTTAACATATGCCATGTTGTAGATAAAAGATTTTCTATGGCAATTGACGTTATAAGTATATTTTCCAAAAAATATTTTTAATTTGAAACACAAACATCCTTGATGGCTCTTTAACCTAGTTAATGGCGTTGTGAACTTAAGGCATGCCAGTCCACAACTAGGGTTCAGTTTGAGGTCATTGATCCCTCTTCCAAACCAAACTTCTGCCCAAGAGTATTCTTAGCTGGTTGGATCAAGTTGATTTGTTTGAAGGTCTTTCTTTGGAAGATGGCCCCAGCACCAAAGTCTCTTTTCAATATTTCTTCACTCACTTCTTCACATACACCAGAGCAGCTTTCTCAGTTGCAGTCTCTCCTATTTGTGTTTGATGGTATCTTCAGTAGGTCTCACATGGGTCACATCGACTTAGTTACTCATAGGATCAAGCTCACCAATGACCAGCCTGTCATTGCCGCATTCCACCTTATATGTATCAAGAGGTTTGGGATCATGTTCAACAGATGTTGAATGCTAATATCATCAGGCAAAATGCTGACGTTTCAGCACGCTTCAATCAGCACGTTTGTTGGACTTCTTCGCTGCGGTGATTGTCCTTAGCCATTAGATCACCCAACATTTTCCATCAGTGGAATTCACTTCGCCTCACTAACTGGTAAGACAACAGTGTGATTATGGCGACCCCTACATTCAGACGATTTTTCTAGAAACCTTAATGCAAGACAGTCATCACGCATCTCTATCTTGGTAGGGTTTGGACTGTAACACTTTTTTCTGTACCAGTTTCTATTGGCCTGGCATGATGGGTGACATGCAGGATCATATCTATAGTTGTCAGTGCTGACAGATAGATTACACATGTCTTGACAATTTGATAAAACACTAAACCTGATGGAGTTTGTTCAGTGACGTGTTTTAATATACCAGTTTCATTGTAGGATAAACTGCGAATGAGAGGGATCATAAAATTCTTCAAGATCTTGATTTGTTTCTATTGTTAGACCGATTTCTGATTTATTTATTTTTTGTGGTTTCATGCGGAAACTTGTCCACAACAGTGACTCTGTAAAGAAGTAATTTGTGCTGAGCATATCTCGCAATCCAGACAAGCTAGCTTCACCAAACTTGCTACACATGTTAGCCATGATCTCTAGTGCCTTTTCAGGTTTCCATGGATTTCTGAATTTACTTTTGGCGGTTTCCATTGAAATATGACAAAAACAGTGACTCTGTTAGGAAGTCATTTTGTGCGGAGCTTATCTCACAAACTATACA
Source organism: Gibbula magus (assembly GCA_936450465.1). Classification (NCBI taxonomy): domain Eukaryota; kingdom Metazoa; phylum Mollusca; class Gastropoda; order Trochida; family Trochidae; genus Gibbula; species Gibbula magus. The sequence continues at coordinate 79,806,429 of OW388295.1, read as the reverse complement.
TTCTAGCTGCACCAAACTTTATAAACATGTCACCCATGATTTCTAGATATGCCTTATGAGAGTAAGACCTCATCTGATTTTTTGCTCAATAGATAAATCAACTATAGCGTGAATAGCGCACCAAAATGACAACACCTCTGAACATGTATGTGCTACTTTCATCAACCTTACATATATGTTCATCTATATCAATTGATGTGACCTTTACTAACTTAAAGTTTCTTTGACCTGAGCGGGAAGCGAGGGTATGTAAGCTTAGCTCACCTCTACACGTGTTGTATAAGATATAGCATTTAATGGAGGTTGACAAAGTGAATTAATAGACACGTGTTCTGTTCAATCAAATACAATGTCACCTGCAAGGGGCACCTTCCTATGACGCGTGTTATTGACATTAGTTGAGGTGCAGTCCCGGGTGAGTGCTTGTAAAGAGGACATGTTTGAAACAAAACATTCAGTGAAATATAACTTCTCCTGGTTGGATACACCGTGTGAGTAAATTTACACTTTCATGTCCAGAAACACTAATAATGTCCTCACCTGCCAAATTATGCCTTGTAAAGCTTGTTGGCCCTGTTGAACGAATGCAGTGGTATGTGTACGCGATCGACAGTTTGGAATATCCATTCACAACAGTTATAAACAGTGATATTTTGCCGATAGGTTTATATGTGAACGATGCTTGTATTGTATCATCTATGAAGTATCAAGCTGTCACTGCCACTGCCTGCCATTCTTTGGGTTGAGTTTCTCAATATATTGACATGTGACGTCACAGACGGGATATAAGGCAAAAATGCTGATCATCCATAAGATAATTTTCCTCTTCAACAAACCTGTTGTTTTACATCGGGCTGTGTTCGATCAAGCACACTCTCGATCCAAAGAAATTCGTCTCCAGGGCGTCGAATTCCATGAAATGTATTGACAGTCAGCATTCAATAACATAAATATTTCACTAGGTACACAATTCCTGGGTCGAGTGTTTCGTTGTTGTCATTGTTTACTTCATATCCATCGACTTTACCGTCAGTGGCCATCCGATTAGAGTTATCGTTCTTTGTAGAGTATCTACGGCTAACATGACCTGAACTGAACAAACATTCCTGAGACGAAAATGTTGGTCAAACTTTAGTTTGGTTGACCCTCTTTCCATACAAATGGGATTCTATGCATTTGTTGTAGATTCTTCTTATTGGTATTACAACTTTTAACTGTTAACGTTTTAATAAATTGACAGTTTTTTTTCATAACTTTATGCTGTCACTCACTCCCACACGTCAGTCATGTATGCTCAGGGTATTGCAGTAAGGTGTAATGGTGTAGGCCTTTTCATTAAAATATATAAATATAGCAGGATTTTCTTCACAATAATCCCATATTCTAAGTTATGCTTGGTTATTTTTGTTCATTATTAATTATTCATCATTTCATCAACTGTATTATATGTTACATGTTAATGTGTCCCTAACTGTCTGTGTTTGCCGTTGAACGCCACCTCTTAACATTTCTACCTCTTCTCTTCTCTTTCTCGAGACTTGTCAATGAGGATTTCCCTTAAAGGGGCTGTAGCACTTTTTTTGCAAATTTTATTTTTGCAAAATTTTCATTAATAATGATAGTTTACATGTCATTTATATTGACCTTAGATGGTAACACTTCTTATTACACAAACAAGTTATCCGTAGTTGGAATAACGTTGTTATGTATCAAGTAAAAATTTCATGGTTACCATTTTAATGTGAACACCTTTTATTATTCCGAATTACAAAAACGATTTCAATGGATTAGCAGGAGCATGTACACTCATTTTGTAAATTGATTTTCCGAAGAGAGAAGGGTGTTTTAGTATTTGTGGCTATTGATGACTTTTCAAATACATCAAATTTTCTTCGACATATTTGAGCGAAAACTTGTGGGCTTCCCCTATTCTTTATATAGATATATCACATCAAATGCTCCCAAATTAAAACTTCATCACGATTTTATTTATATACGCCTGTTTGTTTTCATTTCCTCATGTGACTTAATTAACCAATGTGCTTATTGTAACACGTGCCATAAACCCATTGGGTATTTCAGGTTATTATGCCTGGATGTGCCTTTTGGAATATTCAGGTTTCATGAAATTTAAACTTCTACAACGCATGATATGGCAACTTTAAATATATACTATGTGAAAATGTGTGAATCAAATAGATCATAATTTTAACACGAGGACAATATTATTTATAATGGTTTAATGATTGATAACAATTCATCATTATTTTATATATGTACGTAAGTGTGGGATATGATACTCTTTTAACACAAATTAAGATTTTTAAGTTTAAATTAAAATGGTTTTTGAATGACATTTCAAGACAAGATTGCAATACAAATTAAACTAAAAGTGTGATATATCGTTGAAGACATCAAAACATGTCACCTGGAAATTATCCTGTGTTGTGTCCCTGGGCAAGGCACTTAATCCACAGTCCACCAGGTGTTTAAAGGGATATATGAATACTGGACGTCCCGACCTATATGCTTGTGAGAAGCGCTCGGTAGCAACACAAGTACATTTCCTATAAATAGTGCACTTTGAGCATGCACTATTTCAATGAGTACGTCACATATCTGATACAGATGACAATTTAGTTTGGAACAATTTTACAATACTAAAGTAATGTGTCTCGAAGCCTTTTGGCGTTTATGTCGAAATTATTTCAACAACTGTGAAGGATTTACGTATCCGTTTGACAAAAACATCCATCCTTCATTTTCCACAGAATTTGACAATCTCATTGAGTCTAGGGCGATCATTTCAACAAAAGGAATGTGAGGACCAATAACTCTCTTCTCGTGTACTTACCAGCTGTGGACTCTTCTGGATGTTGTGGATGCAGTGAAATTCTCCAGCAGTCGTTTGTAGTGCCCGACAAGACTGGGATGTGCATTTCTTAAAGAAATAAAGAAGTTGTAGAATGTTTGGCAAGTGATGGTTTGACCATGTCAGTTATTTATAAGAAGTAATATTTGAATGATTGGGTCATTACGTATTCAAAGGACATAATGACATTAAAATCCGTAATTTTGTTCAGTCACGATGATAGGTAAAATGAGAAATGAAATATTCGTTTACCCTTGTATTCCAAGTTGACGGTGAGGATGAGGCACAAACCATCTGTCCTGGATCGTATGATGCGGTTGAACAACTACAATCTCTGTCACAGAGAACTTGGCACAGTTGAATCCCCACTGGACCAGTTGACGTGAGATAAGCAGTATAGATACTCAGGAACGTTTGAACCAGGAACATACTCAGTGGGAAATCTTCACACGATCGGTAAGTATTTCTTAAAAGATAAATGATCAATTAAAATGATGTTTTCGTTTGGTCACAGATATCAGGAATATCAGCGTTGGACGTAGAAGTATAATATGCTTAGGCTCATGATTTAAAACATCTACTGTCAATGCAACACAATGCCAACTATCACAAAATAGATTATTTTTAAAATAACGAATCATAGAGTGCCACGTTTAAAGCATTATGCTTACCAAAATATCTAGCTTCAATATATTCTAAAATTCATCATCGTTTCCTACGCATGTAATACCAATGCAATTCAGGAATGCAATAATAGTGTTGCATGCAGCATAGTGCAATCAACAGTCGCTTTACTTTCATCTTGTTTGATTGATGCTTATTCACGGATAGTTCAGGCTAAAGCACATGATGAGTACATTCCAGTCAATCTGATAAAACCAACTAAAATGTTAACTGCCGTCATTATTGTTTATATAATCCCTCTCAAAGCATTTCCCTCTCATTTGGAACATTTGGAACAGAAAAGTCAGATAAGACATAATTAATGAGCTTGTCCTTCTACTCGAATAATTTTCCAAATTCATGTTATCTAAATGTCTTTTGAAAGATTACAGTAACATTTGATATGAATTAGTCGGGTCTTCGACAATTACCAATCGGACCATTGCCTCCTTGGACAATTGCCATCCAAAAGGGAATGAGCAGTAACATTTTTTGACAGCATGTGTAAATAAAAAGCAGTACTATCCATATTGAAAAATAATAATTTTACAATATGTTGCTTTTAACATGACCTTGATAAAAAGTATTTTATTAATTGTAAAATGAGCTAGAATACAGATATGTTTTTGCAAAAACAATTGACTTTGATATGCAAAAGATATTTCATTTCACAAGTACATCAGTGATTCTTATCTGATCTGATCAAAGAATTTTTAACAGTTTTTCCAAGTTTTTCGTCAAAATCATTGCTTTTTTTCTGGTAGTAATTTTTTCATGAAATTAAAATGTTAAATTATGTCATTTAATTTGTATTCATACACATCTTTATTTCATAGAACTCATTTTCTCCCATAACGATCGTTATTTCATTTTTAAAAAATCATTTTCTTTGTATGAGTGAGTTGTTTCATCAAAGTAGTTTTTTTTATCAAAAAAGGTTCCTTAATAAAGGAAGTTTTCTTCTAAAAAGGCATTTGTATTCATAAAATTCTTTACTTCAACTTAATTAAAGGCATTTGCATTTATAAAAGTCTTTACTTAATTAACTGCATTTGTATTCATAAAAGTCTTTACTTCATTAACTGCATTTGTATTCATAAAAGTCTTTACTTCAACTTCATTAAAGGCATTTGTATTCATTAAAGTCTTCACTTCATTAAAGTCATTTGCATTCATAACAATCTTTACTTCATTAACTGCATGTGTATTCATAAAAGTCTTTACTTCATTAACTGCATGTGTATTCATAAAAGTCTTTACTTCATTAACTGCATTTGTATTCATAAAAGTCTTTACTTCATTAACTGCATTTGTATTCATAAAAAGTCTTCATTTAATAAAAGTCATTTTCTTCAATATAAGTAATTTACTTAATAAATCATTTTATTCCTAAATGTCTTCATTTCATCAAAGTCATTTATCTCAAAAGTTCTGCTATGCATGGGATTGGATGACATACTGAACTCGGTTATCCATAGTGGAATGAGGTAGATTGTTACATCTTGTCAAACATTAGTCCCAAGGTAGCAATTGTCGGGGGGCCAATGTCCGGTGGCAAATGTCCTACTCCCGAATTAATCAATCCGACATATACATCATGTACAGTCGTTTGTTTGAATTAAATTGTCATAAGAAGAGATGTATTTATTTATAAGTTAGTTGTAGGATATCTAACGAGCTTCCCTTTCATATCAAACGTATGTCCCGAGTAAAACAATTTTGCTATATCTCGAGCTTCGGGGAGAACAGTTGCCGAGCACCTGGCAGGATTCGAACCCCGGGGTATTGATCCGAAGCCAAACGCTAATCACTACACTATCCCGCCCCCTTCTTTTAAGAAAAAAAACATCGAAAGCTGAAATGGTTGCTAAGTGCACATAAGAGAGATATGGAGAGGATAATTTGTAGATATGGTGGCTCATACCTTCTGATAACTATAATAACTATATCATTATTTTTATTTGATGTATATTTTATTGGGCCCGGCATTGTCTTCGAAATTAGTGCAGATATGGTGTTTTATACATTGCTTCACTGTATGATAAATGTAGCTCGATTTTAAACATATAGTTGGCTTAAACTGGGATTTTTCAGTAATGTACGAGCGACAGCCCCAGATGTTGGGGAAGATGAACCGTATGTTCACATGAGATTTACAAATCCTACTACCATACAACAGGTGCCTCGGGTGTTTGAGGATATAAACTGAATGTGCACATGCCATCTGTAAATTATAATATAAAACAAGAAGAATCCGAGAGACGACTTGTATTGGTGAGTTATAAACTTTATTTTCAAACTTGGCACAAAAGTAATGTCCAGAAGCGCTGTTTTGTGTACGGCATTTAATTATTGTACCAAAGATGTTAGACTTTCATCACACAATTGGCAAAAATAAGAATTGTATGAACTGTTACACAGCATTACAATTGCCCCGAAGGTTACCAACATGTTTCATAAATTAGCCAAGTACAATATCACTACAATTTCTGCTTCAAGTTGTGACATAATACCTCTAGGTAGCATATAGATTATCAATCTCACATGTTGCAACACAATACGTTCCAAGACGATTTCTGAAGTTTTGTGAAATATCAACTTTCAACTACACAAAATCGAATTTTGTCATTTGGATCGCTCATGTGAGAAACGTAAATTGTTTATATATTATGTTCATATATACTTTAACCTATGTGTGAACGGAAACTTTAAGAATAATCGCCTCTGTTTTGGTTGAGCCTGCTCCTCTACTCGTTTTCATCATTGTGGTTTTAGAACAAACATGATGAAATTGATGATTCACATATTGTCATTCTTTATCTCAATGTTTCGCCATCGACCAGAAACAGCTATATCATTAATGATATTCCCAACTCTTACATATTTTCCAAGGGTACTTGGTGAGTTCTCGAGTGGCTGTTTTACACGAAGAGTGACAAGTCCTTTATACCATTCAACAACGATGTAGAGAAGTTCATTCCACTCTCCACCCGATTGTCGCCTCGATGCTCTTTTCTTGCAGGGCTGTTTCCTGAACGTTAATGTTCTCGTTGAATTAATACAATCAAGAATTAGTTTAGATCTGCATCCATCGCTTGAATGAATGATCATAACAATATTGGTCAAGTGTTTAATCTTCATCACAAGCTTGTTTACGGAGGAGAAATCTATTCCTTTCTTCGAGAGTGACACTTCATAACCATCCTGTATGCTGGGGATCAGAACTGGATGGTTCCAACCTTTAGAGTTCTCCTGGAATAGAAGTGAATGGAGTACAACATTATGTAATCTCCATGTTGGTGACTGGTTGGCTTTGAGAGTCATTGTGTTGTAGACCACATTAAATATATTAACAGCTGTACATTGATAGCTTACACTCAACAGTAAAAGAACGAAATATGCTGCCGGAAAAAGTTGATTTTAAATGATCGTTATGGGACATGATTTGAACAGAGGTGCCCACAGTTTCATTGCTGAAAACAAACAAGCCGTAGGTCCAATGTTTCGATATATATACTAATAAATAAAAGTTTAGGGCGTATCGTATCGATGCATTGGACCTAGGAACTGTTTGTTTTTAGCAATACAAGCCCCTGTGACCAGAGTATAACACTTTTTTTTATGTCTGTTCAAGTACACTTGGGGTGTTGAAATCGGTGTTTCAAAATTAATTTTGGCCATATTTTTTGGCATTTCACTTAAAGAGTCATAAAATGTAGACATTTATTGAATAAAGATGTGTCGACATAAATAACCATCTTGGACTTAAATTTGTTGACACGTCTTTATTGTAGGACGTCATAAAACAAGCAAGACTCTCCTAAATTCGAAAACGACAATTTCTCAAAACGTTCTTCTACGAAATAAACGGATACGGTTCTAAAATTTGAATGTGGTATAGTTGGCTTTTAAAGACGCGATGTATCTCTGTTTCAGATGTGTTTACCTTTCATTGGTTTAACTATCGGAAATTATATAAAAAAAACAGTTTGGGTGACGTTTCTTTAGTGGTTGAGTGTAAATGTAAATATGGTTTATTCAAAATAAAAACTTCTGTACCGTTTCAATCTACTGAGAACACATACATCTTTGATTCAGCTATTGTAGCGAATTTCAGTAATGATTAATCACCACAGTATCAAAATCAAGAATTATTATTCCCAAATAAATTTTACTTCCCTGAACTAAGGTTGAATGTAAGTGTAATATCGGGGCTGGTAACATTGTCCATCATTTTACGGATTTGTTGCATTCCGTCACTACTCACCATTTTACTTAGTTTACTCTGCCTGGTTCCATCTGCAGATGTCGTCATAATGGCTGCTTTCCTGATATAGACCACACAGAGGAACACCTTCCTGAATGTCTGCAGTGCTCGACAATGATTAGAAGTGCACATCTAAGCAGAAACAAAATAAATACACAAAACGGATCTTGCAAATAAGAATTATATGCAATGTTGAAAGTGAACGAATGTAACAACTCTATATTCAGACAGGTATCTGACAGCCTTTTGCAACGTTTAACCTTCGCTGTTGCTTCTTCTTTCTCTTGAGCATAACAGCGATGTTTAATTTTCACTTTCTCAGAAGGGTATTTTGTAAGATGGTGTGAATCACATACTTGATAATTATGTAACATCAATATTGAATCGCAAGTATAGGCCGAAAGAGGCCGTTCTTTACTCTTTGGAAAATGATATATGTATAGAACACAATTAAAACTATTTCTGTGCCAAAAACATTTTTTAAAGGACAAATAACAATGTATTCTCATACCTGTCCGTTCCAAGTTGTAGGAAATGATGAGTTCATTTTGAATGAACAAACCATGTCTCTAGAATCGTATGTCGGGGTGGAACAAGAACAGTCTCTGTCACAGAGGACTTGGCACAGCTTGATCCCCACTGGACCAGAGGACACGAGGTAAGCAATGCAGATACACAGTAGAGCTAGATGTGTCGCAAACATCCTTCCTTCTTTTAGAAGTGCCTTCAAATCATGTCACAGTCTTCCATGTCCTATAATATCATCAACAGTGTAAATTATTCATTTAAAACAGCTCAACCAAGTAATGGATAGATAGTCCAGGCCAATGCCCATAGAGTGGTCAGTAGCATATTTGTATCCATTATGAATATGTGCGTACCAAGCATTCCTGTGAAGTCACTGACATCCAATAGAAATATCTTTCCTTAATTTTGTTATCTGTAATGTCTTCATTAACTACTAATTTGGTAATGTTGTTCTCAAATAATTATTTCGACAATGAATAACAAATACCTAAATACATACATCTTTAACTTGTAATTGTTATGATTATCAATTTACAACATCAAGTCCAAAGAGGAAACATGGGGAAGTACAAGTATTTTTCATATATATAATTCAAATATTGGATAAAACAAACAATAATTCCAATGAGATACAACAGCTTGGGATTCAAATATATAAGAATATCTACAAATGGGCCATCTTGTTGGTGGCTTGTTGATTAGAGCGAGTATTGGAGCATTGATACTAAGTGCTGCTTATAACAAATACATATACCGTATTTCCTCTAATAATCGTTGGGTTTCCAATAAGCGTCGGGCCTCCAATTAGCGCCAGGTCTCTAATAAGCGGTATGGTCTAATTTAAACCATTAGATTAATGCTTCCTTAGTAAACCTAAATATTCTACGAAAGAAATAAGCGCTGGGTCTCTAATTAGCGCCGGCCCTCTAATAAATGCCGGTGCCCCAGATAGCGCACGCCTGGTGGACCACTGGTGGGCCACTAGTACCTGCTCCAGTGGCCCACTAGTAGTTCGCCAGCTGATAGAAGGTGGGCCACCAGTGGCAGCCACTAGAAGCTATCTACCACCAGCGGCCCACCTGCTACCATGCTGGTTGGCCACTTCCTATCCACCAGTCTTAAGGCCCTGGCTATCATACCAGTGGGCCACTTGCTACCCACCAGTGGCAAGCCACCAGCTATCTGCCACCAGTTGCCAACTAGCTATCACACCGGTGGGCCACATGTTACCCACCAGTGGCAAGCCACTAGGGCCTAGCTACCTGCCACAAGTAGCCCGCTAGAGGGTGTGTTATCTCGGGGGTTCAACCATAACAACCTTAAAATGCAAAGAAAACAATGTGTTACATCATGATAAATACTGTTTATTACCTACGAGGGCAATCATATGGGACATTATATTTTCCATACGATACACTAGGGCTAAATATAGATTTGTCATGGTGACATGACGTCATACACATGGCATCATATTTCGTCTATGGTGTTGCGTTCAAAATACCACGGCGATGGGTCGCCAGTCTAAGGTTAAAAGTGGATTTTATCGTATTTTCATTAATTTCACTTCGGTGATAAACAATATTTTGTGTTCGAAAAAAAACCAAAAAAACAACGCATCTTATAGAAATGTTGTCGTGATGATTGCACTTCTATATGTTTAAGTATGTAAGTTGGATGATTTATAATGCCAAACATTTAATGGATGTCGGACTCGACTAGAATCTGAGGTCTGAAAATATAGACGCTTTGGTGTCTATTTGAGGAAGTACGGTAGTCGACTTATTACTTTAGGTGTCAAAGCATTAAGCATTTCTACTTAAAAAGTATACATACATATTACAACTAAAAACCTAAATATTAATCTTAACTTCTTAAGATATAATTTTCATATAATTGTGACAAGAGATGGCCAACATCTAAGCAATCAATTCAATTCAATATTTATTTCAAACAAACCACCATTGGCGTTACAGGAACAGAATTTCACGGAATTAAGCTAATTACTGTAGTGATGCGGGATATCACTGGATCGTATATTCTCAAAAAATGCATGGACATTTCAATATGTAATGATACTTATGAGCTAATCCGGTAATCCGGTTGCAAATCTTTGACTATTTTATGATGATAATTCTTCGAACTTGTGTTTATATAACGCTTTACCCCGACATTGCTGTATAAAGTGATATTTGAAGTTGAGTCTACCATAGAACTAATTCTTATAGACACAACCAGTATTATCAAAATATAAGATCAAACCACGAGTGTCTAAAATAATGTTTATGCGAGATAACCATGCGTTCGATTTCCTGTTGTATAAATTAAAACTATTGTAAGTAAAAAATATTTATAAAGTGTAAATTCCATGTCCAGGCTATTTGCTGAAAATTATTAGATATTTTACACATTTTCTCTTCTAACTAAAACGAAATTTGTTTATGAAAATATAGCTAATACAAGACGTCTAATTACGTTTTTGGCTGAGTTTAGGTACTGTGAAAATATGTATGTGACATATTCTGTGAAGTTTTCCCTATTTTGTAGCTACTATCCAAATATATATGCCTATTTAATTTGAAGTAAGAATTAATGATATCTCTCCTTGAAATGCACACATTTTTTACAAAATAACTCTTGTCTAAGTGCCTAAGTTGGAAAGATGAGGTTTCGACATTTGACAATTTGACAGGTTAATAAACTGACATGTTTTTTGTTGAAATATATTTGTTGTGAACACAGAACAACATATTGTGTAATTGAAATTAAACACATAACATAAAAATCTGCAAGTAAAATGTGACATCTTTTTCTGTTAAAATATTGAAATATTAATATAATTGAATAAACACAATAATACAAATCTGCACTTCTAATTTCTTAATGACAATTGTTTAGGACAGTCTTGGTTTTTTGTTGGGATAACACGTCAATGACAACTCTTAAGCAATAACCACTGGTGCATGACATTGTTTTTATAAGACTGTTGATAAAGTGCACTGCACGCAGAAGTAGATGCCGCCGATAAAAAAAACTATAATAAAAAGCGCTGAAACAAATTTCTAGAAACGCCTTCACTCTGTCTGATTGGTCAAAATAAATGACAACAATGTAAACAACTTTTTTTGATTGACAGATGCTCCACGTGACTCAACGATGTGACCACGTGCACGAGCTCAACACACCCGCGGTATAAAGACATCAGTGGCGCATATAGTAAGGTGCGGGGTGCGCCCCTGCATGGGCATTGTGAATTCGTTGAAATATCTTGAAATAGTTTGCATACATTTGTAAGTATTTGTAAGGATAGCAATGAGTGTACATTATGGTTCAACCTTATAAAAGCCTTTGAAAAAACAAAACTATCCATCATTTACACGCTTGGTTCATGCAGCTATTCAAACAGTGACGTCATTGAACCTGTCAATAAAAAGTAGGCGCAGTTCTAAAGGCAGTTTGAACCAATAAAGAACAATCTCTCTCCAAAAGAACTCGATATCGTAAATACAACAGGGGTAAAGTGATGGTAAAAACCTTACACCCACTGTATAAATTTGTTTATAAGGACTAAATTGTAGTGTTTATTTTAATTATGTTTTACCTATATTTTAATAAAATGATATCGAGTTCCTGTGTGTCACTCGCCCCGCTTGTTCTTAATCACTAAGATTTCTCTTCATTTGTTCTATCACGGTAGAAACACTCCCATTGAATTGATTTCTATGGGTTTTGATGTGAGAAAATAGGTAGTCAAGGTTTATAAGTGATATCCTGAGTAAATTCCATACTGTGTACACTTGTGTATGTCCAGAAGTGCGAGCTGTATATTAAAAAAGGAACATTTATTATTGTGTTAATCATTTGGCAAAATTAATGCATTTTTATCGTAAAAAAAGTTTGAGTTTGGTTAATTTGGGTATTTTAATTTCTCTTTTCACAGTCAGCTGTGTGAGAAGAGGACTGGCTTGCAGTTAAAGAGGCTTATACTCAAGTCGGGACGGGGGGACTTGGGGGAATGACCGTTGGATCCAGGGCCACGTCCTCCCCGCCGAACATCCGTCTTGTCTTTCTTGGGGGAAAGTTGGCCTCTGCCGTGACCTTGACCCTGATGGAAATTAGTCAGAGGACGCTTAGGTGTAGTCTGCCTCTGACTCACCAGACGATTGGTGAGGTCTTACTGTTGAGCCTCCTGCCGCGCCCTCAGAACCTCTGGGATACGACCCCCAAAAAGAGATTCAGAGTGGGCAGGGGCCTGTTGGAGGAAGGATTTCTGATCGGGGTTGAGACCTGAACGGCAAAGGAAATTGTCTCTACGCAGTACAGTAATGAAATGAAGCTGATAACATGATCAGTGCAAGGTCCGCAGCCACATTGCCGAATGCTTTGAAAAGCACCGGGTCACCCGACTCCATGCCAGCCTGCTTGCCCAACCCTAATATTGTGCTGGCCTCTGTGTCAAGATACGTAAGTTGCGCATCAGTAACGCTATGGGGCAGGCGGGACCAGTTGAAAAGGAGTAGGGTACAAAGGCAATTGACGCGCTGCTTATCCGACACCACTAATGTCTTAAGCACACGGTTGGGGACCTCAGTCGAGATGACCTGCTCCATATCCTCGGAGGCGTCCAGCAGGAGCCTATGAGGTGGAAGGGCTAGACAAGCGGGAGCTAAGACAGGACAAAAGGAAGCCTTCCTGGCTGCCCACGAACGAGGTCCGGACACGCTGACATGACTGAATGGTACCTCCACGAACGTGGCGACCTCAGACAGCATGGCTATTGAGTCGACAACTGGCGGATCTTCCGACAACCCCATACCCCTCGCATCCCATACTAAATTGATGAACGGAGGGTCCGATACATCAACGAAGCGGACGTCACGCTCCGCCAAGTCCGATGAGGAATCAGGGGTAGGCGACATCACCCTGACATGACGCGTAGGGATGTGAGAAACACGAGAGGAGGCAGCCGACCAGGAGGCCCTTAAGGACGTGGAACGCCAACCCTGAGACACGCAGTCGGCATTGGGTTCATGACCTAGCGTAGTAGTGGGGCTGGTGTGACAAGGCAAAATCAGCGGACCCAAATGAGCATCCAGCAACGAAGAGACCATGTCTTTAACGGACGCAAGAAGGAGGCCCGGATTGACCATGTCTTCTTGGTCTTGGGCGTGGAGGATCCGCCGACCTAAAGCCTTGGAGGCGACACACGCGACGAGAACGCGAATGCGAAGGGGGAGAGAGCATCTCCAACCCCTAGCAGATTCAGATAAGACCGGCGACTCCTGGTAGAACGCATTGGACCGTTCCATAAGAACAATGTCTACCGCCTCCTCTGGAGACAGGTGACGAATGGGAGACATTGACTCGCCGTAGCTGAACGTTTCTGAGACGAAGCCCTATCAGCGACGGACTTGCCAATGGCCATGACAAATGATGGAAGTCTGAAGTGGATAGGGGGCACACTCGTCACAACGATAATTTTCTTCGCATAGGTTCTTGCACTTCCTACACAACAAGTGGGGATCCTTGATGGCAGACTTCCTACCTCCGCAATTCGTACAAAAGGCGGAGTACATAGCGAAGTAGGCGAGTCACTTACACCCGTAACCTAGGCGAGGTGAGTGACAGTCGGGTCACTTACGCAGGTGAGCAATAGGCGAGAGACTCACACGCGTAACGTAGACGAGGTGAATAACTGGCGAATCACTGACTTCTAACACCTAAGTAGCGTAGCGTAAGAACAACAACCCTTCCGATAGCTAAATACTCCAACACCAATAACATAAACTCACAAAGAACGTAGATGACGAGACACTTAAGTGAGTAACACACAAGGCAAGACGAGGGAGACTATCGAGAGTGTTGAATGCAGAGGCTCCGAACCCAAAGGGAACAAAGTCAATATCAACTAATAGCCTGACAAAGTGATTGACTGGCGAACGAGGCGAGACGCTGATTAAGCTTAACACTTGCGAGACGAGACCAATCACGTAACAAGAAGATACAAACCCGAAGGCGAAAGACTGGCGAAACGAATGACAGGCGAAGCCAATGACAGGCGAAGCGAGTGACTGGCGAGACGATGCGAGTCAAGTAGAATCAAGCCTAAGGCGATAGACTGGAGAATCCAGTCACTGGCTAGACAATGCGAGTCAAGTAGAATCGAGCCTAAGTCGATACACTGGCAAAGCGAGTCACTGGCGAGACGATGCAAGTCAAGTTGATTCAAACCGAAGGCGAATGACTGGCAAAGCGAATGACAGGCGAAGCGAGTTCACAGGCGAGACGATGGAAGTCAAGTTGATTCAAACCGAATGACTAGCAAAGCGAATGACAGGCAAAGCGAGTCACAGGCAAGACAATGCGAGTCAAATACTCAAGGCGAGTGACAGCTCACAAAAGTGTAGACGACGAGATGCTTAAGCGAGGTAACTTATGAATTGAAGGTGAAGCCAACCGAAGTAATCGATGAACAATCGGCAGATTCACTTGATCTAGAAGACAAAGGGACTGGCGGAAGGTACGACCTAAAGCCATGCGAACCGAGCAGTCACCCGACGAAGGTGAGAGAAAAACAAAAGACACAAATTGCATGTGCAAAGCATGCAGCCATTCAACAGGTAGCACACATATAGCACATGTCAACAAGGCCCCTTGTAACTCAACACCTACCTAAAAACAGATTGTCTAAACAACCTGCTAAGGATGAACGTAGATTAAGTCGTTGAAACTATCTCTTAAATAAATAAGAGATAGCTAGCAAGTAGGCAACAAAAGCGCTAAAAATACCCAGTCTCAAAACAAAACAACACGTCTGTCTTGCCTTGCAACTGAAAGGAGAGTGACATATTCCGTTAGTGACGTCACAAGACCATGCAGACTTGCCCCCCTTTGATAGGGATTTTACGCATCCCTTACTCCACTGTTCAAGTTTCATCTGTGTTAAGGTTGAAATAGCATACCTAGAGAGGAGGTAGGCATAGCAGGTCTAGTCAACAGATAGGTATTTAAATAATAATATTTTCATACTAACGAATTATTAATTTCACTATTTTCTTCAATTTCTATCGCATCGAAAACAGCGGATTGTGATCCGCCATACATGACGAAAAATGCATACAACCGATTACTGCATCACTTTAAAAAAAACACTGTTAACTCGTCTTGGTAGAATGAAGATGAACCTACTGTGTTTTTAACTTTTTGTGAGTCTAACATAGATTCAATGTCAACTGTATTCATTCAAAGCCTCATGCTGACACGTTCGGTTCCAAATGATAAAAATTTATATTGAATCTACATTAGACTCACACAAAGTTAAAAACACAGTAGGTTTATGTCCTAAGTAACTGCCTATTGGTAAAGAATCACTAGTAACAGTATTGTGAACCTTAAACAATGTGAAGGTGTTCCATGCAATCTTGGAATTATCAAAATACCAAATTGCTATTTTTGAAATAAATTATCAGTACCGTTACAATCTCAGTCCTTATTTCTTAAAATGTTCACTTGAGTCCTTCTTCCGTGACAAAATCTGTTACAAAGTCTACTCTTCTCATGTCGAGAGGGATTAAATCTTTTAAATTATCAAAACTATCCCACAGCTTCACATTTCAGATTTGAATATTGGGTATGCTTTACCTTTTTCCGTATGTATATAAAGAGAAGAAGACAGATTGTGCTTAGGGAAAAAGTGCAAAAGTTATTGTGCAAATAATTAGAGTGTAATTATTAGATAACCTATGTGTGACGAAAGAAGATAAACATGCTGTTATCTGAATAGTGGATTCACTTATACCTTAAATGAAACCCCATTCCAAAATAGTGAATTCCGTAGGTGTATAGTCTTTCACTTGTCTGTCTGTCTGTATGCCTGAAAAACTTTTACTGTTTGATTGTGCAACTATTGGAGACAAACCCAACTAGTTGAAGCCCTTATTTATCAGTGAAAACAGCAAAAAGAGACTGATTACACGCGTTAATGGATGCTCACTAACGAAAATAGGCATCACAGCCATCACGTGGCTCCAGTGCCCACTGCACCGGTTATTGTTCTTTTTTTATCCTATTGATCTTTACTGAGGAAAGCTTAAGGAGAAAGCGTTGGGCAATAATAATAACACTTTATTGTCCGTAATACAATGTACATAGGAAATTCTTTGTGTGCAAATAAAACCCGGTTTTTGATGTTGGTTTTTGAAAGTATATACACATATAAATCAAATTTAAATCAAAAGTTACAGCAAAACATTGCATATTAAGAAAGGTGGATGAAATAAAATGTAAGTTCCAACGTCTGTAACCGTCTAAGATATAAAAAGAATGGAGACATTTTGTCTGCAGTGTAAGTTCTCTCTTTTAGGGTGACAGATTAAGGCTGTTATTTGCACTATACTGAGTTACAATATAAATCCCACAGGTTTTCCACAGTATTGATAAAAAAGGAGGAAATAAGCATGTGATTCCGTCATTTATTAGAAATCGTTTGTTGAGATAAAAGACCAGATTGATGAACAACGTGAGAGACAGAAATGAATGAATATGAATAAGCCAGAGCTGTAAGTCTCACGTTTGAGTTGCTGTCACTCCAAAAGCAACACTGTATGGATAACCTCGGAGAATACTCTTCATTGTGACATCTCAATGAGTTAAATGTAGAGAAAGGCCTGCTTTTAAAAATTCGCGCAAAATACCTTCAGTTCTCCATTAAAGTAAGACAATCATTTAGATGATCAGTTTTCTGTGATTATCTCCATTGGTATTGCTCGAGACATAGTGTTAATCTTACAATCGGACCATCTCCTGCCACGATATAGTTCGTACTCACAGGAGGGAGGTGAAATCTCCTGTGACTGACGAATACTAATCTTGATGGTTCCATTGATAAAGGTCAAGTCAATATAAGATACCTGAGAAACGTCGATATTTATTACGCGTTTAACAAATTGGCTTCCATTTTTACTTCCAATGATTTGCAGTGTTCTCCTCTTTTGTGTTATTGTTATCGCAATATCACATTTGGCCTCAAAACAACCTGTAAATCGAACATACCAGAACTGACGCAATTTAAATATTATCTGCGTCACTGATTGTACGTTTATTCCAATACTTGACAATCGCTTTGATGAATATCTTGGAATTGTGATCATCTTCTTCACCCTTTTCTGCAAAACAAGTAAAATAATCAATCAGAAGATTTAAACCCCAAACTGGACGGCATCACTGAACCACACTGTTGTATTCTAAAAATCAGGTAATTGAATTGCAACCTGACATATAGATTACACATGTCTTGACAATTTGAAATAACACACTAAACCTGATGGAGTTTGTTCAGTGACGTGTTTTAATATACCAGCTTCATTGAAGGATAAACTGCGAATGAGAGGGGTCATAAAATTCTTCAAGATCTTGATTTGTTTCTATTGTTAGACCAATTTCGGATTTTTTTTAGGATTTTTTTTTTAGGCTTCATGCGGAAACATGACCAAAACAGTGACTCTGTAAGGAAGTTTTTTTGTGCTGAGCATATCTCGCCAACTAAACATGCTAGCTTCACCAAACTTGCTACATATGTTAGCCATGATCTCTAGTGCCTTTTCAGGTTTCCACGGAAGGTGCTCTTTGAGGGTTAGATTTACTTCAGAAGATCCAAACTTCAGATGATCCAAAATACTTCTGCCCGCATCATCAGCAAGACCACTAAACGATCCCACATCACACCTGTTTTGAAAGAGCTGCACTGGTTACCGGTCAGGGCCAGAATTAACTTCAAGATTCTCTGTTTAACATTCAAGTGTCTACATGGCTTAGCTCCCTCCTACTTGTCAGATATCCTTCAACCATATGTTCCAACACGCACCCTGCGTTCCAACACGCAAAATCTCCTGGTTGTACCACCTTACAAACTGAAGACGTTTGGATACCGCTCGTTCGCCCACTCTGCACCTGTGCTGTGGAACTCTCTGCCAAGTGACGTTAAGAGCTCGGGAACACTTGACATTTTTAAATCCAAACTTAAAACATACCTCTTTTCTGCATCTTATTCATCACAATGAACTGTAAATATTCTTGTAAATATCCTGTAGCGCTTTGAGCATGCCTAAGGGTATGGAAAAGGCGCCATATAAATATGCATTTATTATTATTATTATTACTTCTGATTTTATTTTATGCAGTTTCCATGGGAACATGAATTAATAGTTACTCTGTGATGAAGTCATTTCGTGCGGAGCAAATCTCCCGAACTATACATTCTAGCTGCACCAAAGTTTATAAACATGTCACCCATGATCTCCCTATGCCTTATGCGATTAATACCTTATCTGATTGTGTTGCTCAATGTATAAATCAACTATAGCTTGAAAATGTATGTGCTACTTTCATCAAACCTCATATCTTCATCTATATCAATTGATGTGACCTTTACTAACTTAAAGTTTATTTGACCTGTGGGGGGTATGTGAGCTGAACTCGCCTCTACACTTGTTATACAAGTTATAACATTAAGTGGAGGATGGCAAAGTGAATCAATAGACACGTGTTCTGTTAAATCAAATAAAATGTCACCTGCAAGGGGCACCTTCCTATGACGCGTGTTAATGACATCAGTTGAGGTGCAGTCCCGGGTGAGTGCTTGTATAGAGGATATGTTTAAAACAAAAAATTCGATGAAAGATACCTTCTCCTTGTTGGATACACTGTGTGAGCAAATTTACCCTTTCATGTCCAGAAACACTCATAATGTGAGCAAAATTATGTCTTGTCAATCTTGTTGCCCCTGTTGAACGAATGCAGTGGTTTGAGTACGAGATCGACAGTTTGGAATATCCATTCATAACCGTCATTAACAGTGATACTTTGCCGATATGTTTATATGTGAATGATACTTGTATTGTATCATCTATGAAGTATCAAGCCGCCACTGCCACTGCCTGCCATTCGTTGGGTTGACATGTGACATCATTGACGGGATATTAGGCAAGAATGCTGATCAACCATAAAATATTTGCCTTCTTCATCAAACCTGTCGTTTTACATCGGTCTTTGTTCAATCAAACACACTCTCGATCCCAAGAAATTCGTCTCTTGGGCGTTGAATTCCATGAAGTCCATTGACAGTCAGTATCCATTAAGATATATATTTTACTAGCTACACAATTCCTGGGTCCAGTGTTTGGTCGTTGTCATTGTTTACTTCACATCCATCGACTTTACCGTCAGTGGCCATCCGATTAGAGTTATCATTCTTTGTAGAGTATCTACAGCTAACATGACCCGAACTGAACCAACATTCCTGAGACGAAAATGTTGGTCAAACTTCAGTTTGTTTGACCCTCTTGCTATACAAATGTGATTATATGCATTTGTTGTAGATTCTTCTTACTGGTATTACAAATTTTAACTGTTGACGTTTTAATGAATTGAATTTTTTTTTCATTTTCATTTTTCACAACTTTATGCCGTCACTCACTCCAACAAGTCAGTCATGTATGCTAAGGGTATTGCACTAAGGTGTAGTGTTGTAGGCCTTTTCATTAAAATATATAAATATAGCAGGATTTTTTTTACAATTATCCCATATACTTAGTTATGCTCGGTTGTTCTTGTTCATTAATAATCATTCATCATTTGATCAACTGTATTATATGTTACATGTTAATTTGTCCTTATCTGTCGGTGTTTGCCGCTGAACGCCACCTCTAAACATTTCTTCCTCTTCTCTTCTGTTTCGGGAGACTTGTCAATAAGGATTTCCCTTAAAGGGGCTGAAGCACGTTTTTTGCAAAAATTTTTTGCAAAATGTTCATTAATAATGATAGTTTATATGTCATTTATATTGACTTTAGAAGGTAAAACTCTTATTACACAAACCAGTTATCCGTAGTGGTAATAACGGTGTTATGTATCAAGTAAAAATTACATGGTGACCAATTTAATGTAAACACCTTTTATTATTTCGAATTACAAAAAAGATGCCCATGCATTAACCGGAGCATGTACACTCATTTGGTCACTTGATTTTCCGAAGAGAGAAGGGTGTTTTACTATTTGTGACTATTGATGATTTTTCAATACATTAAATTTTCTCAGACATATTTAAGCGAAAAAACGTGGTCATCATCATCACCCTTTATTCTAAAAAAAAACACCATCGCTAGTACATGAGATACATAAATACATTTTATATAATAATTACCAAAATGGCAAGGATGTACACAGGAATATGCAAATCATCAATAGTATACAAACATAAATTTTCTAAACGACAATTGTTTGAAATAAGAATTTGATTTACTCTTTTGTTTTAAGCTTTGTAAAGATGATTTTTATGTATTTAGCTAGTTTGCGTAAAATAGTGGCACGATTAGACTTAAGAAGGTTCGCCATATTACTGGTATTCGGCCATTGTAGGAAATGATTTGGTATGCGCATGAATCTTTCGGAAATAAAAGTTTCACATTTAAATAAACAATGGAAATCGTCTGCGTCTGCTGGGGAATTGCAGAGAGGGCAAAGTCGCTCTTCTCTTGGTATTCCACTCCATCGCCCAGATTCAACCGGTACATTATGATTTGATGTTCGAAATTTTAAAAGTTCCTGCGAAATAACTTAAGGAAGTAGCAGATCTGTATGCTTCAAAACTAGGGACGCTTTTGTAGCATCGATAGTATATACTATTTGGGCTTGAAGTGATGTTTGTTCTCAAATTTTGAATAAACTGATCTTTTAGGATGTGTTCAACCTTTAAAACAAACGATGGAGTGGAATACCAGGATGGGTTGTTAAATACATTACTTAATCCAACATTTTTCAGGATACACTTGATGGACTTAAGCCAATGGGTTATCATTGTTGTTAATTTGAGTGTCAAGAGCAATGCATTTATAAATGACTTGTGATGATGTAATTATATTGTTTTGAATACACAACTTATGCCAGAAAAGCTATTATACTCTTGTATATCTTAATGTATAACGGTTGTCGTCCAAGTTATCCATATACCATATAACATGGGGTTTAATTCCTTAGGCCTGCTGCAAGTTTGAGAAATTGAAGATGGATTCTTTCAACTAAATCAAGATTTTCAAAACCCCAAACTTCTGAACTATACGTTAAGATAGGAACAACTTAGGAATCAAATAATTCTAAAACGATATCAAATGGTAAGTTAACATTATGACCTTTGTTCAGTAAAGCAGTGCACATCAGAAGATAGTGGTGAGAATTCTCGTATTCGCAGATCGGTAACAATTTGCAAACATTCAGGTGATGCTAGCAAATAATCGATTACATTGGTTTCCTTTCACATTGTCTTACCTATCAATTTATCTTTACCAATCCTACCATTACAGATAAACAGATTCAGATTTCTACATATTTCCAAAAGTTTAGTACTATAGTTATTTACCTGATCATGATCTTGTGTTCCGCGAACATGTGGCAAATGATGTTTATCTAGTATTGATTCAGGTGCTAACCTTTCATCAATGTCTACATTATCCATCTCAAAATCATCCTTCAAGAAATAATCAAAAACCTTATAATCACATAATGTGCCTGTCCTTGCATTAAAGTCGCCGACCAGAGAGACATATGGGCTTTTAGCTAGATCATTCAAAATTGAATGTTCAATATCATGGAAGGTATCAGTGTTTGCATATCAAGATCCTCCAGGGGGAATGTATACTATACCAAGGTACATATAGTCAGGAGGATGTTGTGTAGTGATGGTGACCAGTGACTGACTGTCAGAGTTACCTGTGTTAGTGTTAGCTGCAGGTCGTTTGCTCTGTTGTGTGTCTCCTATGTTTGTATCCGACTCCGCAAACTTGTCGACGAGGAGAACTTTTATAGAAGTATTGGACCTAGGAATCGTTTGTTTTCAGCAATACAAGTCCCGCGGACCAGGGTATAAAACTTTCTTTTTATGTCTTTTGAAGTACACTTTTGGAGTGTTGAAATCGGTGTTTCAAAATGATTATTTGGCCATAATGTTTGGCGTTTAATTTAAAGAGTCATAAAATGTAGACATTTATTTTATAAAGATGTGTTGACATAAATAACCATCTTGGACTTAAATTTGTTGACAAGTCTTTATTGTAGGACGTCATAAAACAAGCAAAAAAAACTGTTCTTGACTCTCCTAAATTCGAAACGAAAATTTCTCAAAACGTTCTTTTACGAAATAAACAGATACGGTTCTAAAATTGTTGGTATAGTTGGCTTTTAAAGACACGATGTATCTCTGTTTCAGATGTGTTTACCGTTCATTGGTTTAACTATCGGAAATTATATAAAATAATATTGCGGGTGACATTTCTTTAGCCGTTGAGTGTTAATGTAAATATGGTTTATTCAAAATAAAAACTTCTGTGCCGTTTTCAAGAACACATACATCTTTGATTCAGCTATTGTAGCGAATTTCAGTAATGATAAATCACCACAGTATCAAAATCACGAATTATTATTCACAAATAAATTGTACTTCCCTGAACTAAGGTTGAATGTAAGTGTACTATCAGGGCTGGTTACATTGTCAATCATTTTCCGGATTTGTTGCATTCCGTCACTACTCACCATTTTACTTAGTTTACTCTGCCTGGTTCCATCTGCAGATGTCGTCATAATGGCTGCTTTCCTGATAATGACCACACAGAGGAACACCTTCCTGAATGTCTGCAGTGCTCGACAATGATTAGAAGTGCACGTCTGAGCAGAAACAAAATAAATTCACAAAATGGATCTTACAAATAAATATTATATGCAAAGTTGAGAGTTCACGAATGTAACAACTCTATATTCAGACAGGTATCTGTCAGCCTTTTGCAACTTTCAACCTTCGCAGTGGCTTCTTCTGTCTGTTGAGCATAACAGCGATGTTGAATTTTTACTTTCTCAGAAGGGTATTTTGTAAGATGGTGTGAATCACATACTTGATAATCATGGAACATCAATATTGAATCGCAAGTATAGGCCGAAAGAGCTCGTTCTTTACTCTTTGGGAAAATGATATATGTATAGAACAAAATTAAAACTATATATCTTTCAGTGCCCAAAACACTTTTGTAAAGGACAAATAACAATGTATTCTCATACCTGTCCGTTTCCAAGTTGTAGGAAATGATGAGTTCATTTTGAATGAACAAACCATGTCTCTAGAATCGTATGTCGGGGTTGAACAAGAACAGTCTCTGTCACAAAGGACTTGGCACAGTTTGATCCCAACTTGACCAGAGGACACATGGTAAACAGTGCAGATACACAGCAGAGCTAATTGTGTCGCAAACATCCTTCCTTCTTAAGAGAAACTAAACGATCATTCGTACCTCTGTAGGTAGTGCCTTCAATCATGGCACAGTCTTCCATGTAATATCATCTACAGTGTAAGTTATTCATTTAAAACAGCTCAACCAAGTAATGGATAGATAGGTCCAGGCCAATGCCATAGATTGGCAAGTAGCTTATTTGTATCAGTGATGAATATGTGCGTACAAAGCATTCCTGTGAAGTCACTGACATCCAATAGACATATCTTTCCTTAATTGTGTTATCTTTAATGTCTTCATTAACTACTAATTTGGTCATTATGTTCTCAAATAATTATTTCGACAATGTATAATATTTCGAAATGCATACATCTTTAAAGGGCAGTAGCACGTTTTTCCGCTCAAATAAGTTAATGAAGGTATTTTTAAAATATGTCACCAATAGTAAAACACCATTCTCTCTCTGGAAAATCAAATTGAAAATGTGTGTACATGATTCGGTAAAGCCATGGAGATCGTTTTTGTAATGCGAAATGATTAAATTCTGTTCAAAAAAAAAATGGCCGCCATGCAATTTTTGCTTTTTACGCAACACCGTTATAATCACTACGGATACTTGGTTTATGTAATAACATGTTTTACCCTCTAAAGTTTATATAAATGACATAAACTATCATTATAAATGGGAAATTTGAACAAATTAAATTTGCAAAAAACGTGCTGTTGCCCCTTTAACGTGTAATTGTTACGATTTTCAAATCATAAGATCAAGTCCCAAGTGGAAACATGGGGAAACACGAGGATTTTATATATATATATATATATATATTTCAAATTTTGGATAAAACACACAATAATTCCAATGAGATACAACAGCTTGGGATGCAAATATATAAGAATATCTACAAATGGGTCATCTTGTTGGTGGCTTGTTGATTAGAGCGAGTATTGGAGCATTGGTACTAAATGCTGCTTGTGACTCGACCCCTGTCATTTTAACAAATACATGTACCATATTTCCTCTAATAAGCGCCAGGTCTCCAATAAGCGCAGGGCCTCCAATAAGCGGCAGGTCTGTAATAAGCACCGGGTCTAATTTAAACCATTAGATTAATGCTTCCTTAGTAAACCCAAATATTCTACAAAAATAAGCGCCAGGTCTCTAATACGTGCCGGGTCTATAATCAGCGCCGGGGCCCCCAGATAGCACACAGCTGGTGGACCACTGGTGGGCCACTAGTACCTGCTCCAGTGGTCCACTAGTAGTTTGTCCAGCTGAAAGAAGGTGGGCAAGCAGTGGCAGCCACTAGAAGCTATCTTCCACCTGCGCTCTCTCTCTCTCTCTCTCTCTCTCTCTCTCTCTCTCTCTCTCTCTCTCTCTCTCTCTCCTCTCTCTCTCTCTCTCTCTCCCCTCTCTCTCTCTCTCTCTCTCTCTCTCTCTCTCTCTCTCTCTCTCTCTCTCTCTCTCTCTCTCTCTCTCTCTCTTACATACTTTTCTACTGCGATTGATACATTTCAACAACAAACTTCAGTGCATATTTAATGACAATGGATTGTATGACAACCCACAAATGTGATTGGTATCAACTGATAGATGTTAATATGCAAACATTAACGACAATTATGAGGATCCAGATATATTCTGATACTATACTACTTGAACATCAATAGTTTCGAAGTTGGCAACCACGATGCAAAATTTACGATTGTTATAAACGACTAAAATACGACTTATTTAAAACTTTTTCCATTAAACGAGTTAATGATTTTGTATAAAACGAGCGTAAGCGATTTTTATATCAAATCATTCACAAGTTTAATAAAAATGAAAACTATTGTGACGTCATACTTGCTATTACACTTGTTTCATATTGCCGTATTAATGTCACACGACAGTATCTTACACATCCAGTAATACATCAACATATTAAAACTCTACTTTCCTAATGGTTATAATGAAGCATCAAGTAATGGTGTGAGATTTATTTGCTGAATATAAATAATGCGTACCTGATTTAATATATAACATATTGAAATAGAATGAACATAGTATTTTCTACAACGATGTATTCATCGTGGATTTTTAAAATGTTGTAATTGATCTGTTTTAGTAAATGATATATGTTTTTGTTAAGCGTTTATGTAAATTCCTTTAAATGCAATGTAACCCTTGTATACATATATTACAAAAGTAAGGCACCTCCACGTTTTTTCATCAGAAAAAGCTGTCTGATGAAAACCCAGTCAAAGTAACCATGTGGAATAAGAGAATCATAATCTACCAGTTTAAGATATAAAAATTCATTCAGATAACGTTTCGCTTCTTTTGGATATTCTCCAAAAACATGTTACGTAATACTGAGAAATGAATGTGAATATTGATTGCTCTAATGTGAGTAATTCCATTCTTTCAGGTCAACTAGTCAATCTTTATTCTACCGTGACATTTTAAAATCCTTGTTTTTGATTGGTTTTCATCATGTTTTCCTCCTACGTAATTTAATCTTTATCTTTTGGAAAATAATTCTAATTTGGACTGATGCTTTAAACAGTGAAACTGTAGGTGGCATTCACGACAGTGTTCAACATGGTCTCTGAGACTGTATATGCCATTTGGAAGTCGCTTCAAACAGTAAGCCACGAAAAGAACATCGAAACTAATGGCTATGTTTATATTTCACTCATTTCCTTATTCAAGTGACCTGATTGCATCCTTATTATGGTTGTTTTGTCAAAGAAAACATAAACATTTTAAGATGCACGCTGCATGACCATGATAAGCCAGAAGTG
Source organism: Gibbula magus (assembly GCA_936450465.1). NCBI lineage: Eukaryota > Metazoa > Mollusca > Gastropoda > Trochida > Trochidae > Gibbula > Gibbula magus. Next base: position 79,780,043 of record OW388295.1, on the reverse strand, counting down.
AAGCGGTTTACGTTAAAAAACAATGACGTCATAAGCCCAATCAGTTATGACATCACAGGGAATAGTCATGTCAATTTGACAAGTGGTGGAGGACAGAATTGCAAGGCGGTGAAATGTTAAGATTATCAAACATGTACGTTCTCTTTGATTAAAATCTATTCTATCTATCGCAATATTAAAATATACTAAACTGAGGTTGTTTACCATTAATTCAATATAATAATAAATAAGATGCATTTGATTATGGCACGATACAATAACACCTTTCAGCAGTAGTTTGAATGACTAAATTGGTGACTGTTTTAGTTTTTAAATTTCATTATCATTATTTAAAGTAGACAGGGGTAAGAAATGAAATTTACACCAACATGACACCTGCGATGTTCAAAATGTTGTAAATGTGTGCAGGACGAGGCACATTTATTGATGTTCACACAGAGTATGTGTTATATGTCGATGAACAGTTGTGTTTTATCAAAATTAATTTTGGGGAATTTGAAAATTGAAATTTTAAATTAAAAAAAAAAAAAATTCAAACCGCGTAGAGGTATCGTTTGACTGATTTAATGTTTTGGACTAATTTCCCAAACTAGTCTGTTTCCTAATACGACGTCGAAAACTCGAGATATGTGACTTGAAAATTATTCATATGATAAATACAACTGAGTGGTATACTTTCTTTTGCACTTCAGTTTATAATAATATTTTCATAGTAATGAATTATTAATTTTACTGTTTTATTCATTTCGAAAACAGCGGATAGTGACCCGTCATACCTGATAAAAAAAAGGGATCCAACCGATTACTGCATCACTTTAAAAAACACACTGTTAACTCGTCTTAGTAGAATGAAGTTAAACCAACTGTGTTGTTAACTTTTTATGAATCTAACATAGATTCAATACCAATTTTTATCATTCGATGCCTCATGTTGACATGTAAGCCTTCGAATGATTAAAAGGTATAAATATCAAATCTACATTAGACTAAAGAAGTTTAACAACACGGGTCTATCTCCTTAGTATCTACCTATTGGTCAACAATCACAAATACCAGTGTTGTGAACCTTAAAAATGTGTGTAGGTGTTCCATGCAATCTAGGAATCATCGAATATACCAGATTGTTATATTTTGAATAATTTATTAATGATCAGTACCGTTACAATTTCAGTCCTAATTAAATGTTAACTTGAGTCCTTTTTTCTTTGACAAAATCTGTTACAAATTCTACTCTTCTCATGTCGAGAGAGATTTAATCAGTTAAACTATCGAAACTATCTCAAATCGTCAATAATTAAAGAGTGATTATTAAATAACCTGAGTATGACGAAAGAAGTTAAACATGCTGTTATCTGAAAAGTAAATTCACTTATACCTCAAATCAAACCCAGTTAAAAATAGTCAATTCCGGATGTGTAAAGTCTTTCACCTATTCTGTCTGTCTGTTTGCCCGAAAAACATTACCTTTTGATTGTGCAACTATTGGAGACAAACCCATTCAGTCGAAGCCCTTATTTATCAGGGAAAACAGCAAAAAGAGAGACAACACATGCATTAATGGATCCTCACTCAACAAAATAAGCATCACAGCCACCACGTTGCTCGAGTGCCACCTACACCAGGTAATGTACTTTTTTATCTTAGTGATCTATACTCAGGAAAGCTTAAGGGGGAAGCGTTGGGCAATGTTGGTTTTTGAGAGTAAATACAAATATAAATCAACTTTTAAAAAGAATTTGAGTACATGAGCAAAACATTACATATTAAGACGGGTGGATGAAATTAAAAGACAGTTCAAACGTCTGTTTGAAATATCCTAACCGTCTAAGATATACAAAAAAATGGAGATTTTTTTGGCAGTGTCAGGTCTCTCTTTTAGAGTGACAGAGTAAGGGTAATATTTGTAATATACTGAGTTGCAATATAATCCCAAAGTTCTTTCCACAGTATTGATTAAAAAAAGGAAATAATCATGTGAATTTTTGCATGCAGTGTCAGTTCTCTCTTTTAGGGTGACAGAGTAAGGCTGATATTTACACTATACTGAGTTGCAATGTAAATCCCACAGCTCTTTCCACAGTACTGATAAAAAAGGGGGAAATAATCATGTGATTCCGTCATTTATTAGAAATCGTTTTTGGAGATACAAGACCAGAGTGATGAACAACGTGAGAGACAGGAAGGCACAGATATTTCCTTACATGAATATTACTAAGCAAGAGCTGTAAGTCTCACGTTTGAGTTGCTGTCACTCCAAAAGCACCGATGGATGGATAACCTTGGAGAATACCCTTCGTTGTGACATCAACACTGGGTTAAAAGTAGAGAAAGCCTTGCTTTTGTAATTCAGCATTCATTTTGATTAAAACAAATTCGCACAACTAATCAGTTCTCCATGCAAATAAGACAATCATTTAGATGATCAGTTTTTTGTGATTATCTCCACTTGAACTCCTCCATACCTTGTGTTAATCTCACAATCGGACCATCTCCTGCCATGATATATTTCGTACTCAAAGGAGGGAGGTGAAGTCTTCTTTGGCTGACGAAAACTAATCGTGATTGTTCCATTGATAAACGTCAAGTCAATATAAGATACCTGAGAAAGCCTGACTTGTGGTGTGTGTGTGTAAAATAAATATCCTTTTTTTCTTCCCTCGATTTGCAGTTTCCCTTTTTTTATTATACTATTTATTGTTATCGCAGTATCACATTTGGCATCAACACAACCAGTAAATCGAACATACAGAAAGTTACGCAATATAACTATTATCTGCGTCACTGATTGTACGTTTATTCCAATACGTGACAATCGCTTTGTTGAAAATGCTTGAAATGTCATCATCTTCTTCACCCTTGTCTGCAAAACAAATGAAATAATCAATCAGAAGATCTAAACCCCAAACTGGACGGCATCACTGAACACCACTGTTGTTTCCTAAAAATCAGGTAATTGAATTGCAACCTGACAGATAGATTACACATGTCTTGAAAATTTGAAATAACACCCTTAATCTGATGGAGTTTGTTCAGTGATGTGTTCTAATATACCAGCTTCATTGAAGGATAAACTGTGAATGAGATGGATCATAACATTCTTCACGATCTGGATTTGTTTCTATTGTTAGACCAATTTCATATATATTTTTCCGGGTTCATGCGGAAACATGACCAAAACAGTGACTCTGTAAGGAAGTAATTTTGTGCTGAGCATATCTCGCAAACTAAACATGCTTGCTTCACCAAACTTGTTGCATATGTCAGCCATGATCTCTAGTGCCTTTTCAGGTTTCTAAGGATTTCTGAATTTTACTTTTGAAATATGACCAAAACAGTGACTCTGTTAGGAAGTCATTTTGTGCGGAGCTTATCTCACAAACTATACATTCTAGCTACATCAAACGTCGTGCACATGTCATTTTAATTTTTCATCACAACTTTATGCCGTCACTCACTCCCACACGCCAGTCATGTATGTTAAGGGTATTGCAGTAAGGTGTAATGGTGTAGGCCTTTTCATTAAAATATATAAATACAGCAAGATTTTCTTAACAATAATCCCATATTCTTAGTTATGCTCGGTTATTCTTGTGCATAATTAATCATTCATCATTTGATCAAATGTATTATATGTTACATGTTAATTTGTCCCTAACTATCTGTGTTTGCCGTTGAACGCCACCTCTAAACATTTCTACCTCTTATCTTCTGTTTCTGGAGACTTGTCAATAAGGATTTCCCTTAAAGGGGCTGTAGCACGTTTTTTGCAAATTTTATTTTTGCAAAATGTTCATAAATAATGATAGTTTATATGTCATTTATAACTTTAATAACTTTTTTAACTTAACTTTAGAAGGTACAACTTCCTATTACACAAACCAGTTATCCGTAGTGATAATAACAGTGTTATGTATCAAGTAAAAATGACATGGTGACAATTTGAATGTCAACACATTTTATTATTTCGAATTACAAAAACAATTTCCCATGGATTAACTGGAGAATGTACACTCATTTTGTAACTTGATTTTCCGAAGAGAGAATGGTGTCTTACTATTTGTGCCTATTGATAACTTTTCAATACATTAAATTTTCTTCGACATATTTGAGCGAAAAAACGTGGTCATCATCATCACCATTTATTCTAAAAAATCCACCATCGTTAGTACATGAGAGACATAAATACAAATTATATAATAATTACCAAAATGGCAAGGATGTACACAGGAATATGGAAATCATCAATAGTATACTTACATAAATTTTCTAAACGACAATTTTTTTTGATGAGAATTTGATTTACGTTTTTGGTTTAAGCTTTGTAAAGATGATTTTTGTGTATTAAGCTAGTTGCGTAAAATAGGGGCACGATTAGACTTAAGAAGATTCGCCATCTTAATGGTATTCGGCCATTGTAGGAAATGATTTTGTATGAGCATTAATCTTTCGGAAATAAAAGCTTCACATTTAAAGAAATAATGGAAATCGTCTGCGTCTGCTGGGGAATTGCAGAGAGGGCAAAGTCGATCTTCTCTTGGTATTCCACTCCATCGGCCAGTTTCAAACGGCAGATTATGATTTGATGTTCGAAATTTTAAAAGTTGCTGTGAAATAACTTTAGGAAGTAGCAGATCTATATGTTTCAAATTAGGAACGCTTTTGTAGCATCGATAGTATATACTTTTTGGGCTTAAGGTGATATTTGTTCTCCAATTTTGAATAAACTGATCTTTTAGGATATGTTCAACCTTTAAAACTAACCATGGAGTTGAATACCAGGATGGGTTGTCAAATACATTACTTAATCCAACAGTATTCAGGATACACTTGATGGACTTAAGCCAATGGGTAATCATTGTTGTTAATTTGGGTGTCAAGAGCAATGAATTTATAAATGACTTGTGATAATTTAATTATATTGTTTTGAATAAACAACTTATGCCAGAAAGCTATCATACGCTTGTATATCTTAATGTATAACGGTTGCCGTCCAAGCTAGTTATCCATATACCATATAACATGTGGTTTAATTCCTTAGACCTGCTGCAAGTTTGAGAAATTGAAGATGGATTATTTCGACTAAATCAAGATTTTCAAAACCCCAAACTGCTGAACTATACGTTAAGATAGGAACAACTTAGGTATCAAATAATTCTAATACGATATGGTAGGTTAAGATTATGACCTTTTTTCAGTGAAGCATACATTGCTTTTGTGCATTATCAGATAATGCTTTTATTCCGATTTTAAATCGTCTATTTCCATGCATCTCAATCCCAAGATATGTATAATTATTGACTATTTCTAAGGTCTTATTACCATATAGGAATGTTGGTTCAGAGGATTTAGCAGGTTCTCCTCCAAAAATAAGAATTTTAGTTTCACTTATATTCACTTTTAACTTCATTGAAGATGAATACTTAGTGATTTTTGTAAGCCCTCAGGTGAAACATAAAAATTAACTGTATCATCGGCGTACAGTAATGTATTGAATTGTATCAACCTAACAACATCAGAATCGTCTGGGCACTTGATATTGGCATATATTCCTTCACAACCTTTAGACAAAAATAATAATAATCTGAATAAGTGTTATTTACCTGCACTTGTGATTTGATGTCTTTGTACATATTAATTATAAGTTTGAGGATTTTACCTTTAATACCATTTTTCTTCATCTTTTACCAAAGCCCAAACTCTCCAAACTGTGTCAAAAGCTTTTAAAAAATCAATGAAGGCACAATAAAGTTTTAATTTTTTTAACTTTAGAAAATGCGTGAGTAAATGGAGAACAATATGTTATCGGCTGTCATTCAATTCTTCACAGTCATAACTTTCTGGTTCGAAGTCAGTTTCATCTGCCTTATCGTTATCATCATTTACGTGCACAATAAATTTTCTGAACTATTCTGAGATTAGAAATGATTTAAAAAATTCATCAATATCTGGCATTGCATCATACATTTTCGGTTTCATTATTGTTATTGAACATCTTCAAGAATTCGCGAGGCGTGTGTTTCTTAGTATGTCTTAACATGTCATGTAACTGCAGCTTATATTGACGAATGTCTTACGATATAAAGCTTTGTTGTTCGCTTTGTTGAATTGTTTTCACGAACGTTTTCTTTCATTTCCAAACCAGGGTTTATGTTTACTTTTGCGTAGCGTCCGCGTATTTACAATTACTTGTTGCTAATGGGTTCCGAAAGTTTCTCGTGCTGAGTTAGTTATCACGTGCATTAGGTTTTCCGCAAGGTTATTCACTGTGTCCGGGTCACAGTGACTTGATCGGGCATTGCGTATTGACTGAAATATATTGTCAATATGATTATTATTCAGGTGTTCAACAAAAGTAATAGATTTCGACCTATCATATCTACATGGTTTCGTGTCGACGTATTTTGAAGGACGATAGACTTATGTGGATTACCAGAGCTTGTATCGAGGGGGCGTATGGCTTTCAAACTGAACACAACTGGGCAGTGCACATCGGAAAAGCAGTGCACATCAGAAAATAATGATGAGATTTCTCGTATTCGCAGATCGGTAACAAGTTGCAAACATTCAGGTGATGCAAGCAATAATCGATTACACTTGTTTCCTTGCACGTTGTCTTACCTATCAATTTATCTTTACCAATCCTACCATTACAGATAAACAGATTCAGATTTCTACATATTTCCAAAAGTTTAGTACTATAGTTATTTACCTGATCATGATCTTGTGTTCCGCGAACATGTGGCAAATGATGTTTATCTAGTATTGATTCAGGTGCTAACCTTTCATCAATGTCTACATTATCCATCTCAAAATCATCCTTCAAGAAATAATCAAAAACCTTATAATCACATAATGTGCCTGTCCTTGCATTAAAGTCGCCGACCAGAGAGACATCTGGGCTTTTAGCTAGATAATTCAAAATTGAATGTTCAATATCATGGAAGGTATCAGTATTTGCATATCTAGATCCTCCAGGGGGAATGTATACTATACCAAGGTACATATCCTGGTCTAAGTCAAATAGTGTTTTACTGATCTTAATCAATAGCACATAGTTACAGGTATCATCATCTAATTGAGAAACGCAGTCCATATAACTATTTCTATTGGCTACTCCAATGCCCCCAGACCTTCTATTGGCACCAGTCCTATGTTTGATATATCGCGTGACGCCATCTATCTGCAGTTCATCTAAATAATCAGTCTTTGTTTCATGTAATCCTACAATATCATTATTATTAACTAAGTTCAGCAATTCTTTGTTTTCTAGTCTATTTCTTAATCCACACATATTTACGTATTCGACTTAATAAGCGCCCTCTCTATAAGCGAAGTTTGTGGGCACTTCAAGGCCCCCTGCGACTCTAGAATGTCACTTCAGTATATTTTTTATATTTATTTAGACAAACTTTGCTTTGGGTCGGTTGGTAAAATACAGAATTAAATGTAACAAGAAGACTTGTAGAACTAATCGTCTCTCTGAGTGTTTGGTTGAGTCCATTTTTTGCAGGGATTAACAAGTAAAAAAACTTTGAAAAAATTGTTTTATAAATTCAGAATTTTAAAACTGAAATATATTTGTAAGTAAAAGCTACCATCTGTCATAATATTCCAACAGAAATTATTTAGTTGATAAGTAAATAGACTGAGGGTCCCTATCTTGGGGGTCAAGCTTGCTACCCTATAGGGGGGGGGGGGGGGGGGGGGGGGTTTAGTACAGACTGCAGCCTCCTATTCACATACAGCTTGTCGGTGACCATATATGCCTGTTTGCCTTGTTGTCTGGCAGCTCGAAGGAGGGGCATCAGAACTTCTCTGCTATACTGGCCTATCTCCTTTCCTCTGGGAACTGTTCCATGATACTGTGTTTGATTTCAATGCATCACGTTCCCTGGTGTAGATGAACTTGCCGATGAGGGGTAGGGGTCTATCACCGTCACCATGTCGTTTCCCGCCGATTCTGTGGACACGTTTCAATTTCAAATTTTCACTGTCGAGATGAAGGTGTTCCTGTATGAATAATTTTAGTAATTTCTCGCACTGTTCCAGCGTAGGTTAGGGCTCAGTCTCCGGAATGCTAGTGAAGATTTAATTATCCCTCATGGACCTACATCTTAGATCAACGGCATATTCGCGCGATTTGTTAGATGGTCTTCTCTTAGTTTGGACAACTCGGGAACACAAGTACATTGAAGGTCCGCTACGAGGTCGTCTTTATCGTTGACCCATTTGTCATAACTCTCGGTGACAAAGTTTGTGCATCAATTTCCTGTACCTTTATTTCTAGTCTTGCCATGTTTGTTTTTATAGAGACAACATCACACTGTATGGAGTCAAGTGTTAAGAGCTTTGCGTCCATTTTTTCCAACTTCGCCATGATGGTGTTCATATCATGATTTCACTGCATGTGTTATCCATTTGGTATTTGAATTGTAGGGTAGTACTGACGTGTTAGCGGAGTCTGGATGGGATAGTCAGGAGGATGTTGAGTAGGGATGGTGACCAGTGACTGACTGTCAGAATTACCTGTGTTAGTGTTGGCTGCAGGTCGTTTGCTCTGTGGCGTGTCTCTCATGTTTGTATCCGACTCCGCAAACTTGTCGACGAGGAGAACTTTTATAGAAGTATTGGACCTAGGAACTGTTTGTTGTTTGTCCCGCGGACCACAGTATACAGCTTTTTTGTATGTCTTTTCAAGTACACTTGGAGTGTTGAAATCGGTGTTTCAATTGGCGTTTAATTTAAAGAGTCATAAAATGTAGACATTTATTCAATAAAGATGTGTTGACATAAATAACCATCTTGGACTTAAATTTGTTGACAAGTCTTCACTGTAGGACGTCATAAAACAAGCAAAAAAAACTGTTCTTGATTCTCCTAAAACGACAATTTCTCAAAACGTTCTTCTACGAAATAAACAGATACGGTTCTAAATGTGTGGTATAGTTGGCTTTTAAAGACACAATGTATCTGTGTTTCAGATATTGGTTTTACTATAGGAAATTTTATACAAAATATTGTGTTCGACATTGTTTTAGCGGTTGAGTGTTAATGTAAATATGTTTTTTTCAAAATAAAAACTTCTGTGCCGTTTCAAGAACACATACATCTTTGATACAGCTATTGTAGCGAATTTCAGTAATGATAAGTCACCACAGTATTAAAATCGAGAATTATTATTCACAAATACATTGTACTTCCCTGAACTAAGGTTGAATGTAAGTGTACTGTCGGGGCTGGTAACATCGTCCATCATTTTACGGATTTGTTGCATTCCCTCACTACTCACCATTTTACTTAGTTTACTCTGCCTGGTTCCATCTGCAGATGTCGTCATAATGGCTGCTTTCCTGATATTGGCCACACAGAGGAACACCTTCCTGAATGTCTGCAGTGCTCGACAAAGATTAGAAGTGCACCTCTGAGCAGAAACAAAATAAATACACAAAACTGATTTTGCAAATAAAAATTATATGCAAAGTTGAGAGTTCACGAATGTAACAACTCTATATTCAGACAGGTATCTGACAGCCGTTTGCAACGTTCAACCTTCGCAGTTGCTTCTTCTTTCTGTTTAGCATCAGCGATGTTGAATTTTCACTTTCTCAGAAGGGTATTTTGTAAGATGGTGTGAATCACATACTTGATAATTATGTAACATTAATATTGAATCGCAAGTATAGGCCGAAAGAGGTCGTTCTTTACTCTTTGGAAAATTGTATATGTATAGAATGCAATTAAAACTATATATCTTTCTGTGCAAAAATATTTTTTTAAAGAACAAATAACAATGTATTCTCATACCTGTCCGTTCCAAATTGTAGGAAATGATGAGTTCATTTTGAATGAACAAACCATGTCTCTAGAATCGTATGTCGGGGTTGAACAAGAACAGTCTCTGTCACAGAGGACTTGGCACAGTTTGATCCCGACTGGACCAGAGGACACATGGTAAACAGTGCAGATACACAGCAGAGCTAATTGCGTCGCAAACATCCTTCCTTCTTTAAGAGAAACTAAACGATCATTCATACCTCTGTAGGAAGTGCCTTCAAATCATGTCACAGTCCTCCATGTTATATCATCTACAGTGTAAATTATTCATTTAAAACAGCTGAACCAAGTAATGGATATATCGTTCAGGCCAATGCCCATAGATTGGCCAGTAGCTTATTTGTAATCGTGATGAATATGTGCTTACCAAGCATTCCTGTGAAGTCACTGACATCCAATAGACATATCTTTCCTTAATTGTGTTATCTTTAATGTCTTCAATAACTACAATTTTGGTCATTATGTTCTCAAATAATTATTTCGACAATGTATAATATTTCGAAATACATACATCTTTAAAGGGGCAGTAGCACGTTTTTCCGCTCAAATAAGTCAATGAAATGTATTTGAAAAATAATTTCACCAATAGTAAAATACCATTCTCTCTCCGGAAAATCAAATTGAAAATGTGTGTACATGGTTCGGTAAAGCCATGGAGATCGTTTTTGTAATGCAAAATGATTAAATTGTGTTCACAATAAAAAATGGCCGCCATGCAATTTTTGCTTATACGCAACACCTTTATAATCACTACGGATACTTGGTTTGTGTAATAACATGTTTATCCTCTAAAGTTAATATAAATAACATAAACTATCATTATTAATTGGCAATTTGAAAAAATTAAATTTGCAAAAAACGTGCTACTGCCCCTTTAACGTGTAATTGTTACGATTATCAAATTATAAGATCAAGTCCCAAGTGGAAACATGGGGGAAAACGAGGATTTTATATATATATAACTCAAATATTGGATAAAACACACAATAATTCCAATGAGATACAGCAGCTTGGGATGCAAATATATAAGAATATCTACAAATGGGCCATCTTGTTGGTGGCTTGTTGATAAGAGCGAGTATTGGAGCATTGATACTAAATGCTGCTTATGACTCGACCCCTGTCATTATTACAAATACATGTACCATATTTCCTCTAATAAGCGCCAGGTCTCCAATAAGCACCGGGTCTAATTTAAACCATTAGATTAATGGTTCCTTAGTAAAACTAAATATTCTACGAAAGAAATAAGCGCCGGGTCTCCAATTAGTGCCGGGTCTCTAATCAGCGCCGGTGCTCCCAGGTAGCACACAAATGGTGGACCACTGGTGGGCCACTAGTACCTGCTCCAGTGGTCCACTAGTAGTTTGTCCAACTGATAGAAGGTTGGCCCTAGTGGCAGCCACTAGAAGCTATCTACCACCAGCGGCCCACCTGCTACCATGCTGGTTGGCTACTTGCTATCCAACAGTGGCAAGCCACCAGTATCATACCGGTGGGCCACTTGCTATACACCAGTGGCAAGCCACCAGCTATCTGCCACCAGTTGCCAGCTAGCTATCACACCAGTGGGCCACTTGCTACCCACCAGTGGCAAGCCACTAGGGCCTAGTTACCTGCAACTAGTGGCCCACTAGAGTGTGTGTTATCTTCGGGGTTCAACCATAACAACCATAAAATGCAAAGATAAATACTTTTTATTACCTACGATTGCAATCATAAGGGACGTCATATTTTCTATACGATGCACTAGGGCTAAATATCAATTTGTCATGGTAACATGACGTAATACACAATGCTATGGCATCACATTTCGTCTATGTTGTTGCGTTCCAAATGCGGCGGCAATAAGTAATGATCCTCATCGTCTAATTCGGAAGGAAGAGGAAATTTTCAAGGATGGCAAATCTTTGAATATTTTATGATAATAACTCTTCGAACTTCTGTTTATATCACGCCTTAGCCCTACATTGCTGTATAAAGTGATCTTTTAAGTTGAGTCTACCATAGAACTAAATTTTACAGATGCAACCATCAAGATCAAACCACGAGTGTCTAAAATAATGTTAATGCGAAATAACCATGCGTTCGAATTTTTTTTATAAAGTGTAAATTTCATGTCCAGTCTATTTGCTGAAAAATATTGGATATTTTACACATTTCCTCTTCTCACTAAAAACGAAAAAAAATATGATTAAAATATAGCTAATACAAGACGTCTAATTAAGTTTTTGGCTGAGTTCAGGTACTGTGAAAACATGTATGTGACATTTTCTGTGAAGTTTTCCCTATTTTGTAGCTACTACCCCAATATATATGCCTGTTTAATTTGACGAAAGAATCAATGATTTCTCTCCTTGATATGCACATTTAAAAAACAAATGACTCTTGTCTAATTGCCTCAGTGGGAAAGATGAGGTTAAGACATTTGACAATTTGACATGTTAATAATTTGACATGTTTTTGTTGAAATATATATGTTGTGAACACAGACCAACATATTGTGTAATTGAGATTAAAAACATAACATACAAATCTGCAAGTAAAATGTGACATCAGTGGCCGAAATAGTAAGGTGCGGGGTACGAACCTGCATGGGCAGTGTGAAATTCGTTAAAATATCTTGAAATAGTTTGCATGCATTTGTAAGTATTTGTGAGGATAGCAATGAGTGTACACTATGGTTCAACCTTATAAATATATATACCTTTTACAAACAAAACTATCCATCTTTTACATTCTTGGTTCATGTAGCTACTCAAACAGTGAACTTGTCAATAAAAGTAGGCAGAGTTCTAAAGGCAGTTTGAACCTATCAAGAAAAACCTTAGTTGTTAAAACGGGGGTCCCTCCACAAGAACTCGATATCGTAATTAAAACGGGGGTAAAAAAACGGCTTACATCCACTCTATATATTTGTATATAAGGAATAAATTGTAGTGTGTATTTTAACTTATGTTTTACCTACCTTTGAATTACGATATCGAGTTCCTGTGTGTCGCTTGCCCCGCTCGTTCTTAATCACTAAGATGTCTCTTCATTTCTCCTATGAAGTGCGAGCTGTATATTAAAAAAGGAGCATTTATTATTGTGTTAATCATTTGGTAAAATCAATGCATTTTTATCGTAAGAAAGTTTGAGTTTTGGTTAATTTTGGTATTTCTCTTTTCACAGTCAGCTGTGTGAGAAAAGGACTGGCTTGCAGTTAAAGAGGCTTATACTCCAGTCGGCGAGTGTTCGAGCAGACGCCACCACGATAGGAAAAGTCAAAACCAGGTAAATATATATTCATGTACAATTTCAAATATATGTCCACTCTTCATAATATTTTCAAACTTATTACGGCAGTACTTTTAAGAAAAACTATAATCACAATAGTTTAAACATTAATATTTATGTCTATAAGTGCAAATATGTATCTAAGGAGTAGCTATAGTAGCATATATTATCTGTGTAAATGTTGAAATTCTCACACTTTTTAACTTTTTCTATCGTTGCCTGTCGGTTTTAACTTGCATATCCTATTTTTGTACTTTTCTTGTAATAAGGTCGAATAAACATCTAAAGAATAAACAATGTGTTTTCTTGTTCATCTGTGTTGACATTGTGTCAGTTGTATTTGTTTTCCAAATCAAACGATACCTACCTTTGTGTATTAAAGTAATGTTGTTGATTGATTGTACAAGATTAAACAATTGATGAATTTCTAAACATTTGCTGTTTATGTATTTCTAAAATACAAAATGTAATATCTACTAATATGGTATGTCTGGATTGTTAATGTTATGTTCAAGCAAGTGGGTGGTATCTTTTCTTTTGGACTCTGAGTTCCGTTCCATAACAGGGATTGCGATTGCTCAATGTGGCGCTCAAATAACTCTCAAATAGCGCTCATTCTCTCTTTAACGACATATATAGATGTAAAGGTTAAATGTTCATGGTTTATGTGTTAGATATCCTTGAAAAAATGACAAACTGAAGATGGGTCTTCATATAGGTTCATTACCAACCGGTTTCACAACATAGTGATCATCAGGGTAGCTTATACGCCGTGTTGCTAATGATGTAGCGTCATCAATGGCAAGGGATGCAATTCACGTCAACATGATTTCATATTGTGTACGGTTTAATTTAGGGGCATAGCAATGTCTCGCCAGAGCTAATATGGAATGTCATATGTTACTAATATTTGTATGTTAAGAACAATACATATCAGAATGACCACTGCCAACTTTGGCAGTTCCAACACCCGTGATATAGACATTGTATGTTTCACTGGCAATCACATGGTGTCTTCACTTTATACAGACAGTTTGAGTAAAATAGGATTGTTCATGAAAGGGATTGACATTCTGTACTTTGATTCCAGACTTTAGACATGATTTGATTGTACATGGATTTCTTTGACTTCTTGAAATTATATGTGAACACTCGCTCAATGTACCAACAGAATTCAAGGCATATCAATAATTGGTGACTTTTAGTTAGTTAGTTAGAGCTATGATCGAATAGCGTGACCCTATTGTATCTTACTTAATCATCTGTAATGTTAATCTGCTTAAATATGTGAGAATCATTCTGATGTTGTAAATACTACCAGAGAGAAGAGAATGACATAGTTTAAAACACAACAACTAGATGAACACGAATAACCCTGTCAACAATTCAGTGTGGTCAATTGTAGTTTAGGGTTTGGTAGGGTAGGGTTGGTCCGTTCAAACATGACAATACTGCCGTCATTATTGTTGATATAATCCCTCTCAAAGCATTTCCCTCTCATTTTGAACAGAAAAGTCAGGTAAGACAAAATTAATGAGTTTGTCCTTCTGCTCGAATAATTTTCCAAATTCATGTTATCAAAATGTCTTCATTGAAAGATGACATTCTCATTTGATATGAATTAGTCGGGTCTACGACAATTACCAACCGGACCATTGCCACCTTGGAAAAATGCCATCCAAAATGAAATAAGCAGCTTTTTGACAGCATGTGTAAATAAAAAGCAGTACTATCCATATTGAAAAATAATAATTTGAAAATATGTTGATTTTAACATGACCTTGATAAAAAAAAACATTGTATTAATGGTAAAATGAGCTTGAATACAGATATGATTTTGCAAAAACAATCGACTTTGATATGCAAGAGATATTTCATTTCACAAGTACATCAATGATGTGATCTGATCAAAGTATTTTTAACAGTTTTTCCAAGTTTTTCGTCAAAGTCATTGCTTTTTTCTGGTAGTAATTGTTCATGAAAGTCTTTATTTCTCTGAGAAAAATATTCTGTCAAAAAACATTTCTTTGTACAAGTCAATTGTCATTAAAGGCATTTGCATTCATGAAAGTCTTTACTTCATTAACTGTATTTGTATTCATAACTGTCTTTATTTCATTAACTGCCCGGCAGTGTCTTCATAATTAGTGCAGCTATGGTGTTTTATACATTGCTACACTGTATGATAAATGTAGTTTGATTTGAAACATATAGTTGGCTTAAACTGGGATTCTTTTCAGTAATGTACGAGCGACAACCCCAGATGTTGGGGAGGATTTACAAATCCTACTAACATACAACAAGTGCCTCGGGTGTTTGGGGATATGAACTGAATGTTCACATGCAATATGCAAATCATAATATAAACAAGAAGAATCCAAGAGACGACTTGTATTGGTGAGCTATAAACTTTATTTTCAAACTTGGCACAACATTAATGTCCAGAAGCGCTGTTTTGTCTATGGCTTTTAATCATTGTACCAAAGATGTTCATCACACAATTGGCAAACATAAGAATTGTATGAACTGTTACACAACGTTACAATTGCCCCGAAGGTTATTAACATGTTTCATGAATTAGCCAAGTACAATGTCATTACAATTTCTGCTTCAAGTCGTGACAGAAAACCTATATGTTGCAACACAATACGTTCCAAGACGATTTCTAAAGTTTTGTGAAATATTAACTTTCAACTGCACAAAATCGAATTTTGTCATTTGGATCGCTCAGGTGAGAAACGGAAATTGTTTATATATTATGTTCATATATACTTTAACCTATGTGTGAACGGAAACTTTAAGAATAATCACCTCTGGTTTGGTTGAGCCTGTCCCTCTACTCGGTTTCATCATTGTGGTTTTAGAACATACATGATGAAATTGATGATTCACATATTGTCATTCTTTATCTCAATTTTTCGCCATCGACCAGAAACAGCTATATCATTAATGATATTCCCAACTCTTAAATATGTTCCAAGCGTACTTGGTGAGTTCTCGAGTGGCTGTTTTACACGGAGACTGACAAGTCCTTTATACCATTCAACTACGATGTAGAGAAGTTCATTCAACTCCACATCCGGTTGTTGTCGCCTCGATTCTCTTTTCTTGCAGGGCTTTTTCTTGAACGTTAATGTTCTCGTTGACTTAATATAATCAAGAATTAGTTTAGATCTGCATCCCATGCTTGAATCAATGATCATAACAATATTGGTCAAGTGTTTAATCTTCATCACAAGCTTGTTTACGGAGGAGACATCTATTCCTTTCTTCGAGAGTGACACTACATACCGACCCTGCATGCTGGGGATCAGAACTGGATGGTTCCAACACTTAGAGTTTTCCTGGAATAGAAGTGAATGGAGTACAACATTATATATTCTCCATGTTGGTGACTGGTTGGCTTGGAGGGTCATTGTGTTGTAGACCACATTGGGTATATAAACAGCTGTACATTGATAGCTTACAGTCAACTGCAAAATAACCTCACCACATTTTCAACAGGGTACAAGACGAAATACTGCTGCCGGAAAAAAGTTGATTTTAAATGATCGTTATGGGACATGCTTTGAACAGAGGTGGCCACAGTTTCATTGCTGAAAACAAACAAGCCGTAGGTCCAATGTTTCGATACGATATCACCGATTTCAACATGATTTTTTACCAGAATATTTGACATTTAACTTAAAGAGTCATAAAAGGAGATATTTATTTAATAAAGATGTGTCGACATAAATAACCATCTTGGACTTAAATTTGTTGGCACGTCTTTATTGTAGGACGTCAAAAAAAACCCAAAAAAAACAATGTTCTTGACTCTCCTACTTTCGAAAATGACAATTTCTCAAAACGTTCTTCTACGAAATAAACAGATACGGTTCTAAAATTTCAAGTTTGGTATAGTTGGCTTTTAAAGATACATGGTATCTCTGTTTCAAATGTGTTTACCGTTTATTTGTTCAACTATCGGAAATTATATAACAAAAATTGTGGGTGACATTTAGCGGTTGAGTGTTAATGTAAATATGGTTTATTCAAAATAAAAACTTCTGTACCGTTTCAATCTACTGAGAGCACATAATCTTCGATTCAGCTATTGTAGCGAATTGCAGTATTGATAAATCACCACAGTATCAAAATCAAGAATTATTACAAATAAATTGTACTGCCCTGAACTAAGGTTAAATGTAATTGTACTATCGGGGCTGGTAACATTGTCCATCATTTTACTGATTTGTTGCATTCCCTCACTACTCACCATTTTACTTAGTTTACTCTGCCTGGTTCCATCTGCAGATGTCGTCATAATGGCTGCTTTCCTGATATTGACCACACAGAGGAACACCTTCCTGAATGTCTGCAGTGCTCGACAATGATTAGAAGCGCACCTCTGAGCAGAAACAAAATAAATACACAAAACTGATCTTGAGAATAAGAAATATATATAAATGTGAGAGTTCACGAATATAACAACTCTATATTCAGACAGGTATCTGACACACTTTTTGCAACGTTCAACCTTCTCAGTTGCTTCTTCTTTCTGTTGAGCATTACAGCGATGTTTATTTTTCACTTTCTCAGAAGGGTATTTTGTAAGATGGTGTGAATCTCATACTCGATAATTGTGTAAAATTAATATTGAATCGCAAGTATAGGCCGAAAGAGGCCGTTCTTTACTCTTTGAAAACCATATATAAATAGAACAAAATTAAAATCATTTCTAAGCCAAAAACATTGTTTTACCTGTCCGTTCCAAGTTGTAGGAAATGATGAGTTCATTTTGAATGAACAAACCATGTCTCTAGAATCGTATGTCGGGGAGGAACAAGAACAGTCTCTGTCACAGAGGGCTTGGCACAGTTTGATCCCGACTGGACCAGAGGACACATGGTAAACAGTGCAGATACACAGCAGAGCTAATTGTGTCGCAAACATCCTTCCTTCTTTAAGAGAAATTAAACGATCGTTCGTACCTTTGTAGGAAGTGTCTTCAAATCATGTCACAGTCTTCAATGTACTATAATATCATCAACAGTGTAAATTATTCATTTAAAACAGCTCAACCAAGTAATGGATAGATAGTCCAGGCAAATGCCCATAGAGTGGCCAGTAGATTATTTGTATCCGTGATGAATATGTGCGTACCAAGCATTCCTGTGAAGTCACTGACATCCAATAGACATATCTTTCCTTAATGTTGTTATCTTTAATGTCTTATTAACTACTAATTTGGTAATTTTGTTGGTCAAATAACTATTTCGACAATGTATAATATTTCTAAATATATACATGTTTAACTTGTAATTGTTACGATTAGTAAGGCTTCGATGGGTACTCGAGGGCTCGATAAAAGATCCCAATAATTTCAGATTTAATTTCAGTCACCATGTGCAAGTTAAGACATTGAACATGTCTTGCCTGAAAAGATTTAACAACAACTGCAGTGGACCCCGTATGTCGTGGTACCTGAGGGATAAGTTCTATTCCACGTTGCAAGTGAACAGTGACATCAGCCTTGGTCCCAATTAAAATCGTACAATGCAACCAAATAAAACATTGAATTGATGATATCAGATGAAGTTTATATAAATAAATATTAAGCTCATATGGTCAAGTTGGTCGATATACTGATGTTAAAAATCAAACTTGTGTTTATTAATTGTATGCTGGTCGAGTTGACATGCGACGTGTTTTCGGGTGCTCTCGCGTCTGTGAATGAAACTGTGACTTACAAGACTGTCTTGGCACAATAACTCACAGACGAACCTAAAATAGCATCTATATACTGAAAGGTGACTGTAAATGGACAATGTCGACGCACTTATGTAACATTTATTGAAATAACTTAATAAGTTTGTGTGCGTCGCCTTCAATGACAGACTGTTTGCACGTGCAGCATGAGTATCACGCTCGCTAGTTGGATTGTTGTATTGGAGCGTTTGAAATATGTTAGTTTGTCTGGTCTAAATATGATTCTAAAATAACGTTTGACTCATTAGCACACCACACGCGGTGCATTGTCCGGTTTTCGATCAGAAATCGACACTTTTACCTTCATATCGTGAAAATACTTAGTCGAATATGATCAAAATGGTAGTTTTCGTTAACAATTGGTACTTCTCGATAAAGTAACACCATTTATAACGTTTGGCATATATTTGACCCCAAACAACACAATGGATGTACCTTTAACAATACTTGGAGGCCTGTTAAAACGTCAACTGTTGTGTTTCATGTACTTTAATCTGGTTTTGTACTTGAGCGAAAATTTTCTACCGGTGAACGCAAGTGTAGGCATAGTATGTGACAGTGACCAAACTGCTGATGTGACAAATGAGTTCAACTCAAGTGTTAGCTTAATTCATATGCTAGAGCTGCGACTTGCCCTGGCTCCAGAGGAAACTCGGGAGTCAGGGCCTGGCCAGAGCTCTAGCCCGATGTTTTCTCCTGCAGGTACGAGGGGGACTGGGGGAGCAGTAACGAATGTTCACGCTGACGGGAGGCCACTGTCAGACACACCCGATGGATAGCGATCCGGTCGTGGCACCAGTCCTACAACTAGTAAAGATGATGTCTCGTCTAAACTTCATATGTGTGCCTGGAACGTCCGGGGACTAATGTCTAAGCTTGGAAGTTGGGACCTTCTAACCTTTCTCAACACGTTTGAATTATTTTGTTTAGTTGAAACCATGCAACATAATCTCACTAAAATTGAACATGCTTTTAGTAAGGCTGTGCAATATTATTGCAATACCAAAATATTGGAATACAGAGTTTTGCATTACATGTATTGCAATACGATTTTCATATCGCAATAATATTGCACAAATAAATATTAAGTCAAATTTATTTAAAGGGCACATTTACTGGATTAACTTGGACTGTATTACAAATTCTTTTTAAAGATGTGAAAGTCATTTTATCAAATGTGTCTTGTTTGAACTGCAAAAAGAAGTATAAAAGTTGAATGTAGATTTCATTGAGCACGTTGCAATATCATTGGCACTAGTTAAAATTGTTTCTAGAGAAATATCTCATTGCCAGAGGATCTTGCAATATATTGTGGTACGTATTGCAATATATTACTGTTCAGCAATATGATCGCAATACAAAATTTGAGGCAATACACAGCCCTAGCTCTAGCTAGCCCTAGCCTCCAGAAAAACCAACACTGGTCGTTATTCGGGTGGCATAGCGCTGTATGTACACAAACGGTTAGAACATTTAGTTACCAGGTTAAAACCAGAACTTGAAAATTGTATTGCTTTATTCTTCAATTTCGCTAAAACACCAGTACTGATGATAGGAGTATATATCCCCCCAGAAGGCCCTTATTATCATCAGCGTGATTCAGATGGTATCGATATACTGGAGTAGAACATAGCCTCATTAGTAGCAGAACTCCGACTTAAACCAGAAATATTGCTGTTTGGAGACTTTAACGCTAGAACTGCATCTCATGATGATTTCCTTATGGAGGATGATAACGATATTGATCTTCTAAATCTAGAGTGTTTGTACGAAATTGATAGTTTCTGTGAACAGAGAAATACAACTGACGATAAGTTAAATAAGTTTGGGTTTTCTTTGTTTACCCTGTGTAAGCTGTGTGGTGTTCATATTGTGAATGGTAGGAAATATGGTGACAGCGATGGGTCAATGACCTTTGTTAACAAACAAGGCACGAGTGTAATTGATTATTTCATCGCCTCTACTTCTCTGTTTCCAAAGATTCTTGACATGAAAGTTCATACTCGGACTGATTCCGATCATCTGCCTTTCTCATGTTGCATAAAATGTTATCTCAATATGATACTAGGCGAAGTCTAGAAGATGATACAAATGATTCTATGTTCGATATACCACGTTTCAGCATTCCAAATGATATTGCTACTGATTTTAAAGAGAGAAGTAAAACCAGTATATTTGACGACTTGCATTCTCGCTTTGTATCTTATATTGATTCAGCAGATGTCAATAGAGCTACTGAATCGATTTGTGAGATGTTATATTGCGTAGGCTCTCAGTTTAGGAAAACCCCAAACTTAAAATCTAAGATAGATTTACAACCGTCGTGGTTTGATTCTGAATGTGTGACACTTAAACGCCAAAAATATTATATGTTTGAGAAACTACGTCTGTACAGATCTCAGGAAAATATTATAAACTATCTTGAAGCTAAGAAATTATTTCGTAAAGTCTGTCAAGACAAGAATGATCTCGTCCGTTCTAAGACTTGCGAGGCTATTGATGTATATGTAGCAGAAAAAGACTATAAAACATTTTGGAAAACAATCAAATCTCTCATTTCTTCCCAAACTGAGCGTAATACGATAAGCCCAGGTAGCTGGTATGGATAGTTTAGAAACTTGCTCAGTTCTGAGCCCGTACATGACATTGATGATATAAATTTTCAACATGACCCCCCTCAACGAAGGTGATTATATTTGTGCTGATGTGTTTTCAAATGAGATTAGTTTGAGGAAGTTAACAAAGCTATTGCTCAATTAAAATCTGGTAAGGCCGCAGGCATTGATGGGATTCCACCAGAATTTATTAAAAACTCTTCATTTATAGCTCCGTATGTACATACACTGTTTGTTACTATCATGCACACCGGAATGTTTCCGGAAATGTGGACTACTGGTCTTTTAGTACCTTTGTATTATAGCGGTGACTCTACCAAACAAAAAAATTATAGAGGAATTTCTCTTTTAAGTGTAACAGGCAAAGTTTTCACATCTATTCTAGAAAGCAGATTACGCCAATATATTGATTGTAATCAACTTTTAAATGAAGGTCAAGCAGGTTTTAGAAATTATTATTCTACAGTTGATAATATCTTCACATCAACTGCTCTTGTGCAAAAATATTTTGGAAAACCTAAGCACCGCATTTAAGCGGCTTTTATAGATTTCAAGAAAGCTTTCGATTTTGTAAACAGAAGGAAAATGTTACATCTGCTGTGGAAAAATGGTGTTCATTGTAAGATTTATAATGTGTTGGAAAGCATGTACTCTAATGTCCTGTCCTGTATTCGATCAGGTCAATGCAGAACACAGCCTTTTAACACTTCCTCTGGAGTTAGACAAGGCTGTATGCTGAGCCCACTTCTGTTTATATTTTTTTATAAATCAACTTGCCAAAGAATTTAGTGAAAGTAAAAGTAATGGTATATTTGCATTGAAGTAATTAGAATATTATTATTTGCAGACCATGTACTCATTGTCGCAGATTCGATAATTGATTTACAAAGAAAACTGGATATATTAGAGACATTTTGTATAAAATGGGGTTTCGAAGTTAATCTAGAGAAGTCAAATATTGTTGCTTTTAGAAATGGAGGATACTTAAAAAGGTTAGAAAAAATGGTATTTTGGTGGAAAGGAAATAACTGCAACATCATACTTTAAATATTTGGGTATTATTTTTTGGTCTCGATTAATTTGGTCTAGAAATTGTGAAAAACTAGCATAACAAGCACAATGGCCTGTTTCCCTATATGTCGTTTGCTAGCTCCTATAGCCTTATATGGCAGTGAAATCTGGGGATATTGTTTCAGAGAATCTATAGAAAAAGTCCAGAATAATTTCATTAAGAAATTTGTTATTCAGTAGAAAATCATCTAATATAGCTGTTTTGGGTGAAACAGGTAGATACAATCTGTGTGTAAGATATCATTGTAATTGTATTAGATATTGGTGCCGGTTACTACGATTACACCCTTCACGACATCCTGCAGCAGGTTATCAAATGTTAAAGCAGCATGATGAAAATGGTATAAATGGAAAACTGGATATCCCATGTACGCACACTTTTAGCCACAACAGGATTTTCATATGTATGGGTAAACCAAGATTTCGGGGATTTCTCTCTTTTTATGTCTGCATTTAAGAAGCGCTGTATTGAAATAAATATTCAAGACTGTTATACAAGATTAGACAAGTTACATTACCTATCTTTCTATAAATCCTTCAAGTCTGTTTTTGCAGATGAATCATATATTTTTTCAGATACTGAACTTATAAGATTTATTAGGTTATTTGTTAATTTGCGATGTCAGTCACAAAACCTTCAAGTTCATAAGTTTAGACGAAGCAACAATATTAATGTCAATGATTTACTTTGCACACGCTGTTGTTTACATGAGATACAAGATGAATAACATGTTATTCTCGTATGTCCATATTTTGAGCATCTTAGAAAATTGTATGTACCATCATTTTACACCAATAATCATACAAGAATGAAACTCTGTAAGTTAATATCCTGTGAGAACTTGTCATTAACTAAAAATGTTGCTTTCTTTTTGAAAAGAACTCCGGTATTTATACATGATGCAATTGTAACACCACATCGTATTATCGCTATTATGATGTAGTCTGGGCCATGAGGCCTCTAATTTTGAATAAAGTCTGTCTGTCCGTCTGTTACACTTTTTCATAAGGTTATATAAATGTATTCTGTCATTAATTCAGTATATTTGTGTAATAAAAAGGCAATAATCGAAATCTTATATCACTACAGAATAATTATAATGACAGCGACATATGAGGTAAAATATTCCATGTGACAGACAGACAGACGTTTTATTTGTAATATCGGCCTCGTGGCCTATAATACAGTCATATTTAAATACATTTCATTGAACAGTGGTCATAATTAGTTTTGTGATCTTATTTTAAATACATAATGCAGGAATAGAGCTGTGCAATAAATTTCAAGTGTATGCATGGTCAAATCACCAGGGGAACAACCATTCAAACTTTTGTTAAAATATTGAGTATCTAAATTATCAACCAATTTCTACTTTTATACTTGCTACCCTTCATGAAATGATCAAGACCATATGCTTATAAACATGGCGACCATAGTCTTATACATGCACTGCAATGGTTTTAATATAAACATTAGATGTCAAATCCTTCCTAGCTATTCCATATCTAGATTTCTTACACTTGATTTGAAAATTAGAACAAGGACACTGTCGGACATTTATTCAACGGCACCCTTTTGTCTTCTGTGCTGTATGCCTTTGTTACTGAAGGATAATAATTATTTAAATATTATTTTATTGGAATTTTCCTACTCTGTCATATGCATGTCTCCATCACTGAAACAGAAAATAAATAGCCTACCCGGTAAATATTATTTTATTTTAACCTGAAATGGTGTTACGTTGTATGCGTACTGGGTATTTTGGGGGACACATGGTCATGCATATAGTATCTCGAAATGGGTAGTACTTCGTAGTAGCCTATATCAGTGATCTAAAACCTCAAAGACTAACAAAATGTTGTATTGTGACATGCTGCCACTTAGCCAACATCCCAATGCAAGACATAACTCTTGCCAGTCTCCATTACTGGCTGATTTAGGCCTTGCAGTATTTCCTTAAGAAACCTGTGTTTAGAAATCCAGGTCCGCTATGAATTTATGGTGCAGCGATTCACTATTTTGACACAAGAAAGCGAGGGAAATACCGCAAGGGATAAATCAGCCAGTAATGCAGACTGGCAAGAGTTATTCCTTGCGTTTGGAAGTTGCCACTTAGCTGAAAGGTATATTTTAAAAAAAAATTAATTTCGAGTAAAAAATATTAGAGGAAATACGGTACATCATCAGTGCATACGTAAAACTATTGCAGATATTTCTCCACTCGTTGAACAACGGACTTAAAAATTACTCCGTAGTTTAATTAACATCGATAAACATTTTCCCGTTTACAGCAATATGATTTTCCATTTTGTGCGCAGCAGTTGTAAATTAGACATCGTCTTCTTGACGAATGTTTGTATAAAACGAGAACCATTCACTCTGCAGGTAGAATAGACGGGCCAATTGGAGACAGCATTTAACTGCTTATAACTCACAATAGTGTAGGTATATTTCAGAAAGTCTACATTCGTCATTGGACTAAACTCCTAATGTGTAATTAAAGGTTGTTGACTGGTTGAAGCATTGACCTACATTAGTCAGTCGTTGTCTGGATGAGTTGTTTGCCATTGTTTATCTGCTCGCGTCATCTGCTCGCCTCTTGTTGATTATCAATACAGTTATACAGGCCCACACTCTGTTTACTACATGATTGTACAATGTTGAAATGTATGTCTTATTAATGAACATGTACGAGAAGGTTGCATAATGTGCAACATCAGATGAACAATGTTCGTTCGTTGGTTAAACTATGTTGCACTGTTTTAGTGTTTACGGAGTGAGTGATTCACTGCCAGCATTTATGAAAATATGGTACAAAGTTAGTATTGAATATTAAATCTGAATTAAAATCAATTTAGTTACTGCAAATTTTAAATTATATTTTTTCTCAACAGCAAGGCAAATGTTGTGTTTTCTTTAATTATCTAAACTGGAATTAATGATTGTACAAAAACTGTGCTTAAATTTCTTTTAGGCACTGAGATTTCATTATGTGCCTCAACGCAATTTATTAACTTTTGCAACATGGCCGTCAGTCACCATCTCATCACTGTCCATGGGCGTCGCCCAACGTCTGTAAACTTTTCAGTCTGTTTAAAATAGACAGTTTATTGAGGAATAAAAGTTATAAAATATTACATTTATCGGGATACGAACTTGAGGTTTTTTTTAGCAAAACTGTCTGATAACAGCCCGTAGACTCTTGTGTTCTGACGCAATTCCGTTATTAACTAATCACCGAACTTCCAACAAAGCTCTAGGTGTAAGAAGCAAGGGGAAGATAACTCCAAACAGCTATCCTTTCAACTCTTCCGCTGTCTTTCAAAGCGGCGACCGTTTAAAAACTATGATGTTTATTTTTCAACTATTTGATTTGGCTTTATCTGAGCTTAACTGTTACAGAACACATGCCTATATGGGGTAATACTCAGACCTTGTGGCGAGGAATCTATAGAACCAGTGAGTTTGTATCCCAATATGAACTATTTTTCAGATTTAATTTCTCGAAACAGGGTTGATTTCAATGAGACTGTAAACTTTCAAATTTCCCATGTCCCTATGAAACTACAGAACTCTATAAGTATCACTATTTTGCCAATTTCAAACCAAAATGGTCTCACCTGGCGAATTGGCTTATGACGTCACAGTGTTGCTGTGGTGACGTGAGGTAGAAAGGTTATATATTTTCTTTTTATCAGGGTTTTTTTTTTCACTCTTGAAAGTATAACATTTCTACCTCCCTCGATGATATAAACATGGTTTAAGTCATGAAAAGACAGATATCCTCTTAAATAATACCAGTGGGCCATGAATATGTGTAGGGGTGTAACAATACATCAAACGATTGATGCATCGCAATAGTTGGCTTGGCAATAGTACTATATCGATAGTACATACAAAAATACTATTGCTACCGCAAAATTAAGGTTAACTATCGGAACTGTTAAATTTCCCTTTATTATGAATGATTAACACAAGCCTCACTGCATTTGATTCAAAATTTTCCATTTTAGAAGGTCAAAAGGGAAGAACTAGAAATAGGAAATAGCAAAATGACAAAAAGTGTTTTCATGTATGATTTGTTCACTGATTTTGGTTCAATAGTCCTTAAATCATTTAAACAAATTCTACTAAAACCTATAAGAAATCTAGCTGGTTATTGCGTATTTGTACCAAAAAACCAATCGCAATAGTTATTGCAATTGTGAGTTACTATAGTCTATCGCTATCACAATAGTAAGTGGCAATAGACTATCGTTATCGCAATAGTCTCTTTGGGTCAATAGTCACCCCTAAATATGTGAAAGCCATAATAATGCAGATACTTCTATCGCGCTGAACTCCACACTGCAAAGGGCATGCTGCACATATTGCCTTTGTGTAAGGACTGATATTGTTCAACCATAAATGGCAAAACATAGGCACATGGTGTTGCAGGCTTTTTCCCTGCAATAATACTATAGTATAGAGCCAAAAAATTAGACAGTTTCAAAAGTAGTTTTTGTTTGCCGCTCAGTGTTTTCGAAAATGTTTGTTAATACTCTGCATTTCTGACATAGGTATGATGTTGTCAGCATTACCACCCCTGTTGTTTGGGAGGGTCATGTGATGACGCTGTAGCAGACGACTTCTTAGTTACCGACTAGATTTTGAAAACGGAGGCAAACTATGGACTTCACGCTTTTTATGAAAAAGGGTTGAAATCAGTTAGAAAGTTACAGAAAACATCGGGGTTATCTCAGAGAATCATCATACAGATTAATTGTCACATTTCAAGTTGCAGTGAGTTTCCAGCGCAAAGGGGAATCAAAGTTTTCGCCGTCTCAGATGGCTTGGATGAGATTGGAAAATTAGGTTTAATGCTGTTCTTTATAATAAAGGTCTCATTGATTAGAGGAAGTACTATAAACTTTTACAAGTGGGTGTGCCAGGTTTAAATACTGAATAAAGTGAGCATTTCTTTGTTGTACAACAAGACTATGACTGTGTTTGCACTTAGGTTTAAACATTTCTACTAAAACCTATAAGAAATCTAGCTAAATATTGCTTATTTGTACCACAATACCTATCGCAATAGTTATTGCAATAGTGAGTTACAATAGTCTATCGCCATCGCTTTCGCTATCGCAATAGTAAGTGGCAATAGACTATCGCTATCGCAATAGTCTCTTTGGGTCAATAGTCACCCCTAGTGGTAATGTAGCCAAGCTAAGTTGAGTGTCAACAGTTTTAGTTCAGTTTGTGGATTAAAGTTTACTTACAACTCAAATTTATATATTTTTTTTGCAGATACTGGACATGACCAAATCATCATTGCAAGTTCTTGGAAGATGTGCAGCATTTATTTAAAGGAGGTTAATTACTTAAAGGTTGAATCTGTGCATCTCCTTCATTGCTGGGGAGACATCATTTCATCGAAAAGGAAAAGCTGCATGCCAGTGGACTCTGGGGAAGTTATTTAGCGAATAGGGATAAGAAAACAAGATGAATTATGTTCTACAGAGTGAAAGAGATCCAGGGAAAAATACAGATAAAGATGGGGAGAGATGGGAAAACCGAGAGACACACACAGAGATAGAGAGAGAAGAAAACAGAGAGAGATATACAGAGAAAGACACAGTGACAGAGAGAGCAATGGAAATTATCAAGAGAGAGCATAATGATACAGCAATGAACTCCAATTCTTACAGGGAATATTTACAAACATTTGTCACACAGGGAGAGCAAGACGCACAGGGAAGCAGAGGCAGACACACATATACAGAGGGACACAGAGAGACGGAAGAAGAGACACGGGAAAGCAGAGAGACACACTCAGACGTAGAGGGAAATACACAGGAAAACAGTGGGAGACATACAGATAAAGTAACAGAGGAAAACAGAGAAAGATATACAGAGACAGAAAGAACAATGGAGATTGTTAGGAAGGGGCATTGTAATACAGCAATGAGTTCCAATTCTTACAGGGAATATGAACAAACATATGTCATAGAGGGAGACCAAGACGCACAGAAAAGCAGAGAGGGACACACGGAGACAGAAGATGAGACAAAGGAAAGCGGACAGCGACACTTGTACACAGAGGGACACACAGAGAGAGAAGAGACACTGGAAAGTAGAGAGAGACATACAGATGGAGTAACACAGGAAAACAGAGAGAGAGACCCAGAGACAGAGAGAGCAATGGATATTATTAGGAGAGAACATGGTGAAACAGCAATGAGGTCCAATTCTTATAGGAAATATGAACAAACATTTGTCACAGAGGGAGAGCGAGACACACAGGAAAGCAGAGGGGGACACTTGTATACAGAGAGACATACAGATACAGAAGAAGAGACACTGGAAAGAAAAGAGATGGACAGTGAGGTAGAGGTACTGACCCAGAAAAACAGAAAGAGACATACAGATGAACAAACACAGGAAAACAGAGAGAGATATACAGAGACAGAAAGAGCAATGGAGATTGTTAAAAGTGAACATGGTGATACTGCAATAAGGTCCAATTCTTACAGGGAGTATGAACAAGCATTTGTCTCACATGGAGAGAGAGATACACAGGAAAGCAGAGGCAGACACACATATACACAGGGACACATAGAGACAGAAGACAAGACACATGAATGCAGAGAGCGACACACAGAGAGAGAAAGCTCAATGGAGATTGATACAGCAATGATGTCCAATTCTTATAGGGAGTATGAACAAGCATTTCTCACAGAGGGAGAGCGACACACACAGAAAAGCAGAGACAGACACACAGTGGTGGAGGAAAAGACACAGGCAAACAGAGAGAGACACACACAGGCAGAAAGAGCAATGGAAATTTTTAAGAGAGTATATGGTGAAACAGCAATGAGGTCCAATTCTTATAGGGAGTATGAACAAACATCTCTCCCAGAGGGAGAGCGAGAAACACAGGAAAGCAGAGAGGCACACATATATACAGAGAGACACAGAGAGATAGAAGGAGAGCGACAGCCAGAGATAGCAGTGATGAGTATTAAGAGAGAAGATAGTGACACAGCAATGAGCTTCAATTCTTGCAGTGAGTATGAACAAACATTTGAAGATGTAAATCAGTCGAAACAACAAAAGAAAACACACAAGGAGAGAAAAAGAGTTGAGTGTTCGGTGTGCAATAAAACATTTGGAGGTGCATTCAATTTAAGAAAACACATGAGAGTTCATACTGGAGAGAAGCCGTATGAATGTGGCGAGTGTGGTAAAGCTTTCAGTGACTCTGGGAACCTGCAGACCCACATGAGAGTTCATACGGGCGAAAAACCCTTCAAGTGTGATGAGTGTGGGAAATTATTCTCAGATGGTAATAACTTGAAGAAACACAAAAGACTTCATGTTGGAGACAGGTCTTTTGTTTGTGGTGAATGTGGCAAAAGATTCGCAACAAATGGCGGTCTGCAGACCCATCTGAAAATCCATACTGGGGAGAAGCCCTATCAATGTCCTCAGTGTGACAAAACGTTTTCAGTTTCAAGTGGACTGAACTCTCACATGAGGGTCCATATTGGGGGTAGGCCATTTGAGTGTTGTGAGTGTGGCAAAACCTTTACAGCAGCTAGTAGCCTAAGGGTCCACATGAGAAGTCACACTGGTGAAAGACCGTACCAGTGTGAGTGCGGCAAATCCTTCATGGTGCTGAGTACCTACAAGACTCACATGAGAACTCACACAGGGGAGAAACCTTACGTGTGCAGTGTCTGTGGTCACTCATTTATGCAGCCAGGTGGTTTGAAGTCCCACTTTAGAACTCACACAGGTGAGAAGCCGTACAACTGCAGCGAATGTGATTATGCCAGTGCAACGTCGGGCGCACTCAAACTGCACATGAGGCTCCACACTGGGGAAAAACCCTACTCATGTGATGGATGTGACAGAACGTTTGCTACTTCAAGCACCATGCAGAAGCACAGAATTACTCATATGAGGGAGAGAATTGTTTGTGCGATATGTGGTCAGTCATTCAAACAAGCTAGAGCGCTGGACACGCACATGAAACGTCACAATAAAGGAACATCTAAAGGTCCGACTAAACTGGTTAAACAAACCGTGTACAAGTGTAATGTGTGTGATAAACAGATGGCAGACAGTAACTCACTGCAGCAACACATGATGAGTCATATTGACACGTTCTGAATTATGTCATGAGTTTTAGGTTGTGTAATAATCATTTATGACTCAAAACAATGTTTCACAGGAGATATTGCTTGTGTAAGATGATAAGTGTAGAGTGATTGGGATGACAGATTTCATTTCACGAGTTCTGTTAATTTTGTCATCCTCAACCGGTACCTAATTGATACGCCAAGAGAAAGATAATCTGCCATTCCCCTTCACGAGTTGGTTATTGTTTTTAGTGCCCATACCAGTTTTCGATCTAACTTCGATAAATTAAATGCAGCTGTTTCATTTTAAGAATTTTTTTTTAGGAATCCTGGCATCCCAATTCATATAATGCAATTTCATTTCCTGGAATTTCATCACCTTACCTATTTCTAACACGGGTGACTTACTCGAGAATATATAGTTCCAGTTAAAAAGGGTTATTGTCCCCCGCCAAAACGCGGAACGGGGGACTATGTATTCAGCGGCCTCTGTCCGTACGTACGTCACATTTCTTGTTTACGCGATATCTCATGAAACGTTGCATCCAAAGTCTTCAAATTTGGTGTCTGCCTACATTGTGGGAAGACGCAGACACCAGTCACTTTTGGTGACCTTGGTCTTATTTTCAAGGTCACCACGACACTTTGACCACCTTTTGAACTCTTGTTTATGCGATATCTCATGAAGCATTACATCTAAAGTCTTCAAATTTGGTGTCTGCCTATGATGTGGGAAGACGCAGACACCAGTCACTTTTGGTGACCTTGGCCATACTTTCAAGGTCACCACGACACCTTGACCACTTTTCTAACTCTTTTTAACTTGATATATCTTGACCAGTTAAACTCAATATCTTCAAATTTGGTGTTAGTCTACACTAGGGGATGACGCAGAAACCAGGGGATTTTGTTGACCTTGACCTTTTTCAAGGTCACCGCCACACTTTAACCACTTTTCAAACTCTTGCTTACGCGTTATATCAAGAACGGTTGGACCAAATGTTTTTTAATTTGGTGTCAGTTTATGGATGACGCAGATGCTAGTCGATTTGGTGACCATGACCTTATTTTCAAGGATACCTCTACACTTTGACCACTTTTTGAACTCTTGTTAACGCAATATATCATGAAGTGTTGCATCCATAGTCTTCAAATTTGGTGTCAGCCTACATTGGGGGATGACACACACACCAGTACATTTTGGGTACCTTGAACTTGTTTTCAAGGTCACCACAACACTTTCACCACTTTTAGAACTCTTATTAACATGATATATCATGAACCCAAGCACCCAAAGTCTTACAATATGCTGATCATCATGGCACTTTTTACCAGTAATGCAATATATAAAGTAGCTCCAATGATATGTCTTACTAACTCAATGTCACCGGCGGGGGACATTGCCATGTTAGTGACAAACACTTGTTCTCAACTGACATGACTGTGTTTGTTGATGCATCGCTGTTTTGTGTACTTAAATGCTGAAATTACATATTCATAATTTATATCAATTATTAATTATCACTTTTATGCCAGTATTCCATTTGTAGGCGACATAATGTGTGTCCGTCACATCATATGGGGAGACAATCTGGACAGAAAACTTGAGATCAGACAACATCATGTTGAATTTGATTTATGTGATTGTTAACTTTTTGTCCATATGTAATTACATTCTCTTCCCACAGAGGTTACTCAATTCACATTTTCGATCCTAACCTCGGTTCTTTTTCGCTTGAAATCGAAAGCAGAAGCAAAATCCCCTAGCAGAATGTCACACTGTATCCCTGCTTCTTAACCAATGTAATCTCATCTTTAAGTGGCCAAGTCGACCGAGTGACTTCAAAGATCTAGGCATTTTTCTGCTAAGGGTCTTGCTCATTAGCATCTGTCCTTTGAATATGGATATATATGTTCAAATTGAATAACACAAATGAACTTCTTTATTTATAAGCATATTTATTATCAATATTTTTCACAAAATCAAAAAGCATATTTCGAGAAAAACACATTAAAGAGAAAACATTTGTTACGTTTATGTTATCATTATGATGTGTCATGGGAAATGTCACTTTTACAACGGTGTCACTGATTGCACAACAAGATTCAATTGCATCCAATTAAGACACTCCCTTCTACCCTTGATTTCAAACGTAAAACAATAGAGGTAAGGATCAGAAATCTGAAGGGAGTAACCTCTGTGAAAAGAGAATGGTGTAATTAAGACTGAAATGATGAATGAATTCATTAAAGTAGTTAGATAACAGATAACATAAAATTAAATTGGAAAGTAGGTGCCAGTTTTTACTTGTTCGAATAAATTATAATTAAATTAAGCAAAACAAGAAACAAATTACAAATTACAGTAAATGCTGGCGATAGTTGCCTTACTCTGAGGGCCTGGGTTCGAATCCCGCATGGGACTCGGCCCGAAAAAGTACAAGAATTTGTACTGTTGAAGGTAGTGTTATCCCAAATATTACCATGTTATATTTCCTCACTATCTAAATGGCAAGTATTTCTAAAGAAACAAATTGCTTTCTATTGCACCAAAAGAAGTTCTACATAAAGTCATCATTATAAATGATTTGGATCATTCTATCCCAATTCTTAATTAAGATATTGCAATTCTGAAATTAAAACTACACAATGCTTCAGCTGTTGCATATGGTCCTAATATCATCGGGGCGGGACAGCACAATGGTTAGCGCATTCGGCCTCAGATCAAGAGGTCTGTGGTTCGAATCCCGCCAGGGTCACGGTAACTTTTATCTGCAGTAGAGAACTGTTCTACACGTAGCAAAGTTTGAGTGCAATGCTACACTGAATTTCAGTGCAGTACCACCAATGGTTCGCTAGTACCAGCCGTTGCTCGCAGGTTTTACTGCAATACATAGCCACATGGTGTTGCAGGCTTTCTCCCTGCAATAATACCAGCAGCCGTGATATAAGTAAAATACTCTTGAAAGCGGCATTAAACCCCAACTTACCTCACGTAATATCATCAATTACAATCAATATTTACATGGAGAGAATTGGGGTAAATTCTGGGAAAACTCCAGATGGGGGTAGAGTTTGGGAGTTCCCAGAATCCTCCCGGGTATACTTTGAAGGCGGGTATAACCTGGAAGCTTACACCAGCAAACAATGGAACTGTTTATTTTATGGAACAGGCAGTCAACATTCAACAAAAGGTACAACTCCAATGTGACTTACAGAAAAATACTACTCTTTGTCCTTCTTGGTACAATAACAAGCGATATCTCCAAGTAGATTCATTTTGACAGTAGATTTTTCACAATGCTTTGTCCCTGTTAGCTGCATGACATCACAATGCTTTTACATCCTCAAATAATGATTTACAATGCGAAAGGGAAGCAGGCGTCAAAAGCATGATGTAACCTTTTAAGAACTTGTGCCAATATATTTCATAACAGAAAACCTTAAGTGAGATTATATATATATATTTGTTATTTGTCCATTGATGATATTAGACACTGTTTTAGAAATTGAGAAATAGATTTCATAATACAAACCTGTACAGTGTTAAAATGATTAAAGTACTTAATTTAAATGAGCTAGACTGAGCTGTATTCATAATAATTTGACCAAATTCAAAAGAATGTTTCCTTTGAACATTTAGAAAAAATATATGTAAGAAAAAATAATTGCAGTGTCATAAGCGTGCAAAGATACAGTGATAAAGTTGTCCTGTAACTTATTTTGTAAAACTCTTAAAGTATCAGGTTATCTTTTTCAACTGTTCCTTTCCTGTTCATTGGTTACATGGCATTGTGTAGTCCAATCAACAGGAAGCATATCGCTTATCAACCTGTTCATTGGTTACATGGCATTGTGTAGTCCAATCAACAGGAAGCATATCGCTTATCAACCTGTTCATTGGTTACATGACCTTGTGTAGTCCAATCAACAGGAAGCATATCAACCTGTGAGTGAAACTGATGTTACAAGGAAGGTTGTTATACTTCATGTATAGTACACTTTACAAACCTTGATGTTCCAATTTGAATATTCTGAAATGTATGTTTATATTAATTTGTAGCTTATTAAACATAATGCATTCAGTCTTGCGAGTTGTGCCACTTCACATCTATTAGACGGGTACTGAATAATTTAACTACCTGTCGTTGAACTCGTTTTTGCCTAGCTGATTGGGTTAGCTCTTGGGACAGTCCGTGATGGTGTCTGACTATAAGGTTTGTGATGGTGTCTGACTCTAAGGTTTGAGTTTAAAACCCGCCAGTGATGGTGTCTGACTCTAAGGTTTGTGTTTAAAACCAGCAAGTGATGGTGTCTGACTCTCTAAGGTTTGTGATGGTGTCTGACTCTAAGGTTTGTGATGGTGTCTGACTCTAAAGTTTGTGATGGTGTCTGACTCTAAGGTTTGTGTTTAAAACCAGCAAGTGATGGTGTCTGACTCTAAGGTTTGGGTTTAAAACCCGCCAGTGATGGTGTCTGACTCTAAAGTTTGGGTTTGAATCCCGCAAGTGACTTCACCCAAAATAAGTACAAGAATTTGAAGAAACGCTATGATTAATCTAATCCAGCTCCCAACTTCTATTGACTTCACTATTATGAAATAAACAATGAAGATGCAGATCATTTTTAAAAGTATTTGTTTACACTTTTGTGTTTGTGAAACAAAGTGTTGAATTTGCATGAAAACTGTGGTTACTGATGTCAAACTCATAACTCCTTTTCTAGTACTTCTTCTTTGAGAGACATTTAGTTGTTGATAGATGAAGAAATACAAGTTTTATGGATTTTCAACTTATATTAAAATTATACCTTATGCTTGAAAACAGTGTAAGTATCTAAACCGAAATGTCACATCTCACTTCAATAAAGTTGTACAGCCATAAAACTTGTATTTCTTCTCCATTTCTATTGTTATGTTTATCATCAGAGAAGAAAAAATCCATAAAGGTGTCTCAAGATTAATTTTTTTTAAATATTCTCCTGGAAAATGTTTTTGTAGAGATACCATCCGACTCAAACTTCTTTGCTTTTGCATTGATATCTTCAAAGTTATCTATAGAGAAATGTATGAAAGTATGTCATGGTTAACAAATTTGAACAACAAGCGGCTTGACTTCAGGAGTGCATTCTATAGATTGCAGCAATTGGTTGTTTCAAACAGAGCCCTTGTCTACAGATTAGGAACTGCTTACATCCTGGTGATAACAGCTTCAGACAGCATATGATCTTCTTACTGATAGGTCCATTTGGACATCACCTTCTTGTTTTGACCTGTATTCTTTAATAATTACATTGCTCTTTATTATGGGGTTGAGGCTTTGTAGCACGGGAACATGTCCCCCAAGTGTTACTTCTTGTATTGTGATTTTGTATACATATTGTATTCACTTTTGTGCTACAATTATGCTTATTCTGTGAATATTATGATTCAATATATAGAAGGAATGTGTAATAAAAACTTCAAATATGATTTCCAGTTCTGTTTCATTCATTAGGCCTATCATTCTGCACTAACTTCTGTTATAAGTGGATAGCTTTCTTGGTTAGAAAAAGAGAATACCAATTGGTTGCAATCACCGTTGGTTTCACCAAGGACTGATGATTTAAAGGGGCAGTAGCACGTTTTTTTAGCTCAAATAAGTCTATGAAATGTATTTGAAAAATAATTTCACCAATAGTAAAACAAGCTCCTCTCTTTGAAAAATCAAGTTTAAAATGAGTGTACATGGTTCAGTAAAGCCATAGGAATGGTTTTTGTAATTCGAAATAATAAAATGAGTTCACAATAAAATGGCCGCCATGCAATTTTTGCTTTATGCACAACATCGTTATTACCACTACGGATAATTGGTTTGTGTAATAAGATGTTTTACCCTCTAAAGTAAATATAAATGACATAAACTATCATTTTGAATGGGAACTTTGAAAAAATAAAATTTGCAAAAAACGTGCTACTGCCCCTTTAAGCCCTTGTTTTTGCAGTCATTGACACTGTTTCAAACTGATCATCTGGTATGTCCCTGTAGTCATCAAGAACACAGGAATGAATATCTTCTCTTCTGTAATGCGCACATATTTCTTACAATTCAGAAGTCATTCGGAGCTGTTAGACAAGTTTTGATTGGATAGAAATAATGTTGATATATATATATATATATGTTTTTTCACTCTGAATAGATTTTACAATGGTCCACTTGTTATATAGGTTTTGTGGGAAGAACTGTCTTGAATAGCCTCTGTGTGGAAAGAATTCCGGGCTTCGACAAAAGATGGGACAAAATGCAGCATCCTAACACCTGAACTTTCTGACAGTTCAGGGTATATCAGCTTGGAGACTTCTATGTGAGGACTTATTTCAAGAAGCAATAAAGTTCTTCCATAATAGGCTTCTGATCAAGAGGTCCGGGGCTCGAATCCCGCCAGGGGCACGGCAACTTCTGTTACTGTTCTACACGCAGTAAGATTTGGGTGCAAATGCTACACTGAATTTCAGCATAGTATCACCCATGGTTCGCTAGTTCCAGCCGATGCTCGCAGGTTTCACCACAATGCATGGCGTTGCGAGCTTTCACCCTGCCGTATTACTAGCAGCCGCGATATAAGTGAAATACTCTTGAAAGCGGCGTTAAACCCCAACTCTAATCACCTCACCTCACCTCTTCCACAATAAAAAGTTCAAAACTCGATAGTGACAGAGTTTTTTGAAATAGGGATGGGATGGTTAACCCAGATATCCAGGACAGGACGGTACTGAGAAAGACCTTTGTAACCATCACATTACACGGACCAATTACTGTCATGTGACTAAATATAAAACAGTTTAATTTGTTAGTCTTTCATTACAAGATTGAAATGTACGAGGGGCGTTCAATAAGTGTTGCAACTTCAATATAAAACCAACTCGTGTATTCAATTTTTTACTTTTATTTTTCAATATAGTTACCCTTCACCTCAATACACTTATTCCATTTCTCTTTAAGACTTTTGATGCCGCTTTTGTAGAAGTCTTCCGTTTGCCCCCCTAACCACGCCTCTGTGGCAGCTTTGACGTCTTCGTCATCCCGGAAGTGCCTTCCACGTAGGGCGGATTTCAGGTTTCTGAACAGGAAGTAGTCACTGGGGGCTAGGTCTGGGCTGTAGGGTGGGTGGTTAAGCAGTTCGAATCCACAATCACGTATAGTGGCCTGTGCAACTCTTGACTTGTGGACTGGAGCGTTGTCATGCAAAATCAGAACACCACGTGTTAACATTCAACGGCGTTTCTGTCGAATTGTCTTTCGCAATTCTTGCATTAAGTTGGCATAATATTGACCATTCATTGTAGTTTTGGTTGGCAAGTAATCAATTAATAATATGCCTTTTGCATCCCAAAAGATTGTCGCCATAACCTTGCCAGCTGATGGTTGAGTGCGAAACTGAAGGGGAGGCAATGAACTCGGGTGCTTCCATTGCTTGGATTCCAGTTTAGTTTCCGGGTCCCAGTGGTGGATCCAGGTTTCGTCACCTGTCACCAGACGAGACAAAAACCTGGCTTCATCCGCATTAAACCGATCCAGGAGCTCCATGCAACTTTCGGTTCTTTTCTGGCGATCTTGTGCTGTGAGGTTTCTGGGTACCCATCTTGACACCTTGGACATACCAAGATGGTCATGAATTATTTTTTCAACACTTCCAACTGATATCTGGAATTCCAAAGACAGTTCAGAAACTTTAACACGGCGGTCAGCTAAAATTCGTCTTTCGATAGCGGCAATAACTTCCGGTCGGGTGACTTCAGATGGCCTGCCTGACCATGGGTCATCGTGTAAGGACTCCCTGCCCCGCTTGAACTGAAGAGACCAGCGACAAACTGTTGAAAAGTTAGGAGCATCCTTACCCATCACATTACACATACGATTATGTATTTCTGTAGCTTTGCATCCCTCTTCAGTAAGGAACTTGATCACAGCGCGTTGTTCATGTTTGAGAGAATCCATGATTATGGAGACCCCTAGGTCAGCGCAGCTATTATATCTAAATAATTGTTATGTCTAGAAATTGTTTTGACATGTGTCAATGTTATGTTTTGACTATAGTAACACCTGCTATAAGCTGACACTGTTTATGTAAACACCAATGCCCCGCTTGCAACACTTATTGAACGCCCCTCGTATATTTGAAGATACCAACACTATTTCAAAGTTAATTGTTATTATTCCCCGCCGCGCGTTTAGCACAAAGCGGGGGATAAAGTATTCGGCTGCGTACGTCCGTACAAAATGGAATAACTCAAATACTATTCCCTGGATTCTTTTCATATTTTGCATATGGGTTCATCATAGGAAGAGTAATGTTCCTACAGGGGTTTGTGACCTTGACCTTCATTTCAAGGTCACAACGAGACTTTGTCATTTTACCCTTGTCAGCAGGATATCTCAAGAACCATTTGCTGGATTCTCTTCATATTTTACAAATAGCTTCTCCAAGGAAAGACAAAGAGCTGATTAGATTTTGGTGACCTTGACATTATTTTCAAGGTCACAGCGGAACTTTGAATTGTTCGACCTGTTAATGTACATGTAAAGCTTGTCAGTGGGATATCTCAAGAACCATTCACCGGAATTTCATCATATCTTACACAAAGCACCTCCTAGAGAAGACAAAGGGCTGATTAGATTTTGGTGACCTTGAAATCATTCTCAAGGTCAAAGTGGAACTTTGAATTTTTCGACATGTGTGACAGACGATTTTGTTGATTTTGACATTATTTTTCAATTTTGAAGTATTTAATTTGCGGCGGGGGATCATGTCACCTTAGTGACAACTACTTGTTCATAATAAAGTTTGATTGAAATAGTCATAGATCTCTATATGCTTTAGCTTTCGCGCTCCATACATCAGCCTACCAGATGAATAAAATACTAAAAAATCTTACAAAGTAGATGTTGGAGATCAACAAAACAGGCATCTTTGTGGGGTAAGGTAATAGGGGATACCTTGTAGAAAAATCTACCGGTATCTGTCCGAGTCCTATTAGGAAACAATTACACATAACTCAAAGAAATGTTGCAATAGAAAGAGTGATATTAATATTAGTGCTGTTAGTCAGGCAGTGTGTCCCTTATCAGAGTGCTACAATCATTAACACAATGGAGTGATGTCAACCTGAGGACATTCCCAAATTGCTAATTAATGTGCAGAAAGTAATATTGTTCCTGAAGCAATTAAGTAGAATTTGGTGCACCTGGTTTACGGATTTGAGAGATTTAATCAAAATAAAACAGACTTATTTCAGGTCTGATAAACATTTCACAGCTCGACAAAATTGAATAATATTATTAAAAAAATAAATTAAAATGTAAAATACTCATGAACAGCTCCAGACTTCCGTTTTCAGTTATCATCCTTTCCATTTTGTGAATAAGAGGTTCTGACATTTCAGTCTTGACTGTTATTCAGAGTTGCCTCCCTTAGTAAAAGATTACTGTTTATGTATTTTTTCTTATGTCCGAATATCTAAGAGTCTGAAGCTGTCATTCTGTAGGGAATTTGGTACAAGAGAGGGATACACGTGCATAACATTGTGTGCATGCATCTTTTAGAGAAAACGCTTGGAAATATTTACCGACTTCAGTGATTTGAACAGTGAGCACTCATCCGCTGACGACTTGAGCTAACACTAATTAAGTCACACAGTAACACAGTAACACAAGTGCAGATAACTTTTAATCGATTGTCGAATTGGTTTGATCTACATTTTTATCAAAATAGCTTTGGGTTTGGTGGGGTTTTAGCTTTGAACCATGTGTGGACCTGAGGCACTATAAGTCCAAAGCATAGATAATAATGAACATAAACAGCACACTACAGCTGTAACTATAATATATCTTAGCACACTACACCTGTGACCATGGTAGGCCTATATCTTAGCACACTACACCTGTGACCATGGTACATATCTTAGCACACTACCAGTACACCTGTGACCAAACTATACCTTAGCACACTACACCTGTGACCAAACTATACCTTAGCAGTTAGCACACTTCACCTGTGACCATGGTATACCTTAGCACACTACACCCGGGACCATGGTATACCTTAGCACACTACACCTGTGACCATGGTATACCTTAGCACACTACACCTGTGACCATGGTATACCTTAACACACTACACCTGTGACCATGGTATACCTTATCACACAACACCTGTGACCATGGTATACCTTAGCACACTACACCTGTGACCATGGTATATCTTAGCACACTTCACCTGTGACCATGGTATATCTTAGCACACTACACCTGTGACCATGGTATATCTTAGAACACTTCACCTGTGACCATGGTATATCTTAGCACACTACACCTTTGACCATGGTATACCTTAGCACACTACATTTGTGACCATGGTATACCTTAGCACACTACACCTGTGACCATGGTATATCTTAGCACACTACACCTGTGACCATGGTATACCTTAACACACTACACCTGTGACCATGGTATACCTTATCACACAACACCTGTGACCATGGTATACCTTAGCACACTACACCTGTGACCATGGTATATCTTAGCACACTTCACCTGTGACCATGGTATACCTTAGCACACTACACCTGTGACCATGGTATATCTTAGCACACTACACCTGTGACCATGGTATATCTTAGAACACTTCACCTGTGACCATGGTATATCTTAGCACACTACACCTGTGACCATGGTATACCTTAGCACACTACACCTGTGACCATGGTATATCTTAGCACACTTCACCTGTGACCATGGTATATCTTAGCACACTACACCTGTGACCATGGTATATCTTAGAACACTTCACCTGTGACCATGGTATATCTTAGCACACTACACCTTTGACCATGGTATACCTTAGCACACTACATTTGTGACCATGGTATACCTTAGCACACTACACCTGTGACCATGGTATATCTTAGCACACTAAACCTGTGACCATGGTATATCTTAGCACACTTCACCTGTGACCATGGTATATCTTAGCACACTACACCTGTGACCATGGTATACCTTAACACACTACACCTGTGACCATGGTATACCTTATCACACAACACCTGTGACCATGGTATACCTTAGCACACTACACCTGTGACCATGGTATATCTTAGCACACTTCACCTGTGACCATGGTATACCTTAGCACACTACACCTGTGACCATGGTATATCTTAGCACACTACACCTGTGACCATGGTATATCTTAGAACACTTCACCTGTGACCATGGTATATCTTAGCACACTACACCTGTGACCATGGTATACCTTAGCACACTACATTTGTGACCATACCAACCAAAGAACACTACACCTGTGACAATTGTATATCGTAACACTAGATCTAGACCTGTGACCATGGTATATCTTAGCACACTACACTTGTGAGTCTGTCCATGGTATATTTAGCACACTACACCTGTGACCATGGTATATTTAGCACACAACACCTGTGACCATGATATATCTTAGCACACTAACCCCGTTCGGCTTTGCCATGGTATACCTTAGCATACTACACCTGTGACCATGATATATCTTAGAACACTACACCTGTGACCATGGTATATATTAGCACACTACACCTGTGACCATGGTATATCTTAGCACACTTCACCTGTGACCATGGTATATCTTAGCACACTACACCTGTCACCATGGTATATCTTAGCACACTACACCTGTGACCATGGTATATCTTAGCACACTACACCTGTGACCATGGTATATCTTAGCACACTACACCTGTGACCATGGTATATATTAGCACACTACACCTGTGACCATGGTATATCTTAGCACACTTCACCTGTGACCATGGTATATCTAAGCACACTACACCTGTGACCATATCTTAGCACAATACAACTGTAATGGTTATATATCTTAGAGAGGGAACAATGGGATATCGTCACAAGTGTTACTTAAATAATAATAATCCATCAAAAGCAGTGGCATGTGTATCATATTAACTAACACACTTTTTGTCCAAATTGCAGATGAGTGCTGAACTACTGAAGGCACATGTCCCAGACAGAATACCAGGCTGAAATAGACTTTGAGGAAGTACTGAACCACTGAACTGTGGAGATACACACGGAATCTTGACAATGGGAAAATATGATTGTAGTGAGTGTGATAAAGCATTCACACGAACAAGGGATCTTGATAAACACATGAGAGTTCATACTGGAGAACGTCCATTCCAGTGTACTGAGTGTGGTAAAGCTTTCACACAGTTAATTAGTCTGCAGACGCACACGAGGATTCACACTGGAGAGAGGCCGTACAGATGCAGTGAGTGTGGTAAAGGATTTCGTTCATCAGGACCCCTTAACTCACACATCCTCAAGATCCATACGAGAGCGCGGGAACACAAGTGTAGTCAGTGTTGGAGAGCGTTTCATGAGTTGAGTCAGCTTGAGATTCATATGAAGGTTCATGTTGAGGAGAGACCTCACAAGTGTCAGGAGTGTGGCAAAACATTTGCTGAAGAAGGAGATCTGCAGACCCATGTACAGAAGCATGGCAGAGACCGCCCCTTCATGTGTAGTGTATGTTATAAAACGTACCTCGATATGTACCAGCTGCAGTCTCACATGATGGTTCATACCGGAGAGACCCCGTTTATGTGTAGCGAATGTGGCCGAGGGTTTAGACAGTCCGGGGCACTGCAGCAACACATGAGAATTCATACCGGAGAGAAACCCTATACGTGCAGCGACTGTGGTAAAGGGTTCCGACAATCCAGTGCACTGCAACAGCACAAGAGGGTGCACACCGGAGAGAGACCATTCAAGTGTTTAGAGTGTGAGAAGTCATTTGTCACATCAAGCAGGCTGCAGTTACACAGGAGAAAACACACAGGGGAAAAACCATATGTGTGTACTGAGTGTGGTAAATCCTTTCCACGATCTCACGACCTTCAGATACACATAAGAAACCACACCGGTGAGACCATGCAAGTGAAGTGAGTGTGGTAAGGCGTATGAGATCAGAGAGTCTCCGGATGAGATCAGAGAGTCTCCGGATGAGATCAGAGAGTCTCCGGACACCTGCTGACACACTCGGGAGAGAAACCATAGTGAGCGTGGTAAAACATATACACAATGAAATGGCCTTTCCAGTTGTAGCGGAGTGTAATAATTACACTACCTGAATTAACCCTTTTCAGTATTTCAATGATCATCATCATAATTCATATCATTTCAAATCCCATTATATGTTCAATGTTCATTGTCTCCTATTGTCTACGTTTGCCACCTCTATTCATTTTCACCTTCTTTCTTCTGCTACTGGAGCCTTAACAACAAGGAGTTCCCTTCACTTCCTTTCTATTTAGCAGCTCCGACTAAGTCGGAGCTGCTATCAGTTTTTGTGCAGTTTCCATCGCCGCCGCCGCCGCCGCGTTTTGTATTCGCTATAACTTTTTTCCTATTAGGTTTTGAGAACTCATATACATAACTTCTTACTTATACCCCTGGGGAATTTTTTTGACATGTTCACATTCAAGGTCAAAGGTCAAGGTCACGAGTTCTGAAATCACTAAAAAAATCCTTGTAAACACGATAACTTGAAAAATATTTGTGCTATCAGGCTCTTCTTTGGTGTATATCAACTATGGAGAAAGGCCAAGATTTGAAAAGGTTTTTGCTAACATCCATCAAAGGTCAAGGTCATAGCGAGGTCACAACCTAAGCATGCTTTTGCGAAAATGTCTTATTTCAACTATAAACACTTTAAATCATTACATGATTGTGATACACAATGAAAAGTGATCACTGATTGTGTGACCTTGAATTTTAAAGGTCAAGGTCACGAGATATGGTCATGCTGATCAGTTCTGAAATCACTAAATAACTTCTTTCCAAGGAGGTATCAACACCTCATATACATAACTTCTTACTTATGCTCCTGGGGAATTATTTTGACATGTTCATATTCAAGGTCAAAGGTCAAGGTCACGAGTTCTGAAATTGCTAAAAAAATCCTTGTAAACACGATAACTTGAAAAATATTTGTGCTATCAGGCTCTTATTTGGTACATATCAACTA
This sequence comes from Gibbula magus, assembly GCA_936450465.1. NCBI lineage: Eukaryota > Metazoa > Mollusca > Gastropoda > Trochida > Trochidae > Gibbula > Gibbula magus. The sequence goes on along the minus strand of OW388295.1, from coordinate 79,735,284 downwards.
TGGAGAAAGGCCAAGATTTGAAAAGGTTTTCGCTAACATCCGTCAAAGGTGAAGGTCATAGCGAGGTCACAACCTAAGCATGCCTTTGCGAAAATGTCTTATTTCAACTATTAACACTGTAAATCATTACATGATTGTGATACACAATGAAAAGTGATCACTGATTGTCATGCTGACCAGTTTTGAAATCACTAAGTAACTTTTTTCCATGAAGATATTAACACCTCATATAGATAGCTTAATTTCTTTCTTATACACCTGGTGAATGATTTTGACATGTTCACATTCAAGGTCAAAGGTCAAGGGTTCTTAAATCACTACAACAATCCTTGTAAACATGATAACTTCACACTTTTTTGTGCTATTAGGCTCTTATTTGGTATATATGAACTCTGGAGAAAGACCAAGATTTGAAAACGTTTTTGCTAAAATCTGTCAAAGGTCAAAGTCGCAGTGAGGTCAAAACTTAAGCATGCTTTTGTGAATATGCAGTATTTTAACTATGAACACTTTGAGTCATTGCATGATTATTATACACGATGAAAAGTGATCATTGATGGTGTGACCTTGAAGGTCAAAGGTCCAAGTCATGAGATATTGGTTAAGGCAAGTTAATCCTTTGATCAAACACAAGAACAAACTTGTGAAAAGTGACCCCAGTGATGGTTAGTAATAACTCAAATAATGAACAAACTTTTGTTAAAAAGAATTGCCATTTTATTGATGCTGACGAGAAGGCGGAACAGGGAAAGGCGAGACCCTAAGTTTCGGAGCTGCTCTGCTTTTGCGGTGTCCCGCAAACGCTAATCTATTTTTAACTGTCACCCACCTGGGCTTCCCCTGTTCTATTTATAGGTCACATCAGAGGTTTCCTTTGATGTGTCACCTGTCTCTAATTGGCTGTTGTCCTCTGACATCACTTTCTGGCTTACCTTTCTGTCCAGCTCACTCCTTTGCTGTTTGTCAAGCTGGACACATCATTTCTTGTTTCCAGGTATGGCCATATTTCTAATCTGTTTCCATCTGTCTCAATACTTAATAAATTTCTTCAATAAGGTGCATTATGTCTTCCAAATAATATTTCTAAACTGTTAATGATAATATTTAATTTGTAAAATAGAGACTTAATTGATATATTCAGTATTTAATGAAAAGTAAAATAATAATAATGGTTATGACCATGTGCTTTTTGAAAGTATATTTTTCAAGTGCAATATTTCTATTTCTATTAATTATAATTAAATTATGTACAAGTGATATATATTTGCAATATTAATGTGATAGTTACACAATTTTTATTGTTAAAATTATTATTTATTTGATTGTTAAATTTTATGACTCCTTTGCTGTTTGTCGAGCTGGACACATCATTTCTTGTTTCCAGATTGTTGCTCGGCAAACAGCCTCATTATTGATATACATGTGATAGATGGTTTTTCTGTCAAATTCTACCAGTGCTGGATCAAGTGGGGTTCAGAGAAAATAAATTTGACTTTAACTAAACATTTTTCTTAATTTTATCTTTTTATATGCCAATGAATACTAAGATATCGAGCATATTTAATGCACCCATCCATTTGCCTGGAGAAGATTTGCAGCTTATCGGGTCTGAAAGGCATGGGATGTGTCCGGCCATTGGGCATAATCAGGTGCACTTTTCAAAATTTTTCGACTTTGCCTCCAGAATCACTACATCCCAAAGCTGAAATTTCATGGGGAGGTACCTTCAAGCCACGGGATGAAAGTTTGTCCATTTGGTCCTGACGGTCAGGAGACAGTCTGATTAAAATAGACAAACAATAGAATAAAATTGCAAAATAGGACATCCACCTGGATGATATACACAATGTAGTTCAGATGTTTTATCACTAAACCGTGTGATTATGGCCTGTAGACTCATGTTCTGACTCAATTCAGTTATCCAATCAGAAGATCTCCAACAAAAGCTTTCAGTGCTGTGCAGGTAACTCCAAACAGCTATCCTGGTGACTGTTTCCACTTTTCCACAGCCTGAACTTTTATGGGGGGACCAAAATCGAGATGTAAACGCAAATCTAGATATCTAAGACCAAATATATAGAGAAAAACTTTTATTTTGCAAGGTACCTCCCCAAAAACCTCAGATTTTTGGGATGTAGCGGTTCTTGAGAAGGCGAAATTTTCGACTTAAAGGACAAAAACGGCATTGTCAAACACCCATAATTAGCAGTCCCGTCTTAGTCGGGACTGCTATCTGTTTTTGCGCAGTTTCCGTCACCTTCGCTGTCTGCGCGTTTTGTATTGGCTATAACTTTTTTCCTAGAAAGTTTTAAGAACTCATATACATAATTTCTTACTTAAGCCCCTGGGGAATTCTTTTGACATATTTGTATTCAAGGTCAAAGGTCAAGGTCACGAGTTCTGAAATCGCTAAAAAAATCCTTGTAAACACAATAACTTGAAAAATATTTGTGCTATCAGGTGTATTTTTATTTGGAGTATATCAACTATGGAGAAAGGCCAAAATTTGAAAAGGTTTTCACTAACCTCCATCAAATGTCAATGTCACAGCGGGGTAACAACTAAAGATGCACACAACGTTTCAGTTCTCTAGACCATTTGGAACTGGAGACGAAGATGAAAATAGGTTTTTAAGAATGTGACCCATGTGACCCCATTTGGGGTCACAGGGTCACAAAATCTACAATTTATAATCCCCATTGGCCAAGGAGTCTGCACACAACTTTTAAACTCTCTAGACTTTTTGAAACTGGAGAAAAATATAAAAATAGGTTTTTAAGGATGTGACCCCTGTGACCCCATTTGGGGTCATGGGGTCACGAAATCTATAATTTAGAATCCCCATTGGCCAAGGAGTCTGCACACAACTTTTCAACTCTCTAAACCTTTTGGAACTGGAGAAGAAGATGAATATAGGTTTTTAAGAATGTGACCCCTTGGACCGTGTCACTTAAAAAATAGAGCCATGGGCTCTGTAGCTCATCAGGGTTAATATTGTTTGATGATGAAGACAGAAATATGTTGTCTCAATATAATGCACAATCCCTAGCCCTGACAAATCTTAGTCTTGAAATTGAGGGGAGCACTCAGCAAGGTCAACAAACAGGAGATTATGCAATATTCTGACCCCTTGGCTCTGGTTACGAGCCAGCTGTGCTTTTACAGCCAAATTATGTAATAGACTCTGCCTTGCACTAAACACTGGCATCACTGATCTAAATGTATAAGGCTTAGAGAAAACAGGCAATGTGATGAATCTCATTGTACATAGTACAATTTAGAATCACCTTGGCTAAATAATCTCTGCACAATTTTAACGGTTCTAAGCCTTTTCATCCAAACATCTAAACATTCTGAACGCAGTATTCCTTCTGGTTTGTTCTGGAGAAGATGAAAATAGATTTTATGTTTTGAACTGTGAGGGCCTTTTTTTATAATATCCACAGTATTCAGTTCATAGGCTATTCAATAGTTCTCATTTCACATTGATCAGATCAATTTGTCAAACATGTCCATAATGGAGACTTGATCATAGACATATATTTCACATTCCTACTGATTAAGATTAACTGCAAAGTTACTTTTTTTTCTCAATTCTGCATTTCTCAAACCTAAGTTAGGACTCGCATATTTAAAAGATGAGATGACTCTCCCTCAGGTATTTTATTAGGGATCAAGTTAATAGTGATAGAAGTGCCATAAAATATCAGTTCAAAATTCATTTTCAAAGGTTTTTTAGTCTGTGGCCCATATGTGGGATCACAGGGTCACCAAATTTACAAGTTAGAATCCCCATTGGCTAAACAGTTTGCACCACAATATTACAATCTTGTAGGTCTTTTTGTTCCGGAGAAAGAGGAAAACAGGATTTTAGGTAATGGCCTGTGAGGCCCTCATTTGGGGCCACAGGGTCACCAAATCTACAATTTAGAATCTTCATAGTCTAAAGACTCTTTACACAACATGACAGCCTTCTAGGTCTTTTCATTCTAGAGAAGAAGATGAAAATAATTTTATCTTATCGTTTCATCACCAGTCATATGCAGTTCACATATCTCATGTAAAATAAAAGAATTCTTAACTCCTCTTCAATTTATTCCTTTGTGGCTTGTCACAATTTACAGTTCATAGGCTATTCAATAGTTCTCATTTCACACTGATTACATCAATTTGACAAACATGTCCACAATGTAGATTGTTATCTCAAGTCTACATATATTTCACATTCCTACTGATTAAGATTAACTGCAAAGTTACTTTTTTTCTCAATTCTGCATTTCTCAAACCCAAGTTAGGACTCACATATCTAAAAGATGAGATTATCTCCCTCAGGTATTTTATTAGGGATAAATTACATAGTGTTTGAAGTGCCATAAAATATGAGTTCAAAACTCAATTTCAAAGGTTTTTTTAGGTTGTGGCCCATATTTGGGGTCACAGGGTCACCAAATTTATAAGTTAGAATCCCCATTGGCTAAAGAGTTTGCACACAATATTACAGCCTTCTGGGGCTTTTAGTTCCGGAGATAAAGATGAAAACAGGATTTTAGGTAATGGCCTGTGGGGCCCTTATTTGGGGCCACAGGGTCACCAAATCTACAATTTAGAATCTCCATTGGCTAAACACTCTTTACACAACATGACAGCCTTTTAGGTCCTTTCATTCTGGAGAAGAAGATGAAAATAGGATTTTAGGTCATGGCCTGTGAGGCCCTTATTTGGGGCCACAGGGTCACCAAATCTACAATTTAGAATCTCTATTGGCTTAAGAGTCTGTACACAACATTTCAGTCTTTCTAGGTCTTTTCATTCTAGAGAAGAAGATGAAAATAGGTTTTTAGGTTATGGCCTGTGAGGCCCTTATTTGGGGTCACTGGATCACCAAATCTAGAATTTAGAATCCCCATTGCCCAAGGAGTCCGTAAACAAAATTTCAGCTCCTTAGACCCAGTAGTTCTGGAGAAGAAGTCGAAAAAGCGAAAAGTTTACGGACAGACTGACGCCATGCCATGCCATAAGCCCATCCGGACTTTCAGGCCTGATGAGCTAAAAATATATGATTTAGAATCCCCATTGACCAAGGAATCTGCACACAACTTTTCACCTCTCTAGACCTTTTGGAACTTGAAAAGAAGATGAAAATAGGTTTTTAAGGATGTAACCCCTGTGACCCCATTTGGGGTCATGGGGTCACCAAATCTACAATTAAGAATCCCCATTGGCCAATGAGTCTGCACATAAAATTTCAGCTCTGTGGAGTCATTGGTTCTGGAGAAGAAGTCGAAAAAGCGAAAAGTTTAGGTACGGATGTACGGTCGGATGGAAGGACGCCGGACACTATGCCATGCCATAACCCCATCGGGCGTTTCAGGCCAGATGAGCTAAAAATGTGAAAGTTTACGGATAACGGATGATTGTCTGATGACTGGCCCCCTTTTGAAAATGTTTGCTTGTAAATTTATGTATTCCCATTGAAAGTGACCTACCCCAACTACACCCCTTTGAAACTAGTTGACATTGGATGGTCAAATTGATAAAATGTTCGATGACACCCTCAAATGGCGTTTTACATTTTCTGATCTCATTCTCACTTTCAAACATGTCTAAGAACAGTCAGCAACAAGTAACAATATGTGTGCCCTATTGGTTGGTTTATTACATTGTACAATACATTTTGTTCAATGTTTTCACATGATAGATCCACTGAAATCAAAGCTAAAAAGAACAATATTTATCATAAGAAGAGGTTCAAGTCAAATAAATAACTGATGAGGGCATGCATGAACAAAAAGCATTTAAGTTTAAACTGTTTTAGTTCCCATCAAGATATCATTGGTATCTTCCCACAGAGGTTATTCCTTCAGATTTTCTATTATAACTTATACATGTTACTAATACATATAGGTAATACTTCACTATTCTTGCAGACTCAGCATCCTATATTTTGTCAAACCAAACATCATTTTACGTCTTCTAAACAATGAATTGCACAGATTAAACATTTTGACAGTTTGAAACAGTGAATGTACAACTAACTTCTGATGCAACCAATCAGGATTCACTATTCTAGCCAAGAAATTGCTCGAGATGTAACAGAGGTTATGATAGATAATCTGAAAGTAGTATCCTCTGTGGGAATATAGTAATTAAGTTATACTAAGCTATCTCTGTTTTCTTTATTACTGTAGTAACGTATTGAAGATATCACAGAAGGGTCATCATTTGTACAATGTATGATGTCATTAAAGCAACCAAAGTTATGTAATAGCCTGTTCTTCGTTGGTACCCACACTGTCTACCAAAATGGACAGAACTGAATGTAGACTCTAAGATGTATCTGCCCTTACAGTGCAAATGAAATTCATGAAGTTATGTCACAAACATTAGGTAATTCTGCCCAATCATATAGCTGCTTTAAACAGTGGTGTGTTGAATTTACTGGGGGTAGATTACACTTTCGGTGGCTGAATGAGTGGCTCTGAATTATGAAAGAGACTCAAACCGAATAAAAGTACAAATGTTACATTTGTTTAATGTCTAAAAATCAACTGTTCGACCATGTTTTTTGTCGAGGTCTCAGTGGCTAGAGGGGTAAGCAGTTGGGACAGTCCGTGCTGGTGATTGGTGCCTGCCTGACTTGGTGCATTGTTGACAAAATTCTGAGTAAATGCATATAACGAGTTTCACATGTTCCATGAAATGTTGAAGCACATTACCAGATCACTTTATTTGTCTGGTTCTCTCTCCTCTGTGCATTCTCATGTGAACCTGCAGGTTACCTGACTGTGTAAATGTCCTGTCACACTGGCTACACTTGAATGGTCTCTCTCCAGTATGAATTCTCATGTGCACGAGCAGGCTATGCACATCTATAAACAATTTATTGCACTCACGACACTTGTGTGGTCTCTCCCCAGTGTGTATTGTCATATGATTCTGCAGCCGATATTCCTCTGAGAATGTTTTACCACACTCTCTACAACAGAAGGGTTTCTCTCCAGTGTGAGTTCTCATGTGTCTTCGCATATTGCCTGCTTCTCCGAATGCTTTACCACACTCACTGCAAATGTGTGGTTTCTTCATCAAATGAATATTCATGTGCACATTCATGTTGCTCCATTTTGAAAATGCTTTTCCACACTCGCTACACTTGTACGGCTTCTCCCCAGTGTGAATTCTCATATGGGATGTAAGGTCACATGAACCTGCAAATGCTTTACCACACTCACAGCACATGAAGGGTTTTTCTCCGGTGTGACTCCTCATGTGTCGTACAAGATGGCCAGCTTCTATAAACCCCTTCCCACACTCACTGCACTGGTACGATTTTTCTTCATTATGTATCTTCATGTGCTTGTGAAGACTACTTGATCTGGAAAACGCTTTACCACACTCACTACAAGGGTAAGGTTTTTCTCCAGTATGAGTTCTCATGTGAGCCTTGAGATCAGCTGACCTTGTGAATGTTTTCCCGCACACACAACACTTGAAAGGTCTCTCCCCTGTGTGACTTCTCATATGTATCTCCAGAAGGTATGCTCTTGTACATGCTTTACCACACTCGCTACAGACGAAGGCTTTCTCTCCGGTGTGAATTTTCAGGTGCGTTCTCAGGTTACTCATTCTTATACAGGTTTCACCACAATCGACGCAAACCAGAAGGTTCTTTTCATAATGAAGTTCCATGTGTTTTTCCCAAAAGGTTAATTTGGGAAATGTTTTGTCCGATTCAATACATTGAATGGATTCCCTCCATTATCAATCAAGTCATCTGGCTGTAAGACTGTTGAATCACACTCACCACAATTAGTGGATGTCATCTGGCTGTTAGACTGTTGAATCACCCTCACCACAATTTGTGGATGTCATCTGGCTGTAAGACTGTTGAATCAGACTCACCGTAATCAGTGGATGTTATCATGTAGTGAGTTAAGACGAAGGTCTATCTCTCCACTATGAAGCCTGATATGGTTCTGCGGAGAGATTTACCCCGGAAATGTTTCATCACACACATCAATCATAGGTCTCTCTCAATGAAAATCTCTTTGTTTCATTGTACTGGATCAACTTCCTTCAGAGGGTTGTACAGTACAGCTACAGGATCCAGGAGTCCAGAAATGTGTCATATCTGCTCCGAAGAACCACCTGAGGATAACAAAAAAATCATTCAGTTCTATGATGTTTACAGTTTAACATCACTTTATTGGGTCACTTGATTATTTTTAATGCAAATAATTTTTTGTGAACAATAATTTCACAATCTTTTCCATCAGTCAATCTTAGCCCTAATATCAATTCAATCATAAGCCCATTTCCTATCATTGGTTAACATTAAGATCAGTAAGTGAAATGCTATGAAACTTTGGTTTTGACTGCATGGTGATTTAAAAAGAATATATCCATTGACCAAGGAAGTCGAAGTGAACTCATAACAAGAGCAGAGAAGGGAACAAACCAATAGAGAAAGAAACCTTGATTTAATGATTCGTCACCATGCCCATGTTTATTTCAAGGGCCCTCCTCTCTTTATTCTAATGTTTTCTCATTAGCCTTAGAACCAAATGGCACCCTTCATGGTTCCAGTGCTCTCACTCAATACTGCAAACAACAGTGTCACTGGCTCTGTAGCTCATCTTTTGCATGACTTGTTATCTAATAAAGAAAAGTTAAAAGGTTTATAATATCCAATGAATAATCATCAAACAATGTTACATGCATTTATAATATGCTGGTCAAAGTATGTTCACAATTTTTTTAAATTCCACTGCTTTTCATTCATTATAAGTAGAATAAACCAGCTTACGAGGAGAAACACAATATTCATCTATTTTACCGTAATGACTGTGGCCGTGTGAAACAGTCATCTCACAAGTGCGTAGCATTACCCGACATTTTGACACAGAGAACAACCATTTTGTATCATACCCTTTGATAAATTGCTCCTAACAAATATGCGAGGCGTTCCAGCACCTTGATTTGACAATAGATAAATAGGAATGCTTTTACTGTCAATTCGTGGTGTCTCATTCGATTACTCGAAAATTGGAAAGCAGAGGAAAACGAGTCCAGGTTGAGGACTTGGAAACATGAACGTCAAATGAGTTAACCTGCCAGGCACAAAATGAGAAATACGGATACTAGTGAAAACGGTTATTGGCATAGAGAACAAACTTCCAAATAGAATTGTCCTTATCCTGATGTTATCTCCTGGAGCAGATCTTGATTGAATTGATCGAATACGATGTTCATCTATAGGGTTACAGATCCTAAGAACATACAGGCCCTTAAAGATGGGTTAATTGCTTCTCACGTGAAGTAAGGTTTGGATGCGGTGATTTCGTTGACCAGACCGGTTCGTAGATGCGGTGAATTCGTAGACGCGGTGGATTCGTAACCGGTGAATTCGTAGAAGTAGTAGATATATATAGTTGTTAGTTGTAAGATGTTTTGCGACAATAAACACTGTAAATTTGGTTAAATGAAGTGGTAGGATGTCTGATTGAATTGAGAGATTAGATTGATGAATACAATTAACAATGACAATTAACGATTATTTAATTAATGATACCTGTAATTAAATTGAGAGATGAGAATGATGAATACAATATATTTTTTATATATTTAAAACTTCTTAAACAATTTACAAGTGGTGATATCTTTTGAAGCATTTCGGTTATCTGTTCATGCCAGCGACAATATTCTTGTAAAGTAAGTCCTAGATGTTTATGACTCTTGACTTCACTAATTGAGGAATTATTCATCATTAAATCTGGGATTGCATTAGATTTTAGTTTACGCGAAAAAGTTAAACTTTATGTTTTATTAGGATTAGACCTAATTAACCTGCCATTTTGTTGCCCATGTTGAGATGTCACCTAAATCCTTATTCAAAATTGACGCCGGATTATAAATGGATTATATATTATACTTACCATATTTCTTTATTTATTTCAAACACAAACATTCTCCAACAAAAAAATAATAACACCGAGTGTCTGATTGCTTTATTAAAATTCTACGTCTACGAATCCACCGCTAATCCGTCTACGAATCACCGGAAATATGCGTCTACGAACCCTAAGCCGTAAGGTATATATAGAAAAAGAGATGGTGATGTTTCCCTGAATCATTTGTCCAGATTGATAGTTATTGTACAATAACTTATAAACAGATTCAAAGAACGCTAAATGATTTTTTTAAATATTATTTGTTTTATTTTTAAAAACATTGGATAACTGATTTAAGCAGTCAAAGTTGATAACTTTTAGAATAAGTTCTGATGCATACTTAGCAAAAATATGTTTTTATTAAAATAAACTAAATATTTTGTTACATTTCAGTACTAACTGAGAAAATCCCAAGAAAAACTGACCAAATTGCATTCATTTGCACTCAAACAGAACTTTCCATGTGTTGCTGTGGCCATAGTATGCCTTGCAGAGAGTGCACCTATTAAAATATGTCAAAAGAAATCCTGTACCCTTTCGTGTATAACGTCCCATTTTTGGGATGCACTTTTTGCATGGGAAAAAAAGTATGGAAAAACTTATTTAACGATTAAATGACATCCCATTCCTTTCATTGTGTGACAAAATGATGTAGCTCACACATTATGAAAAAAATCCCAGACCTCATGCATATATGGGTTAAAGAAGATTGATCCAGTCAAATCCATCTGATGTTTACATATGTATGTTCAGGTCTGCTTATTCTATCATAAATTTGATATAGAAGTAGTAAAGTAGTTTTATGGTACAAAAAAATGTCACTTTGATGTGTCTCTGTCTAAGAAACTCAACAGTTTACTGTTAGAGTGACACTTTAAGGGATTTGAGTTTTAGACATTTTGAAAAAAAATGTTGTATTCATATGCTCCAAGCAATTACAGACCTATAATTCACCTGTAGAAGAGTTGTTTTTCAGAATACTATGCAATAGACTAACACTGGAAGCAGATTTTCATACACCATGAACAACCAGGGTCCTTATTTTCGAAGCTGTCTTAGTGCTAAGATAGTCGTAAGTCAATGTTAATGAATGGCACTTACTATCTTAGTGCTAAGAGAAAATATGGGTCCAGGTTTTCTAAAGCTAAAGACTTAGTATTTCAGATGTAACACATTGGTACAAAAGTATTTTTCATTCAATCATTGGTGGGACGTTTTATTCTGCATTCTTTCATCTGATGGCAGCGTTTGGTCCCTGTTCGGGTTATAGGTTATAGATTTGCTAGCTGGAAATATTACTAATTATGTATATGAACGCAATATATTTATTTGAGTACAAAAAGGGATGGAAGGGGTAGGGCAAACTGACGAATCTCTGACACCACACGAAGTCGCCCGAACTTCGGACACTTTTCACTTGGAGGGGACGCAATAACTGTAATATGTTTATTTCAAAATGTTCCTTTCAATATCTTCTATTTGTTTTTGTTTTTTTTTGTGATAAATACTAGTAATTTGGACATTTTTAAAACATTAACTTTTCCGTGAAGTTCAAATTAAAATTAGGGATTTATGTAAGAACTTTGCGAGATATTTGTTTTAACGTAAATGTTGGCGCAGAATTCAGAACACAAAGAACGCTGGACAATGTATCATTTTATATGAATATGGAAAAAGAAACACTAATTTATTACAATGACTTATAATAATCAGGTAAATGCGATTCTGGGGTTGAGTATTGAGATTTTGATTCGGGTGAATTGATATACGCAACTAAAACCCTTATTTTTCGGTTAATGTAAAGCAATTCTGTATATTTATGGCGAAATCGTGTAAAATACTTTATATTTAATATTTCGATTTGCTGAAATTGACTTTTTTTCAGATAACTATTTATTTCAGAGTCTTCCATAATATTTGAATCGGATCACTGTCCGAGTTTGTTTCGGTCAGTTTGCCCTATATAATAATGAACATTTGAGGTGAAAGCTGTTACGGTGATATGTGGCTTCGTCAAGGTGAAGGCCTTTTCCTCGACATGTTTCGTCCTCATTCCATACGTTGTAAGTATAAAGATATCCAGCGGTGAAAACTATGATTGTTAAAGATGTCATGAAGATTCTACTTTCTGCACCGAACTGCATATACATTGTGTTATAATGCAGCTTATAGAAAGGCTTTGTCACAATTTAATCTAATATGCTCTGGTCGTCGCCTCCTCATAGAAATATTGCATACACAATTTAACATTGAAAGAACTCGCAGATTCTGCCCTGTAGATTGTAATTCCAATCGTCAAAATATATCATGTATATATTATTTTTACATTTTACAAGAGGAAAGTTTTAAGTTATTTTTAGCAATGCGTCTTGTGATTCTGTTCTTTCCAAATCTTATGGTAGCGAATTCCACAGCGTTGGGGCTGATACGGAGAAAGCCCTCTCGCCCATTTTGGTGCTCGTTCGTGGTACTGATAGTGGAGTTTTGTTTGAGCGGAGACTTATTTTGTGTTCATGCACTGAGAGTAACTACATATCTCAGATAAACTAATATGCATGACAATGTGGATGAAATGATTTTGGAAGCACAGTTATCTGTTGATGAGATAAATAATGGTATTAATCACTTAAAGAATGTTCTCAGGTCGAATTAGTGTTTTAATACGGTACAAATGTATATGAAAGTGGCCTAGCTGTTTCCAAAGTTGTTCTCGTTCAATTGTTGTCCCATTACATAAAACGGGGCCTCGAGACAATCCTGACAATGAGTATTATTAGATTATTATGTCCCCCGAAAAAATTTTTCGAGAGACATAATGTTTTCACCTCCGTTCGTTATTCCGTTATTCCGAAATGCTTTCTTTTCCGGGCTATATCTCAAAAACCGTTCAATATTTTTTCACGAGACCTAGTGGTGGAGTCGTGCCTTTTGCTATTTTGGTTATTCTGAATTTTTTATTTTTTTCTGGTTTCCATTGAAACAATTTGAACTTAGTGCATATTGAGGGTAGGGACCTTTTCCGGCCTCTATCTCCAAAACCGTTCAATATTTGTTCACCAAACTTGGCATTTGCTTAGACCTAGTGATAGAGTGGTGCCTTTTGCTACTTTGGCTATTCTGATTTTTTAAAATTTTTACTGGTTTCCATGGCAAAAATTTCAACTTAGTGCATATTGGGGGTAGGGACGTTTTCCGGCCTCTATTTCAAAATATATCAAGTATTTCTTTACGAAACTTGGTATGTGGTTAGACCTAGTGGTGGAGTGGTGCCTTTTGCTATTTTGGTTATTCTGAATTATTTTTTTTCAAACCATGGAAACAATTTGAACTTAGTGCACATTGGGGGTAGGGACCTTTTCCGGCCTCTATCTCCAAAACCGTTCAATATTTTTTCACCAAAGTTTGTATTTGCTTAGACCTAGTGATAGAGTGGTGCCTTTTGCTACTTTGGCTATTCTGAATTTTTTTTATTTCTCGTTTTTTTTCTGGTTTCCATGGAAACAGTTTGAATTTAGTGCATATGGTGGGTAGGGACCTTTTCCGACCTCTATCTCAAAATCTATTCAGTATTATTTAATGAGACTTGGTATGTGTTAAGACTCAAAGATGGAATGTTGCCAGCCTTTTGCTACTTAAATCATTCTGAAATTCTGGTTTCCATGGAAACAATTTTCACAAAGAGGCCAGAAAAGGGACACAGTTTGATCTAAGAGGCTACATGGAAACAAGTTAATTTATTCTAATAGATTAACCTTTTTGAATTTTCCTTTCTGAAATGCCTCTGGCATAAGTGGAAAATAAGGGTGGTAATAAAAATAGAGCCATGGGCTCTGTAGCTCATCAGGATTTCATTGATTTACTATCTAAAGTTGAATATTTAAGTTATTTAAGTTATTGTTTACAAGCAAAAGATAGGTTCTTAGATCATGACCACTGTGACCCCATTTGGGGTCACGGGGTCACATAATCTACAATTTAGAATCCCCATTGGCCAAGGAGTCTGCACACAACTTTTCAGCTCTCTAGACCTTTTGGAACTGGAGAAGAAGATGAAAATAGGTTTTTAAGGATGTGACCCCTGTGACCCCATTTGGGGTCGCGGGGTCACGAAATCTACAATTTAGAATCCCCATTGGCCAAGGAGTCTGCACACAACTTTTCAGCTCTCTAGACCTTTTGGAACTGGAGAAGAAGATGAAAATAAGTTTTGAAGGATGTGACCCCTGTGACCCCATTTGGGGTCGCGGGGTCACGAAATCTACAATTTAGAATCCCCATTGGCCAAGGAGTCTGCACACAACTTTTCAGCTCTCTAGACCTTTTGGAACTGGAGAAGAAGATGAAAATAAGTTTTTAAGGATGTGACCCCAGTGACCCCATTTGGGGTCACGGGGTCACGAAATCTACAATTTAGAATCCCCATTGGCCAAGGAGTCTGCACACAACTTTTCAGCTCTCTAGACCTTTTGGAACTGGAGAAGAAGATGAAAATAAGTTTTGAAGGATGTGACCCCTGTGACCCCATTTGGGGTCATGGGGTCACGAAATCTACAATTTAGAATCCCCATTGGCCAAGGAGTCTGCACACAACTTTTCAGCTCTCTAGACCTTTTGGAACTGGAGAAGAAGATGAAAATAAGTTTTTAAGGATGTGACCCCGGTGACCCCATTTGGGGTCATGGGGTCACGAAATCTACAATTTAGAATCCCCATTGGCCAAGGAATCTGCACACAATTTTTCAGCTCTCTAGACCTTTTGGAACTGGAGAAGAAGATGAAAATAAGTTTTGAAGGATGTGACCCCAGTGACCCCATTTGGGGTCGCGGGGTCACGAAATCTACAATTTAGAATCCCCATTGGCCAAGGAGTCTGCACACAACTTTTCAGCTCTCTAGACCTTTTGGAACTGGAGAAGAAGATGAAAATAGGTTTTTAAGGATGTGACCCCTGTGACCCCATTTGGGGTCGCGGGGTCACGAAATCTACAATTTAGAATCCCCATTGGCCAAGGAGTCTGCACACAACTTTTCAGCTCTCTAGACCTTTTGGAACTGGAGAAGAAGATGAAAATAAGTTTTGAAGGATGTGACCCCTGTGACCCCATTTGGGGTCGCGGGGTCACGAAATCTACAATTTAGAATCCCCATTGGCCAAGGAGTCTGCACACAACTTTTCAGCTCTCTAGACCTTTTGGAACTGGAGAAGAAGATGAAAATAGGTTTTTAAGGATGTGACCTCGGTGACCCCATTTGGGGTCATGGGGTCACGAAATCTACAATTTAGAATCCCCATTGGCCAAGGAGTCTGCACACAACTTTTCAGCTCTCTAGACCTTTTGGAACTGGAGAAGAAGATGAAAATAAGTTTTTAAGGATGTGACCCCAGTGACCCCATTTGGGGTCACGGGGTCACGAAATCTACAATTTTGAATCCCCATTGGCCAAGGAGTCTGCACACAACTTTTCAGCTCTCTAGACCTTTTGGAACTGGAGAAGAAGATGAAAATAAGTTTTTAAGGATGTGACCCCGGTGACCCCATTTGGGGTCACAGTGTCACGAAATCTACAATTTAGAATCCCCATTTGCCAAGGAGTCTGCACACAACTTTTCAGCTCTCTAGACCTTTTGGAACTTGAGAAGAAGATGAAAATAGGTTTTCAAGGATGTGACCCCAGTGACCCCATTTGGGGTCATGGGGTCACGAAATCTACAATTTAGAATCCCCATTGGCCAAGGAGTCTGCACACAACTTTTCAGCTCTCTAGACCTTTTGGAACTGGAGAAGAAGATGAAAATAAGTTTTTAAGGATGTGACCCCGGTGACCCCATTTGGGGTCACAGGGTCACGGAATCTACAATTTAGTATCCCCATTGGCCAAGGAGTCTGCACACAACTTTTCATCTCTCTAGACCTTTTGAAACTTGAGAAGAAGATGAAAATAGGTTTTTAAGGATGTGACCCCTGTGACCCCATTTGGGGTCACGGGGTCACGAAATCTACAATTTAGAATCCCCATTGGCCAAGGAGTCTGCACATAAAATTTCAGCTCTGTGGAATCATTGGTTCTGGAGAAGAAGTCGAAAAAGCGAAAAGTTTACGGATGGACGGATGGACGGATGGCGCCGGACACCATGCCATGCCATAAGCCCATCGGGCCTTTCAGGCCTGATGAGCTAATAAATAAGATGATACGGTTGGCTTGAAAGTTGGAGCGGGGGACATCACAGTGCATCACATGCACATTTTTCTAGTTTACAACTGTATCAAAACAACAGATTTTCAAACTGGTCAAACCTGAAACTCCTGAATGCCAAGCGGGTTGAAAATGATTATTAAACATCGGACATTATATGCAATTATACAAAAGTGTTTATCGCGTAGAAAACAAACTTATACAGCATTTGTTGATTTAAAAAAAGCTTTGGCTCTGTTGAACGTTGTAAATTATAGCAATGTTTACGAAATAAACCAGCTTACAAGGAGAAATACAAATTCATCTATTTTACCGTAATGACTGTGGGAACAGTCATCTCACAAGTGCGTAGCATTACCCGACATTTTGACACAAGGGAAAACTTATTATATTCTATTAAGATCAATGTACTGTAATATAAAGTTATGTGTTTGTTGTGGTGATGACGTCACAGAGTATATTTGGACTGCCCCGTTGGAGTACGATAAGGGTGTATCCACAGCCAAATTTTTTTTTCATTCTTTATAAACGAACTATATTATGATATTTAGGTAAAAATGTGTGCAACTGTTTCGAGCTATAATTGAAAAGTTTATCCTCCTTTTAGCCGATGATGCTATTTTGTTTCAGATACTATAGTCGGTCTAGATACACGTTTTGGAATGGTATAGAAATGAATGGAAATAACATATTAATTCTTCAAAACCAAACAAAGTTATCTTTAGAAAGGGTGCACATGTTGCCTGTAATGAAAAAAGGTTTTTGAATGGCAAAAACATATCTATAATAAATAACTATACCTTCTCGGAGTTATTATTTACTGTGAACTTTAAGAATAGTGTTATGGATTTGAAACCATCGCGTTATATTGAGGATCTTGCGGATCCCTGGCGTTATATTGAGGATCCCTCGGTGATGTCAGCCTGTTAACAGCCGCGCTATATGAGTTTCTTTTGTACCGTCATCATGTCTGTCCCCTTAGCGCAGTAGTCTAAAGCGTTGACTACAAGTGATGGTGGATACGGGTTCGAGACGCACTTTCTGTAAAACATTTGCTGTACATATTCTGTCGTAAACTAAAGACATTTTTCAAAATTAGTCTAAGTTAGTTTGTACAGACCTTTACTTTCAAGCCGTCATCTTAACATATATATATCAGGGTTTACAATCATTATAATTCCTTCTAACAGTGTTTACAACTGTCTGTGTAAACCCTCCTGGATTACTTTTCATTGTGTATAACAATCATGCAATGACTCAAAGTGTTCATTGTTAACATAAGGCATATTCACAATAGCATGCTCAAGTTGTGACCTTGCTGTGACCTTGACCTTTGACAGATTTTAGCGAAAACGTTTTCAAATCTTGGTCTTTCTCCATAGTTGTTATATACCAAAAGAGCCTGACAGCACAAAAATGTTTGAAGTTATCGTGTTTACAAGGATTATTGAAGTGATTTAAGAACTCATGACCTTGACCTTTGACCTTGAATGTGAACATGTCAAAAAAATTCCCCAGGGGCATAAGTAAGAAGTTATGTATATGAGTTCTCAAAACCTTCTAGGAAAAAAGTTAATAGCGAATACAAAACGCACTGGCGGCGGCGGTGGAGGCGACGGAAACTGCGCAAAAACTGATAGCAGCTCCGACTAAGTCCGAGCTGCTAATTAATAACAGTGAGCCAACCGGGAAATGACACAAGGTTGGTTAAGTGTCCTCAGACTTTCATAATCCAAGCATTTTTTTATTTTACTGCATGATATTGTAAAGCAGTATGAGGATCTACACACAGACTTCACATATTGGTTAAGTGATATATTTACTTTATTAAACAGCATCACAATTACAATAGGGATTCAGGAACTGACTTTCCTGCTTGATGCTCTTGGATTCTACCTTTATGACACATCAACATGGATTTCTTCA
The DNA here is from genome assembly GCA_936450465.1 of Gibbula magus. Classification (NCBI taxonomy): domain Eukaryota; kingdom Metazoa; phylum Mollusca; class Gastropoda; order Trochida; family Trochidae; genus Gibbula; species Gibbula magus. The sequence goes on along the minus strand of OW388295.1, from coordinate 79,717,216 downwards.
TCTGTAACACATCATCAGCAATACTTGCTCCACATTAAAGGCCTGACTCGGTGATTATATTATTAATTTTAACATTTCTAGCTATTAGAATAATTGTAACTCAGTCGTATTTTATTAAAATGTCTGCATTGCCAATCTGTTAATTGTTTGTTTTTTTTAATACAGAATTTGACATTTCATAATCATAACAATAATAATACACATGTTCAGGCAACTATAATAGTAGTCTCCAATTTTCATTAAGCTAGCATCCACATTTGTAAGAGAGAAGAAGATGAAAATCTTTTGTTATGCTCTTGACCCCTGTCACGAAATCAACAATTCAGAATCCCCATTGGCCAAGGAGTCTGCACATAGCATTTCAGCTCTCTTGAGTTGTTGGTTCTAGAGAATAAGTCAAAATAGCGAAAAGTTTACCATGCCATGCCATAAGCCCATTGGGCCTTTCAGGCTTGATGAGCTAAAACTTGGGATAGAAGCTGTATTCTGAGTATCACTTTAACAAAATATGTCAAAACAAGAGAATTAGTGAGCACAGCTTACTCATATACCTCCACTTTTAACAAAGAAGAAAAGTTTCAAAATAGCAGATAGACATCAATGTTTAGTCTTCTGTATGAACAAACCACAGCAGTACTATGAAAGCAGAGTATGTGTGTATTCATAGTAACTTCTTAGATACACTTGTAAGAGTGCTTAAAAAATAGAAATAAAAGTTGAAAACTGAGAAAATTTGCATAAATACAAAAATGAGGGAATGAAACATACAAAAGGCAGATGTACACATTATGGTGATTGTACATAGCAAGTTTTTAAATTTGAACAACTGGTGTCAGAGTTATGAGCGGAACAAAAAATTCCTGACGGACGGACGTGCTGACCGCTATATACCCCCCACTACGTCATAGCGGGGGTATAATTTTGTTTGAAAGATCAAGAAACAAACATTTATTTCAATTCATACCTACAAAGAAAGGTCAACAACACTTTTTAACACAAGCTTCCACTGTTAGGAAGAATATAGAATAGTTTTTACTGGATAATGACATTGTCTTACCATCAAGAATAGTAATCCAACATGGTATTACAAAAATGTTCATGTCCAATTAACTCTCCCTTCCTTAAAAATAATGGAGCCAAGGCCGGAAGGGCTGAGGTAAGTTATTATTAAGGAATGGAGAGTTACAAGGACATTAACCTACCGGTACTTAAATTACACTCAAAGTACTGCTCATTTAACAATTTGACTTTTTAAAAGTAAAAACAGATCGAATTTCAAGCTAAAAACTTGATAATATAATGTAGCGAGAGAACAATAGGATGAAGTGTGTAATTTTAATTTGAACAAGAATGAACTTTGTTACAGTGTTTTTTCACATTAAACAAATCTGAAAACCCTTTACCACATTCTTCGCAGTTGTATGGTTTCTCCCCAGTATGAACTCTCATGTGTCTCAGTAGTAGCCTTGATTCATAAAATGATTTACCACACTCACTACAGATGAATGACTTTTCTCCAGTATGAATTTGTGAGTGTTTTCGAAAAGTACTTGAATCTGTAAATGCTTTACCACATACACTGCACATAAATGGTTTCTCTCCAGTGTGAATTCTCATGTGTGACTGAAGACTAGTGTAAGCTGTAAATCTGTTACTACACACGCTACAGCTGAACGGTTTCTCTCCAGTATGACTTCTTTTGTGCTTCTGTAAGCTCCCTATTTGTTTGAAGGCTTTGTCACACTCGCTACACTTGTAAGGTCGCTCTCCCGTGTGACTTCTCATGTGGGCCTGACAGCCGTTCACTGTTGTGAATGCTTTACCACATTCAGTACAGTTGTAAGGTTTCTCTCCAGTATGTGTTCTCATGTGCAGTCTCAGGTTGTGAGCTTCCCGGAAGGTCTTACAACACTCGCTGCAAATAAAAGGTCTTTCTTTGTCATGAGTTTTAATGTGAATTTGTAGATTTTTAGCGTCTGTGAAGCTTTTACCACACTCACTACAAGGGTGTGATCTCTCTCTACTGATGTGAACATTCATATGCACACGCAGCCCACTTGAAAAAATAAATCGCTTGCCACACTCACTACACTCATATGGCTTTTCATTCCTGTGTATTTTCATGTGTGTCTTAAGGCTGCTCATTGATGTGTATGCTTTTCCACACTCGCTGCATTCAAATGATCTTTCTCCATGGATCCTCATGTGGGATTTCAGTGAACCTGATTCAGTAAATGTTTTTTCACATACACTGCACTGGAACGGCCTCTCTCCAGTGTGAGTTCTAACGTGCCTCTGGAGCAGGTATGCCTCTGTAAAAGATTTATCGCACTCGCTACAAGAGAAGGGTTTCTCTCCAGTGTGAGTTTTCATGTGTTTTCGCAGACTGCCTGCCACTTTAAATGATTTACCGCAAGCACTGCAAATGTTACATTTTGGTCGATCATTGATTTTCAAATGGGAAATTGGTTGAACATGACCTTTCTTGTGCTTTTTCAGTTCATACGAATCTGCAAACATTTCATCACAATCACTGCACCTGTAGAACTTCTTCCCTGTGTGTATACTCATGTGCATCTGTAGCTCATCAGGTTGTTTAAACGTCATTTCGCACACATCACACCTGTATAGTTTTCCTCCATGGTAGAGTTTCATATGTATTTGCAATTTACTGGAACCTGTAAATGTTTTGTCACACTCGCTACATTTGTATGCTGTTTCTCCAGAAGGATCACCTACATCTGTATGCAGATCATCTGACTGTGGAAGTGTTGTATCATCACACTTGTATGACGTTTCTCCAATAGGATTATTCCTGTCTCTATGCAGTTCAGCAAATTGAGGCAACATTGAATCAGACTCACCACAAATGTTTGATGATTCTCCAGTTTCTTCAGTAAGATTACTCCTGTCTGTATGCAGATCGAGATCCTCTGTTTGATGCTGCGATGTAGGGGAGTCAGTACAAGTTTCAGATGTCATTGTTGAAAGATGACGATCTCACCACAGAGTGGAATCCTCAGGAAACTTGCTTTACTTGCTTTCTCAGAGATATATTGATCATCTTGAACATCATTTCTGCAAACTCAGCAATCTGTCTTTGCATCACATCTGGAAACTGCCTGCAGGAAAAAAATAATATTTGATATAACATTTAATGACTTCTTTACGAGGCATTTAGAAGTTGGTTAGAGGGAGAAATGAGTTCCATGGATTTACTACTTCTTTATTGCAAGAGTGCGTCGCTTTGCTGTAGATGCTAATGATGATCATTTGCATGAAAACGGTGTCAGCTTCTACACCAAAAAAGTACTCTGAGTAACAGGCTCACCAATTATAAAATATAAATATTTGCGTTTGTAAAATGTCCAGGATTATTCAACATCCGCCCGATGGTGTCAGCCGGAGGTTTTAAACAGTAAAAAACCAAGGCGATAAAATGATTTGATTGGCTGAATCAGAGGTCACACGCGAAGATTGATGTGTGGTTTGCACCGAGGGTATATAAGTGGAGTGGAGCTTATACACTTTACCCTGAGTCAAGATGATAAGGGCCAAGGGACATGTAGGCCTACACAAGATTTCAGTTTTGTTGTTATGGACAAGAAGAAGAACAATATATTTTTAGGGCATTGTCTATGTGGCTTTTATTACAATGAACCACAAATTTACTAAATCTACAAGTTGTAATCCATAAAAGCAAGGTCAGTCAGTACACAAGATTTCAGCTGTCTGGAGTATTTTAAGAAGTTATGTTAAGAGGTCAAAAATGCAAATATTGTATGAATGCATGGATGTTTGGAGACAGATGCAATGCCATAATCAGTTGTAATGCCATTTAATCTGTTGTCTGTTCTCGAAATGTTCTATTTGTCAGTGCGTTTGGAAGGTTTGGATGATATGTCCTCTCTCTCCCTGTTTAAAATATTATGCCATGGTTTTTTTCCATGGCCAATGGAATAATTGCTATTATGAAAATTTGGGGTATTTTTCCCTATGAAACAGTATTTTTATAACAACTGGTAGAGTAAACTGAAAGGCTTAGTTTAGAAAACATTTTGATGTTTGCTGTTTTTTTTTTTCTTTCTATTTCAGTGATAGTTGGCCTAAAGCAGTGCTGTCTTGTTAAATACCTGCAGAACTTACCATTTTTCTGCTGCAATTGTACTTATTTTAAAATTTGAATGTAAGGTAACTACCGATGGAAATGATACTTGAAGTTAAATGACAAAATTATGAAGGGTAACACAAAAACATCACTGAGATCAAATGCTTTTATAGTATATTTTACGAAAATAATAGTACAGTCTCTCAAAAAAACTAAATTTTGCTTGTTTTATGCTGATTCATAAGTGTATCATTGTTGCCATATTTTCAACATTGTTGTACCTCGATCTTGCCATAACTGATAAACTTCTATCCTTGCAACAATGTTCTACTAATGTTCTACTAATGCTGATATCTTACCCCAAATGTTGTTATCACTGATGGGATAATGGTTTAGTGTGCATGTCTCATGGCTGTTCAACCTATCAAAAAACTTTTATTAAAATTAATCTCTATAACATTACAATCATGTATTCCTTCTTAGCATTACCAGAAAAAAAATATAGACATGATATTTGGACTCCTGGCTCCTTATCATAGTTTGTATGGCCCTTTTTTGAGTGAAAATAAATTATTCTGGATTTACTCAAAGAGTCACTTAAACAAACCCTGGTGTCAGTATTTCTTGATTCCTCGAAATGTGCACCTTTTCTATCTCAAAAAGCTCTACTGGCTGGCGACCAATTATCGCCGCATACCAATTATCGCCAACACATAGCTACATAGCTAAATAGTTAAGTTGAATTGAACTTTTGTTGGTTATCAGTTTGGTGATATCTTAATGTGTGAAATAATAAGGAACCATAGGATAACGTTGTCTGCGCAAGCGCTGTAGCTATGTGTTGGCGATAATTGGTATGCGGTGATAATTGGTCGCCAGCCAGTATGCCTCTGAATGAGCAAGTAGAAGACCCTTAGACCTAACTTAGTTACCTCTTGTTGGACACCTCTGGCCCGTGAAACCCACCAGTCAGATTAGCTTATTTGAATTAACATTTTAATTAGTGGTGAATCGACGTCAGTAGGTACGCACGACATACGGTCATACATTTCTGCTTACTAGCTTAGTTACTTAGTCTCTGAAATTATTTTATGTTTGTGAAAGTTCCAATTTTGAACAAAATGAGAATAGTTAAGTAAAAGGAGCCTCTGAGAAGTGAGCTCTGTAGTCTTGTTGTAGACTTGCTTAGGCTCTTTATATAAAATGAAGGGGTCTGTAGACTGTATGACTACCATACTCACCAGCTTTGCACATTGATGAGTTGTTGTCCAAGCGGTTTTCATTGGAAAGGGACACAACTCCATTTGGATATATCAGATGTCGATAGTTTCGCTTTTACAAAACGGGAAAATACATGTATGAACTAAAAACGGACACTGTTCACGGATATAACTGCTGCCAACCAGTAATTTCGTAAATGGGTTTGTAGACATAATTATCAGTAGACAAAACGGGTTCGTAGACGGTTTTGAACATTATTTCACATTGTGAATTATTTATATTTATTTTGAATTTTGACATGTTTTTTCATGACAAGTAGGTCTACATGTGTGCAGTGAGGTGTACTCATGTCGTCATGTACTCGATATCGTCAGTCAGCTAGCTGACAGTACTATAGCCTACAAACGTGTGATGAAAGAAAATAAAACTGATCAGTAATTTAATGGTACATATCTGCGTCCATGAAAAAGATTATCTCATTTTAATGAACCTAAGCTCATAAACGACTGGGCGTGTTGACTGGCTGCAGAGCTTGTCGGCTCTTTTTAAATACCACCAGTTCTATCGTACACTAGGAAATTTGAATAAAGTGCATATATAACTATCTGGCTTGCCCGCCGGCCGCCACCTGAGAAATGTCGTCTTCTAGCTGTGGTCAAATATTGGGAGTAGTTGTATTTTTGTTTTACCAATGTTATATCTACATTTTACTTAGGACATTGAGTTGTTGTTAGCAAAACCTTATATCTACTACTTAATTATATCACATCAACTCCTGACAAGGCTAAAATACACCCAAATTATTATTATTTTTTTTTGTCAAGTTAAAGTTGTATATTGATCATAATTATAAGAGTACATTATTAACGAGGTAATAAGAGCAGATTATTAACGAGGTAATAGTTATCTGTTAGCATAATATATATTTATATATATATATATATATATATATAACACTCTAACCGTGATCAAAGTGAGTTCCTGATGGACCATATATATACTGTATATAATAATATAATAATTAATACAATTAACAATGGGGATGTCTAGTAACTTTACCTGTTATCTGTGCTTAAATCTTTTAATCAGGTAAACATCAATGACTTGTATTAAAGAATTTGCAGGTCAAATAGCATGCAACGTTTTGAAATCCGTTTACAACGATATTCTTTCTCCGTTTTGTGCTCTAACAGTTGTCAATGGTTGCCAATCTTCCTTTGTGTCCCTTGGATTTAATTCTACAAGCTCCGACACTGAATGAGACTGAATGCTAAGAAAAAAGATCTTCATTTGCTTTTGTGAGTAGAGAGAAACAATAATTAACATATACATCATCTAACTTGGAGATTAACGGAGTAATCGTTCGCATACAAACATACATAACAGGCAAAACAGGAAGTGTTACAAAGAAATATTATTGTCTTGTCTCTGCTATTTATCAACAAAAAAATTAATTGGGTACGAGTTCTCCGATTTTTTTTGGGTACGAGTTATTCGTGGGTACGAATTCCCGGTGGGGACGAGTTCGTCTTTCGGTACGAGTTTTCTGCATCCCCTGTACTCAGTTGGTAGACGATACGTAGATCGCCGTGGCTATCTCGGTAAACCTTCGTTGCTCGGGAACTCAAACATGGGCGTGGCAGGGTGTACTCAAACATGGGCGTGGCAGGGTGTACTCAAACATGGGCGTGGCAGGGTGTACTCAAACATGGGTGTGGCAGGGTGTCCACCTTCCAAAACGTCTATCATAAAGTAATAAACCTATGGGAGGGCCATGACATTGATGCAATGTAATGTTATGTAGGCCTACCCCTATGATCACTGAAATATCTCTCTTTGATAAAATGATGAATGCATTCATACTTTGAAATGTGAAGTTCTTCACAAGTTCCTGTCATTGTGACGGTTTACCCTTAATTGATGACAATAATTTTGAAAAAAATGTGATTGATAATACTAAAAAATATATATTGTGTACATATGAAATATCATTTTCTTTCTTGCAGGGAATTTGGTATGGAGGAAATGTTATACACAGACAGATGTGAGTCTCCCAGAAGAAAACTAATAAGTGTCAAAGTTGTTAGCTTGAGGGCAACATTGTGATTCAACAATGACATCCAATAATTGTGGTGATTCTGATTCAGCATTACCACAGACAGGTGATCAGCATGCAGATATGAACAATCCTATTGGAGAAATATCATACAAGTGTGTTGAGTCTGATTCAACAGTCCCACAGTCAGATGATCTGCATACAGATGTAGGTGATCTTTCTGGAGAAACGTCATACAAGTGTGGCAAGTGTGATGAAATATTTACAGGTACCAGTAAGTTGCAAATACATATTAAACTCTACCATGGGGGGAAACTATACAAGTGTGATGTGTGTGAAATGACGTTTAAACGACCTGATGAGCTACAGATGCACATGAGTATACACACAGGAAAGAAGTTATACAGGTGCAGTGATTGTGATGAAATGTTTGCAGATTCAAGTGATCTGACACAACACATGAAAACGCATGGTCGACCTAAAGTTCACATTTGCAGTGAGTGTGGTAAAGCATTTACAGAGGCAGGCAATCTGCGGAGACACATGAAAACTCACACTGGAGAGAAACCGTTCTTTTGTAGCGAATGTGGTAAATCATTTACAGAGGCGTACCTGCTCCAGAGGCACGTTAGAACTCATACTGGAGAGAGGCCTTTCCAGTGTGAAGATTGTGATAAAACATTTACAGAGTCAAGTTTACTGAAATCCCATATGAAAAGCCATGGAGAAAGATCATTTGAATGTGGTGAGTGTGGGAAAGCTTTCACATCATCAAGAAGCCTTCATATACACATTCAAATACACAGTGGTGAAAAGCGTTTTGAGTGCCGCGAGTGTGGTAAGACATTTGCTTTATCTAACAACCTAAAGAGCCACATGAAAGTTCATACTGGAAAGAGATCGCACATGTGTGACGAGTGTGGCAAAACATTTACAGAGGCTAGTAGTCTACGGTGTCATATGAAAATTCATGATGATGAAAGACCCTACATTTGCAGTGAATGTTGTAAGACATTCAGAGGTGCAGAGAACCTGAAATCACACATGAGAACACATACTGGAGAGAAGCCTTACAGCTGTAACGAGTGTGGTAAAGCATTTGCACAGACAAGCAGCCTGTACAAGCACATAAGAACACACACCGGAGAAAGACCGTACAAGTGTACTGAATGTGACAAAGCGTTCACTTCCTCAAGTAACTTACAGAAGCACCTGAAAACTCACACAGGGGAGAAACCGTTCAGCTGTAGCGAGTGTGGTAAAACATTCACTGCTTTAAGTAGCCAGCAGTCCCACATGAGAATTCACACTGGAGAGAAACCTTATATGTGTAGTGAATGTGGTAAAGCATTTACAGATTCCAGTACTCTGAGAAAGCACACACGGATTCATACTGGAGAAAGACCATTCACATGCAATGAGTGTGGCAAAACGTTCATAGAATCAGGTTCCCTACAGAAGCACAAGAGAATTCATACTGGAGAGAAACCATTCAAGTGCGAAGGGTGTGGTAAAAGGTTTACAGAGTCCGGTAACCTGAAAACACACTTAAAACGTGACTGCTGTTCAAGCTTAGATTAAAACAAGTGATGTGTCAATCAAAGAAATATTTCTTCTTGTTGCAACTGACTCATATGGTAACTGACTCATATGGTAACTGACCTTTTCTGTTCATTTGTTTAAAGAATACATGTACAGAGAACATGGTGTATATGTTCGCGGTGATTCGCCCCAAGTAATTTGCGGGTATTCATTGTCATTCAACATAGGCAAATCAACCAATCAGAATCAAGGATACACCGAAATCATGTTACAATATGAAGTAAATACCATTCTTAAACCTATTTCTTTTCTTTTGAATAAAGTCCATGTGTATTTGTACTTCATGTCTATTTCAAAACTTTGTCGGAGTACAAACATGCTTGCAAGATGTCTCAGGGTAATAGAGTGAGTGAGTTATTAGCAGCTCCGACTAAGTCGGAGCTGCTATCAGTTTTTGCGCAGTTTCCGTCGCCGCGTTTTGTATTCGCTATAACTTTTTTCCTAGAAGGTTTTGAGAACTCATATACATAACTTCTTACTTATGCCCCTGGGGAATTTTTTTGACATGTTCATATTCAAGGTCAAAAGTCAAGGTCACGAGTTCTGAAATCGCTAAAAGAATCCTTGTAAACACGATAACTTGAAAAATATTTGTACTATCAGGCTCTTATTTGGTGTACATCAACTATGGAGAAAGGCCAAGATTTGAAAAGGTTTTCGCTAACATCCGTCAAAGGTCAAGGTCACAGCGAGGGCACGACTTAAGCATGCTTTTGCGAAAATGTCTTATTTCAACTATTAACACTTTGAATCATTAAATGATTGTTATACACAATGAAAAGTGATCACTGATTTGTGACCTTGAATTTAAAAGGTCAAGGTCACGAAATATGGTCAAGGTCACCAGTTCTGAAATCACTTAATAACCTTTTCCCAAGAAGGTATTAACACCTCATATACATAGCTTCTTTCTTATAAAAATGGTGGATGATTTTGACATGTTCACATTCAAGGTCAAAGGTCAAGGTCACGAGTTCTGAAATCGCTCAAAAAATCCTTGTTAACACGATAACTTGAAAAATATTTGTGCTATCAGGCTCTTATTTGGTGTATATCAACTATCGAGAAAGGCCAATATTTGAAAAGGTTTTCACTTACATCTGCAAAGGTCAAGGTCACAGCGAGGGCAAGACTTAAGCATGCTTTTGCGAAAATGTCTTATTTCAACTATTAACACTTTGAATCATTAAATGATTGTTATACACAATGAAAAGTGATCACTGATTGAATTTTAAAGGTCAAGGTCACGAGATAGGGTCAAGGTCACCAGTTCTGAAATCACTAAATAACTTTTTTCCATGAAGGTATCAACACCTCATATATATAGCTTCTTTCTTGTAAACCTGGGAAAATATTTTGACATGCTCACATTCAAGGTCAAAGGTCAAGGTCACGAGTTCTGAAATCACTACAAAAATCCTTGTAAACACGATAACTTCAACAACTTCTGTGCTATCAGGCCCTAACTTGGTATATATCAACTATGGAGAATGACCAAGATTTGTAATCGTTTTTGCTAAAATCTGTCAAAGGTCAAGGTCACAGCAAGGTCACAACTTAAGCGTGTTATTGTGAATATGCCTTATGTTAACAATGAACACTTTGAGTCATTGCATGATTGTTATACACAATGAAAAGTAATCATTGATGGTGTGACCTTGAAGGTCAAAGTTCAAGGTCATGAGATATTGGTTATGGCCATGTTAATCTTTTGATCCAATTTTGAAATCAGAAATAGGTTTTAAGAACAAAGTTGTGAAAAGTGACCCCAGTGATGATTCAACTTGTTAGAATAACTTGAATAATGAAAACAAATTTGTCTAAAAAAATACCAATTTTATTTATGCTGAGGAGAAAGCGGAACAGGGAAAGGCGAGACCCAAAGTTTCGGAGCTGCTCTTCTTCTAGTTGAATATTGTTTAACGCCACTTGGGCAATATTGCAGCCATTAGCGGCGATGGGTAATAGATAATCAGTGTTAAAATATTTGTATTAAAAAACAGCATTCTTAATAACTTTGAGCAGATGTGCATGCCCCCAGATTGAAGTTTTCAGGGTATATTTTTGTTCACCCTTTTCGTCTGTCTGTTAACCAGGGTTGCAGATTCAAGTATTCTCGATACGACTTATTCCTTTCAACATGGAATTACAAATTTGAACTTTTCTACGAGGATTACTTTATATTTTATTTGGAGACATATTTAGCTATTTAGAATAAATAATATTATAAAATAAGTAGAAATAATGCAAACGCAAAAGAAATTGGAATTTGTAAATTAGCATGCCTATTGATAACGTGTGTCATCATGAAAATACGATCGAGTGTTCGTAGAGTCATGCAAACTGTGTTTGAATACATAATGTCTCATGAAATAATATTACCGATTTCATTGCCAATTATTCGTTTTTGATATGTATATTTATTTTGAACTGGTGTAATAGCTTTACCATATATCTATTTTGACCGATCATATTTGTAGCAAGTATATTTAATGATTGATATATATTATTAATTTATCGCGATTCAACCATTCAATGGAGGAAACACTTAACCTGTAACAAATTCATGAATCACCGGTATGGTGAAGCCACACGCTCTCGCGATGTTTATCTTTGACAGAATTTACGACGTTAATTAAAAAAAAATTGAAATAATATTGTAAAATTTGTCACTAAATGACAGTGAGAATATCAATTAGATATCTAACGGCAAGTGTTGTTTCTGCAGACAATTAATTTATTATTTACTGAAAATAATGATGTGAGGTATAAACTGATAAATGTGATTTGTTCAGTTGTTGACTGAATCAACGTGTTTTCAATTTCCTAAACAATTAGAATCTCTGACCGACACAAGCACGGCGGTTTGCCTTTATTTAATGCTTGTTAGGTGTGTTTGTTTAGTTTTCCGTTAAATTTTTTCAATCGATCAACTGACTTTTCAAATGTCCGATAGGTCAAATTTCAATTCGGACAAACTGGATTCACAATCGGGCATGTCAGGCAAATAGACCGATTTCTGCATCCCTACATGAAAAACATTTCAAGAAAATGCTGAGAGGACTAGAGATGAAACCATGACTAGATTCTTCTTATAAATGGTCTATTGGTGAGGGAGTCCACATCTACAGGGATTGAGAGTGGCAAGTCATT